>JASAUF010000629.1:1200000-1855000 GCA_030180095.1 Magnolia changhungtana | reverse complement strand
ATCGATTCATCATTTAATTCCATTTGAGTTTCTCATCATTCTGTATTTGTTTTTGTTTAAAGTGTTCATCAAATCCTGCTTTAAAGCAATCATAGAATTTTCATAGCTTGAATGTTCTCTGCAAATTAATATAATCAAACTCTATTTATCAATGTTGGAATTTGGGTCAATGTTGGAATTTGGGTCTTGCAGAAATTCAAATGGATGTAGTTTCTTCTTTAATCCCATTTTTCATCTTTTGTTTCACCCTCAGAGAAGAGACATACTTGCATGCCCACTGATATTTTCGAGACGAGATCGATCCAATCTCTGCCCCAACAATTAGGATATTTTTGAGACAAGATCCACAGTCTGCCCCAAGAATTGGGTGGTTAATTTAAACTCAACTGTACTCTCCCCAATCGTGGCCTGGGCATTGCCTGATTCACTACATAAACAAATAAACTGCTGACTCGTTCGTAGTCATTTCACTGGTCAATTGCTTTTTTACTGCAGTGAATTTTGTTATTTACTGCCTTTAACTTGAAAGGATCTATTATTTCACATCCTCATGTGATTACTTGTTGGACATTGCAGGTTTTTTAACTACCTTTCGGGATTTTGACTACAACTATTACCTAACCCATTACGTACGTGTCTGTATGCTTGGTAAATCCTTAGCCCCTTTCTCCAAAGACGTTTTAATGGGCTGCTTTGAGTTCTTTTCATCCATATTTAAGCGAGGAGTTATGCGACACATCCATTTAGCGTCTTGTAACCTAATGAAAACCTTTCATGTGCACTAAAATCCCAAAATGTGGGCTCTACTGAGTGATCCTTGGTTGCCCAATCGACGACTTTTGTGTGTTGAATTTGGAATTTAGCTGTCATTTGCACTTGCATTTGACAGGCAATTGATGGTGACAATCACTCAATATCTCTAATTTTGGGTAACACCCATCTACTGTAAGGCTCACATTTTGGATAGGTTGGATTGAGGGTTGTTGTATTCATGTAATCCACCATACTCTATTATGAGTACAAAATCCTTGACTTTGTTTGCTTATGTTATGACTGCTACCATAGTTAAACTCACAGACTCGACTGGGCGAGATTTCGAGCTGAGTAAATGGCAAACACAAGTAGACTCAATTACTCAGTCGACTCGACACAACTCAGAATAACTGAGTCGCTTGCCTTATGAGGTGAGATGTGGGAGTAGATTCAAATACCCAATGTTAACCAAGGGAAGCATCAACTTTAACCATATTGACGTATACATGATGTAGTTGTGACTGTGTTATGTTCTATATTACTTAATCTAATTATTTGAAATATCTACAATTTTTTCTAATATTTTCAATTTGAGTTGAGTTGTGTTGAGTCTTTGAGTCAACCTGACCCAAGTAAACAGCAAGTCGAGTCAAGTTCTCTAAATTTCTGAACTATGACCGATGCCAGACCATCATCAAGCTATTATGTAGGACACTGGCAACACTAACACCATATAAAATTTGCAAGTACAGTAACAAAACTGGCACTTACTAACCTAAAACAATTTCCATGTTTTTCTCTATGCAAGTAGGTTTAATGATGGGGAGAATATTAATTGGAATAGTGTGCCTTATCGCCTTACTGGTATATAAATTACAAAGGAGACATATATGGATGGACACCACAGTAGAAGAGTTCTTGAGCAAGTACAGATGCCAAACGCCTGCAAGGTACTCTTATTGGGATATTCGAAGGATGACCATGCATTTTAAAGAGAATTCAGACCAAGGAGGTTTTGGCTCCGTTTACAAAGGAAAGCTCAGAAATGGCCCACCCGTTGCGATCAAGATGTTGTCTAGTAAGTCAAAAAGGCAATGGGCAAGAATTCATTAATGAAGTTGCTACCATCGGAAGGATTCATCATGTCAATGTGGTCCGACTCATTGGATTTTGTGCGGAGGGTTCAAAAAGGGCTCTTATCTATGAATTCATGCCTAATGGCTCTTTAGAAAAACATATATATTCACATGAAGGTAAGAGCAGCCCTTTGAGTTGGGAGAAGATGTACCAGATTGCATTGGGGATAGTACGCGGGATCAAATATCTTCATCAAGGTTGTGACATGAAGATTCTACATTTTGACATCAAGCCTCACAACATTCTCCTTGATGTCAACTTCAACCCAAAAGTTGACGACTTTGGGCTCGCATTCTACCCAACAGATGAAAGCCATTTATCAGTCACAGCTGTAGGAGGAACTCCAGGATATATGGCTCCTGAACTATTTTATAAAAATAACTGCAGGCAGGTCTCATAAAAGTCTGATGTTTACAGTTTCGGAATGCATGCTTTTGATGGAAATGGCTGGTAGAAGAAAGAACGTGAATCCATCTGCAAACTCAAGCCAAATTTACTTCCCGTTGTGGATATATGACAAGCTCGATCAAGATGGGGAGATGGGAATGGAAGATGCTGCTGAGGATGAAAAGGAAATTGCAAAGAAAATGGTTATAGTTGCACTGTGGTGTATACAGATGAAACCTGCAAACCGTCCTCCATGAGTAAAGTTATAGATATGCTAGAAGGTAGTATGGAACTTCTGCAAATGCCAGCCAAGCCTTTTCATTCTTCCCCACAAAGGGTTCCTGATGAAGATCATGCAACTGATCATACAAATCCCACAGAATCATCGAGTATTGAGGAACTGGGATTGCTCTCAGAAAATTATGAGGTATCAAATAACTTAGATGTGATTATAGATTAAGTTGTGATACTTAGACTATCAGAACAATAAAGTTTTAGATATTTGGTACAAGAAACTATTCAAGTATTTATAATGATGTATGTGTTGGTTTTAATCTAAGTTATTTTCCTACATATGTAATATTTTTGTAATAATATAACTTGAAAGCAATGAAGGTCCTCTTTCCCTATACTGACTTGATGACTGATGACTTTGGTTTGTGGAATTGAATGGTATTGAATTGTATTAGATGGGATTAACATCATTAGTGCTCAATAATTGCATGTCTGGAAATACCATGGTATATAGCCATCCAATCCCTTCTTCGGTATAAAATATTTGCTATGGTAAAACACGGGATTAAACAAAATCATATTTGGTGACCATGGAATTGTAATCAACGGATATCATTCACTTGTACACATATATAACTATAATGTCACGTGTAAGCAGTGTATATGGATGGACAGCGCGCATGGATAAACACATGCATCAATGTGGGGCCCACATGGGTAGTGGATTTCAAAATCCATTGAAATACTGCATGGGACCAAATGCAATTCCATGGGACCAAATGCAAATCAATCCCACCTAATCCCAACCTTTGCCATCCTCTCCAAATGCTGAATGGAATTGCACGGGACTAAATGCAATTCTATACCTCATAATCCTATCTAATACCCTGCGCCAAATGCCCCCTGAAGTCATGGCCTTTGATAGAGTGAAATGGCATAACAGAATTTGTGTAGCTGAACTTAATTAATTGAGGAGGGTTTTCCTACTGTACGACCCACTTATGGTCCACGCGCCTTTTTAAGCCCACTTATTCATACCTTCCAAGAATAAGCCCCTGCTGTATGGACAACTTTTCACAGGTCGAAAATGCCCCTGCTTTATCAATTTCACTCCATTTTTTCCCTTACACTCAAACACACATCCGAACTCATCTCTGTCATCCCTATTCCTTCCTTTCACCCATTTTCTTCGTTAAATCTCCATAGAATCTCCATCCTACTATCACATTACATCTTCTATGTTCCATTCTACTGAACGCTACCTGCATTCAGTTTCTGAGAGGACGTGAATGCATCTATAAACATGAAATCTTGTAGGCTTTTCTCCGAAGAACGTGTTTCACATCAACGCACTCTTATTCTTCTTCTCGAACATGGATTTCATTGATACGGCGGCTGTGTGAGTAGGATTGTATGCATTTCAGTTATAATAAATCTTGAACTCTTATCCGATATCCTTGTCGGCATAACCTGATCCATGTTGCAAGTTCACGTTCTTCACTAAGGCCACTTTCAGTCAATAAGATATTCATTTCACGGTCAATTCCATGCATTTCATGGTCAATTCCCTTCATTTCACGGTCAATTCCCTTCACTTCACGGTCAATTCCATGTATCGGTCATTCTCGACAATTCCCCTTCACTTCACGGCCAATTCCATGCATTTCACGATCACAATTCCCTTCACTTCACGGTCATTTCCATTCATTTCACGGTCAATTTTCTTCATTTCATGGTCAATTTCATGCATTTCGCGGTCAATCTTAACAATTCTCCTTCACTTCACGGTCAATTCCATGGATTTCGTGGTCAATTTTTTCATGGTCATTTCCATTCATTTCACGGTCAATTCCATGCATTTCACGGTCAATCCCGGCAATTCCCCTTCACTTCATGGTCAATTCCCTTCACTTCACGGTTGTAAGACCCGTATCTTAGACCGTACCGTTTCGTAGGACTTCGCGATCTTTCCGGTCGAATTTTGGCAATCCTCGACCCGTATCCGACGATTTCGATCGATCCTAAGACGAGTTCTGCATACCAAAGCTGGCTCGATTCGAAACTTGTACTCTAGCGACTGCACCGTCGCCGTGACTCGCGCACTGATCCGATACCTAGGGTAGAAGATGTCGGCCTGTGTTTATTCCGAAGAAACGCCGCGCGTTGTGAATCTCGAAGGAATCTCTACAACAAGTCCCATCAATCAACCATAAATGCATCCCTTATCCAAGTACAACCACCCCACTCCTCCTTTTCCCACAAGTTAAACCTCTCTCTCCCTCACCATCCCTTCTTTAAAAATTTCAAACTAAATCATCCCTCTTTTACCCCTTTTTCAAACCACCCCATACCATCCATTCTTTTTCTTATTTTATTCCATTATTCCATTTTCTTAAGCTCTCTCCCAAGCAACCCAAGACACTCCATACGTCCAAGCTTCCCTCTCCCTCCCAAGTGTGGTCCACCTTCTCATCTCCATCTACACCTTCTCATCTCCCATCTCAACCATCCAAACCCCATTATCCACCGTCTAAGGCGAAGGCAAGGAGCATTTGAGGCCAAGGGAGCAAGGAGGAGGCTTAGAGGTGGGCGATCCACTATTAAATCTTTTTTTATGGTCCACATGTTGGTGGGACCCGTTGTGATGTATGTGATGTATCAATGAGGGCCCATAGTGGCAGGGTCCCTCTGTTGCACCGTGGATTTCTCTCTCTCTCTTTTTCTCATCCTAGTATGTAGTGGGCCCACCAAATTACCTATTTCATCGATTAGATGGGGTGGCCCACCACATTTAGGAGATCCTATATTCCACACACACATATTATATATATATATGTGTGTGTGTGTACTAACATGGTGGGCCATGTCCACGTGGGACCCACCATGATGTCTGTGAGCATCCACGCCGTCCAGTGTCTCTGGACGCTACACGCTGCAAGTAGCTAACGTGAAGTGTGAATTGACATGGATGTACTAACAAGCTACCCATAATGGGTTTGGGAATGGGAGTTCAAGTAGGCCCCATCTTGATGTTTATGCATGATCCAAGCCGTCCATCCCAACCCTTGCATCATTTTAGGCATTGAGCCAAAAAATGAGACCGATCCAATCATCTAGCGGGTCGTGGCATTAAGAATGCTAGTATTTTCCATTAAAACTTGGGAAAATGATTTCTGGGGTCCACAAGAAGCTTGGACCCACCTAAAACTTGGTTTGGACCCCTAATTTTGTGGGACACATACAATGGACGGAGTAGATCTGGTTAATGTGGGTCCCACCTAGGATAAAAAAAATAATAAATAATAAATATATATATATATATAGCATGCATTTGCTGCCTTGACGTCCAAAGGAGTCTGGACGTCCAACGTTAAATAGGGTGGGCCCCACTGGTCCCAGTTGTGGACCCTACCATGATGTATGTTCTACATCCATGCCGTTCATTTAATAGGTCCCCTTTAATGATACGTTGGCTCCAAAAACTAGCCATAAATAGTTCTCGGATGGCCCACACCATCACCATTCATGCAATGGTATGCCAAACCACATGGAATCAAATGCTGGGGTTCACATGAAGCTTGGATCCACCTGAAACTTGGTTTGGACCCTTAAATTATTGGGACACACACAATGAATGGGTTGGATTTGTGAACTACATCACGGTGGACCCAGGACCACATAACCGTACCAAAAGTTTGGTTGACAAATAAACATTGCAGTGGCTTTGTCCATGTGACCTTTCAGCAGGGTAGATGGAAAATGAATGTTACGGTGGACCTTTGCTCACGTGACCCAATCAACAAGTTGGGTGGCAGACAAACATTATGGTAGGCCCCATGTACATGTGGCTTTATCAACAGATTGGATGTAAAATAAGCATTTTGGTGGACCACGTGCTTGGGAACCACCACTGATGTATGTTGTATCCACGCCGTCCATTCACCACCTGGACAAATTGTTTGTACCCACGTCGTCAATCCATGAGGCCCATCATGATGCACAGGTTACATCCATGGTCGTCCAACCATTTTTTTTTTTAGATCATATTGAGGCTTGAGACTAGACATAAGGCAGATCCAGTTGTTTAGTGGCCCATTTATATATATAGGGCCCATTGTTGTAGCTCATTTAATGTACATATGGCCCATGTGATTAGGCCCATCTTGATTTATTGGTAGTCGTCCATTAAGACCCAGTACAGTATTTGTAAGGCCCAATCTGACTCAGCCCATTCAGTCGGCCCATATGACTTGACCCATTGGATTGGCCCATTTAACATATATGAGGTCCATCCCTATGCGATATCCAGCCATGATTTATATTATGATATTCAAGGTAAGTCGTGCCTTGAGAGCAATGATGGTTTGATGTCCACATTGTAAGGATAATGTTGGTTCAAAGTCCGCATTGTCACTCTCCCTAAGGCCCACTGATAGGCCCATATCTGTAGTCTGCAGGCCGTTTAGGCCCATCTTCGTTTTGAGCAGAGCCCATTATCATATCATAAGTATAGTGCTGCCCCATGATTCATGATCATACGCATCATATGTATGCTTGAGATGAGGAGTGATTGATCATAGCATATGCCTTCGGGCAAACCGTTTACGAGCTCCCTGATAGGCGGAGTTGCCCTACATGAGTGCGTGCTTCACGCAGGATGGTTGCATGACTGATAGTGTGATACATGCACTTGCATTTGTGTGATTGTGATATGCCCTAGCGACATCAGGGCCATAGCCTCCACAGACACATCGTGGGTGGCTGGTTGGATACCGGAAACCTTGTTCTAAGCAATTGGGGCGCCATAGATGTCCCTGGGTGAAAATCCCTAAACCCGATGGTACCAGAGGATGACTCCAACGTCGAGACCGAGTGGATGTATGAGTGCACATGGGCTGAATACCAGGAGGCCGCGTCTCCCACTGTGTCGTGGTCGGTTGGAAAGGGGTGTGGCCTTACTCGCCCGAGGGTAGGGGGCAATACTAGGCTGAGTTTGACCAGCTCGCGAATGGGTCCGCTATTGACATGCCAGATAGATATTGGCAGACTATTGGCTAGGCGGATAGTGAGGTTTCTTACGCTCACTTGGACTGTGCGGCTAGGAGAGCGGCAGTGCCACTTGGAGTGTACTAAACCTAGTGATTATCTTGACTGAGAACTGTACTGATATATGATGATGATTGACATGCTTGAGTTGCATCTCGCATCGCATGGTCGTGTTATGGCCGATAACATTCATATCTTGCACCGCATTGCCTTGGTACGGCTAATTGCATTCATGTACTCATCAGCACGATTCTGCATTACTCTGACCTTGCATTCTGAGTACGATCGTATTGCGCACACACTTACACTACCCTTTAAGCTTTCTATAAGCTTATGCACGATTGATGCGTGCAGGTGACGCCAGGACGCAGCTGTAGTCTCGCCGCAGTCGGAGTGTGCAGCCAAGCTCCTGGAATTTTTGTTGCCTTCATTATATTGTATTTCCCTTATATACGCCTTGTACTTAAAGTTTTTTTATCATAATGGATTTTGTGATGATGTTCTTGTGGTTATTGTTCGTGGGTTATGCTTGGTTATACTCATTACGAATCAAATTGATTATTAGAAATCCTCCTTATAGCATCCCAGGATCGGAACTTGGTGTATGGGTGTCGGGAGTCGAGAATAGAGTACTATGGAGGCTGTCGGCACCGAATTCGGTGATCAGGAATTTTGTGAGCCTGGTTTTTGAGTTCGAGGCATGACAACGGTTAATTCACGGCGATTCCCTTTCACTTCACAGTCAATTCCATGCACTTCACGGTCAATTCCCTTCACTTCACGGTCAATTCCACGCATTTCATGGTCAATTCCCTTCACTTCACGGTCAATTCTATGCATTTCACGGTCAATCCTGGTGATTATCCTTCACTTCATGGTCAATTCCATGTATTTCACGGTCAATTTCCTTCACTTCACAATCAATTCCATGCATTTGACGGTCAATTCCCTTCACTTCACGGTCAATTTCATGTATTTCACAGTCAATTCCCTTCACTTCACGGTCAATTCCATGCATTTCATGGTCATTCCCGGCAATTCTCCTTCACTTCACGGTCAACTCCATGCATTAACCGTGAAGTGAGGTGTTTGGAAGATGAAGAGAAAGGTGTTTGGAAGATGAAGAGTGAGGTGTTTGGAAGATGAAGATAAAGGTGTGTGGAAGATGAAGAAAGAAGTGTTTGGAAGATGAGAAGATAGTAGAGGGTTTAGAAAAAGAGAGGGTTTTAGAAAGGGAGATGAAAAAAGGGTTAGGAATGAGGGTTTGGGTGTGTGGGGGAGTTTGTATATAAGGTTATGTGGGACCCAAGATAGGACCCACCTAAGTTTTTAAAAAAAATTTGGGTGGTACTATCGCACCCCAGGCGGCAATGCTGCCCGGACGTCCAGTGGCCGGCGGCACTAACGTCATATCAGTGGCACTGCCGCCTAGATTTTTAACGAGTCCGGGAGACAGTGTCGCCGACCGGCGGTAGTGCCGTTGGCTGCTGGACGTCCGGGCGGCGTTGCCGCTTAGGGTACGGTAGTGCCGCCCAGGGAATTTTTTTAACTATTTGGTGGGCCCCACACTTAATGTACAAGGTTATTGGTGGGCCCCATAGGCTGACATGTTTTTCAATGCTATTATATGTTTACAAATACATTCAGCATATCTGGTTGTTCCAAGGTTCCCATTTTTTAACATATAGACTGCTTCATTTGATTGATTTAGCATATCAGGGTTCATGTAAGTCTTTGTGAACTAATATTTCATCATCATTATTATCATAATCAAAGCCTTATCCCAACTAATGGAGTTGGCTACACTAATCCCAACGAGGTCATTACAGTATTTAGTTGGTCGACAGTAGACTAGATATCATTTCCCAAAATATCTCTCATCTTGAAGTTGTTTCCATTTTCCCATGGTTCTAGGCTTCACTTCTAAATTATTCTACTTAGGGCCGCCTCCTACTCTTGATTTTGGAATCCTTGCTTTGTTACTTTTAAGGCGTAGAGTTTATCCAATTCACGATTTTGGGATTGACCGTGAAATGCATTGAATTGACCATGAAGTGAAGGGAATTGACGGTGAAATGAATGGAAATGACTGTGAAGTGAAGGGAATTGACCGTGAAATGCATGGAATTGACCGTGAAGTGAAGGGAATTGACCGTGAAATGCATGGAATTAACCGTGAAGTGAAGGGGAATCGCCAGGATTGACCATGAAATGCATGGAATTGACCATGAAGTGAAGGAAATTTACCGTGAAATGAATGGAAATAACCGTGAAGTGAAGGGAATGGACCGTGAAATGTATGAAATTGACCATGAAGTGAAGGGGAATTGTCGGGTATAACCGCGAAATGCATGGAATTGATCGTGAAGTGAAGGGAATTGACCATGAAATACATGGAATTCACCGTGAGTGAAGGGAATTGACCACAAAATGCATGGAATTCACCGTGAAGTGAAGGGAATTGACCGCGAAGTGAAAGGGAATTGCTGGAATTGACCGTGAAATGCATGGCATTGACCGTGAAGTGAAGGGAATTGACCATGAAATGCACGTAATTGACCGTGAAGTAAAGAGAATTGACCACGAAATGAATTGAATTGACCGTGAAGTGAAGGGAATTGACTGCGAAATGCACGGAATTGACCGTGAAGTGAAGGGAATTGACCGTGAAGTGAAGGGGAATCGTCGGAATTGACTGTGAAATGATGGGAATTGATCGCAAAATGCATGAAATTCACCGTGAAGTGAAGGAAATTGACCGTGAAGTGAAGGAGAGTCGTCGGAATTGACCGTGAAATGCATGGAATTGACCGCGAAGTGAAGGGAATTGACCATGAAATGAATGGAATTGACCGTGAAGTGAAAGGAAATTGCCAGAATTGACCGTGAATTGCATGGAATTGACCGTGAAGTGAAAGGAATTGACCGTGAAATGCATGAAATTGACCGCGAAGTGAATGAAGTAAATAAAATTCATTGCGAACTGATTAAAATTAACTGCAAAGTGAATGAAATTGACCGCGAAGTGAATGAAATGGATTTTCGACCATCGACCTGATGGAATCTTGGAAAATAACCAGATTGGTTGGCTATAGTAACTTCTCCTACCTCAAAATCTTAAATGATACGTCAAGTAACTCATTTTGGTTTGGAAGATATGCTTGTTAAATGAATAAAGAAATAAATGAATAAAAAGAGAGAAAATTTTTTTATATGATTATATATACATATTTATATAAATATGTATTAGAGGAAAATGTAGGGGAAAAAAGGTTCTCCATTTAAATATATACTGCCGCACCAGGCTGCCTTTTTTTTCCCTAGTGTAATCCTCCACTGCTTTTGTGGGTCCCATCATGAGGTATGTGTTATATCCAAACTGTCCATCTACTTGGCGAATTCGTATTAAGGCTTGAGACAAAAAAATAAGACAGATCTAGCTATCAAATGGACCACACTATAAAAGGCAGGGGGGATTGAACATCTACCATTGAAACCCTTTTAGGGGTCACAAAAGTTTTGGAACATTGTGAAATTTTGTTTTCCTCTTCATACATGTCTTTATGACCTTATGAATAGATTGGATGGAAAATAAATGTTACAGTGGGCCCTACAAAATTTTTAACAGTGAAAATCAATTTTCCCGCTACTCTTTGTGGTGTGGTCCAATTGATCTTTGGACATGGTTCTTTGTTTTTTTTTTTTTTTTAATGCTTGGAAATGATCTCGAAATAACAACATAACTATGGGATCCAGGTAAATTTGATCTCTTTGAACCGTTCGTACAACTCGTACTTCGAGGAGCGTCAGCGCTCGTCTTCACACACCAGCCGATCCGCTTCCGAAGGCGGGGTATTTTGGTCTGATGACAAGTCACCCGTACACTAGGTACTTATTCTTGGATCCTAAGAATAAGTGGGCTTGGTAAGGTGCGTGGGCCATAAGTGGGTTGCACAATAAGGAAAAACCATAATTGAGATGAAGACTAAGCTTATTATTTTCGAATAATTGTAGGATGGTTAAGATGGTCTGTTCGACGTGATTTGCTGCGCAGCACGCCAACAACGCAGTGAGCCTAGATCCAATCTCAGGCCTCACCCACAAACGATAAACAGGAAGAAATATAAACTATAAATAGATCAAAGCAATCCAAAACAAACCACAAGACAAGATATACGTGGAAAAACCCCAAACTAGGGTAAAAAACCACGGATGCAAACTTTTACTATGAAGAATCAAGATTACAAGGCAATATACTAACCTCTCCCTTGGAGATACAGAGAAAACCCTTTTCCCACACCTTAGAATGGCTCCCCAATATTTTCCTTTTAACACTAGAATAGCCCTAGGGACCCCAATTTATAGTTTTGGCAACTTCCCTTTCGCATCCTAGTTGCAAAAGGACTTATGACACGAAATCTGCGAAACTCCTTTCCGCATCCCAATTGCGAAAGGACTTGCGACACGAAATCTGTGAAACTCCTTTCCGCATCCCAGTTGTGAAAGGACTTGCGCTACAAAATCCGCGCAACCTCGACTAGTCGTAAGTGGCCCCAGATGTGGCTCCACTTCTCAACAATCTCCCACTTAGAGACACATCACCATAAACCTTTGTCTTCTTCATTCGGAGTGCACCACCTCCTCGTCTTCAAGCCTGAAGACCAATCAAAGCTGAACAGAGCTTCAACTTCTCCCTTGTGACCGCCTTAGTCAGCATATCCGCAGGATTCTCACTTGTATGAATCTTCTCCAGAGAAATCGATCCATCTTCCAATAACAAACGTATGAAGTGATATCTGATGACAATATGCTTGGTCCTTGAATGAAAGGCTGAATTTTTAGCCAAGTGTATTGCACTCTGACTGTCACTGTACAGTTTGCAATCTGCTTGCTTCTTACCCAACTCTTCCATAAAACCTTACATCCACGCCATCTCCTTGCATGCTTCTGTAGCCGCAACATATTCTGCTTCTGTCGTACTGATAGATACTATCTTCTTTAACTGAGAGACCCAACTGACTGCAACACTTCCCAGAGTAAAGACATAACCTGTAGTGCTTCTTCTGCTATCAATATCTCCTGTCAAATTTGAATCCACATAACCTTTAGCTTGATTTTCGATCCACCATAACATAGCCCTACATCCTTAGTACCTACCAGGTATCTAAGAATCCACTTCACAGCTTCCCAATGTTCCTTCCCAGGATTGTTCATGAACCTGCTAACAACTCCCACTGCTTGAGCAATGTCTGGTCTCGTGCTCACCATAGCATACATGAGACTCCCTATAGCTGATGCGTATGGGACTTTAGCCATGTAATCCCATTCCTCCTGCGTCTTTGCCCCTTGCTCCTTAAATAGCTTGAAGTGGTTGACTAATGGAGTGCTAACCGGCTTAGCACATCCCATATTGAATCGATCAAGTACCTTGGCTATGTACTCTGCTTGTGACAACACCAGTTTCTTGTTTTCCCTGTCACGCTTTATCCTCATGCCTAGGATTTATTTTGCAGCTCCTAAATCCTTCATGGAAAATTCTCTAGATAGTTGTCTTTTGAGATCTGAGATGTCCTTCATGCTTGAACTGGCCACAAGCATATCATCAACGTACAGAAGAAGGATGATGTATGACGTATCAAACTTCTTCAAGTAACAATGGTGATCTGCATGACATCTCCTGAAACCGTTTCCCCGACATGAAACTGTCGAACTTCTTGTACCACTGCCTCGGAGCCTGCTTCAAGCCATATAGGCTCTTCTTCAGTCTGCACACTTTGTTCTCCTTTCCTAATGCCACGTATCCTGTCGGCTGATGCATATATACCTCTTCTTTAAGGTCCCCATGAAGAAATGTTGTCTTAACATCTAGCTACTCTAGATGTAAGTCCTTTGTAGCCACTATACTCAAGACTATGCGAATCGTAGACATTTTTACCACAGGTGAAAATATTTCAGTGAAATCGATACCTGCCTTTTGTTGAAACCCTTTCACAACCAATCTGGCCTTGTACTGTTTTGAACCATCGTGCTCCTCCTTTAGTTTGTAAACCCACTTATTATGAAGAGATTTCTTACCCTTAGATAAAGTGACTAGCTCCCATGTACGATTAGATTCAAGAGAGTCCATCTCCTCATCCATGGCCTGCTCCCACTTAACCCGCGTATCTGACTGTAACACCTCTTCAAAACACTCTAGCTCACCATTATCTGTCAGCAGTAGATAATATAAGGAGGGTGAGTATCAGACCGTGGGTCTCCTCTCCCGAGTAAACCTCCTCACAACCGGTGTATGTGGCTCTGCCTCATAATGCTCCTGTGCATGATCATCCTGTGGCGCTGTAACACCCGTATCTTGTAACTCTTCCATCTCTACGAATTCTTTCTCATTCACCTTATTTTCCTGCACACTGTCCTTATGCATCACTTTTTCATTGAAGACTACGTCCTTGCTTCTGATGATTTTCGTGTTTTCTGCATCCCAAAACCTATAGCCAAAATCATGCTGCCCGTAGCCTATAAACGTGCACCTCCTGGACTTTGCATCCAGCTTGTTCCTGTGCTCTGCATCAATGTGAACATATGAAGTACAACCAAACACTCTAAGATGTGCAAGGTTCACTTCTTTCTCAGTTCACACTTCTTCTGGTAGCCCACCATCCAATGGTGCTAAGGGACTTCTATTGATAAGATATACGACAGTATTTACAGCATCTGCCCAAAAGGTCTTGGGCAACCCTGCATGTAATCTCATGCTCCTGGCGCGCTCAAGGATGGTTCTGTTAATGCGCTCAACCACACCATTCTGTTGTGGTGTCCCTGGAATCGTTTTTTGATGTTTAATTCGATTTGTTGCACAATACTCTTCAAATCTCTTATCACAGTACTCTCCCCCATTATCAGATTTGAGACATTTTACTGTTCTACCTGTCTCGTTTTCTACCATAACTTTCCACTTCTTAAATACATCAAATACATCAGATTTATATTTTAAGAAATAGACCCACGGTTTCCTACTAGCATCATCAATAAAGGAAACAAAATAACGTGGGTCACCAAGAGATAATACCTGTGCCGGTCCCCACACATCAGTGTGTGCAAGCTCCAACAGATGTATCTTTGGAGCGCGTCCCGTCTTCTTGAAACTTACCCTCTTTTGCTTGCCATACACGTAGTCCTCGCAAAATTCTAAGTCAATAGACTTCAACCCTGGTAGTTTTCCTTTTGACAATAGCAGTTTCATCCCTTTCTCACTCATATGTCCCAACCTCTGATGCCATAACTGCCCATTCACTCCAGTTGATGCGACTGCGAGTGAACTATACGATCCTGAAGTCACGTACAAAGTACATTCCTTCTTGCCTCGAGATATCACCAAGGCACCTTTTGTGATCTTCCAGGAATCACTAGTGAATGTCGTCACATAACCGGTATCGACCAACTGCCCCACTAAGATCAGATTCCTTCTCAAACTCGGTACATGTCTTACATCCTTCAATTTTAAAATTGTTCTGTCTTTCTGATTGACATGAACGTCTCCCTTTCCAACAATACTGCACGATTAATCATCACCCAGGTATACTCTCCCAAAGTCACCTGACACATAATTACGCAGAACTTCCTTGCATAAAGTGGCATGAAACGAAGCACCCGAGTCTATAACCCAAGACTCATTCCTTACATCAAGAGACAAGATCAACGCCTCTGTGTCACTCTCCTCAGATAGATTCATTGAATCCTTCTCGCCTTGAGAGTTTTCTTCTTGTTTCTTGAGTGCCTTGCAATCATGTTTCATGTGTCCCTTCTTGCTGCAATGCCAACACCCGTCTTTGTCTTTCGGGCCCTTGGACTTCTTCCTTGACTTAGAACGCTCGTGTTTATTGCTTCCTTTATTCAGTGATCTTCCTCTTCCTTCAACGTTTAGAGCATTCCCTGAATCCTCTGAAACTCCTAATGCCTTTCTTTTAGATTCTTTGCTAAGAATTAGACCGGCCACATCATCAAATTTCAGCTTTGTCGACCTTGAGAAATTGCTCACAGCAATCACCAAACCATCCCAACTGTCTGGTAAACTGGATAAGATCAATAACGCTTTGACCTCATCCTCAAAAACAATGCCAACGGATTCCAACTGGCTCGTGACTGTATTGAACTCGTTTAGATGTTCAGCCACACTCCCACCATTTGACATCTTCATGTTGAATAGTTGTTTAATAAGATGAATCTTGTTGGATGCTGAGGGCTTTTCATACATGGTGGCTAGGGCTTTCATTAATTCTTTTGTAGTTTTCCCCTTGGATATATTGAAGGCGACACTATTAGACAAAGAGAGTCGGATCGTTCCTAAAGTCTTCCTATCCAGTAAAAATCATTCATCATCTGTCATCTTTTCTGGTTTCTTCTCTTTTCCTCCTAGAGGAATATAGAGGTCCTTCTGATACAGATAATCTTCCATCTGCATCTTACAGAAGGCAAAGTTTGAACCATCAAACTTCTCAATTTTAGTTTTCCCATCTTCCGCCATCGCTTCCAATAGAACTAAACCAATAGCTTTGATACCAGTTGTTGCGCAGCACGCCAACAACGCAGTGAGCCTAGATCTAATCGTAGGCCTCACCCACAAACGATAAACAGGGAGAAATATAAACTATAAATAGATCAAAGCAATCCAAAATAAACCACAAGACAAGATAGACGTGGAAAAACCCCAAACTATGGTAAAAAACCACGGTTGCAAACTTTCACTATAAAGAATCAAGATTACAAGGCAATATACTAACCTCTCCCTTAGAGATAAGAGAAAACCCTTTTCCTATACCTTAGAATGGCTCCCCAATATTTTCCTTTTAACACTAGAATAGCCCTAGGGACCCCAATTTATAGTTTTAGCAACTTCCCTTTCGCATCCCAGTTGCGAAAGGACTTGCGACACGAAATCCGTGAAACTCCTTTCCACATCCCAGTTGCGAAAGGACTTGCGCCACGAAATTCGCGCAACCTCGACTAGTCGTAAGTGGCCCCAGATGTGGCTCCACTTCTCAACAATCTCCCACTTGCAGACACATCGCCATAAACCTTTGTCTTCTTCATCCAAAGTGTACCACCTCCCCGTCTTCAAGCTTGAAGACCAATCAAAGCTGAACAGAGCTTCAGCTTCTCCCTTGTGACCATCTTGGTTAGCATATTCGCAGGATTCTCACTTGTATGAATCTTCTCCAGAGAAATCGATCAATCTTCTAGTAACGAACGTATGAAGTGATATCTGATGGCAATATGCTTGGTCCTTGAATGAAAGGATGAATTTTTAGCCAAGTGTATCGCACTCTGACTGTCACTGTACAGCTTGCAATCTGCTTGCTTCTTAACCAACTCTTCCATAAAACCTTACATCCATGCCATCTCCTTGCATGCTTCTGTAGCCGCAACATATTCTGCTTCTGTCGTACTGATAGATACCATCTTCTGTAACTGAGAGACCCAACTGACTATAACACTTCCCAGAGTAAAGACATAACATGTAGTGCTTCTTCTGCTATCGATATCTCTTGCCAAATCTGAATCCACTTGATTTCCGATCCACCATAACATAGCCCTACATCCTTAGTACCTACCAGGTATTTAAGAATCCACTTCACAGCTTCCCAATGTTCCTTCCCGGGATTGTTCATGAACCTGCTAACAACTCCCGCTGCTTGAGCAATTCTGGTCTCGTGCTCACCATAGCATACATGAGACTCCCTATAGCTGACGCGTATGGGACTTTAGCCATGTAATCCCGTTCCATATGCGTCTTTACCCCTTGCTCCTTAGATAGCTTGAAGTGGTTGGCTAATGGAGTGCTAACTAGCTTAGCACCTCCCATATTAAATCGATCAAGTACCTTGGCTATGTACTCTGCCTGTGACAACACCAGTTTCTTGTTTTCCCTATCACGCTTTATCCTCATGCCTAGGATTTGTTTTGCAGCTCCTAAATCCTTCATGGCAAATTCTCTAGACAGTTGTCTTTTGAGATCTGAGATGTCCTTCATGTTTGAACTGGCCACAAGCATATTATCAACATATAGAAGAAGGATGATGTATGACGTATCAAACTTCTTCAAGTAACAACAGTGATCTGCATGGCATCTCCTAAAACCGTTTCCCGACATGAAACTGCCGAACTTCTTGTACCACTGTCTCAGAGCCTGCTTCAAGCCATATAGGCTCTTCTTCAGTCTACAAACTTTGTTCTCCTTTCCTGGTGCCACGTATCCTATTGGCTGATGCATATATATCTCTTCTTCAAGGTCCCCATGAAGAAAGGTTGTCTTAACATCTAGCTTCTCTAGATGTAAGTCCTCTGTAGCCACTATACTCAAGACCATATGAATCGTAGACATTTTCGCCACAGGTGAAAATATTTCAGTGAAATCGATACCTGCCTTTTGTTGAAACCCTTTCACAACCAATCTGGCCTTGTACCGTTTCGAACCATCGTGCTCCTCCTTTAGTCTGTAAACCAACTTGTTATGAAGAGCTTTCTTACCCTTAGGTAAAGTGACTAGCTCTTATGTACAATTAGACTCAAGAGAGTCCATCTCCTCATCCATGGCCTGCTCCCACTTAACCCGCGTATCTGACTGTAACACCTCTTCAAAATACTTGCGACACAAAATCCACGAAACTCCTTTCCGCAACCCACTTGCGACACGAAATCCGCAAAACTCCTTTCCGCATCCCAGTTGCGAAAAGACTTGCGACACAAAATCCGCGAAACTCCTTTCCGCATCCCAGTTGCGAAAGGACTTGTGCCACAAAATCCGCGCAACCTCAACTAGTCGTAGGCGGCCCTAGATGTGGCTTCACTTCTCAACATGATTCTCAGGCAACACATCAATTAAAACTTGGACCACTTGATGAATGATTTATAATGATGTGAATACTCCCTTTTTTATATAAGTAATATGGATCGACCATATTTGCAAGGACTGAGTGGATGGTTTGATTATAGCAATTCCAGACGAACTTGAGGAATTAAAATTGGGGCTCACAAGATGAACAATCTAGATTGATGGATAGACCCATTTTTCTACAAATAATGCGGTCCATCCATTTTCCCATGAATTTATTGAATGGCTAGGATGGTCCAATCATAGTGAGCCTACGTGACAGATGGTCCAGATTGATGAATGGACCAAATTTACTACAAAATTTGTGACCATCTATTTTTGTAGCAATTGATCAAAAGGCTAGGATGTTCATTGATAGCAAATTTTGTGGATCACTTGCAATGAAAGCAGGCCCACTTGATGAGTGGTCCGTACTGATTATTTGAACCATTTTCCTATAAGAAATATGGAACATCCATTTCCCGGGGAAGTGATCAATTGTTTGGGTGTGGTCTGATTAGAACGATTCTTGAGGATCGAAGGCAATCAAAAGTGGAGCCTACATGATGGATGGTCCAGATTAACTATTCGATCACTTTTCTACAAATAATGTGGACCGTCCATTTTAATAGCAATTGAGATGATGGGTAGGATGATCTGATCAAAGGGATTCTTGACGAAGACATTGCAGTCAAATATGGAGTCCACTTATTGGACATTATAGATTGATGATTATCCATTTCCCTACTATCATTACGGACTATACAATATTTTCGTGGCAATTGATCAGATGGTTAGGATATCAAGACAGTCCAATCAAAAGCTGGTTAGAACCATTTTCCCACAATAAATATGATTATCGATTTTCCTAATAATTGACTAGATCGTAAAGGTGATCCCATCAATGGAAGCAAAGCATACCCAATCAAGAGTGTGTTGGGATTTGTTCTGCAGAATCACACAGATCTAGATCTAGGATAACAATTCAACGGCATCAAACACATACAAGAGAACACACAGATTTAACGTGGAAAACCCTTACGAGAAAAAACTACGGCACAAAGCAACAGATCTCCACTATGAAAATAGAAATTACAAAAGAGAGGACTTACCCGATTCGAACAACCTCAAATCTCACCCTTGCTACACCATTTAGAAACCCTAAAATCCTTTTAGGAACCCTTGGAAACCTTTTAGAAAGCTTTAGAATTATTTTAGAATAGCCCTAGGAACCCCTATTTATAGTCTAGGAAACTTCTCTTTTGCATCCCAGTTGTGAAAGGACCCCTTCGCATCCCAGTTGCGAAAGGACTCAGATTTAAGACATCTCACAACAATCTCCACCATGTCTTCAATCTTCAACCGTATAGCTTCTTGACCTCTTCTCTTATTTCTACATCACATTATAGCTTCTCTTGCACACTCCGTCTTCCTTTTACGCCATCGCCAAGCCCAGAGAAGTTTTACAGACCTTAAACTTCTCTACAAGAACGATCTAGGAGAATATGTCCGTCGGATCAGAATTCACGTGCCCAACTATCTTTGCTCCTGTTTTCTCAAAAAGGAAAGACGTAGTCTTCTTACCATCTCATCGTTACCCAATATTGCTTATCGGGGTACTTACTCACAACACTGATAGACTGTGAAATAACCGGTCTAATCCAGACCATGACATATACTGCCAACCGCATTTGAGTAAGGCTCATGAGATATCCTGCATTTCCTCATCTATTTTGGGACTTGTCTTGAGGAAAACTTGAGGAGAGACGCGTAGGGAACGTTCTCTGGCTTTACCTGGCCCATCACATCCTTGATCAATACCTACACACAAGGTATTTCTCCTGTGAATACCAAAGCCTACTCCTCCTTCAGTCTCAATGCCGAGAACCATCTTTGCAGCCCCCCGATCCTTCATCTTAAAAGCCCCACTTAACCGAGTCTTTAGTACATTGATTACAGACATGTCATAATTGGCGATCTACATGTCATCAATTCTTGACTCACCATGAAAGAATCAAACCACTGCCTAGGTGACAAGTCGAACCACGACCTCCTGCAAAGTTTTTTCTCAGCCCCTTTAACTTCGAACCGCTCTGGTTGGTTCATGTAGATCTGTTCTTCACTTTCCTTTACAGAAGTGCAGACTCCACATCTATCCTTCCAGCTTAAGATCACTTTGGCCAACCAGCGCCAATCACGGATCTAATAAACACCTGTTATACTGTTGGCACGAATATATCTGATAAGTCGATCCCTTCTCTCTGAGCATAACCCTTCGCTACTAACCTCGCCCTGTATCTATGTTGTATCCTCCTGAAGATCCAACTGTATCCAACCACTCTCTGGCTCACTGGAAGCTTTACCCGCTCCCATATATCGATCTGATACAACGAATTCATCACATTGCCCATAACCACCTTTCACTTCTCAACACTAGGCTCACCTAAAGCCATTTGAATAGAAGATGAATCCTCCTATGATATTGGAGTCGTCCATGTACCTCGCCGATATCCTGCGATCATGTCGTGTAATTCTTCTCATAGGTAGCTGCTCCACCTGCTCTGTATCCCTATCCGCACGTCTCAGCCTTCCTGCCCTGCTCGCTCATGTGGCCATGCCCAACATGCCACACACATGCAGAGGTGGAATCCGCTACATCCATTGTAGCTCCACCTTTTGAAGTGCTCCCAATCAACTTATACAAGTTACCGAGTCGTTGCGCTTTCATGATTACCTGTGCCCCCTTAGATACCTTAAGAGCACTATCAATACCTGTGTACTTGCATCCTTTTGCCTCAAGTACACCAAGAGAAATCAAATTCTGTTTCAAATAAGGAACGTGCCTGACATCAGTCAAGGTACGCTCCACCCCATCAAACATCCTGATGCGCACCATACCAACAGCCATAACATTATAGGCAAAGCCATTGCCCATAAACACCTGTCCACCATCGCACTCCCTTTAGCTGGCGAACCAACTTTGATGAGGAGTCACGTGAAAAGATGCCCCTGTGTCTAGCATCCACTCGTCCTTACGATCATCGTATGGCCGCTTGATCATAAACACAGATAAAATATCACCATCACATCCACTCGATCCATCTGACGTGGCAACATTGGCCTCCCTGTACGAAGCCTCAAAATCTTCTCTCTTCGATTTAGGATTTTCACAATCCTTCTTCACATGTCCTTCCTTCCCACAATTCCAGCACTTTACCTTTCCTTTGCCCTTGCCCTTGGATTTGGATCTATAACCTGAAGAACTCATACCTTGTTCAGAACTCATATCCATTGTAAACAGTGCATCAAAAGATATCCCCATGTCATCGTTTAGCTTTCTCATAGCCTTCCCTTGAAGGGCTGAAATACCGGTATCGACACTCAGGGTTTTATTCGTGTTGCACATGGTGTCCTTGAATGACTCATACGACGCCGGAAGAGAATTCAGCAATATATATGCTTGTTCTTCATCTTTTATCACTTCCTCCATATTCAGCAATTTGCAAACTAATTTATTAAAATTGCTGATGTGAGCCTCCAGATCTCCACCCTCTGTCATCTTGAAGTTATACCACTGTCGCTTCAAGTGTAGGCGATTTTCAGAGGATTTTTTCGCATAAACATCCTCTAACTTCGCTCATAACTTAGCCGCAGTTTTCTCCCTCATGACGTTGTAGAGAACCTCATCCGTGAGACATAAACGAATCGATGATAAAGCCTTCTTATCAAGAGTATTCCATTCATCATCAGTCATAGTAGACTTTCGCTCCTCAAGAGCACCATCTTCGCCTTGCTTGATTAAGGAACTCATCATCTTGATCTTCCATAACTCAAAATTATTTTTCCCTAAGTACTTCTCAATCTCATACCTGGTGCTCACCATTATTACTAATCCCTCAGATTCAGATCTGTGCCCCAACGATTGCTTTGATACCACTTGTTGGGATTTATTGTCACGCCCCAAACCGGGAAATCGGATTCACAGGAATCCCGATCACCGAATCCGGTGCCGACAGCCTCCGTAGTACCCCATTCTCGGCTCCTAGCGTCCATACGCCAGATTCCGATCCTGGGATCCTACAAGGAGGATTTTTATTTTTTTTTGTACATTTAACTCATAATAAGCATAACCACAAGTATACCCAAATCACAAAGGCAGCATCATCATCACATATCCACTAATATAATCATTTTATTACAATACTGAAGGGAAATGCATTAATTGAAAATCAAGCTCCAGAAAACCGCTGCATGCTCCAAGCTCTAAGCTCAACGCTGCTACAACCTAACATCATCTGCACGCATCTATCGTGCATAAGCTTATAAAAAGCTTAGAGGGTGGTGTAAGTGTGTGCACAAGGTAAGTGCCAAGTATTCAATACAATGTCATCATCATACGGTACCGAAAATACCGGTAATCCATAAATCGTACAATATCGAAATAAGAAGAATTACTAACAAGATCATAAATTACCAGAGTAAACAGAAATACTGACAAGAACATGAATTATCAGAGTAAACAGAAATACTAGCAAGATCATAAATTATACGATAACAGAGTAAGCGGAAATACGGACAAGTCCATGAGTCAATCAATATCAAAATACACAATATATAGCAACTATGCAAATGAGGAGTCATAAAGAGCCAAATATCAAATGTCGGGGATGCGATGCAATATGTAAATCCTGATGAGTCCACGAATAGTGTCAATCGTATCTAGACCATATAATGCAGAAACACAGTAACCCAAAATATCATATGCCGTGGATGTAAGGCAATATGCGGTGTAAATGGAATGACCATGCTGGAGTGTGAAGTCGGGATGATAGTACGTAGTATCGCAGACTATGGAGTCCATCACAAGGGACTTCTATCCAAACCAGTCTCATACCTAAATTTGGATAGTCAGACTCAATGTGGTAAACTCCTGATCTCAGGTTAGTCGCGCTCCCCAACCGAAATCCTGGCCATTACGAAGGTACACGTAACAAATAGTTGTGCACCACCAGCCCGAATGAATAGTGAATGAATGAATATGCAACTCCTGCTCAATAAGTCCACATATCAGTACGGTTCCTCTTTGAGATCATCACTGGGGTTTAGTACACTCCAAATGGCACTACCGCTCTCTCAGCTGCACAGTCCAAGTGAGCGTAAAAAACCTCACTATCCGCCTGGCCAATAGTCTGCCAATACCTATCCGGCACGTCGATAGCGGACCAATTCCTCGAGCTGGTCAGACTCAGCCTAGTAATGCCCCCTACGCTCGGGCGGGTAAGGCTACACCCCCTCCCAACCGACTACGACGCAGTGGGAGACGCGGTCTCCTGGTATTCGGCACTCGGGCGCTCATGTATCCATTCGGTCTCGACGTTGGGGCGTCTCCTGGCCACAGAAGTTTAGGGATTTTTACCCAAGGACATCTATGGCGCCCGTATGCTAGAACCAAATATTTCCGGTGTCCCTTCTGGCCATCCACGATATGCCTGTGGAGGCTACGACCCTGATGTCGTTAGGGCGTATAAAAATCACAATGCAAGATGCATGAGTCATACAATCCAAACATGCATCAATCTTGTGCATACTGTGCGCTCATGTGAAATAACCTCCGCCTATCAGGGAGTCTCATAACAACACACTCAATGATATATGCAATGATCAACCACATCTCATAACAAACATGCAGATGATGCATATGGGCATGTATCATGATGCTATGCTATCACATACTCATAATCAGTATCAATAACCAGCATCAACAATCTGCCTTGATCGGTAATCGGTCAATCGACCACGACAAGCAGAATCGACAATCGGTCATGTCAATTGATAATCGGCCACGATTGGCAATCGGTCACGATAATCGACCTTGATCAGTAATCGGTCAATCGGCCACGACAAACAGAATCGACAATCGGTCATGTCAATCGATAATCGGCCACGATCGGTAATCGGTCACGATAATCGACCTCGATCGGTAATCGGTCAATCGGCCACGACAAGCAGAATCGGCAATTGGCCACGTCAATCGATAATCGACCACGATTGGTAATCGGTCACAATAATCGACCTCGATCGGTAATCGGTCAATCGGCCACGACAAGCAGAATCGGCAATCGGCCACGTCAATCGATAATCAGCCACGATTGGTAATCGGTCACGATAATCGACCTCGATCGGTAATCGGTCAATCGACCACGACAAGCAGAATCGACAATCGGTCACGTCAATCGATAATCGGCCACGATCGGTAATCGGTCACGATAATCGACCTCGATCGGTAATCGGTCAATCGGCCACGACAAGCAGAATCGACAATCGGCCACGTCAATCGATAATCGGCCACGATCGGTAATTGGTCACAATAATCGACCTTGATCAGTAATCGGTCAATTGGCCACGACAAGCAGAATCGGCAATCGGCCACGTCAATCGATAATCGGCCACGATCGGTAATCGGTCACGATAATCGACCTCGATCGGTAATCGGTCAATCGGCCACGACAAGCAGAATCGACAATCGGCCACGTCAATCGATAATCGACTACGATCGGTAATTGGTCACAATAATTGACCTTGATCGGTAATCGGTCAATTGGCCACGATAATCGGAGTCGATTGATAATCAAAATCGACATATCAGTCACATCAATCGGAATCGGCAATCGGCGACGACAATCGGGATCGATCGATAATCAGAATCGGTAAATCGGTAACGATAATCGGAATCGATCAATAATCAGAATCGAGAATCGGAATCGAAAATTAGAATCGATTATCGGCCTATAAGTAAGGCGGGGCCCATATATGAACTGCCGATCAAACCATAATATAAGGATCAGCCCTTGGCCGTGGTTATATCAAATCTGATAGTATGAAACCGTCCGTCTGCGGCGAATGGGACCCACTTATTTGGGTTAACTCACGAAGAGAATGGGCCTAACAAGGCCTAAGGGAAGGTCACAATGAGGACATCTAACCATCATTGCCCATCAATGTGGACGTCAAAACAACATTGCTCCCAAGGAGTGGCCTACATAGGGTCAAACATATAATGGGCTCATTGGCCTTACGTACAATCATGATGGGCCTCATTTACGTCACATAGGCCTCTTATATGGGCCAACATAGATCTCACCGGGCCTTGAATACACAACAGGTGGGCCTTGCCCATGGGCCTTGAATACATCACATTGGGCCTTGCCCATGGGCCTTGAATACATCGCATTGGGCCTTGCTTACGGGCCTTGAATACATCACATTGGGCCTTGCCCACGGGCCTCGAATACAACAAGTCGGTGGCATCAATGGGCCGCACTAATGGGCCTCATACACATTAAGTTGGCCCTTCTCATGGGCCTCAGATTCAAGCAGGTGGGCTCCATCATATGGGCCTCAAATACACAACAGGTGGGCCCTATCACACGGGCCTAAAAATACAAGGCAGGTGGGCCCTATCACATGGGCCATAAATACGTCACATGTGGGGTCCATGGGTTGGACGGCACTGATAAAACACTCACATCGTACGAGGGCCACGTGGATGGATGGTGTGAATATACAACACGTCACAAGGTGGGCCTCACGTCCAAGGGACGGATGGCGAGGGTATAGAGTATATACATCTCAAAGGAGTCCGCCACCATCCCAACACGATGGACGGTGTGAATAAACAATACATCAAGGTTGGGACCTACCTACCATGGACGGAGCGGATATTCAACACATCAGCAAGGTGGGTCCCATCCCACACGTGCAACACGTGTGGGGTGGGCCCCACGTAAGCTGAAATGGATGGACAATGTGCATTAGTACTTACATTACAGTGGAATCCCTACCTCCGTCCAGGGCAGATGGAGGTATTGGTTATTAAATACATTCACCAAGGTGGGTCCCACCCCCACACATGCTCGTGTCGGGTGGGCCCACACCCCCAAATGGAAGGACGGTTAGTATATAAAACATATACATCATGAGTGGGGTCCCACCCATCCAGATTGTTGGACGGTGCGGATGAGACCCATACATCACAGTGGCGTCCCACACCATTTGCTGACATACATACGTCAGCTATGTAGCTGGTGTGGGGCCACGTCCAGTTGAATGGACGGTATACAATGCATACATTTAGTGGGCCCCACCACCACACGGGCGAGGTGGGCCATGCCTTCTAAAATTGATGGACGGCATGAATAATACAGATACGTCATGGTGGGGATCCACACGTGGCCCATCACAGAGTGAGGATGGACGGATGGAGTAGATTGCACATACATCACGGTAGCCCCCCCTGATGCTGCTGCTGCACGTGCAGCAGCTACAGGCAGCGGCTGCAGAACACCAGCAAAATAGGTGGACGGTGGGGATTTAAAACTGATGGATGGTATAGATAAACACATGTATATCATGTGGGTCCTGTGCGGATGGACGACACAGATAAGATACTTACATTATGGTTACATTATGGTGGGGTCCACCCTCAAATGGACGGACGGTGCAGATTCTAAAACATATCATAGAGGGTCCCACGTGATCTGGATGAACGGCATGGGTACCATACCTTCAGCAGGGTGGTTTTCCACTGCCCAGACAGTGGATGGTGTGGAAAACCATATACGTCAATGGGCCCAACGTGGTGTGCTCCACCAGAGATTTGCATCTGCCACATTTCCAGGCCATGTCAGGATGGACGGCGTGGATAATACATTAAGGTGGGCCCACGACGGCCTGGATAAAACTATTCAAGGATGGAGTTTCCACCGTCCATCACGTCCAGCAAGTGGACGGACAGTGTGGATTTCTCACGTATACTAAGGTGGGCTCCACCGTGATGGATAACATGGGTATAACACACGCATCAGGTGGGCCACGCGAATCATCAACACCAACAAAATAAGAAAAGGGAGAGAGAGAGAGAGAGAGAGAGAGAGAGAGAGAGATTGAGGGAGGGGCCCCGCCACTATGGGCCCCTCTATACACACATCAAATGGGTCCCACCACATGTGGGCCCTTAAATCAAAGATCAAGATCTAAAGCAATGAACACCCACCTTCGATCTCCTCTTCCTTCTTCCGCCTATAGCATCCCAATTCTCCAAAAGTGCTCTTTCAACGGTGGAGATGGCAATCCAAGGGTAGAGATGTGAGATAGGGTGGTTGAGAGTGGGCCACACATGGCTCTTCTCATGGGGGTGGGGACGTTGGATCTCTCTTGGAAATTACTTGGAATGAGAGAGAGGTGAATGATGTAGGGAGAGAGTAATGGGTGTGTAAGAAAAAGGGATGGGTTGGGTTGAATTTTGTGTAAAGGAGGTATGAGTGAGGAGAGAGAGAGTTGACTTGTGAGGGGGGTGAGGTGGCATGGGGTATGGGTGAGGTACTTGACTTGTGAAATGATGTGTACTTGATTGATGTGACGGGTCGTAGAGATTCTTTCAGGATTAACAACGCGCGGCGTTTCTTCGGAATAAACGCGGGCCCACATCTCCTGGCCCGGATATCGGATCGATGCACAAGTAACGGTGTTGAAACCACGGCGACAGCGCGGTCGCTAGAGTACAAGTTTCGGGTTGAACCGGCTGCGGTATACAAGACTCGGTTTAGGATCGCGCGCAAACGTCGGATCAGGTCGAGAGTTGCGGAATTCTACCGGGAGGACCGCGGAAGCCTACGGAGTGGTACGGTCTAGGATACAAGTCTTACATTTATGCCGCGGAATCACACAGATCTAGATCTAGGATAGCAATTCAACGGCACCAAGCACATACAAGAGAACACACAGATTTAACGTGAAAACTCTTGCGGGAAAAAATCACGGCACAAAGCGACAGATCTCCACTATGAAAATAGAAATTACAAAAGAGAGGACTTACCCGATTCGAACAACCTCGAATCTAACCCTTGCTATACCCTTTAAAAACCCTTGGAAACCTTTTAGAAAGCTTTAGAATTATTTTAGAATAGCCCTAGGAACTCCTATTTATAGTTTAGGAAACTTCCCTTTCGCATCCCAGTTGCGAAAGGACTCAGATTTAAGACATCTCGCAACAGAGTGTGGCCCATATGATGGACTGTCCAAATTTATGATTATACCATTTTATATAATGAATTTAAACAGGCACCCCGGTGGATCCCTGACTGTGGGGCCCACCATGATGTATTTTCCTTATATCCATGCTGTTCATCCGTTTCACCAGCTCATTTCAGGGCATGAGCCAAAAAATTCAGCAGATCCAATTCTAAGGTGGACCACACCATAGGAAAGAGTAATGAATGATTATCAAAAACTTTTTGTGGTCGACAAAAGTATTGGATCAACCAGATCATTGTGTGATCCCTTCATCTAGGTCTGTGTGACCCTATCAACAAGTTGGATGGAAAATAAACATTCCGATGGCCTGCAAGAAGTTTTTAATGGTGAGCATTCAATCACCACTGTTACCTGTGGTGTAGTCCACCTGAGATTTGAATCTGCTGCGTTTTTTGCATCGTGCCCTAAAATGAGCAGATAAAACGGATGGTTTAATTGTTTGCATACAATGTTACCATGGGAAAATGCACATGCGAAAGCAATGATATTTTTGAAAACACGTTTCGAGAAGGAGGCCCTCTTCTCCCTGCAGCTATCGGTGAAGGGGAACCTAATACGTAATTTCCCAAAGAAGGAAATTACTTCGTTTTCTATGCGGATTTCCAGCTAAAGCCTTTCCTGGGCAACTCCTGTGCTAGAAACCTAAGTGAGGCCCACCCTAGTGTTTGTGAGAAATTCACCCATCCATATCCATTTTGTAAGCTCATTTTAAGATATCAGACCAAAAGCGAGCAGATCCAAGACACAAGTGGGCTAAAAACATGAGAATTGAACATACACGGTTGAAATATTCACGGAGCCATAAAAGTTTTGAGTCATGTTAATATTTGTGTTTTGAGTTCATTTAAGTTGGAACATTGTTAGGGTATGGATGGCATGTAAACATCACTGTCAACCCACAGAGGTTTCAATAGTAGGAATTTTCCTAACCAACTTTTCCTTTCGTACGACCCACTCACCAAACGAATGTATGGAGTAGATTTCTCAAGCACATTACGGTGGGCCCCACCTAGCGCAGGAGCTTCATATGAAAGCATTAGCAGGAAATTCACGTCCCTTGGTTACCCTTTCTCTGTAGCTGACTAGACGAGTTTCCTCTTCGTACTCAGACGGACGCAGATTAGATACTGACAAAGTCAATAGCCAAATCACTACTAAAGTGTCGTCACCAAGCTCTATAGACTCACTATGATGCATGTATTGTATCCATATTGTCCAACCATTTGTAGAGATTATTTTATGGCATAAGAAAAAGAATGAGATACATCTAAAGTTAAAGTAGACCCACCATACAAAACCGTGGGAGCAGTCACACCCACTGTTGAAACATTTATAGGGTCCACCATGATGTATTTTTCAGATCCAGATACATGGCTCAAGTGACAGATTGTGTGAAAGATTCCTCGTCTCAACAGAGGTCTTGGCATCGATTCCGTAGTAGGGGTGGCTAACAGTGAAGTGTGATCTGACGGTGGGTGTACTAACAAGCTAACAAAAAATATTTTTTTTTAAAAAAAATTAACATACAAATAGATGAAATGAAAACAAAAAAATCAGTTTGATTAGAAACTTCTATGCCCCACAAGTTTTCAAAGGTGGATGTCACTGTCCCCTCTATTTTCTACTGTGGGATCTACTTGAACTTTATATCTATTTCATTCCTTTTCTTATGTCATGGAAGGATTAATTATGCATAAGACATTTATTAATGAACTTTAGATCTATCTCTCCAAATAAATGGGCGGGACGGATATAATATATTCATAGTCATGGATCCACATATCTGGGTGACGTCACTTCAGTCGAGATTTAGACATTGTAAGTTTCTAATCGACACTCTACCAAGAAGTTTGACTCTTCGGCTGCCCGATGTGATAGGCATTTGTTGGAGTGGGGACTCGTGCCCATAGGAAATGATTGTCAAATAAGTCGGCAAAAACTCTGCTGGACCACATAAACTACTTCACATTATTTACACCTGAAGAGATAACATAAACTACTTCACATTATTTATACTTCAAGAGATAGTGATTATGATTTGCAGTATCATAGTATAGGCAACTGCGTGTACCAACATGTCCTTAGTCTCTTTCAATCTATGCCATCTTTATTGGGTATTACTCGGGAAACACCTTAGTCGGTGCCACCATTACTGTGGGACCTACCTTTGTGATGTTTTATATATCCATATTGTCCATCAATTTCTAATTAAGCTGATTAAGTCTCAGGTGGACCACCAATGGAAACAGTAGTAGTTGAGTGCCTTACCATAAAAAATTTCAAAGGGCATCTTATAAGATTTTTTTATTTTTTATTTTCCAACCTCTTGATAATGTCAAGAAAATCCTTTATCAAGAGGTTAGAAAAAATATATATATTCAAGAAAATCCTGAATCCTTACTCTTGCTCAGGTGAGTTTCAACACCCAGTTAAGGGTTCACCACCACTGTGGCGTGAGTGTGTGGGGTGTTTGTGCGCGTGTAAAAAAAAATGTTAAGAAAATCCTGATGAAGGGAAATAATAAAGATTAGCTTGGTTGTCTTAAGGTTTGGAATGGGAACAGCGTAGATATCTTATATATATATATATATATATATATATATATATATATATATATATATATATATATATATATATATATATATATCATCAAGGTGGCCCCACACAGTTGGAGTAGCACCCACCCGGTTAACAGCTAATCCGCTCCCAAAAAATGAGTGTGGATCCTCTGTTTCGTGGAAATAGCAAGCGGCTGAATCCGACTTTATTATTGGTACACGTCACTATAAGTGCAGCGTCACCAATTTTATTACATATATTCGAAAATTACATTTTAGGGAAAGTCTAACGGAAACGTTAGATGGTAATTTCCATTTGAAAATTGGATTGCCTACTGTGTACAGTACGCTCTTTATTGTACTAAGTAAACTCTATTGGGCTCACCTTATATGTATGTGATCTATTCATGCTGTAAGACCCGTATCCTAGTCCATACTGTTCTGTCGACTCCTGCGATCCTTCCTGTCGAATTTCAGCAATCCATGACCTATAATCAACGTTTGCGCACGACCCTAAGTCGTATCCCATAGATTTGAGTCGGCTTAATCCGAGACTTGTACCATTGCGACCGCACCGTCGCCGCGGTTCCAACGCCGCGACTCGCGCACCGATCCGATACCCTGGCCAGGAGATGTGGGCCCACGTTCAGTTCGAGGAAAACACTGTGAGTTTGCAATTCCAAGAGAATCTCTACAACATGTCTCATCAATCAATCAATCAATCACCTCATGTCAAGTACACACAACACATGCTTTCTTTCTCCATAAGTCAAGCAAATCCCAAAAGTCAACCAATCTCTCACCTCACCCATCACTCACCTCACATCCATCACTCACATCCCTCTTACAACCACCACACCTCTCTCTCTCTTTCTCAACACAAATTCTAAGCAACTAAGAGGTGCGCACGTCCAAGCCAATCTAAGAGAGAAAAGTGAGTTTGTGTGGCTCACTTTCCCATCCCAAATCTTTCATCCTAGCCATTCACCTTTCATCACCCTCCATCAAAGTGAAGCACAAGGAGACCTGCATTCCAACAAGCCAAGAAGATCCAACGGTGGGTACTCTATTAGGCCTAGATTTTTATTTTATTTTATTTTATTTTATGAAGGGCCAAGTGAGGCTGGTATGGATCTCACTTTGGACCCTAGGTGTAACAGCCCGAATTTTTCCCAACCTGGAGTTAGACGCCCTTAGGCGATGGGTCAATCCTAATACCTAATTAGCTACTCAAACACTCAATTCAAAGGTCTTAAATCTCGTCATCAAACTATTTTTTTGAAAACTTCATTTTTCCTTCACAAATCTCACCTTTCACTATTTTCTCCTTCAAACTTGCCTAAGTGCTTCCATATTAGACACCCATCTAGGTTAGTTTAATGGCTCGTAAAATCCCGTGCAAAGACCCAAGTACCATCTTGAATAGAAATCACTTAGGATCAATTCCTTTATAAATTAGACAAAGTTTACCTAGTGTAAACTTCGAGTTCATGCGAAATCCGCACAAATCTCTTTAAATACGATCTGCAAGACCCAAAACTTGCAGAATCAGTGACGCTACGTTACCGTATAATCTAGGATAAATCTCTCTTCCCGTTTACTCTCGGGAACGCTTTGAAACTTCATATTGGATCTAGACCGCACGTCGAAAGTCCGATACCGACGAAACCATTACCAAAATGTCCGCCTTACTAGGCTTGATAACCACCCTGGAAATCAAATCCAGACTATGTCCAGAAATGCACAACATTAGCCCGGAGTAAAGAGTGTGAAAAATGGGAAATTAATTCCAAATTAATCAAATCTAAGACGTTTCGCTTGCGGGTTAGTATTGAGCAACCAGACCGTCAGAATCAGGCCAAATTACACCCTTAGATCAGGGATATTTCCCCAGACATATCCATGTACTCGAAACTGCTGATCGAGGCCCACAGACCGTTGAACTGAAACTGGTCCGCCATTTGCGATCTAGAATCTCGACTGAGACGAAACCTTAACCATACGTAGATCCAGCATTAGTGAACTTAAGTCCGACCGCACACAAAAAAGGGGTCGCCAGAAGTCCTCTGTTGAGACAACAAAGTCTCACTTTGGTTATAACTTAAGTATACCTTGACCAGAAGTCTATTTTGGTCATATTCTAACCTATATAAGGACCTTAAAACCCTCTCTCATTCAGCCATACGAATTTGAGAAAAACCCTAGGAAAGAGAAGAGAGAAAAGAGAGAGAAAGTGTGAGAGAAGTGGGAGTTTCTCCCTGTGCTTCTTCACTACCGATCTACGTGTTCAACCATCCCTTTCTAATCACTTTTCCAGCGATTCCGATGTCATTTCTAGGTAAGAAAACCCTAACCCTAATCTGATTTGGGGTTTCAATTGATTCAAGTAGCAAAAGAGCTAACGTATCTCGTGTAATAGGTGGATATACTGCCGTATACAGAAGCTTAGCAAATCTGTCGAGTTCATTACGCTTCTACGGTGTAAGGTGCGGACTTTAGGTGTATAGGTTATGGTTTTCAAGACTTTTAATGTTAGTTAATGATTTATAACTGATAAGGATGCTATTTCACATGCAAAATGCGCCGTCTGTTTCATTATTCGAGTTTACATGAACTATATAGGATTTAGCCAATTCTATGCATATGTTGAAATGTCGGAAAATGTTTGGAATTTGGATTTGTGTTCAACATGTTTATTTGTCGTAAATATATGCCTAACACGTGTAACAACTCCCTAGCGAAAGGACTTGCCCTAAAACACTCCACGGCCAAAAAAGGGAAAAATGTACTAAAAGTGTGTAGCCTAAGTGTTTGTGAAAAAGTTTCAATGAACTTGGGATTTGTATCCATGCATGCTATGGTCATTTGGCATGGATACAAGCATGTGGTATGCGGGGCAGTCCCCTAGCGAAAGGATTTGGCCTAGCACACATGTAATCATCATGCATCCCGTAAGGTGATGTGTGTAGACTACGTGTTTCTAAAAATGTCTGAATGTACTAGAATCATCTAGCACACCTTGTATGAGGGTCGAGGTATAAACCTCGGTTACCTTACTAGTGTGAATGATTTCCAATATGTATGCTTTCATGTATGGTCTGTTTTACTATGAAAGGATTGTGTGCAAAATTCATGTTTGGGTGGTATTTCATAATATGCTTATGTGATTGTACATTCTTGACTTATGAAATGCATACGTGTGGCTTCCTGTTTAAGTTGAAATTATCCGTGAAGGGTGATGGGGGAGTGGTGTAACAATTCCGTGCAACAGCCCTGGCAGCCCTAAAGCGGATTGTGATGGATCTTTGGTTGTATGATTTGCAACATGCTCTATTAGGTTGTATGATTTGCAACATGCTCTATTAGGTTGTATGATTTGCAACATGCTTTAATACTGCTTTGAAACTATATCATAGGATAACCTGTTGTAGTTGAATGTGATTGGGGCTATTGTATAGTCCAGGTGATCGGCAACGAAATGGAATTCGTGACAGAGATTCATCCGCCACGTGAGATGTGTTCGACGAACCCGAGTTGTACTTTGGTTGATGATAGTGGCTGGCCACACGAAGTGCTTATGCGCTTCATATCGTTCAACTTGTTGTGCACTCGAGCTAGCCGAGCTCGTCAAGTAACCCGATCTGTCTTATGTATGTTCACCATGTTTAGTCGCCTATGCTTGAACTTAGGGTACCAAACTTACCAGTGAAATCCCATTAACCATGGTACTCGATCCGCTAAGACTCATGAGCCGGGCATGGTGGTATGGGACACTGTGGTCGAGTTATCAGCCTACGCTAAGGTAAGTGGTGTTGCGAGTGCGTCAGCTACGAGCCTCCCCGTAGTGACCAGTGAGGAACCAGACTCGTGAGCCGATTATGGTGGTATGGGACACTATATTCGAGCTGTCGGCCTACATTGATAAGGTGATGGGAGAGTGGTGCAACGATTCCGTGTAACAGCCCTGACAGCCCTTTGTAGTGACCTCAAGTATGTTTTAAATCTGTGGTGGGACGATGAGTCTTTCCGCAGTGAACAGAGTATAAACTAGGCCTGTATTGATAAGGTGATGGGGGAGTGGTGCAACGATTCCGTGTAACAGCCCTGGCAGCCCTTGCAGTGACCTAGAAATACACTATCGTATGAGATTATCTAGGATTGACGACCCTATAATGGATCATGTTTGGGAATGATATAAGGGAGGTACCTTAGTTTCCCAATCCTGCTGTTTGAAAAGGACTAATAACAACTCGACAATCATGCTCATCATCGCACTGCATGTGCCTGGAAGATGTGGAGCACTGAGGGATGACCGCATGCTGCGAACGTAAGATGGTGTCTCATGAGGGAGTATGTCGGTGAGGGCATGCATGCATAATTTCATTTCATACTTGCATTAACAAGAGTAGTTAGGATTGTTTGATTGTACTGCTTTATCATTACTGCTTGACTGAATTGATAACATGTTAACCTATGCTTTATTGTTCCACTGAGTTGATCACTCACTCCCATGTTACGGGATGGTGTTTCGAAACACCCACCAGACCCTGTCTTCGATACAGGTATCGTCGGAGCTCGGGAGGCTGAGTTTGATTCTATGTCGATTAGGAGTTCTCCTTCATGCTATTCACTGGTGGCTTCGCGTAGGCTGGCCAGTGTTACGGGGTTACAGGTTTATGATTCCAGTTGTACTAATTTGACATTTGATTTAGAAACATGTACAGGTATATATGGTGACTCAGTTAGTGTTCATACTCTTGAGATCGAGATTGTTTTGTTTTATATACATTTACATATATCTTTCAGTCTTCCGCTTACGTTTTCTTCATGGATCTGGAGTATGAATTACTGTTTTGGTATAATCTCACTCATGTTTACTGCACTAACACAGACAACATTTAATCATCATTATCTATGTTGCATAAGTGATGTTCTGGAACTCGAGAGTTGAGCTGCTACTCAACCCTTGATTTTCGGGATGTTACACTAGGTGTGGTCGATGGCCCACCTTGATTCTCATGACCATTCCATAATGGGGCCATTCTCCATGGACCCCATCATGATGTTTATTTTCGTTGCATGGATAGGGGTCATCTAGACCTTACATCTTGGTGGAGAAAGGATCTCCCCCGTTGATCTTTGATTTGGTGGGCCCACATGTATTGGGACCCACTTGATGTATGATCGAATGCAAGGGAGGGCCCATAGTGTCGGGGTCCCTCCATCACATGTGTCCCTCTCCTTTCTCTCTCTCTCTCTCTCTCTATCTCTTATGTGATGATATGGCCATGTGGCCCACCTGGATGGACCCCACCATGTAGCATGTAATTGATCCAAGCCATTTGTAGGTGGGGACCCACTTGATATATGTGTATGTTCCACACCACCCAGCCATGTGGTGGCCCACCTAAGCAGGGCCCACCTTAAATATATTTGCATGCCCAAAAACAGTCCAGCGTCTGGACGTGAACCTGGGAAAAAACAAATATTAGCTTTGGTTAAAAGCTTTTGGGAAGGGTTGTTCATGTAGGCCGTACCTTGATGTATTAATTCAATCCACACCGTCCATTCCATTACTTAGATCATTTTAGGCGTTGAGCCGAAAAATGAAGCTGATCCGAATTTCTGGTGGGCCATAACATAGCAAAGAGTGTTTTCTACCATTGAAATTCACCCTAATATTTTTTATACTCTGGATATTGGGCTCGTTTGGATGGTCTTGAGCCATAGAGTACAATGGATGGGCTGGATTCAGCTGATGCGAGCCCCACCTATGGAAAACCCTGAAATTTCAGTTTTTCGAAGAAAAAAATAAAACAAATAATAGCTGTGTTGCTGCTGCTGCTGACAAAGGACGAGCAGCGTCCTACTGCTGCGTGGGCGGACGACCAGGGACCATGGTCCTATATGTGGGCCCCACCGTGTTGTGTTTTGAACATCCATGCCGTACATATGTTGGGTTCCCTTTGGGACAATGGGCCCTTTGAAAATCAGCCGTATCCAGAAGTCAAGTGGCCCACACGGCAGGAAGCAGTGTGACTGAACGTCTTCCATTGAAACCCTTTTTGGGCGTCCAGAAGTTTTGGATCAACATGAAATTTGTTTTCCCTCTTCATCTGAGTCTACGTGACCTTATCAACAGATTTGATGGCATATAAACATTATGGTGGGGCAACACGTGGGACCCATAGTGATGTATGTGTTTTATTCACACCGTCCCCCGTACGAGACGGTGTATGTGTCCTCTCCACACCGTCCGCTGCCGTGGACGGTTGATTCTACCATGATTTTTGTGTTTTATCCACACTGTCCACACCTGGACGATGGGACCTACCATGATGCATGTGCTGCATCCAAACCATCCATCCATTTTAAAAACTCATTTTATGGCATGAGCTAAAGAATGAGTCAGATCCATAGTTCATGTGGACCAACACCATGATGCATGTGTTGCATCCGAGCCGTCCAACCATTTGAGAGATCATTTTAAAGCTTGAGTCCAAAAATGAGACAGATCTAGGGTCAGGTGGACCACATTATAGAAAACAATGGGTTTGAACGTCCACTATTAAACCCTTGGGCTACCAAATTTGGACTATTATGATATTTATTTTTCCTCTTAATCCAGGTCTTTAAGACCTTATGATCAGATTAGATGGGGCATAAATGATATGGTGGGCCTTGAGAATTTTAATGGTGGAAATCATTGTTACCACTGTTATTTGGAGTACGGTCTAGTTGATCTTTTGATATGATTCATTTATATACATATTATATATATATATATATATATATATACACATATGGATGTACTTGTGGCCGTCCGTTGAGACCCATTTAATATACATGAGGCCCATGCGATTAGGCCCATTTTGATGTATTTTAAGGGCCCATGGGTCGAGACCCATCGTAATGTACAAGGGCTCGTGGGTTGAGGCCCATTGTGATGTATTAGGGCCCATGGGTTGAGGCCCATTGTGATGTATAAGGGCTCGTGGGTTGAGGCCCATTTGATGTATTTGAGGCCTATGGGTCGAGGCCCAATGGGATGTATATAAGGTCTATTGCATTGTGTGATTCCACCATGGGTTGTGTAATGATATTTATGGTGGGTCATGCCTTGGGAGCAATGTTGGTTTGATGTCCACATTGTAAGAATAATGTTGGTTAAATGTACGCATTATAACTCCCCCTAAGGCCCATTGAGAGGCCCGTACTTGTTAGGTGTAGGCCATCTAGGCCCATCTTCATTGTAAGAACAGTTCATCACTTTATAACATGCTTAGTATAGCTCCATGATTCATGCCTATACGCATCATATGTATGCTTGATATGAGGAATGTTTGATCATAGCATAAGCCGTTGGGCTGAGACATTTACGAGACTCCTTATGAGACGGAGTGTCCCCACATGAGTGCACGGTACGCGCAGGATTGCTGCATGATTTGACGGTATGACTCATGCATCCCACATATGTGTGACTTGATCATTGTATGCCCTAGCGACATCAGGGTCATAACCTCCACAGGCACATCGTGGATGGCTAAATGGGACACCGAAAATACTTAGTTCTAGCACTATGGACACTTAGGATGTCCTTGGGTGAAAATCTTAGAATCTCCGAGGCCAGGAGGTGCCCCAACGTCTAGACCGAGTGGAACATGAGCACCCGAGTGCCGAATACCAGTAAGCTACATCTCCCACTGTGTCGTGGTCGGTTGGGAGGGGGTGTGGCCTTATCTGCCTGAGTGAGGGGGTTATAAGCTAGGCTGAGTATGACCAGCTCGTAAATGGGTCCACTATCGATGAGCCGAGTAGGTATTGACAGACTGCTGGCTAGGCGGATAGTGAGGTCTCTTCCACTTACAGGGCTGTGCAGCTAGGGAGGAGGCAGCCGGTGTGGAGTGTCATAAACCCCGGTGATTTCCCCAGAGAGCAACATTACTGATATATGGACTTATTGAGTAGAAATCGCATATCCATTCCTTCATTCATTCACTATCCACTCGGGCTGGTGGTGTGTAACTATTTGTTACGTGTACCATCGCATGGCCAGGATTTTGATTGGACGCGCGACTAACCTGAGATCAGGAGTTTACCACATTGAGTCTGACTATCCAAATTTAGGTATGGGACTGGTTTGGATAAAAGTCCCTTGTGGTTGACCCCGTAGCCTGCGATACTACGTACTATGATCCCGACTTCACATTTCAACATGGTCATTTCATTCGCACCACATATTACATTGCATCTGCAGTACTTAGCATTTTTGGGTTACTATGTTTTTACACTTATATGGCCTAGACGGACTTAACAGGATTTGCATATTGCATTGCATCATTGACATCTGATATTTGGCTTCTGCATTTACATAGCCGATCCGCATTGCATATTCTAATATTGGATATTTTATAGACTTGCTAGTATTTCTGATATCGTATGATTTATGAACTTACCAGTATTTCTGATATTGTATGATTTATGAGCTTGTTAGTATTTCCGCTTATTCTGATTTATTTGATATTGCTTACTTGACACTTACCTTACACACACTTTCATCACCCACTAAGCTTTCTATAAGCTTATGTACGATAGATGCGTGCAGGTGGCGTTAAGTTGCAGCAGTGTTGAGCTTGGAGCGTGCAGCGGGCTTCTGGAGCTTTGATTTCGATATATGTATTTTCCTTTTTGCATTGTATTTAATGAGTATATTAGTGGATATGTGATGATGATGTTGCCTTTATGATTTGGGTATACTTGTGGTTATGCTTATTACGAGATAAATGTATGTTGAAAAATCCTCCTTGTAGGATCCCAGGATCGGAATCTGGTGTATAGGCACTGGGAGCCGAGAATGGGGTACTACGGAGGCTGTCGGCACCGGATTCGGCGATCGAAAATTTTGTGAGCCCGATTTCTAAGTTTGGGGCGTGACACATGCTGTCCATCCATTTTTCCATCTAATTTAAGGGGTTGAGCCCAAAATTGAAGTATATCCAAATATCAAGTGGATCATAACACAGTAAACAGTGGGGATAATGATTTCCACCGTTGAAACCTTGTTATGCCCCACAGTGATGTTTATTTGTTATCCAACCCGTTCATAAGTTCATACAGACATGGACGAAGGGAAAAAACAAATATAAGATTGATCCAAAACTTTTGTAGCCCGCAAGAAATTTTCAAAGGTAAATGTTCAATTCAACTGTTTCTTATGGTATGGTCCATTTTAACATCGTATATGCTTCATTTTTTGCCTAAAGCCCTAAAATTATCATGTAAAATTGATGGACAGAGTAGATAAAATACATAAATCATGTGGACCCCATAGAGTACACTAAGTTACTCACCACGCAAACCACTTCCTTCCATTTGGGGACTTTGCAGAATGTTTTTTTTAGAAAGTGAACCGATATGACTAAATTTCATTAATCACAACAATTTACAACCATTCGGGTGGATCCGCACAAAAAGAAAACGGACCACACCTATCATTTAACCAGGGGCTTAGCTAGACAAAAACAACCGAAAGGAGGCTACCTAAGGCACCTCGACGCGATCTACGCATATCACCTGCCAACTAGAAAAGGAGAAAATAGCCGCTAATTGCAAGAAAATGGGGAGGGCGGCCACGGGGGACCCTGATCAAGACCTTCTCAAATCCCCAAGGCCTACCATGTCCTGAAGAAGAGCACCTCTAACTGACCTAGGAAGATCTGAATATGTTGTCAGGACAACCATCACTAGCCAGCCTCGCCAGCACTTCAGCCACCAAATTACCTTCACGGAAGACATGATTGATGGAGAGATTAAGGCGGCGTCTTAAACTTTGGATTTTGCCCAATCTATACCAAATATTCCATGGGTTGGGAGCTTGAGGGTCCTCTGCCGCAGTCGCAATGATTTTAGAATCGGTTTCCACAATTATATTTACAAGGCCCAGATTGGAGCAGATGGTCGGCCCATCAAGCATGGCCTGAGCTTCCGCAACCGTGTTGGAGGCCGTCCAATATTATCTGTGGAAAGCAAAAAATGAAACTACCATGGTGGTCCCTGCAAACACCCCCACCTCCGCTCTCCCCTGGGTTGCCTCTCAATGAACCATCGATATTTAATTTCAGCCATCCATTTTGGGGATTCAACCATTTGACTAAAGAGATTTTATCTTCCGGAAGAAGGTAGGATCTACTAATTCCCAGCGTCTGGAGAGTGATGCTCTCAGCCATGGAGTTCCTGTCCGGGATGGGAATGGAGGAACCAATCTCACTCAGCCAGTGAGAAATACTGGATATGATTAGTGGCTGACATGTTTTGGCCCTCAAATCGAGCAATGTTTCTACCAAGCCATGTTTCCCAGATGACGAACCAGGGGACGAGACCGATTAAAAATGAGATTCTTAATTTCCCGCTGGCCTTCGAAGTCCATTGCTTGATTCTCTGAAGTATAAATTGATTGAGGATATGAGGCATATCAAACATATCATCGAAGTAACACCAAAACTTCGTAGCGATGACGTCATGACAGAATAGATGGTCCAGATCCTCCTCTGCTTCGAGCTCCTGGGCTGGATCGGAGCTTGGGTGTTGACCTCTGATATGCGCACTTCTCTGGGGATCAGTATCAAGGATGGCAGTAGCTAGGAGTGAGATCCCTGGTCCATGCTGAGAAGCAGAAGAGGGATTCTGAGGCAGCTGTTGATGCCCAAAGTGGCTTCTATAGTAGTCACATCTTAACGCCAATGAAACACCAACCCTCTGGACAACTTTGTCAATAGGGACAGCATCGTGAATGGTTTTCCAGGCAAAAATTGCCACTTTCGGAGGAAGAAATTTGTTCCAAATCCACTTGGCCTAATGAATGTTAGAGAAGTGTTGTCTTGACCCATTCCAAGCTGATTTAAGAGTGAATTTCCCTTAGGCTGATAAATCCCAAATCAGTTTATTAGCTCTGCTAGAAAGCGAGACGATATTCTCTGAAATGGTTTGCATAGCAACAGGAGGGATGATGTGTTGAACGTCTGAGAGACTCCATCTATCAGACTGGGGGAAGAAGTCACCAACTGTTGCATTTATCAGATGATTTGGAATTGGTCCCACAACTATCGTCGCAATCAACCCTCCACCCGTCCAGTTCTGGAACCAAAAACTGATATTCCCTTCTCCTACTAGTCATCTGGTATGGAGCAATGTGAAAGGCAATGAACTGAGAATATCCTTCCAACCTGGGGATGTGACCAAACCTATCACATCCTTATGAGAAATAAGCTTCTGAAAGTATTTGGCTGAAATGAAGCTGGCCCATAACGACGTACCCTGCATCAGTTGCCAACCCATTTTGATTCTGAATGCTCGCATTACATCATTAAATCTCCTGATTCCCAGCCTCCCCCCCCCCCCCCTTCTTGCACCGGAGTGCATAATTTCAACCACTTCACCCAATGCCTCCTCTTACCTCCATCCGAGCTACTCTAGAAGAAATTTACAAGGGCTCTGTCGATAGTTTTGCTAACAGATTTGGGGATATTGATAGCGGACATCAAGTGAATGGCCATACTAGTTAGCACGTGTTTGATCAGCACCAAGTTAGCACGTGTCTGCACAACGGGTTGAGTAGCGAGACTTGCTACGAAAGTGATGTCACCTAGTTATGTATTCACCACCCCAAGTATAGGGTCGCGATGTGGTAATAATCTCAGTAAGACCAAGGTCAAATTCACAAGGACTGAACCTTGTACGTATTCTGAAAGTAACTAAAACTAGAACTAGAAGAAGATGTAATCTAATCAAGAGAATTTAAGAGAATAATAGTGAATTATTAAACTAAACTTGTAAAATTCAAAGGTGGGAAACTATGGTTTTCAAGGATCCACTTGTGGAGATCAGGGAGATCTATGCTTAATTCACGAACACAACTGGAATTAGAGTCCTATCTTCATCCAGTAGGAAGATAATGCATTAAAATTCAATTCTAAACTTCCTTTGATCTAGTTTTTAATAGATGAAAGGTATGAGAACTAGAAGTGACTCCATCATTAAAACATGCCCATGAGATAAAGCAAACAATAAAATTTAACCAATCCACAGCCAATCTAAGAGAGTTATGAACGTTAGGAAGGGTTCCATCATCCAACCATGCCCAGGAGACGATGGTGAACAACAGGGGTTCCTAAGTTCATAATCACAATAATGAAAAGAACATACTCAAAGCTATCGCAAATATATTGTAATTTAAGTCACAAGAGACCATTAAAAACTAAAAGTATTTCTTATAATCAAACCAGAATCAAAAGTAGTTCAACGTAACATGAATGCAAGCCATAAAAAATACCCCATCACGCTACAAGCTTCACCTCTTAGTGTAACAACCCGGGTTTTCGAGGGCTGTGTAAGAACTCGGCTCTCGAATTCCCAGGTGTCATGAATACCCTAATGGGCTTCATATTTTGATTATATTTAGATGATTCATCAACAATGGAGGATTTGGCAAGGCATGAAGCATACGTACGTCATAAAGCAATATCAATTGCTACTAAATATAAAAATATCAAGGCAACGAATCCAAAATCATCTAAATAGGGAACTAGTCCCACCCATACATGACCCAAAGCGACTAGGGCCCTGGTCCATACCTCGTGGTAGCCCGAACTCAACTAAAAGGATCTATCAAAAGTCTGAAAGCAGGGAAGCTCCTCTTCTCTATCTTTGCTTACTTCGCTCGGCTCGTCGAGCTCCACCTCACCTTCATCTAGCAAAATGTCTCGTTGGTGTTTTAAAACACCGTCCCAGAGTGGGAGTGAGTGATCAACTCAGTGGGAGCTATTAGTTTTAAGTTACAATAGGCATCAATTATACTATGAATTTAATAAAAAGCAGTCATTTATAAACACCTATCTAATCTTATTAATGCATATGCATGATAGATGATATGATGCATGCCCTCGCCACAACTCTCCCTCAAGCGACTCCGTCTGATGATCACGTATGTCAACACTCCCTTAGAGCGACCTCGATTGCCTAGTCGCCACCCTAGCTAGTGCGATGTAATGTGATAGTGTTAGCCGAGTTCTTAGTTAAGTCCGTTCATTCAGCAGGTTGGGAAATCTGATACACCCCACGTATCAATGCCCCGAGCTGGTTGTGAGGCCAAGGCCCCCCAACGTGTGAGGCCGAGACCCCATAGTCCTTGATCCCGTCGGGTTCCCCATCCCCGACTTCAAGCACATGGGGAGTGCCGAGAGAAAGGGATCGCTCGCGGTACTAAGGGGAGGCGCGACACCCCAGCGTAGGCCGACAGCTCGGACACAGTGTCCCATTCCACCATGCCCGGCTCACGAGGTGGTGGACTAGTTTCAATTTGGTTATCGATGGGCTACAACGGTTGTAGGGTGTTCCAGTTTCCATACATATGTGAGCAAACAGGGTTAACAAATAAGGTTGGTCAGTAAATAGGCTAGACCACACAAGTCAGGCAAGCACGTAACAAACGATATCGGGTACAAGTGACCCATGTAGTCTAATTACTGTCGCCCACATGTCCTCGCCCAAATCCATGGGTTTAGCCTCAGAGCGGTCCTACCAACAGGGCCGCCTTTGCTCTCCTCGTATTCCTGACCAACCCAAGGATTTGGGTGGTGATTCATAACATGCCAACTATCAATGTATCATCTAGCATAAACAACATCATGTTCTCATACTTCTCAACATACAATTCCAAATTTCTACTAACAAGCAAAGCTAATAATATCATGAACAAGGTGTGTGTGTGTTGTGTGGGTTGGTGAGGAAGTTAAGCACTTCCTACAACACTTAGAACCAAAATGCACAAGAATCAATGAATCATGCAAGCTATAGGTCGCATCATACGACAAATCAAGTAAGACAAAAATATGTGATCATCCATGATAGCCTAATCATGTGAGAAACACGAACAATATCATATGAGAACTAAACAAACAAGCAATCCCATACAATCCTCAAGCAAACATCCAAATCCTAGGGTTTCTCTAGATTCTCTAAATATAGCATCCAAGCCATCGAAATCATTAAACTCATACTAAAATTGGTGCTAGGCCACCTAAGAACAATAGTCCGCACCTATGGATCGTTGGAGACTTAGAAAATGACCTAGGAATGAGGGCTTTGGGGTCGGATGGCCGGAATCCCTAAAGCAACCATTTGCATGTTAGAATCCTAAGCAAATCCCTTCTCAACACAAGGGTTTCAAGAAAATGGATGAAGGATCTTACCTAGACGATCAATGGAACAATTGTTGTGGTTGTGGTGGAGAGTTTCTTCTTGGAGGAGAGATAGGGAGTTGCAAGATGGGGTTTCCTTAGGCCCCACCACGATCTATGGTCCACCCTTAAGCTCTTCTTTACTCTCTCTTTCTTCTCTCTTTACTCTCTTGCTCTCCCTTCTCTCTCTTTGGTGGGTGTAGTAAAGGGGGAGTTATGAGAGAGCTAGGGCTTTATTTCCTAGACTTGGGCCTTTTTGCCTTAAGTTTCTTCAAATGCCCACAATGGCCCTCTAGGACTCCACATTGTCTTTGAAGCGGCCCTAACACTCCCTAGGCCACCAAATTTGGTGTGTAGGTGTCTCATGGCCCGATGAGGGGTCATGTAAAGTTTGGGAGCAAATAGATGAACAAATATGGGGTTTGATCATACGGTTCTAATCTTTAAATGGCCCTACGCGGTCCATTCTGATTGTTGGGGAAGTTCTGGTGGCTCCCTGGCCATGAAACTTATAGGATAGGTGCTCCATGGCCCAATGAAAGGCTATGCAAAATTTGGGAATGATCGGATATGGGGTTTGGTCGTACGGGTCCGATTTGCGATCAACGGTCACTGTTCCACAATCGGGTCCCAGATTTTGTGGACGGGCGTAGGAAAATACATTAGGCCTCAACCGTAAATTTAGAAGAAATCCAACGGCTAAAATGTCTTATATCTCAGTTTCATTTACACGTGCCAGATTTCAATCCCGGCCTTGAGTGGGTTGCATTTGACAAGTGCCGCTAGAACGGCGTGGATAATTAATTTCTGGGTGTCCACTAAGTCTGTAGCCTGCGATGGACCATAAGCCCAGTGAGACAGACATTATTCTATAATTTTGTAACTAGTGGCCCACTAATGAGCGGTCTAGAACTTGTTTGGAAAATCGGGGCATTTCTGGAATGAATTAGGTGTTAAGATTTCTCGTGGGCGATGATTAGGGTTTGGATTATCTATGCTCATAGTATAGCCTATGTATAACTAATAAAAGTGGAGATTTAGTCATGATCACTTTAAACCGTCGGTTTTAGGCTAAAAGAGTAACGGGGTTGATTTGGTCTATTAGTCAAGATCCGGGCCTTATCTGGTTCGACCCCCTGTTAGATCTTTAATTTAGTCATGATTTTCTTGATTAGTTAGCGATAGGTCGGTTAGATTTGGGTCATATGTGAGTGAATATGGGGCTACACTTGATGTTCAAGTGATCGGGCAGATTCGTTGGCTTCCTACGGTTGATTAATTTAACTTGTGCGGTTCTTTACTGGTTTCACCCCTTATATATACTAACATTGAGTGCTGACGGTCATTAAGTGATATTATATGTTAATTAATAAAAAAAATTCAAGGATTTTTAGAAATCCAAGACTGTGAAAATTCAGGATGTTACACTTAGCCCTAGCTAAGAGGTTTAGCCTATCATAATCATGATGACTAAAATCTCTTAAAGGAAAGACAAACAAAACAATGAAAGGAAAAGGAGAGAAGAAACTCTAGCCATCTCATGCCCCTCCCCTCTCTCTCTCTCTCTCTCTCTCTCTCTCTCTCTCTCTCTCTCTCCTTTGCTTCTCCATGTCCAAATTGATTTTTTTTCCCACACCCTCTCTCTCTCCTTTTATAACAACATGAAGGGCAGTCGGTTGTGGCAGTGAAGCTTTGCATAGTCGATGATGTGCGTAAGTCTTGCGCAGCTGTGAAAAATGCAAACCAAGTTGCATTTGGATTGAGTTTGGGATGACTGATCATCCCAATCTTCGATTCAGACTCCATGGTGAGAGTCGTGACCACCCTCTGCATCTTCTGGACGGTTCGGATCATAGATCCGACCATGATTGTGATCACACAATGGCCCACGGAGGCCGGCAGCATCCGAGTGCGCGTTCGTGCGTAACACATGCAATAGGCCGGTTTTGTATAACCGGTGGGGCCCACATTCCCTGTTCTTTGAGAAATCACTCCGTCCATTGGACTCCTAGCGGAATTTGAGTCGGGAATGGACACTTTTGCTCGAGTTTGGTACGACCCAATGGATCAAATCTTCCTGCCGTTCATCCTACGTTTGAACCTCCATGTACATGCAATGTTTGAGAAAATTGGGCCGCAGATCACGGTACGATCGGTTTGACCTCCTGGATGCAATGAATGGTTTAGATCATCGAATAAGATGATGATCGTGGCCTGCAAAATTTCAACCACAACTCCCTGTTTCAAATCGCGCAGGCGGGAATGAAGAAGGAAACTCCTTTAATAAAAGAACCATCTTTGATGTCACGGTACACAGCGGGTGTGCATACCCCATGTGCACACACGACACTGGTGTGGGGCCCACAGTGATGTGCATGAGAAATCCGCACCGTCCATCTGTTCTTTCATCCAATTTAAGGGGCTAAGCCCAAGTTTGAAGCATATCAAGTGATCAGGTGCTTTCCAAATCGATGGTTTTGTGGCTGATCTTTCTGTTGGGCCACTTCCACAAAGATTCAATGGCTGAAATTTTACGTGTACAGTTACTTTATGATCCTCAGGCCAAATATAAAATTTTGAGTCAAATAGATGGTGGGAACCCTGTGATCTTACATTTAGGATGATTTTCAGGCCTCTTTAACTTTAATTACTTGGTTTTCTCGGATCTTCGGCGTGTGAATTCTTCAATCTCGGTCTCCTAAGATCCGTCCCTTGCCTTGGTGATTTGTGAGCATCAAATCCATGCTTTTAGTACCCTTTTCAATCCAAGCTCTTAATTTCACCTTACAACACAAACATGATTAAAATAGAATGTTAAACATTATCACGTTCACAAAACCAAGCAATAACTGGGGTCTAATATGCAATATTTGACCCTCAACATTATGTGGGTCCGACCATGATATATGTTTTGTATCCACCCCATCCATCCATTTAGAGAGATCATTTTGGGGTATGAGCCAAAGAATGAATCAGATCCAAAACTCGAGTGGACCCCACCACAGAAAATAGTGGAGAGAGTCACGCCCACCATTAAAAACTTCCAAGGGTTACAAATGTTTTCAATCAAGCTTATATTGTCTGTGTTAACTTATGAACAAGTTGTATCTCAAATAAAAATCACGGTGGACCTTAGGAAGGCTTCAACAATGGATGTCACTCTCCTCAATATTTTCTATGGTGGGGTCCACTCCAGCTTTGGATCTACCTCATTCTTTTGATCATGACCTAAAATGATCTCTCCAAATGGATGGACAGTGTGGATACAACAAATACATCATGGTGGGCCCCACATAACTTGGTGATGTCACCTCAGTACCAAGTCTAGCTACCCAACCTCCTGTCAGTAGTTAATTCGCTTCCTATTTCTTTCTTCTAAAATTTAATTAGGTCACGTCATCTCACGTCAATTTTATAAGATAAAAAAATATTTACAAAATCTACCTTATCAGCAAGGAATATTAGTTGCGATACAGGTTGAGTGACGTTCGGAGGATCCTCACCGTGGGCCCACCTTGATTTATACGTTGTATATATACCCCATCCATCTGCTTTCTCATATTATTTTAGAGAATTTTACAAAAAATGAAGCAGATACAACTCTTAGGTGGACCACACCACAGGAAACAGTGGTCATTGATGTCAACCATTGAAAACTTCATTGTCCACTTCAATTTTTATTTGCCATCCAATCTGTTGTTGATAAGGTCACACAGCCCGGATGAAGGAAAAATACAAATATCAGCCTGATCCAAAAGCATTTGTGGCCCACAAAAAGGTTTTAATAATCAATTATTATGATTTCTTGCAGTTTGGTCAACTTGAGATTTGGATAGGCTTCACTTTTTTGCCTACTCTGTAAAATAAGCTCGCAAGATGGATAGATGGCATAGATATTCAATGTATACAATTAGATGGGTCTCACTCACATTGGGGGATTCGCAGTTGTCGGGTTCTTTCTTTTACACTCGGATCACATGGCATGGTACACAATGCCAATGTTGCTATTATGTCACCTAGTAACTCGCCTCGATGTTCACAACCCCAAGTGTAGGGTCGCGATGTAGTAATAACTCGATGAGACCAAGGTCGAATCCATGTGGATTAAACTTGTACGTATTTTGAAAATAACTAGAAGTAGAACTAGAACAAGATCTAAATCTAAAATCTGAATAAAAGAGAGTACAATGTTTGACCCTTTAAAATAAAGGGTAGACATCTCTCTCCCAACTATTTCCTTTAGTACGTATCTCTAGGCTTAATATGGAACTTAATAGCCAATGATTATAATGGATATTACATAAACATCGCAGTGGGCCCTGAAAAAATCAAGAGTCACGCCCTATATATACATACATACATATATATATATATATATATATATATATATATATGGGGAAAAGGTTCTATGCGGTCGAGCTCATGGGAACTTCCCATAAGGTCGAGCTATGTGGGCCCCACCGTGATGTGTGTCAAACATCAACACCATGCATTTGATGGGTCCCCTTTAAATTATGGGATATCCCAAAAATTGGCTGTATACGGAACTCAGGTGGGCCATACCATCTAAAATCATGTGAAGACATGCCTAAAACATATAAAAGCACTTGGCGGGGCCCACCTGAAATTTAGATGTGTCTGAAACTTGGTCTGACCCCTCATCCAAGTGGGGACACACATAATGGATAGGCTGGATTTATGAACCACATCTCAGTGGGCCCGACAAATGATTATGAATGTTTTAATGGAAGGGTAACCCCTCTCAACTTTTATATGTGGTGTGGCCCACACAAGTCATGGATTGATTTGAATTTTAATCCCGAGGCCCACCATGGAATGGTGCATCTAACTGATGGGGTAGATGTTTAACACGCATCATGGTGGGGCCCACATAGCTCAATCGCATAGGATGGGAAGTTCTAGTGAGCTCGACCGCATAGAACCTTTTTCCATATGTATATAAACTCTCTTTACAATTGGAGAAGTATGGGGGATTGAATTTTTGGCGGGGGCCCACCACAATATATATGCAAAATCCACTCCGACAATTAGATGCGTAATCATTTAGGCCTGAATCCAGAAAACTTAGGTTAACACGAGATTCATGTGAGCCACACCAAAGAAAATATTTGGAAGAGAGACATCCATACTTGAAACATATAGGACCGACCAAGATGATTATATAAAATGGACACATTATTTTATCTAATGAAACCCTATCATTTTGTCTAATGGAATCCTATCACTTTGTCAAATGAATCCGTCACTTTGTCTATTGAAACCCTATCATTTTATTTGACAAGCCGCCACTTTATCTAGTGAAATCTTGTCACATTGCGGAATAACATCATCACTTTATCTAGTGGAACCAAGTCACTTTATTCGAAAACACATCATTTTATCAAGCAAAACCATATCAATCTGTCTAGCATCACTTTATCTAGTGGAATATTGTCACTTCGTCTAATGGAACCCCGTTACTTTAACAAATTAAATTACGTATAATATCAATAACACATGCATATCTAAAGGGTTCATTTAAAACCAGAATAGAGGAATTAATTTCATCGCATGTTCAAATATTTGAATTTAAATCCAATCCATCAATCATTTATAAATAATCAAAATTAATAAGAAAAATCAACCATATTAAACAATCAATGAGGTAATGAACGAAGATGAATAAACAAAGATAGCTATCAAGATGTAGAAAAGCTTGAAGGGTGATCCTCACCTTAGAGTTGAATTATCTCTCAATATTGTTAGAGTTGGATATTCTCACTTTAAGATCGATATCTCTCCTTCTTCATTTTTCTTCCTTCCTCTTCCAGATTAAAACGCTTTAGCCTAAACAATCCAACAACAACGCTAGAAATTCGGCACCAAAATGGATGATTGAATCGACTTGGTAGATTGGAAATCTCTTTCATCTTCTCTCCTCCTCTTCTCTCTCTCTCTCTCTCTCTCTCTCTCTCTCTTTTCTTTCTTCTTCTTTTAAACACCTTGGGCCACACTAGAAGTAGTGGTGATAATGACACCCATCTTAGGGTTTCAAATCATTATCACCACAACTTCTTCTAGTGTGGCCCATTTGAGATTTAAATCTACCTATTTTTGGGCTAAAACCCTAAAATGATTTGAAAAAAATTGGTGGGTGGCATGGATAAAACCTATACATTACGGTGGGCCCAACATAGCCCCTGCCTAGAGGGAATATAGTATATGTGGGGACAAGATATAATCTACTTCCCCACAGAGTTTAGTCAACACATTATACTAGTTAGTGATACAATGTCCATGATTTGGAGCCCCAACCTCTATTTATGTGAGGGCAACCTTTGATGTGGACCCTACATTATATAGGGCACAATTCAACGTGGGCCTTAAAGTAGCGGCTTATCAAAGAAAATGACAGGGTTTCAATAAATAAAGTGACGGGTTCATTTGACAAAGTGATAGGTGTCACGCCCTAAACTCGGAAACCGGGCTCACAGAATTCCTGATCGCCGAATCTGCTGCCAACAGCCTCCGTAGTACCTCATTCTGGGCTCTCGGCACCCATATACCAGTTTTCAATCCTGGGATCTTATAAGGAGGATTTTTAGTATAATTTTTTTTTTATAATGGAGTATAACTGCAAGCATAACCAAGTCACAAAATAACAGCAACACATATCCACTATAATGAAACATTTGAGTACAATGAGGAAAGGGAAATACAAAGATAGATATCGGAACTCCAAAAGCTTAGTTGCACGCTCCTGCCTCAGTGTTGCTGCTACGTCCTAGCGTCAATTGCACGCAACGGTCGTGCATAAGCTTATAGAAAGCTTAGAGGGTTGTGTAAGTGTGTGCGCAAGGTATATGCCAAGTATACGATATCAGAGTAATGCGGAATATGCTGGCAAGTCCATGAATGCTATCAGTCATACCAAAGTTATGCGATGCAAGGCCTACGTAACCAAATGTTATATGCAAGATGCAAAGTATGCCAGTCCTCGTTTCAAGTACATATATCAGTACAGTTCCTCTCTGGGATATCACCGGGGTCTAGTACACTCCATACTGGCTGCCACCTCCCTAGTTGCACAGCCTAGCGAGTGAAAGAGACCACACTATCTGCCTGACCAGTAGTCTGTCAATACCTACCCGGCTCGTCGATAGCTGGCCCATTTGCGATCTGGTCAAACTCAGCCTAGCTGACGACCCCCTCACTCGGGCAGATACGGCCACACCCCTTTCAACTGACCACGACATAGTGGGAGACGCGGCCTACTAGTATTCGGCACTAGTGCGCTCATATATCCACTCGATTTAGTCGTTGGAGCATCTTTTGGTACAAAAAAGGTTCTGAGACTTTTACTCAGGACATCCTATGTGCCCACAGTGTTAGAGCCAATATTTTTGATATCTAATCTGGCCATCTACGATGTGCCTGTGGAGGCTACGACCCTGATGTCACTAGGGCGTACAGTGATCATGTCATACAAGTACGAGATGCATGAGTCATACCATCCAGTCATGTATCAAGTCTGCACGTACCGCGCGATCATGTGGGGCACTCCGTCTCATAAGGAGTCTCATAAATGTCTCAGCCCAACGGCGTATGCTATGATCAAACACTCCTCATAACAGGTATACAAATGATACATATGGGCATGTATCATGATGATATACTAAACATATTCTCAGTGTGTCCTACTAGACTAAGTAAACTAGCATGATTATTAGATATAACAGGCGATGATCAGCCTTAACTGGTATGTCACTTACAAGAGTAAGGGTTGAACGATATGCCCCACTAGACATATAGAAGTCTATATAGAATGGTCCATGTTAGACTATCATAACTTTATCAAGGTACTAACATATCGTATATCCTAAGGCGAGGTCCCCTGCAAGGATGGTGGAAAGTATTATCATCGATGGGGGCTCAATGGTTTAGGTTAGCCCAATGGGTATTACTGATATAAGTGGGGACCCAACAATTTAGGTTAGCTCACTAGGTTAAGGGTGGACACAGACTTAATAATGGGCCCTAGGAAAACTTACAACGATGGACATTTAACCACCATTGTCCTAAGGTGCGGTCCGTTTGGAAATTGGAATCGGAATCATAACGAGGTTCTCAACCCTCCAATTATCTATGAAATGAATGGACAACATGTGCCCATCACTCATACATGGCCGGGCCTGCATAAGGCGGTGGACCCCACGTCTTAAAGAAAATGGATAGATGGCGTGCATACATCATGGTGGGCCTCACACATTCCCAATGGGCCTCGTAAACAATCACAAAGGGCCTTGTCACATGGGCCTCTCACACGGGCCTAATATACATCATAATGGGCCTCTCACACGGGCTTAATATACATCACAATGGGCTGCATCTCATGGGCCTCATATTCATCAAGTGGGACCCACCGTCCTAGCTAGACGGTGTGGATAAAACATTATCATTATTATTATTTTATTATATCTACACCATTCATCTATTTTTAGAGATCAGTATAGAGCATTATCCAAAAAATGAATCATAACGTCCTCTGGACCATACCACAAATTGCACTGGAGTTAATGATTTTCACAGTTTAAAATAAATATTTCGTATTGATCCAGAACTTTTGTGACCCCAAATGGGTTTCAATGGTAGACGTTCAATCCTCCACTAATTTTTACAATGTGGTCCACTTGATAGACAGATCTGCCTTATTTCCCGTCCCAAGCCTTAAGACAAGCTCGGAAAGTGGATGGACGGTTTGGATCTAACACAAATCTCATGATCACGCCACATGATTGCTGACGTCAAACAACAACTATATATCTGGTGTGGCCTGCTGGCCCACCGTCCAGATGGACAGTTAGATATAATACATAGGTCAAGATCAGACCCGCATAGCTGTTGATGTCAACACAGCGGTTATATAGCCTATGGGATCGAGAAATGGATAGTCTGGATTTAACATAGATGGACAGTTTGGATGTAATACACCTCATGATCAGACCCACCGAACTTGCTGACGTGAAATACAACAACAATACATTTGGTGGGGCCCAGCAGATGGACGGCTTAAATACTACACATGCATCACAATCAGACCCACATAACTTTGCTGACGTCAACACAACAATTGCATGGTTGGTGAGGTCCACAAATGGACGGTTTGGATGTAACACATACATCATGCAGGACCCACAAAGCTTGCTGATGCCCAACTACTTAATGGACGGTTGAGATATAACATATACCTGATGATCAGGCCCACAAAACCTCGCTAACGTCAGTACATCAGCTATACTGCTAGTCCCGTAGAGATGGACGGTCATAGATAAAGCACATACCTCATGTGGGACCCACAGAACTTGCTGACGTCAGTACAATAGCTATACTGCTGGTGGGGCCCACATAGATGGACGGCGTGAATAAAGCACATACATCATGTGGCGCCCACGAGGACGGTGTGCTCTGCCTGATATTTGAATCTGCTTCATTTCGAGCTTGGGAGGCCTGGATGGACAGCGTGGATTCACACGTACATCATGGTGGGCCACGGACGGCCTGGATAAAATACATGAATAAGGTGGGTCCACACGTGTGGCCCACCAACAGCTTGTACAAAGCTGATATTTATATTATCCCCTCATCAAGGTCTACCCAAACGGGCAGCATTGCTGCCACTAGACGGTTAGTAGGGTGACCCCTGCTTGGTGGATGGTCTGGATCAAATGGGCCACACACCATCACAAAAGAGAGAGAGAGAGAGAGAGAGAGAGAGAGAGAGAGAGAGAATCGTGTGATGGAGGGCTCCGCCATTATGAGCCCTCCTAAGATTATAATACATACATCAAGACGGGTTCCAAATGAGATCCATACCATCAATCGATAGGCCCCATTTGGTTCATCACAGAAATTGAAATCTACTCCTACAAAACACCCACTATTTTCTCTTCTTCTTAGTTCTATGGCTTCCTTAGCTCCTTGGCTTCTTCTTTGATGGAGGTTAATGAAGGTTGGAGGGTTGGGATGGGAGATTTGGGGGTAGGAAGTGGGCCACACCTAGGTTCTCCTTAGCTCTTCTCTCCTTAGACGATCACCTCTCTTGGTTACTTGGGAAAATGAGTAGAGAAAGAGAGAGAGAGAGAGAGAGAGAGAGAGGGTGGCTGTAAGAGAGAGGTGATGAGTGATGGGTGAAGTGATGGGTGTGAGTGACATGAGAATTGACTTAAGTAGGTTGCTTGTCTTGGGGAGAAAGAAAGCATGAGCTAGAGATGTGATGTGTACTTGACTTGACTTGATTGATTAATGTGATGAATGATAGAAATTCTCTCGGAATTGGCAATGCCCGACATTTCTTCGAAATATACGCAGGCCCACAACTCCTGGCCTGAGTATTGCATCGGTGCGCAAGACGTGATGTTCGAATCGCGACGATGGCGCGTGACTAGGGTATAAGTCTCGAGTTGAGCCGACTCAGATCTCCGGGATGCGACTTAGGGACGCGCGCAAACGCTGTCTACAGGTCAAGGGTTGCTGGAATTCAATGGGGAGAATCGCGGGAGTCTACAGAATGGTACGGACTAGTATACGGGCCTTACAATAAGGTTCCATTAGACAAAATGATAGGGTTCCATTAGACATAATGATGGGGTTCCATTAGTAAACTAATGTGTCCATTTTATATAATCATCATGGTGGGTCCTATAAATTTCAAGGGTGGGTGTCTCTCTTCCAAATATTTTCTTTGGTGTGGCTCACATGAATCCCGTGTTAACCTATTTTTTTTGGATTCGGGCCTAAATGATTACGTATTTAATTGTCAAAATGGATTTTGCATACATATTATGGTGGGCCCCTGCTAAAATTCAATCCCCCATTCTTCTCCAATTGTAAAGAGAGTTTATATACATATGGGAAAAGGTTCTATGCAGTGTAACTCTTAATTTTTCCAGGGCCCACTGCGATGTTTGTGTAATATCCACTATAACCATTGTCTATTAGGTCCCATATTGAGCCTAGAGATACACACTAAAGGAAATAGTTGGGAGAGAGATGTTCATAAGGGTCAAACATTATACTTACATCAAAATCTACTTCAACAACTAGATTATTAAATAAATAAATAAATAAACGTTTTGCCAATCATACCGATACATGAATCACTTAGGCCAGACTAATGGAAACAATTTGGAAGGCGAAGATTGTTTATACAATATCTACAATCATGTGGTCAACCTGAATTATAGATATAACTGATTTTTTCGGCCTGTGGCCTAAAATGGGGTGAGGCACTTTGTGGTCCAAGTTGATTTTCTAGAAAACATCATAGTATGGCCCACCTAAGCCACTAACTATTTGCTCATACAAATGTCTTTGACAAAGGGGACATTGGTAGCATATACTACCAACTGCAATACTATGTGCTATTGGAAAAGCTCTATTTTTTTTTTTACACACCCACACACGTTCACGCCGTAATGGGATTTCACCACCTATGGAAACTCGAACCCTTGACTGGGTGTTGAAACTCTGGAGAGTCTACCACCAGAGCAAGAGTAAGGATCCTGGAAAAGCTCTATTGGCTCCACCATGATGTATGTATTTTATCCATGTTGTCCATCCATTTTTACAGATCATTGTAGTTCATGAGCACAAAATTAAGGAAGATCCAAATCTCAGGTAGACCACACCACAAGAAACATGGATGACTAGAAGATTAAAAACTTATTGGGGGCCACAAAAGTTTTGGATTAAGCTGATATTTGTATTTTCTCTTCATCCATGTCTTTATGACGTTATCGGTTGGTTGGATGGAAAATAAACATTACATTGGGCTCTACGAAGTTTATAATGGTATGTGTTCAATCACCGCTTTTCCTATGGTATAGTCCACTTGAGATATCGATCTATTTATTTTTAGACTCGTGCCCTGATTTAAGTGAGCCAAATGGATAAATAATGTGGATTAAAAAAAAAAAAAAAACCATCATGGTTAGAGGTGGGCATCAACTCGATTCAAACCGAGTTAGGGCTTACCCGACTCGATTCGATTTTGAAATAGGCTTGGCCCGAACTCGACCTGACTCGATATCGAGTCTAGCATGCCTAACTGGATCTGAGTCCGGGTCTGGCCTGGACTAGACTAATCCGGACTGAGTCTGACCCAATCACAAGTACCGATTCGGGTCGAGTCTTGAAATAATATGAGAAAATGGATGGATGGAGTAGATATACAATGCATAGATCAAGGTGGGCCCATGGCAAGGATCCTATGGACATCACTCATCCTGGGTCGTAGCTAATATTCCTTGCTAATCAAGCAAATTTTGTAAATGTTTTTAATTTTATCTTATAAAATTGTCATGAGATGACATGACCTAATTAAATTTTAGAATAAAGAAATTGGAGGCGGATTAGCTACCGACAGGTTGAGTAGCTAGACTCGCTACTGAAGTGACACCACCAAGTTCTGTGCGGCCCACCATGATGTATGTGTTGTATCCACATTGTCCATCCATTTGGAGAGATCATTTTAAGGCATGATCCAAAGAATGAGGCAAGTCCAAAGTTGGAGTGGACCCCACCATAGAAAACAGTGAGGAGAGTGACGTCCACCGTTGAAGCCTTCCTAAGGTCCATCATGATTTTTATTTGAGATCCAACCTATTCATAAGTTAACACAGACATTAAAGAAGCGGAAACACAAATATCAGTTTGATCGAAAACTTTTCTGGCGCTTAGAAGTTTTTAATAGTGAGCGTACTCTCTTCACTATTTTCTGTGATGGGCTCCCCTCGAGTTTTGGATCCGATTTATTCTTTGGCTCATGCGTGGTGGGCTCCCCTCGAGTTTTGGATCTGATTTATTCTTTGGCTCATGCCCTATAATGATCTCTACAAATGGATGGACAGTGTGGATACAAAACATACATCATGGTGGGACCGACATAACTAGGTGACGTCACTTTAAATCTCCGAATGGAAGCTTAAATGAAAATCATGGTGGACCTTAAGTTAACACAAACATTAAAGAAGGGAAAACACGGATATCAGCTTGATCGAAAACTTTTGTGACCCTTAGAAGTTTTTAATGGTGGGCATGACTCTCTTCACTATTTTCTGTGGTGGGGTCCACTTGAGTTTTAGATCCAATTCATTCTTTGGCTCATGCCTTAAAATGATCTCTCCAAATGAATGGATGGTGTGGATACAAAACATACCTCACATAACTAGGTGACGTCACTTTAGTAGTGAGTCCCACTGTTCAACGCATGCGCTGAATCCCCGCAGGAAAGGAAGCGGATTGCCCAGTGAGTAACTCACTACGCTTAACATACGGAGTAAACTCTGTGGGTCCACATGATTTATGTATTTGATCCGCTTCGTTCGTCAATTTTACCAGATAATTTTAGGGCTTGAAACAAAAACATGAAGCATATAAAATGTTCAAATGGGCCACAACATAGGAAACAGTTGAATTGAATGTTTACCGTTGAAACTTTCTAAGGGGCTATAAAAGTTTTGGATAAATCTTAAATATGTGTTTTCCCTTCATCCATGTCTGTATGATCTTATGAACAGGTTGGATGATAAATAAACATCACTGTGGGGCCTAGCAAGGTTTCAACGGTGGAAATCATTATCGGCACTGTTTACTGTGGTATGATCCAATTGATATTTGGATATACTTCAATTTTGGGCTCAACCCCTTAAATTAGATGGAAAAACGGATGGACTGCGTGGATAGACCACATACATACAAGGTGGGCCCAACTGAGTTTACTCAGTGCAATAAGAGCATACTGTGTGCACAGTACGCAATCCGATTTCCAGATGGAAACCTACCGTTTCCGTTAGGCTTGCCGTGAAATATGATTTTTTAAATATATTTAATAAAACTGGTGACGGGCACTTACAGTGACGTATACCAATAACAAAGCTGGATTCAGCCGCTCGCTGTTTCCACGAAACAGAGGATCCGCACTCCCAACATAAAGGGGGATAGAGAGAGTTGCTTTTCTATAATTGCAGCTTTTTATACCTTGGGCAGGTAGTCTCTTGAAAGATTTAACTCTTATATATATATATATATATATATATATATATATATATATATATACTTCTTTCTTTTTATAGTTTTTCATTTTTTGGAGCAAAAACATGAGAGAGAGAATCGTACCTATAGGGTTGCTAGCGTTTATTTTCGTAGCCACGTTCACAGCTTGCAAAGCCAAGAAAGACGAAGATTGCTACTCTTTATGTGGAAACATCTCCAACATCAGCTTCCCCTTCCGCTTGAAAGGCAACCCTCCCAACTGCGGCTACCCTGACTACCAACTTTCTTGCGAAAGCAATCGAACCGTATTGTATCTCCTTTCTAATAAATTCTGGGTTGAGGCGATTGAGTACAAGAATCAAACAATCCGAGTCGTTGATTCCGGTTTACAAAGCGATGACTGCTCCTCTATCCCTCACAACTCCATAACAATGGACGACCTTGTTTACGGCAATCCATACATCTTCACTTCACGCCGTAAGAATACGATATTTGTGAATTGTTCGGTTCAGATGGGCAAAGATCTTGCTTCATACATACCTACCACCAGTTGCTCCAATTCCACCTCCGGGACATATATCTATGCTATTTGGGGTTTGATGCCGCTGTCTGAGCTGCATCCATCCTGCACTGTTGTAGCTAAGGCCCCTACAACATCGGAAATACAGAGAGTCGGAAGATCAAATTATAAAGAAATTCATGATAGATTGATGAAGGGTTTTGAACTATCTTGGGAAATTCCCCTGGCATGCCGCGATTGTGTGGAAAAAGGGTCTTCATGTTTGTACCATACTCTTGGAACAGTGGAACCAGGCGGTATTTTATCCACTGTGGACCACTGTACCGGTTCTTGCAGTAAAGCCTTCCAATCCTTCGACTGTAAGTTAATACTTTTGACGAATTAAAGTAGAAGATTTTTATTTTTTTTAAGTAATTCATTATTTATCTATTAACATTTTAAAATTATTTATTACTATTTCGGGCTTTCTTGAGAAGCGGCCACTTTTTTTTCTTTTTTCTTTTTTCTTTTTTCAATGATAATTAAAATCAACACGGCCATTGCGTAGTTTTTTCAATGAGAATTTTAAAAAATAATAATAATAAATATAAATATAATGAAAATTAAAAAAATATTTAATATAGAATTTACAGTCAGGTGAATTTTTCGTAGGGTCCAATAACCTGCCCATTAATTTAAGGGCCCGTTTGGACGGTGGGATTGAAAGGGATTCGAATGTAACCGGGTGGATTGCACAGATACCAACAGTATTAATTGCTGGTCAGGGGATTGTCTCAAATCCCACTGTTTGCCATGATCCAGCGTTCAATAGAGGTGTCTGTTTGGACAGTCAGGGTAACGAAAGATAGCGTGTACGTTTCCTGTTTGGCCGGGCATGGGATTGTATGCAATCCCATCCCATGCATTCCAACCAATCCCGTGTTTGGAAAGTGGCAATGGCTGAGATACAGATTGGCCCCACCATGATGAAAGTGTTTTCTCCATTTCGTTCATCCATTTTTAAAGATCATTTTAGGGCTTGATCAGAAAAACGAAAGGAATATATATCTCAGGTGGACCACACCACAGGAAAACAATATTGATTGGATATCCACCATTAAAATCCTCCTAAGGCCCACTGTACTATTTATTTGACATCCAATCCGTTGATTAGGTCATACAGACCTAGATGAAGGGTAAAAACAAATATCAGCTTGATCCAAAACTTTTATGGCTCCGAAAAAAATTTTAATGATTGAAATTAATTCAACACTGTTTCTTGTAATGTGGTCCACTTGATATTGGGATATAACTCATTTTTGGTCTAATATCATAAAATGATATTAAAAACTAGATGGACGGCATGGATGAAATGCAAACATCATGGTGAGGCTTACAGAGCACCGAACATCAGCCATTCGCTGGTTGAGGGGGAGTAGCCAATCCGTTTCCCGCACGGGGTAGCGTACTGGATGCGGATTTCCTGCGAAAGCCTTTTCGCGGGAAGTTACTGCACAAAGATGATGGGTGGGGTCTACCACCATGTTTGTAGGAAATATACTCCGTTCATCTGTTTGGAGAGCTCATTTTAGGACAATCCACCAAAAATGAGATAGATCCAAAACTCAAGTGGGCCACATCAGAAGAAACAGTGAAGATTCATTGAGAACCGTTGAAATATTTTTATGACCATAAAAGCTTTTTTTTTTCAGGTTAATTTTTTGTATTTTCATTTCATCTATGTGGTAATGACCTTATAAACGGTTTGGATGATATATAAACATCAAGGTGGATCTCAGGAAAGCTTCAACGGTAGGTATTTCTTTTCCCAAATTTCCCTTTGGTGTGGCCCAATTGAGTTTTGGATCCACCTCATTTTTGGTGGATTGTCCTAAAATGAGCTTTCCAAATGGATGAATGGAGTATATTTCCTACAAACATAATAGTGGGCCCCACCCATCATCTTTGCGCAGGAGCTTCCTGCCAAAGGCTTTCACAAAAAATCAGCGTCTAGCGTACTGGCTCAAGACGCAATCCACCGCTCGACTCGCCAATCCGGACGGATTACCTAATCCCACGTAGAATCCCTCGCAACAAACCGCGATCTTATCCTCTGGCATATCCCAAACGCGTCGTCTGTAGTACAGGTGGGATTTGACTCCGCAATCCATCCTAAGCTGTCCGTTACCGTTCAAATCCACCCGTCCAAACGGGCCCTAAGTAATCACCACTGTAGTGTCCATAGTCTTATAAAAATAAGGGTGTTAACTTTCTTAAAGCTTCCTTTGGTGTGGCTCAACCGAATAGCAAGTATTTGTTTTCCCGGTAAATGGGTAATTGGATTATTTTTTGAACGCTAAAACTAGGAATGTGTGAATTTCATGTGGGGGCCTAGCTTGATATATGTGGCTTAGCCATGCTGTCCACCCATTTTGCGGGCTGATTTTATGGCATGAGCCCAAAATTGAGGCACATCCAAAGGTTAAGTGGACCACGCCACATGAAATAGTAGATTGGACACCTACCGTTAAAACCTTTTACAGCCACGATTTCTTATGGTGTGGGCCACTTTAGCCTGGGATCTGCCTCATTTTTGGGCTCATGTCCTAAAATGCTCCAGTAAAATAGATGGACGGCATGGATATGTTACAGGCATCATAGTGGGGCCCACAAATGGACGTTTATTCTTTTCAAATGGCTTTTGCAAGGTGGAAAGTAGCATGTATTTGCACCCTCCATTAAACAGCTAACATTTGCAATAATTACTCATTTATACCATTTTGCATGCATTTACGTACATTTACATCAAAACAAACACTCCCTAAGGTGGCCCCGTAAAAAAAAATCAAGGGTAACAAATTCTCCCGATGGTTCACAGAGATTTAAAGTGAATTTAGGCGCACCCATCTTAGATTTTGTATAGTTCCACCTTGATGTCTATGTGAGACCCGCTCGAACCATTAGATGTGTAATCTCATGTTAGGCATAGGACAAAAAATTCTAGTTGACGTATGATTTAGATGGGCCGCACCAAAAGAAGCAGTTGGAAGAGACATCCAAAAGAAGCAGTTGGAAGCAGTTGGATCAATTATTTTAAATTCATCTATAGGTAGTGATTGCCACAATCCTCTGTTTAGGTTCTGCTTCTTATGGCGAATCATAACAACCATGACATGAACTGCATGTGGGCCCATGCGGGTGGTGTTACACACTCAATGATTAGGCAAAACTAAGCTTATATCAAATATGTCTCACTTTCTCTACAATTAACAAAGCTAACAAAATTCTTGTAAATTCGTCTACCACTTTCTCAGCTGTTGTCAATCCATTTATCACACTCTGTTTGTAACAAAACTCTTGTAAATTCATCCCTATCTAATCTAAATCTAAACTTTTTAATTTAATTTAAAACTCTCTAATCCTCTACATCTAACTTCCTCTCTCACATGAATCTTTCAAATTTTAATACCAACCTCAATCTGACCTGCAAGAAGGGAAAATTATTAGAAACCAAACATTCAAGAATTGGACGTCCTGAATCTAATCAATTCATCATTTAATTCTATTTGAGTTTCTCACCATTATTTTTTATTTGGTTTTATTCAAAGTGTGTTCCAAATCCTGATTTAAAACAAAGCATGCATAGATTTTTCAATGCTTAATGTAATCAAATTCTATTGATCAATTTTGAAATCAGCTGGGTCTTGCAGGGATTGAAATGGGTGTAGTTTATTATTTATGCCCATCTTTCATCTTTTGTTTCACCCTAAGAGAAACGAGATGCTTGATCAATGTTGTTTTCGAGACATAATCCATCCACAGTTTACTTCTCCATTGATTGGGTGGTTTAAACTCAAAACCATGCTCTCTTCATGTGTGGCCCAGGCAATGCCTGGGTTCGCTGTATAAATAAACAATAGGTTGAATCATTCCTACTTATTGCACATGTCAAGTGCTTTTTTGCTGCAGTTAATTTTTCTATTTACTTCCTTTTAACTTGGAGGGATTAATTATTTTCACATCCTCACGTGATTACCTGTCAATGCAGGCTTTTTTTATATCATATTGGAGTATGTATGGACACATGCCATTCTTTATCTTCGCATTACACGTGGTACATCCTCAGTCCCTTTCTCCAAATATGTTTTCATGGGAAGTTGTGAGTTGTTGGAGTAACGTGACACATCCATTGAGTATTTGACAGAAATCGGATTGCGTACTGAGTTACTCACTACCTTTTTATCATCGTACCGAGTAAATTTTAGGGGTTGATCCAAAAAATTGAAGTAAATCCAAAGCTTAAGTGAACTATAGTACAGGAAACAATGTGCAAGAATGATTTCCTAGGGCTCATTGTTTATTTGTTATCCAACCTGTTCATGAGATCACAAATACATGAGTGAAGAGAAAACATAAACATCAGCTTATCTAAAACTTCTTCGACCTACTATAATTTTTCAATGGTAGAGGTTCAATTACACGGTTTATTGTGGTATGGTACACTTAGCTTTGGATATGCTTCCGTTTTGTGTTAAAGCCATAAAATGGATGGACGAAGTGGATAAAATAATTAAATAACGGACCTATAAGTTTACTCAGTACTAAGTACGAAATTCGCTTCCCCTTTGACGGGAAGGGATTGGCTACTCCCGCCACCCCCAATGGCTGATGGTTGGTGCTCTGTGGACCCCACCATGATGTATGTGTTTCATCCATGACGACCATCTATTTTTCTAGATCATTTTATGGTATGAGACCAAAAATGAGGTATATCTCAATCACAAGTGGACCACATTACATGAAATAGTTTTGAATGAATGTCAACCATTAAAAACTTTTTGGGGCCATAAAAGTTTTGGATCAAATTGATCTTTGTTTTTTTCCTTCATCTGGGTCTGTATGACCTCATCAATAGATTGGATGTCAAATAAACAGTACAGCGGGCCTTAAGAGAATTGTAATGTTGGATATCCAATCACTATTGTTTTCCTGTGGTGTGGTCCACCTGAGATTTATATCCCTCTCATTTTTGGGATCAAGCCCTAAAATGATCTGTAAAAATGGATAAACGGAATGGATGAAACACATACATCATGGTGGGGCCCACAAAGCACCAACGAGTAGCCAATCCGTTTCCCCATTTGACAAGCAATTGGTGGTCACCATCACTCAGTATCTCAATTTTTTTTTTTTAGTAACAACCCATCCACTGCAGGGCTCATTTAGGATGGGTTGGATTGAGGTAAGCCTATGCTCTTCTCAGTGCTGATTGGGTACACAGGGGCTCCGTAACATATGTATTTTATCTACACCGTCCATCCACTGTTTCCATATCATTTTAGAGCATACACTCAAAAATAAGGCAGATCTAAGGTTTAAGTGGACCACACCATAGAAGCAGTGGTGATAAAGACACTGATCATTGGAGGCTTCTTAAAGCCCACTGTGATGGTTAATTGCCATCGAACATGTTCATAAGGTCACATAGGCCTGTATGAACGGAAAACACAAATATCAGCTTGATCCAAAACTTATGTTGCCCCCCAAAATGTTTTCAAAGATACGTGCTTAATCCCCACCGTGTGTCCTACTTGAGTGAACATCATCATGTTTGGGCTTGTAGCCTAAAATGATATGGCAGAATGGATGGACGGTGTGGATAAAACCCATACTCCATGGTGGCCCTTAGAGCCCCTGTCCGTTCCCATCTAGGGATAGTACCCAATCGGCATCCATATGCTCCATGCATAATGGATCCGTTGTATTCATGTAATCCACCATACTACAAAACACTTGACTTTGCTTATTTTATGACTGGTACCATATTTCTCAAACTTGCCGATTCAATAGCATGAGATTTCAAGCCGAGTCATTGGGAAACTTGAGTTGACTTGACACGACTCAGCATGATTGAATCGCTTGCCTGTTCGAGTCTGTAGATTCAAACACCCAGCGTTAACTAAGGGAGGCAACGACTTTTACCATTGAGGTATGAAAAGAAAAAATAATAATGACAACAATAAAAAGTTCTCTATATTACTTATGCTAAATCTAACTATTTTAAATGTCTACTGAATTTTCTAATATTTTCAATTTTAATAATAAAAAATTGAGTCAAGTTGGCTCGAGTCTTCAAGTCAACCTGACCCAACTAAACAACAAGTTGAGTGGAGTTCTCTTAAGTTTTTGAAGTATGACTGGTACCGGACCATTTTCAAGCTATTATTTAGTATACTGATGTAGAGTAGATTGCGGACACTTTCATGGCAAAGATGGACCAAAAAAGGCCTGACCGGAAGTAGAGGTGATTAGGACCGTCAGAACCTTAAAACAGTCGTATCTCGCAAACTAGAATGAGTTTTTCGACATATCATATAAGATTTTGGGTTAGGAGAAGCTACTTTAGCAAACTAACCCACTATGCCGAGTTGACCATGACGAATTTGCGAGATTCCATCAAATCGATGATCGAAAATCTATTTTATCTCTATTTTTATTATAACTAGTAAGTTTTAATTTGATTATAACTTTTGATCCTTTGAATTTTAGGAGTTATGCCGAACATGAAAAGGCTTTGAAAAATTAGGAGAATAACGTGGTTAGGCCAAACTGGACACTTACTATTTTTGCTCGAAAACCATGAAATCTCATCTATAAATAGTTAGTTTACTAGTTATAATAAGTCACATTTTTAGGGAGTTTGACTTGGAGTTTGAGTCTGAAACTCCGTCCTAGGTTTGAGTTCACTATTTAAAGGATTGTAATTTTATTTTATTTTTAATCATCAATCAATTTATTTCGAATTATTAGAAATTATTTCTATTTTCATCCCTCGTGAATTCAAGGAATCTCAAGCTCCATGGATTCGGAGTAGTTATCTCTGAGGAAGACGGTGATCAACCTCATCATGTCATTCCCTGTCATATACATGTAACACCATCTAAAAATTGCCAAGTACACTGACAAAATTGGCATACTTAGCAATCTAATTCACATTTCCATGTTTTTCTCTGTGCCAAGTAGATTTATTGATGGGGAGAACATTAATTGGATTTGTGTGCCTGATCGCCTTGCTGGTATATAAATTTCGAAGGAGACATATATGGATGGACACCACAGTAGAAGAGTTCTTGAGCAAGTACAGATACCAAACACCTGCAAGGTACTCTTATTGGGATATTCGAAGGATGACCATGCGTTTTAAAGAGAAATTAGGCCAAGGAGGTTTTGGCTCCGTTTACAAAGGAAATCTTAGAAGTGGCCAATCCGTTGCGATAAAGATGTTGTCTGGTAAGTCAAAAGGCAATGGGCAAGAATTCATCAACGAGGTTGCTACAATCGGAAGGATTCATCATGTCAATGTGGTCCGACTCATTGGATTTTGTGCGGAGGGATCGAAAAGGGCTCTTATCTATGAGTTCATGCCTAATGGCTCTCTAGAAAAATATATATATTCCCATGAAGGTAAGAGCAGCCTTTTGAGTTGGGAGAAGATGTACCAGATTGCATTGGGGATAGCACGCGGGATTGAATATCTTCATGAAGGTTGTGACATGAAGATTCTACATTTTGACATCAAGCCTCACAACATTCTCCTTGATGACAACTTCAACCCAAAAGTTGCAGACTTTGGGCTCGCAAAGTTCTACCCAACAGATGAAAGCCATTTATCAGTCACAGCTGTAGGAGGAACTCTAGGATATATGGCTCCTGAACTATTTTATAAAAATACCAGGCAGGTCTCATGCAAGTCTGATGTTTACAGTTTCGGAATGCTTTTGATGGAGATGGCTGGTAGAAGAAAGAACGTCAATCCTTCTGCAAACTCAAGCCAAATTTACTTCCCATTGTGGATATTCGACAAGCTCAATCAAGATGGGAACATGGGAATGGAGGATGCTGCTGAGGATGAAAAGGAAATTGCAAAGAAGATGGTTATAGTTGCACTGTGGTGTATACAGATGAAACCTGCAAACCGTCCTTCCATGAGCAAAGTTATAGAGATGCTAGAAGGGAGCGTGGAACTTCTGCAAATGCCAGCCAAGCCTTTTCATTCTTCCCCAGAAAGGGTTCCTGATGAAGATCATGCAACTGATACAAATCCCACACAATCATCGGGTATTCACGAGCTGGGATCGCTTTCAGGAAATTATGCAGAATCAAATATCGTAAATGTGAGTATGGAATAAGTAGTGGCAATTAGACTATCAAACCAATGCAAATTTTAGATATGTCCAGAAAAATTGGAATCTGTATGGGACAAGAAACTATTCATGTATGATTATCAATGTATTTGTTTTAAGCTCAGTTCTTTCCCTAAATATGTAACATTTTCTTGACATATTATAACTTGAAGGCTATGCAATGAAAATGTACAATATGTTGATACAATGCCAACTTAGTCCATAAATCAGGATGGCGATCCTCATGTGATTTGACAAATGAATTCAGTTAGGAAAATTTAAAGGTCAAGTATGAAAGAAACACATCAATGTATGTTTGAAGGAATCGATAATCAATCAAGAGACATTAACAGAGACTGTCTTTTTACATTTATTTTAATTAAGAGGAAATGACAAAAACTAATCATGTTTCCTATCATGCATACTGAGAAGGTAGATCTCAAGTGAGAGTTGTGATCCTTCTGAGTCCAACTACATAATTGTAAGTTAGAGCATAGATACACTCAATATGAATCCTAAGGAAACTTCATTATTTTCACAGTGCTAGATTGACAATTGCAATTCCATTCACTTCAGCATCCAAACTATTTCCATATTGTTAGACTTCTTCAGTTAATTCAAAAAATCCCTCAATTAAGGGAATCACCACTCATACATTTTCCACATGCATGATGGAGGGAATGATGTTTGCCCCACCTTTGTTCATAAAAGGATATGGTGCATTACCTGCATCTTTGCAGAGTTTTGAAGTCTGACAACCAGGGCCCATGTTTTGTAATCCCAACCAGTTCTCTATTGTTTTCCATCATGGATGGATTATGCCTCAACAACTTGATATGACAATTTTAGCTTTTCCAATTGTAGCCTAGAGATGATAGTCAAGAAGAGAAATGCAATGGAGGTTTGAATTCAACTGAAAAAGGGATCTAATATTGGATGTTGAGATCTCCCAATCTAGGAGATTTGGAGTGTCCAATATCCATGGTGGGACTCAAAAGGCCAGTCTTCTGGAACCATTAGGCTCACCTGTTAATAAGAACTTCCTAAACCTTCAATTATCTACCAATGCAATGGATGAGAGTAAATACAGTCCTTTTTCTTTTCTCTTCTCTTCTTTTTTTTTTTTTTGGTCGCCTCCCATTTGTGGGTGACCCCATCAGAACAACAGTCTAGATCATAGCTCAAAAACCCAAAATTCCACTTGCCTCGATGTCCAGCTGAGTTGGGTTGACCTCAAGACTTGAATAAGTTTTCACTTGAGTCAACTTGATCTTTAATAATTCAATTATTAATATTTAATATGTATAAGATAAATTCAAGTCATTATTTGAAATCCAGGACCTGATAATAGACAGGCTAGAGACGCCATACACACATGATAGATTGATTAAAAGATGGACCTGTTGGCGCATGCAATGGCGTGTCAGAATGTTGCCTATGGGTTGCCTTGGATTTGGAAGTTTCATGACATTAAGGCATACATATAGCAGATTTTCTAAGTAAACTAACCACAATGAAAAAGACGGCTAAATAGTCACAAGAGTCAGGAAAGTCCAAGAAGCAAGAGCATATCTAATGCAATTTTCTTTCTTTCGTGCTTTCTTCTTATTCTTCTTCTTCCTTTTTTTTTTTTCTTTCTTGGAAATAGAAAAAAGAAATAGTGGAATAAGATTACCAAACAGTCGAGCATACATCCTAACAACAATAAGAGAGCAAACAAGAAACTACAAAATGCAGTAAGAAGAACCAATAGAAGGATATAACAGTGAAGAAGTCAAGACCTCAATTAACAACAAAACAGCAAGAAAGGGGTAGATTTAAACATGTGCAAGGCCACAGCAGCGCCCAAACATGAACCATCCAACCATAATTTGATTCAATTACACAAACCAAAAGTAGATCTATACAAGAAAAACAAAAAGAAAAAACAGAAATAGGAATATGGAGAAAGACATGCATACAAAATTTTGCTGGACCCATCTATATTACAAAGGAATTATAGTGTATAATATACTCGGGCTTTCAATTTCATACAAACGACCAATGGTTTAGCGGTCCCATACCATTTGTCCATTAGTACCCACCTTCAATGGACAATTCTCTCAAAATGTCCTGGATTGGAAGACTTCTCTCAAAATGTCCATCACTTTTGGTCCTCTTTCCATGCATATCTCTAGAGTTTATTTGGTGTCTAGATATGACTCAAAAAGTTGAAGAGAAAGATGTATCTTTTGGTTTTTCTAGTGCGTTAAGAGTATCAAGAAGTAAGTCCATGGGGGCCATAACAAAAAGGCACCACTGTCCCCTGGGATCAAAGACGACATTCCTCTTTTAAATCTCTGAAATCCATCACTCAATGGGCCAAGATCGTGACATGACATGCATGAACAATGAGATACGATAATAGGTGGAACCAGATGGATTCAATAGCCGAAATTTCTCAAAGAGATAATTTAAAGATTGGCTTTGATCAAATCCACTTTTCTTGTAAAATATGAAAATCGAGGTGTTAGGGCAGGCCAGGTACCGCCCAAGTCTGGCCTAGGTAGTCTATTTATATAGCTATGGGAACAACTTGCATGACTATGTATAGTATGTATAGAATGTACTGGTTAAGAAAAAGAGATACACATATGCATTCATCTTAACGTGTGTGCGCCCATACATTACCAAGCTATAAAGATTATACAGTCATACAGCTGCACCCAGAGTTGTAATACGAAGTTATACATACACACTTCATTTTTGGTCTATATACATAAGAAAACAACAAATTGAGAAAGTATCAATGAAATTATCCAAAGTAAGAGCAATCTAATCATTATAGATTCAAAGTAATGGAAAAATATACACAACATAGATACTAGGAGTTCAATTCACATAGACAGTTTTTGAAATCCAAAGCAAAAGCACATTGTTCTTATTCCATGGGAAAAGGATTTGGTGGCATCATCAAGCTTTCCATGCTTCCTTCTAGAATTTGAAAAGCACTTTTCATAGCAGAGAAATCAACAGGGTAGCACTATATGCACCAGAGTGCCACAGTAGTTAGTTTCTTTGCTATATTTGCATCTTTAGAGTTCTGGAGGTTGGCTTGTTAGGTGGATCATTCAGGTATTTGGCCTGGCCCATTGCTATGCTATATTTTTGGGTCATGTTGGGTAGGGTTCAGACCAAGCTCAACCCACCTACGTAAATGGGTCACATTCTCTAGCCCAAGCCCACCCACAACCTATTCAGCTTAAGCCCATGTACTGAAAGCAAGTCATGCCAGTTGACTGCCGGCTGACCTCACCCATTGCCTCCCTTAATCACAGGACCAAATTTATTTCTAATAAAGAAATAACCCAAAGCTGTCATGGACATGGCCCAATGCCATCCTCACCTTCTACCACGCAGTCAGGTCATTGTTAAATGGGCTCTGCCGAAAGTCAAGTACGTTTGTTTGACTTCATTGGCAGTGCCTTCCGTGGAACATATGGTTAGCAAATTGCATGTAAACCTTACGTGGCTCAATAAAAACTCTAGTTACTCACCCCCAGCCTTGACTGAGGATAATCTCGAGTTAGCTCAAGATGGAACAACTCAGTCCTAGTCTTACACCATAGTTCTCACTCTCACTTTCTATCACTAAGTCAGGGGCTGTTTGGTGGGCGCCAATGAGAGAGACTTGTATCACATAGTCAACCACCTTTATCTAGCTTTCCAACTGAAAATGACATCCCATATGCAGTAGCTATTCCCTGTCGGCAAGAAAAATCTACTTTTATTTTTCTTTTTTCAGTATAACTTATTATTCTTTCTTTTTTTCTTTTTTTTCTTTTTTTTTTGCAGGTATCATAAATGGTAGTCTTTTTATTTCTTCTGTTGTAACTACTTAACATGGTTATTTTTAAGTTATGTGCATTCAAGGCTGTTTTTTTTTTTTTTTTTTTTTTTTTTTTTTTTCGTTTCTAGTGGTGCAAGCACTCGACAGTATTTACAGATGTTATAGAAATAGGAAATAGCAAGTTGAGAACACGGCAATGTCAGATGGTCTCAATCTGATCGGTGCAGATGCTTCTTGCATCATGCTTCTTTGACTTTTGAGTTTTTATTTGGGTCTTCTCTTGTGGTTTTGCTTTACTGGCATTTATTGTGCTGGTGTTTTTCAACAACAGTCTCACCCTATCAAAATCACAGGTCAAATTGTCAAAAGACTCACAAGACACTCTCTACCCCTGAGTCAAGTCATTACAAACGCGTCTTTGACCCTAGAAGAGTAGGGTAGGAATCTTTCATGCATCACTAAGTCACTCAAGCACGTGATGAATCCATCTAGAGCTTTAGGAAGTGCACAAAACTTCTCCACATGTGCCCATACATGTTGCCACACATGCCAAAGTTTCCATGTTCGTTTGAAAATCCTAACCCCCTGTAAACTATAGTGTGTGGACGTCATTGTGTGGAATAAATATGCTTAAAAATCATAGTTGCATCAGCCTACCCAGGCGCCTTGCCTAACTGATCAATTTCTTTGGCCATAACTGAAACATGCTTCAATTGGAGCTAGTACAAATTTCATCTATGGTTGAAATGAATTAATTTCATTCTAATTAAATTTTATTTCCAATCAAAGTAGAAATGAATTTCAGGTTAAAAACATTAAACACTCTTTACTTAGTATATTACAAATTGGATTGGATCAAATACAAAGCTTTGTATGCAATAAAATCCCGGATCAGCTTAAATCAATGGGAAACCAGAATATTAATTCCATGGAGAAGAGAAGAAGAGGGAAGGGGATTTAAGGAGTTGCTTGGGATTGTGATTTGAAAAGCAACACCTCTCAAATATAGGCAGCATTAAGAGCTGTCGTCTTTCTCGAACCCTTGTCAATTTCTATTAGAAAATTTCAAAGCTCCTTACAATGCAGGGAAAACAGTCATTTATACAATTGTTGTAATTCTCCAACTAATCCATCCATCAATCTTAGCCTCCCAACTTATCACATTGATTAATTTCTAAAGATCTTTGATTAGTTACCAAGACACTAACTCAACAACCTAGAACAGAAAATTAATAAAATACAACTGAATTCTAGCTCAAATCAACAAATAATAGAAAATAGCCTGAAACAGGTAGTGAACTGTTCCATCTTTCAGCAACCTCATGCTTCAATCATTTGTTGTTGGAACGCTGTCGGAATACAGAAATAGTTCCTCCGTGTTTCATTCATAGACACCTATATGCGCACTCTGCCTGCCTCTAGTAATGGCCCATCAAGTGTAGCCCGATATGGCCTTCTCCTGATGCTCCAGGTATGCCCTAGTTGGAGAGAGCTCGACCTCAAGCTACCACCATCTCTATCATTTGCAGAATCTCCAATGGATCAGAAGTGCATATGTGGCTCGGCAATAGTAAATGATAGACATTGTCATTGATCTCCACAATGCATCGGCACTTTTGGTCGTCTTGACATGCATATCTTTAGAGTTTTTTCAATGCGTCTAGATATGAGTCAAAAACTGGAGGAGATGGATGTATCTTTTTTGTTTTCCTGGTGCCTATCCAGGTGTAGGCCTACGAGGCCCATAACAAAAGGGCACCACTCTCCCCTGGGATCAGATATGACATTCCTCTGTTAAATCTCTAAAATCCGTCACTCAATGGGCCAAGATCAGGACATTGACAAACATGAACAATAAGATTTAATAGTAGGTGTAACTAACTCGATTCAATAGCCAAAATTGCTCACAGAGATGACATTGAAGATTGGATTTGATAAAGCCTCTTTTCTAGTAAACCATGAAAATCAAGGCGTTCGGCCAGGCCAGGTACAGCCCAAGTCTAGCCTAGGTAGTCAATTTATATAGCTATGGGAAAAACTTGCATGACCATGTATAGTATGTATAGACTGTACTTGTGGAGAAGAAGACACTTTCACATCAAACAGTGTGTATGTGCGTATTACCAAGCTATACAGATTATACATAATCATACAGCTGCACCCACGGCTGTATACCAAGCTGTACCTACTGCATATTGCTTTGGAATATATACATAAGAAAACAACAAAGTGAGAAAGTATCAATGAAATTATCCAAAGGTAAGAGCAATCTAATCATTATAGATTCCAAGTACGCATATTGCTTTGGAATATATACATAAGAAAACAACAAAGTGAGAAAGTATCAATGAAATTATCCAAAGGTAAGAGCAATCTAATCATTATAGATTCCAAGTAAAGAAAATTATAGACATCATAGATACAAGGAGTTTAATTCACATAGACAGTTACAAAGATAAAAGGAGTTCAATTCACATAGACAGCTTTCGAAATCCAAAGTAAAGGCACATTGTGCTTATTCTAATGGACTCCAATTTATTGGATAAGAAAGATAGAATTGGAGACCAACACAAACATATAATATGGCAAACATTCTTAATGACATAAGTTTGGAGGTTGATGTCAAGAAATATAATCTTCTTTCCCTTCTTCGAGTTCCGCTATAGTTGTTAAATTTGCCACATGGGTCATCTAAGGGTAGTTGTGTCAACATTTGGTGGAGCAGAGGTGGCAAAAGGATTTGGTGGCATCATCAAGCTTTCCATGCTTCCTTCTAGCATTTGAACAACACTTTTCATAGCAGGGCGATCACCCGGGTACCACTGTATGCACCAGAGTGCCACAGTTGTTAGTTTCTTTGCTATATTTGCATCTTCAACTGCAACGATGTTGAGTCCCAGCTCTTCCCCGTGATGTAGACGATTATAAATCCATTCAGGAAAGTACACTTGACTGGTGTTTTCCACCATAACATCAATGTTCGTCCTTCCTCCAACCATTTCTAGCAACAACATTCCGAAACTGTAAATATCTGACTTGTAGGAAACATTTCCAAAGTTCCTAGAGAACACTTCAGGTGCAATGTAACCCATGGTTCCTCTGGCTGCAGTCATTGATACAATGCTCTGTCCCTTGGAGCATAACTTTGCTAGCCCAAAATCAGATATCTTGGGATTAAAGTTATGGTCCAGCAATATATTGTGAAGTTTGATACCAAAATGAAGAATGCGTTGGTCGCATCCTTGGTGAAGATACTCTATCCCTCTTGCAATGCCAATTGCAATATCTTTAAGCTTCTCCCAACTTAGCAAAGGGTTTTTGGCATCTGGTGAGAAAATGAATTTTTCTAATGATTCGTTTGGCATGAATTCATAGATGAGTGCACGCTTCAAGTTGTCAGTGCAGAAGCCCAGAAGACGAACCACATTAATGTGGTGAATCCTACCAATGGTACCCACTTCATTAATGAAGTCTTCTCCATCTCCCCATGACTTTTGTAGGATCTTCACCGCAACCAGATCTCCGTTCGCAAGCATTCCTTTGTAAACACTGCCATAACCTCCTTGACCTAATTTTTCTTTGAATTGATCGGTCATCCTTTTCAGATCAGCATAAGAGTATCTTGTGGGCTTCAGAGATTTGTAATCCTCCAGAAAATTTTCAACCTTGAGCCGGTTCTCTCTATCTTTCTCCCTTTCTAACTTCCATGAGTGGTAGAACTTCAAGCTAATCAACGATGCTACTAAGATAACGAAGGAGCCTAGGCTCGCACCTGCACACATAAGCATGGAAATTACTTCCTAAAACATGTGGAACTGTATTGAGATGTCGCATGCATGTACCAGTTGAACATTTGATAAAATGGGTGAGGTTCAGGGCAGGCCACAGTTCAAAAATCACACCAAATGGACAATGTCAGGCTCCTCTCAACTCCCTTTTAATATCTGATCTATTTCAGCCTTGTACAAGAACTTCGATTGGGTAGTTACCTCATCCAATCAAAGTTTCTCAACATTTTTGTAGGTCATTGATCTGATAATCATGTGGTTTAGATTTTTCCATGATGATCCACCATGAATGGGCTGGATCAAATGGGTAGTCTAGATGGTGATTAATTTCACAATTAAATCTTAAGTACATCATACACATGTCTTTTTATTAGTGGCCCATAAAGTGTAGGATGGATCTAATGGACTGTTGAGATCTTTTGGTTGGACTGTCCACTTTTTCCCTACCCAACTGGGAGCATTACAATGTACAGTGGAAGCATTTGATCATTTCTCAGTGTCAAGAAATGAATTTGCATAGGTAGATGGAAAGGGTCCAAACAATCACTCACCATGCAAAAATCTCAGCTATCAGATATTTCTACTATTAAATTCCTTTGGTATTGGACAACAATCCCATTTCTGAATGTTATAAAGCTTGGAAGGGAGTGATCATTAATCGCACAAAGCCTAGGGGAAATAGTTAGATCAAGAGCCTGAAAGATGGATGGTTGGACCAAATTCGACCTAACCAAACATTTCACAGTTATTGATCAATAGCAAAGGTCATCAATCTGTATTACTAAATAGATCAGACTTCGGCTAGCCCCAACCCAACCAATTGCGAATCCAATTCCCAATATTATCAATCTGCACTATTTTAATATCAAAAGTAGAATAGTTTATAAGCCAAGATGGGTGTAAATATTAATTTCCTGAACATATACTCTCCTTCAGTCCATATATGCATTGTATATTCTTGTTCATGTAGTCCATAAGAACAAAAGGAGGCAGTGATTTTACCTATAATTACATGCCTTTTCGATAGACCTGCAAAAATGAGCACACGAAGTTAGCTCCATTGCAGTTGTGAATTCCATTGGTGCAAAGGTGTCAGGCATAAACCCCAGATCAGATATAGCACTGGAAGAATAAGAATATGGTAGAGCCATCTCTCTACAGTGCATGGTGTAGTGTGATATGCAAATTGGGTCCGCCCATATGTAAGGCCCTAGTATGGATATACAATCCTATCCATCTGATCTGTGGCCATTAGAGTGAAAATGGAAAACAAAAACAGTTAGCTTTCAAATTAAAAGTGGGATAAACAGTGATGAATAAGTTCGTTTCATGGTTTTACTTTTAGAACTTACGCCATCCATCCATCCTGTGGACAAATTTCCTTCAGCTCTACATATCATCTCCCTTGTTTATATTGTTTGCTAAGCAACGCTAGGGATCCATGCACTCAGTACCTCTTCGGCAGAACTTTCATGAGATCCTCCCCATCCCTCATGTTCACCTTGAAACCCAAAAATCATGACCATCCAGAACTTTGGTAGCCCAAACTCTAGGAATAAGTCAGGATGGACCGCCCATCATTAGTTTTGGGTAGGGCTAACTGTGCTGTTTATCTGCTATACAATCCGTTCATCTGATGTGCCTCATCATCAGGTTGAAAGAATTTCCCAAAAATCACTGCATTTTCAAACTCAGGTAAGCCATACTGAGTTCAGAGAATTTTATGTATAATTTATGCAGAGGCTGACTTAAGTGCCAGCCTGATTTTTGGGAGCAAGGCTAAACAAGATCAACCCTGAAGAACTGGACCCACTGGAGAAAGAGATTTGATCAACTAGCTACTTTGCACCTTCTACTTAGTGAAGTACTGGGCAGCCGTATGCTAGGACCGCTGCTTATAACTATATTAACCATCTAATAATGAGCTTACTATATTCTTAAAGTTGATGTTTAGGATTATCCAATCGATTTGATCCTGGGGCTATGGCCAATTGATTAGATGGTTTGGATCGATTTTCTACAACGACAAACTACATGTTTATCTAGAAAGTTCATCTCACCAGAGAGACTATCTTCTTCCATGATTGGGGTTTTCTGTTACAACTTTCTTGAATTGTCCATTCTGAAGCCATGTAGTATAGTGAAATTTTTGAAAGCTTATCAGTAATTATTGGGAGATTATCATTATTTTAAATGCAAAATTCACCTGGGAACCAGTTCGTACGTACTACATACGAACTTTTTGAGAACTCATCATATCTGATGAATCTCGAAAATCTGAACAGTCCACATGAAGCAGAGCCTCATGAAACCCCCTGGTACAAAATTTTACTTTGATCCAAAACTTTGGTGGGCCATGAAAAATGCAAACAGTTTCTTCCCTTGATTTGAAGTTTTCTTTGCTATGGCCCACCAGATTCTTAGATCAGGGTGAAAATTCACCCTGTAAGGTTTCATGGGATTCCACATCTTATGGACCGTTCGGATTCGACACCCATGACACGTGTGCAAAGGTGCGTACGTGCGTAGGATATATATATATATATATATATATATATATATATATATATATATATATATATATATATATATATATATATTCAAAATTAATTAATTTTATTAATTTACAGTAAATATCTTTTAAACATTTTATTTTCGGTGAGATTTTCTCAATAATATTCCAAAAAAAAATATGAAAAGTCACTAAGAAATTGCCGAGATGAGATTTAGTCACTTGGTCTGGACAACAGGTGTGAATCTTCAATAGGATATATATAAAAGAATGAATAGATTTATGATGATGAAAATTTGGCGGAACGGATCTAATCGTAACAAGAAAACAGGAGTACATATGATGAAGATTTTATATTTTCTTTATTTTATTATTATTATAGAAGGAAGAGAAATGGGAGTTCCAATTAATAGAAATTCTCCAGATCCAGAGCGCTACAAGTTACAGTGCTCCTAGTTGCATTAGGTCTAACCCACATTTCCCATTCAATGTTTGGAAAAACGACGGGTTTAGAAAATAATGCCGAATTGAGGATAAATTAGATCATACGATGAGTATGAATTTTTCATGGAAGCCTAGGAAATGTGTTCTAAAGTTGCAGAGTTGAGACTATTAGTTCACTGTGAACAGTGGAGAGCTTCTCTTTCATTAAAATACGTTTTTTGTGCTGATAGAAACATGTTGTCTGATTGGTGTGGGCCTTGAATCCACACATCCCACCTTTGGCTTCATCACAGCCACTGCATCCGGGCATGTACCACATCAGATCAACATGATGATCACGATGTTCATGCGGATATGGAACTTTAACCGTCTCTGTGGGCTGGCAAGACGGGGACAACATTCCCACCTCACTAAAAGAATAATCAAGGAAAACATCATGTTCCGAGTCGCTCATGCAAGCAATTTCTTTTTTTTGGTTTTGGAAACTGACGCCCACCGAACAGTTGACGAATGTCCAGTTAATCATTTCGTAAGAGGAAAAGTAGTAGAAAGGAGAAGAGGAGAGATTGAGATGGAAGAGTAGTCCTTCAATGCAACCGTTGGAGCTGACGATGCTTAGTCCTTCAAGAGTAGTCGATGCTTCTCACTTCAACTTCTTGTGTAGATGGAAGGTGTAGGACAGTCTGGTTGCCCTTTCAAAGCCCGGGTATCTGCACCATCCACCTTGCTGGTTAAAGCCCTGTTTTTGGAAAGGGAATCGGATGTTAGGGCCGTGCCATGAGCACCTGGTAGTTGGGCAGTCGTAATTTGGTGAAAATTCATGGGAGTTGCAAGATGCTATGGTTAGGAAGCGGAAGACGGACAGGAGGAACAAGACCTTCCAGCAACCCATTGGAGTGATTTAGAGAAAAATGGTTAAGAGTACTTGCTGAAAAGCTGGGCCAGTTTGATTTTCCAATTCCTTTCTAAATAGGCTGTAAATATATAATTATTACCTGGTTGGAAAGCATTGACTTAAATTTATGGGATCCTCTAAGATATTTGTGGCATATCCATGCCGTCCATCCGTTTTAACAAAACATTTTCGGGGCGTTAGGTAAAAAATGAAGCAGATCCAAAACTCAAGTGGCCCACACTAACAGAAAGAGTGGCCTTAAAATGTCCACCGTTGAAAGTTGTTTCTTTCACTGGTCCCACATTGATGTTTATTTGTCATCTAACCCATTCAGCAGTTCATAGAGACATGGATAAAGGAAAAACAAAAATATCATGTTGATCCAAAACTTCTATAGAGCCCGAGAAGTTTTTAACGATGATAACCACTTTTTTCCTATGGTGTGGTCCATTGAGTTTTGGATCTGCCTCATTTTTTAACTTATTTCCTAAAATCAGTATGCATAGCAGATGGACGGTATGGATAAGCCACATACATCACACTTGCGCGCCTCCACATTTATTTTACACTCGTCCTTATTTTAGCGTTCAAAAAGTACAGCATGGAATGGTACTTAGGTAAGTAATTATTATTTATTTATAATGTATTTATCGAGTATTTGAAAAAACAATTGGGCCTTGAAACCTATTCAAAGGTCAGCGAATCCGCCAGAAAATGGAGACTTGTGGCCCAGCCACCAGTTTAATTGTCTGGCTCACACAGCTCGCCAATATGGCCTGCCTTTTATATATATATATATATATATATATATATATATATTATATATATATATATATATATATATATATATATATATATATATAATGTTGATGTAAATATTTGGCTCATCCTCTACGAGCTCTGAAATTTGAGCACTGGTTGGAACCCTCCGATGTCAAAGCCAGGCATAGAATCTGGGTTTAAGTTGTGGATAGGGTTTTAGGTGAGAGATTTTACATACCTATTATGTTCAACGAAAACTTTATTTATACTGTTTGATTGGAACGGGTGTCCATTAATCTCGGCACGATCTCAGCCATTTGGCAAGAACAGCGCACATGATGATGTTGTCAGTTATCTTGTCATCGTGGTTAAGCAGTTAATGTTATCATGTGTTACTAGACTAAGCTTGGCTCAGCCATCTTAACTAAGTTGGAGCCGAGCAAAGCTTTCTTCAACCGAGCTCGGGCTATGCCGAGTCGGCAGTGGGTAGCCCAAGCTATGGTCATCGAGGCTTGTCTTGATCACTTACTCGAGAACGATTTGGACTGATTCATCCGAGCCTATATCTTTCCATGCCATGGCTCGAACCAATCTTGCTCGTTGGTTCCTTTCGATGAAGTCTTCAGAATGACCACTTGTCTGGTTGAACCAACTTTAAAAGAAGTTCAGTAGAACCATCCATAAATGTAGTTGGGCCGAGCTAACCTTAACTATGGTCGGATCATATTTTTCCATAACAGAAGCCCCCTACTCCATGAGCTTGCAATGCAAGCTCGGAGAATAAATTCATACAACGAAGACGAGTGGCGCTGAGCTAGTTCATTCCCCTCGGTAGTGGTGCCGAGGATGATTCGTAATGATGGCTCGACAATATCGATGCGTCAGACTTTTACGACGGCCTCTTCGTCTATTGGCAAGTAGCAGATGGACGCGTGACATAAACTAAGGAAGTGAAATGGTCGGGTAGCTGAGGCCCTGCCACATGTGAAGTGGTGGGCAAGAGGATGGCTCTTTGTTCCCTATCTTTTATTGCTGATCATTCAGGATAGCGCATGGCTCGAGCAATTATGCTGACTGGGCTAATTAGACACCGCCACGCCCTAGTAGGTGCTCAGTTGGGTGATCCTTCACCTGCGGCATTAAATGCTTGTCATGATTGCTTTTCGGCTGAGCATGGTATAAAAGCTACCACTTCCTGCGCCAGCCTCACAATTTACTTAAAGATTTTCTACTACCGAGTGTAAGACCTGTGCCCTAGTCCGTACCATTCCATAGGCTTTTGCGATCCTACCGGTCGAATGTCGGCAACCCTCGACCTGTATCCGACGTTTGCGTGATCCTAAGCCGAGACCTGCATGTCGAAGTCGGTTCAACCCGAGACATGTACCTTGGCAATCGCGCCATCGCCGCGGTTCTAATGTCGCGACTCGCATACCGAACCAATACCCAGGTTAGGAGATGTCAGCCCACGTTCATTTTGAGAGAAACGCCGCGCGTTGCGAACTTCGAGGGAATCTCTACGAGATGTCCCATCAATCAATGTCAAGTACAAGCCTTACCCAAGTATATGCAACCCATCCCTCCCTTTTCAAAAGTCAACTCTCTCTCTCCTCTCACCATCCCTCCTTTATCAATTTTTAAACCTAACCATACCTCATTAATTACAACCACCACATCACCCCATCCCTTAAGCCATTACTTCTTTCCCTCTCTCTCATTTCATCTCTCTACTCCCAAGCAACACACCATCACACGTCCAAACATTTTCAAGCTCTCCAAAACATCAAGTGTGGCCCACTTTCCCCACCCCTCTCATCTCTCATCCCCACCATCAAAAGTCCACCATCCATCGTTAAAAGTCAAGCAAAGGAGCTAAGGAGGTTAAGGAAGCAAGGTGAAGGCTTAGAGGTGGATGATCCTCCATTAATTTTAATTTTTAAGGGCCCACTTGTTGTGGGACCCATTTGATGTATGTGTTGTATCCATGAGGGGCCCATAGTGGTGGGGTCCCTCTATGACCGTCCCTCTCTCTCTCTCTCCCTCTCTCTCCTTCTTTGAATGGTGATGATGATGAAGGGGTGAATGGCCCACCTAGTGTGTGCGTGTGTGTGTCCCACCGTGAAGCATATGTTTTCCCATGCCATTCATCTTCATGTGGGACCCATCTGATGGGAGTGATGGATCTACATCATCCAACCATTAGTGGGCATCGATGGAAGGGAAAACACAAATATCAAGTTGATCCAAATCATGCGAGCCACATCCACGTGGGACCCACAACGATGAATGTGTTATATGCAGACTGTCCAGCGTCTCTGGATGCTGGACGTGGTGTGGCAAACAGAGAAGTTTGATCTGACGCTGGTGTACTAGCCAGCTTTAAAATAATAATAATAATAAATAATAATACATATATTTTTGGGCCACTCATGTAGGCCCCACCTAGATGTATGTATAAAATCCAAGCCGTCCATCTTTTTCTTCAGATCATTTTAGGCGTTGAGCCGAGATTTGAGACCAATCCGATAATCAAGCGGGCCATACCATAGAAAATAGTAGTGTATACCATTAAAACCCTTCTAGATGTTTTATTTCACCAAAATATACTGCATATTGGGCTTGATGGGATTGTATCAAGCCAGGAGGGCCAATGGTTGGCTTGGATTCGTTTGAGGTGGGCCCCACCTACCAAAAACCACAGGATTTCCCGTTTTCAAAAAAAAAAAAAAAAAAGAGGAAGCAGAGAAGGCAGCACAGCTGTCAGTGGGTGGGCGGATGGACCGGCTGGGCCTCACGGCCCCAGCTGTGGGCCCCACGTGATGCATTTCAAACATCAACGCCATGCATTGGGTGGTCCTCCTTTTGACAGTGGGCCACCCCTAAAATTAGCCATATACGAAACTTAGGTGAGCCATACCATCTAAAATCATGTGAGGTCATGCCTAAAACATATAAAAACACTTGGTGGGGCCTACCTAAAATTTGGATGCGGCTGAAACTTGGTCTGAACCCTCAGCCAAGTGGGACACACATAATGGGTGGACTAGATTTATGAACCACATTTCGGTGGGCCCCAGGCCCACCCCCAGGTCCACGTGACCTTATAAACAAGTTGGATGACAGATAAATATCACGGTGGGCTCCCTGCCTACTGACCCAATCAACAGATTGGGTGGAAAATAAATATTACGGTGGGCCCCCCTTGACCGTGTGACCTTATAAATTGGTTGGGTGGCAAATAAACGTTACAGTGGGCCCCCTGGTCCACCTGACCTTATCAACGGATTGGATGCAAATAAACATTACATTGGGCCCCCTGATCCACGTGACCTCATGAACAGATTGGATGAAAATAAACATTATGGTGGGCCCCTGGTCCACGTGATCTTACTTACGAATAGATTAGATTGCAAATAAATATTACGGTGGGCCCTAGGCCCATGTGACCCTATGAACAGTTTGGATGGAAAATAATCATCATGTTGGGCCCCCAGTTTGGATGGGGAGTAAACATTATGTTAAGCCCTAGGTTGGGTGGAAAATAAACAGTATGGTGGGTCCTACTTAGGACCCATTTATGTATGTATTACGTACACACCTTTCATTAGCGTGGACCTCCACCATGGAGTATGTGATTTATCTATGCCTTCCATCCCTATGGGACCTACCATGATGCATGAGGTTCATTCAAACCGTCCATCCATTTTGGAGATTATTTTGAGGCCCATTTTGATGTATTTGTAGCCCGATGTTGAGGCCCACTTTGATATATATAAGGCCCATGTGATTAGGCCCGCCTTGATTTGTATAAGGCCCATCCGTTGAGGCCCACTTTGATATGTTTGAGACCCATGTTATGAGGTCATTATAAGGGATGCAAGGCCCATGGGTTATGACCCATTGCAATGTACGTAAGGCCCGTTGGTGCGACCCACTGATACGGCCCACTTGATGAATATAGGCCCATATGATATGGCCCAATTGATGTACTTAAGGCCAATGGGGTGTAATTAGGTCCATTGCAACGTGTGATTTCTCCGTGGTGTATATAATGATGATTATAACGAGTAGTGCCTTGGGAACAATGATGGTTAGATGCCCACATTGTAAGAATGACGTCAGTTAAATGTCCACATTGTCACTCTCCTTAAGGCCCACTGATAGGCCCATACTTGTATTGAGTAGGCCGTCTAGGCCCATATCTGTTACGTACAAGGCCCGTCATCCTATGACATGTTTAGAATAAATCCATGATTCATGATCATACACATCATATGTATGTCTAATATGACGAGTGACTGATCCTAGCATATACCTTCGGGAGAATTGTTTATGGGCTCCCTGATAGGCGGAGTTGCCTTACATGGGCGCGTGGCGTGTGCAGGATTGTCACATGTTTGGTGGGGTGATTCATGCACTTGCATTTGTGTGATCATTGTATGCCCTAGCGACATCAGGGCCAAAGCCTCCACAGACACATCGTGGGTGGCTGGATTGGATACCGAAAATGTTTGGTTCTAGCATAGGGGCGCCATAGATGTCCCGGGGTGAAAATCCCTAAATCCAATGGTACCAGAGGATGATTACAATGTCGGGACAGAGTGGATACACGAGCGCGTGATGGCCGTATACCAGTAGACCGTGCCTCTCACTGTGTCATGGTCGGTTAGGAAGGGGTGTGACCTTACCCGCTTGAGTGAGGGGGCAATTTCTAAGTTGAGTTTGACTAGCTTGAGGAATCGGTCCGCTATCGACAAGCTAGGCCTGATATTGGCAGGCGGATAGTGAGGTCTCTTCCACTCTTCCAGTTGTGCGTTCGGATAGGGGCGGCAAGCTGGCGTAGAGTGTACTTGACCCCGTTGATTATCCAAAACGAGAATTGTACTGATGTTTGATGAGCTGTATGAGGATTGGCATGCTTGAGCTGCATATTGCATTGCATGGTCTTGTTATGACCGATAACATTTATATCTTGTACCGCATAGCCTTGGTACGGCTGGTTGCATTCATGTATCATCAGCATGTTTCCTCATTTCTCTAACCTTACATTCTAAGCACGCTCATATTGTGCACACAATTACACTGTCCTCTAAGCTTTCTATAAGCTTATGCATGATTGATGCGTGCAGGTGACGTCAGGTCGCAGCCGTAGCTTCGCCGCGGTTTGAGTGTGCAGCCGAGCTTGTGGAGTTTTGTTACTTTCAGTATATTGTATTTCCCTTACATACGCCTTGTACTCAAAGTTTTATCATAGTGGATTTTGTGATGGTGATTTTGTGGTTATTGTTCTTGGGTTATGTTTGTGGTTATGCTCATTACAAATCAAATGGATTATTAGAAATCCTCCTTATAGCATCCTAGGATCGGAACCTGGTATATGGGTGTCGGGAGCCGAGAATAGGGTACTACGGAGGCTGTCGACGCCGAATTCAGCGATCGAGAATTTTGTCAGCCCGATTTTCGAGTTCGGGGCGTGACACCAAGAGTCTTGGAGTAGGCGATTTCCGGTGAGTCTTCTTATCCTATTTCCATTTCTTTCATTATTTTTCGAGTTCTTTTCTTTCCATCCTTCTTCCATGTCGGCTTGGCGATACTGAGCCAAAGAGAATAAACTCTAGGCCCGAGGCCTCGGTAAAGTCACTGACCGCAGTGCCTCTATGACCTCGGGCTAAGAAGGTCAAGGATCGGAAGACCACGGCTCGGCCTAGGGGTGTGAAGAGGGCGGCTCAAGCTCCAGCTCACCTTAGGAGGACGACCGCTGGGCCAGTGGGTGGACGACCTGTCAAGCTCACCCTGGGGGATCAGTCCTGGTTGAATCTCAGATGGCGGGAATTTGGGCAAAGTTTCAAATCCCAAACTCTGTGGCCATCCGTGCCCCCGCTGCACACGATGTCCCTAGGTACCCGGCTGAGGGGGATATTGTAACGCCCCATGTTTTTAATACCCAAGTATATGACCCGTTTTCTAAAAACCCAAGTGTTAACCTTAAAAATTCAGTGTAAATTTGAACCGTTTATCATTAATCAGAGTTAATAGCAACAAAGCTAGAATAAACCATGCATTGAATAAAAATATTCCAACCATAATGAAAATTTACCTATAGCGCCCATATAGGACTTATACAATCCCAAATAACAAAGTTCATATAAGTAGAAACAAGAATCTATTAACTAGTGGTGGAGCTCAATATGGGCCGCAGAGACCCTGCCTAGCTCCTTAGCTACTCGATCTGCTCCAGCAACCTAGCGAATAGCATCGGCTCGCCCTATACCTGCATCAACTGTTACGGTTTGATAGCGTCAATGGCTATCGCAGTGAGGAGCACCCTCTAAGATTGCGCACTCATCATTCATAATCCAATATAGATCGCAAGTCACGAAATTTCATACATTAAACAGGGCATTTCATAATCATACACGTACTCAAAAATTAAGCCGTTCAATAGAATTTCATCATAAGCAAAATATGATAGCAGTTACAATATAATGGAATATTTCCAGATAATCAAATAATCAATCATAGGACTTTCTATTCCACTCGAAATCACCTTGTACGTGAACTCCGCAAGATGGCTAGAAAATTGATAAATGAACTTTAGCTTCACCTGAAAATCATGGTACAAGCGAGATCCATAAGGTGAATAGAAATCAACCTTAAAACCTCTACTTCACTCGGGAATCGCATCGTACGTGAACTTTGCAAGATGGCTAGAAAATCGATAAACGAACTTCAACTCTACTTGGAAATCATAGTACGACTGAACTCCGCATAATGAAGAGACAATCGACATACAACTCTCTACTTCACCTAGAAATCATATCATATGTGAACAACGTAAGATGGCTAGAAAATCGATAAACGAACTTCAGCTCTACTCGGAAATCACCATACGACTGAACACCCCAAGATGAAGAGAGTACCAACATAGGAACATCGCGTCATTCGGAAATCAACAAGATGTGTAAACATAACCAATAAGCCACGAAGTGTACCAAGGACCCATCCAAGCCACAAGGGCAAATATGCAATTCAAGCCGTGTAAGGCAAATGTGAACCGCAGGACAATAAGTCCAAGGTAAGTTTCATTCAATTCATCATTCAAGCGCAAGTAGTATCATATAATTAATAAGGGATAGCATGTTATCATCGAATCATATTCATGCATGTTATAATTTAAGGAGATATGTTCATTATCAATCACAAGAATAAGGTGCACAGCATATTAACGTATTCTCATAATTACATAATAAGTTAAGCAGCTTAATCAAATAACTTGGGAGATACTAAATGGAAGGATTAATGCATCATTTATGGTTAATGAATTTAAGTGGGAAGCTCAAAGGGTGAGTCATCACCTTGATCAAGCAATCTAGTTGCGTGGTTGGCTAGATGGCACGACTAAAGTCAAACTTAGCCGATAAACATGCGACCACAACCCAATCAAAACATCAAGGGAAACATTTAGTACTTGGCTCCCACGGTCAAAATACTAGGTGAAAACTCATTTAGTAACTAATGGATATAAATGAGTTTTAATTAACCTTGGATTTATATCACTTAGTAGCTACAAGGCTGGAGTGGGCCATTGCCCCAAACTCAGCCCAACTCCACAGGGTTGACCCGGCAGGCGCGACCAAAATCCTAAGTCTCTTTTCTTCCTCTTCCTTTCTTTCTCTCTCTCTCTCACTCTTTTTCTTTCTTTTCTTTTTTTCTTCTATTTTTGCTGGAATGTCCAGAAATGTCTGGACCAAGCCCAAACCCAACTCTACTCAGTTGGACTCGGTTCCAACCAAGTTGACTCGGTATGTGCACCAATGGCCCGAATCCCTCTTCTCCCTTTTTCCTTTCTTCCTTTCTCTTTTCCCTCTTCTTCTTGCCAACAATGTGGCTGAACTCATCCAGCAACATAGCTGAACCGGGACTCACCTACCGAGTCGACATCGGTAGCATCTCCAAATTTCTCTCCCCCTTTCTTTCCTTCTCTCTTCTCTCTCACTCCCTTTCTCCCTCTTCTTCCTGCAACCCCTATTGCTGGAACGTCCAGCAACTTCTCAAGCTTAAACCAGGCTCCACAACAGCAGCAAATGGGTCAATTGAACAGTAACCCCTTCCAAAACAACCCATTCGCTTGGCTCGAGCTAAACTCGGCCCGAACCCAATTACCGAGTTGGCCCAGCTCAGCGCACCCACAACACGCCCTCTGCTTCACTCCCTTCTCCTTTCTCCTTGCTGGAATGTCCAGCAATGGGTCTGGACCGAATCAAAACCGATCCCGCAAAGCTGACTCACAGCGAGTCGGCGGGTTGGGACTCGGGCAGCAACCCAACGGCACCACTCCTTCCTCTCTCTCTCTCTCACTAGCTTCTTCTTCTCGCTTTCTACTCTCTCTCTCTCTGGACGGATGGAGAACTCACTCAACCATGAGCTTCCCGAGTTCGTGACTTGGTGCGGCAGAGTGCCGGTTTACAGGAAGGAAAGAATCGGCGCCTTCTTCTCTCGTTTTACTTTTTCTTTTATTTTCTCTCCACTTTTTTTTTTTTTTTTGAAATGGGTTGCCCTAACAAGGGGCTATTTGTAGCCTTCTTTAATCATTTTCGGACGCATATAAATCCCTGGATTAGTTGCGGTTTAACAACTTTAAGTCGTTAGGTGTCTCCAATGGCGCATACGATCCGGCTTTCATGAACACCATCATCTGGCATTGATAATACTCGAGTGATATGGGCCACATGCTGGACGTTTCTTATATGAAAATGGGGCCCACTTAAGATGATGGGTTTTTCAGTCATGCGAGGAAGATGACCGCCTTGTCAATGGCAAGTCACCATTGAGTGGTTGATCCAATGATCAGCAGCACATGGACTGTGTGGATGGGTCCCATGATCACTGTGGGACCCACAAAGTGAACGGTTATCAGTGTCCTTGTGATAGGATTTGGCTTCCACTTAACTGCGGCGACGGGAGAGGAAAATCCAAGCAAAAGATGAAGAAGCCCTAAAAGGGAGGGTTGAGATTCGTTCAATCGGAAGGTTGAGATCCCAGGAACGAGCTTCACGCGGATCGCCAGCGTGGAAAGACGAAGGAACTGATTCCTTTCCGTTTTTGGAATGGGTGTGTTTGTAGGTAGATCTACAGCTGATGTTGTGTGCACATGTGTGCAATCCAACAGCTGAAAATGGATAGAGTTTTTCCCCTCTCTGTCCTCTACAAGACGAACGGATCAGATCATGGGACCGATCCATGATGGTGGGCCAACGATAAACGCATGGAGGCAGTCCGTTTAAAAACGGCGTGGGAGGGAGAAATTTCAAAAGGAGTGAAATTCCTTCTTTTTTTGTTTTCCACGGTCAAAGCCGGTTTAACCGGTCTCCCTGGTCCAGTGCACCTTAGGTGTGCACTAGCGAGTGGTGCCCATGCACCATAGGTGGGGTCCACGGTGATGGTCTTGCCCAATCCACCCCGTTCATTCATTCTATTAGCCCGTATTATGGCCCCGTCCAAAGGATGAAGCAGATCCATGACTTAGGTGGGTCATGCTCGATCAATTCGAGCTATTTCATTTATTTAAGTTAATTCAACGGTCCGACAAACCCTGAATTCGATTCTGCGTTGTTCCTAGCCTAGTTTAGATGGTCCTCTACGACACTTCTATTGATCGGGCCATTTGGATGTATTATTCGAGGGTAAAATTAATTGTAAATTAGACGGATGGTGGATCTATCCATCCCAGATCCAATGTTGGTGATTTCAGCTAATTTACTCCTTCCATCTATTCTGTCAACCCAAATTGGGACCAACTCAAAGGATGAAGCAGATTCAAGTCTCAGGTGGGCCATACTTTAAATATAGGGGTTATCTTGAGATATATGGAGATCTGACACCCAAATTATCTCAACACAGATTGTTAGTGGTCCCTCAAGATGTTTTAAAAAAATCTAGCCTATCCATCAGCCCAAATAGCTTAAGATGGGCCACTAATCTGACTGTGAGATGGATCCATAGTCCAAGTGAGCCTTATCTGATGGTTTTACATTCCATCTGGTGACACTTGACAATCCAACGGTCAGATCATGTCCTAATATATTCATTAGTGATTCTTAGTATTTCTAGCCGTGCCTTTATAGGAATATTTAGTAGATTTGATGATCAATCATTGATATGATGATCAATCATTGATACTGACAATCTGATGTTGGGATCTGCTCAAATCTCTAGTTCATAGTCTTATGACTATTGGAATGCATCTAATTAACATCTATTGACACTTTAGCGGTTGGATCGTTTTGAATCTGAATGTCCTAGGCTCCATTTTGAGTGAGAGATCAAGTTGCGGATTGTTAGGTTAAGGGATCTATGCCTAATGAACGATGGATATAATGATTTGGTCTCAACTTTAAGATGTTTTAAGGTCTAATGGTCCACTAGATGGACAGTTTGGATCCTTACAAGATGCCTTCACTTACCGATTCGGGTGGTTTAGATTTGTTTTGATTCTAAGATAAGAGTTAGAGGTCCAAAATATATGATTTGATTGCGATCTTGCTAAATAGACGTGTACCTTACAATGTACACAAGGAATTATTGAGTTGTCTTATATTTTCAATTTTTATACAATGATTGGTGAGCAGGACCCTTCTTATATATCGATGGACTCATAAAATGACCTTAGACTTAACTCAATGGGAGTCGTACACCAATAAGATCTTTTAAAGGGATTCACGAGTTACAAGGATGGTCTCTTTGTGAATTATTTGATGATAGTTTCATAGTTTTATTCTGCACTTCTCAAGTGTCTAAATGCTTTTTATGATTTAAATGATAACACCTGAGTATTTAAAGTACAGGGTGTTACAGACATAGCCGTCTTCATCTGCGCCCTTCAATATGGGCTTTAATTCTCGATCCACCCGTTCGTGCGGATGATGATTGCGCATCTGAAGATGGCCCCGGGTCAGCTTGTCCTGAATGCCTGGAGGTCGTTGATGGCCGCCTACATCATCTAGCATCAGCTCAAGAATAAAGAGCCGACCCTAGACGAATTTATGTTCGTCTACTAAGCGAAGCACGACCCCTTAGAGCCGTGTTGGTACTACTTCTCAATGAGGACACATCGCAGCCCAGGCCTCGTCGCTAGACTTCCATCCTCTAACAAGGATTGGAAGAACAAATGGTTTTGGGCCTCGGGAGAGTGAGAAGCACCTACTGTCGAGCTCAATGGTCTTCAGGTCAGAGTGCCCACCAAATTCTCCACTTCAGGTCAAATCTCCAAAGATGTCTGTTCTGTTGTTACATTTATTATATTTTTTTATAGTGTACTGACCTGACTTATGTTATTTTTTCGCAGTTTACTCGAAGGGTCTGCCTGAGCTCTCCTCTTTCCTCCGATCCCAAGTAGACAGGGTGAGGGTGCTGAAGGAAGAGTTCCGCGTTTGGCACCAACTCATCACACCAGATAATCTCCACCAATTCAGACTTTATAGTTTAGCCATTCTCCCTCCGCTCTCAGTAAGTGCTCGTTTATAGTTTAGATGTACTTTAGATTTTTATCATTGATGTTTTTTTAAGCTGAGCTTTGCTACGCAGGTATGACAAGGCCTTTAGGGACCAAGAAGAGGAAACAACCTCCTCCCCTCACTGACATGCTATGGGTGAAGGTCATTGCCCAAAAGTAGGTGACCCCTCTTACCGAGGCTAGACCCAGCGTCACTCCTGCCCGAGCCCCCAAGGTGCCCCCGGCCGCCCCTTCCTGTCCGCTCGAGATGGCAAGGGAGGCAGTTGCCAAAACCACTGCGCCTTCCTTGTCCGAGCTCAGGAGGGAAACTGAGGCGGGCACGGAGCACATCCCTCATCTCACACTTGCAGAAGTCGACTGCTCACTCGGTAAGATTGGTACGCCGATCAGGGGTGTTGATGCGCCGGTGGCTGAGCTCCAAGCCTCGACGGACATTGGTGACGCCGCTGGATTTGCGGCTTCCCCTCCAGATTCCGAGGTTCTCCCACCCAGCCACTATATGTCCCTCCTGGTCAGTTGGGCAGTGAAGAATGTTCCGAAGGCGGAGATTACCAACCTCCTCGCCCGCCATCACAAGGCCTTCCTGACTGATGTAGCTTCTGTCTGCTATGAGGTAAGTTTTCCTCTTTATCCAATCTGTTTATTTTGATTTTGAGCTATCTCTCTTAATTCTGAGCTCATTTATCTTGTCCTTCATTCAGGTGGTCCCCATGTTCCTATCCACTCGGGAGAAGTTGGTGGAGTTAAACAAGGAGGAGGAGGAGAATGAGGCTCTCTAGAAGGGGAAGGCTGAGGCTGAAGAGCTTCTAAAGGCCACTGATGAGGAGCAAGATGCTCTGAATGGCCAACTGGCGAAATCTTGGGTGAAGGAGAGGTTGGTGATGGAAGAGCTCAGCGAGACCAAGTTCCACTTGGACACTGCTAGCGCCGAGTTGATGAGGGTGAAGGTCCGCCTTGGCTCCGTTGAGGACGACACTTCCAGATTAGCGGCTGATCTAAAGCAATCGAAGATTGATGGTGCTGCCGAGATGGAGAAGGTTGTTCAGGTGGCCGTCGAGAAGGCTCTAGCTGCACAACGGGCTGAGTTTGATGTCTCGGCTGCGTCTATTGCTGCTACCATTGTTGAAGAGTTCAAATTCTCGGCAAAAAGAGCTGTCGAGGCCGAGAGCTTCTATCACTATGGTTATGACTCCTGCCTTGGGGACGTTAAGGAGCTTAACTCGGACCTTAACCTTGACGCTCTTGCTGCTGAGGAAGTTAGAGAAGGACCTCCCGAGCAAGCCCCTCCTGTCGACCACCCCCTACTACCGACCTACCTCCTCCACAGGTTGATTGATATGCCCTTGAATATATTTTTCTTTTTTGGTTTACTTTAATGGACATTATGGCAATTTGATGCCACTTTTTGGTGAATACTTTTGAATACTTTGATCATTTTAATCTTTTTATTTTATAATTGATAGTCATGGAGTAATGGTTGCTTAAATTATCATTGATTATAAATGACGAGCCGACCTCTTCTTTTAAGGGTCGGGCTGTCAAAGGGTTGCTTCTTTGCACTTGAAAGAATGTCCTCCGTAGACCGCATTGTTTTTAATGAGCCAAGCCCTTATTTAGGGGTTTCTTCATTAAACGGGCCTTTTCTCCCATAGGAGACCCTACGTAAAGTAGAGAGGTATAAGGCATGTAGGGTCGGACATTTCCATGTCGAGGAATTCTTTTTATTAAAGAGCAGATTCATCACAATCAGGTGTCGACCTTTAAAATTTTTCTATGAGTAGTAAATCTTCAGGTGCTTGACATTTCATGAATGTGGTAGCAGTCGACCCTCGAGATCTTTGAGTCGGTAGGAGCATGGCTTAGCCGAGCTGGTCACTCGATAAGGACCTTCCCGTGTTGGTCTTATAGCCTCTATGCTAGGCTAAGTAGTGTTCTGAAATGTTTTACGGAGGACAAGGTCTCCACGCCAGAAGCGCCTCACTTTGATTCGAGAATTGTAGAACCGGGTTACCTGCTGTTGCCGGGCTATTGTTCTGAGCGTGTTCAGATCTCATACTTCTTTGAGGAGGTCGATGTGTGTTATCAAGTGCTCAGAATTTTGACCCTTGTCGAATGATCACACTCGTGCCGTAGGGAGCCCTATTTCGACCAGGACCACTGCCTTGGCCACAAAGGATAAAGAGAATGGAGTCTCACCGGTCGAGGACCAAGTCGTGGTCCTGTAAGCCCATAATACGAATGAGAGCTCGTCTGCCTAGGCACCTTTTCCTTTCTCGATCCTGGTCTTGACGTGATTCTTTATTATCTTATTTACTGCCTCGACCTATCCATTTGATTGGGGATGTCAAGGTGATGAATAAGCATTCCTGATGCCGAGCCTTTGGCACATTCCTCGGAACCTTTCATTGTCAAAATATTTCCCATTATTGGATAATATGGTATGCGGGATTTTGAATCTGTAATGTTCTTCCACACGAAGTTTTTCACTTTCTAATCGGTAATCCGAGCTATGGGCTCAATCTCTGCCCATTTAGTGAAGTAGTTGACCGTCACAACCACATACTTTGTATGTCCTTTACCTGGGGATAATGGCCCGATGATGTCGATCCCCCACTGAGCGAATGGTCAGGGGCTACTCATGGGGGTCAGCTCCTCTGCAAGTTGCCTGGGGACGGCTGTGAACCTCTAACATTTGTCGCATCTCCGAGTAAAAGCTCTTTGAATCCTCCTGCAGTGTCGGCCAGAAGTACCCTTGCCGGATTATCTTTTGATCCAGGGCTTGGCTACCGGAATGGTTGCCATAGATGCCCTCATGAGTTTCTCGCAGGACGTAGTCAGCTTCTTCAGGCCGGAGGCATCTTAAGTTAGGCATAGAGAACCCCTTTTTTTTATAGAATGCCATCGAGGATCATGTACCGAGCTTATCTAAGCCTTAGACGTCGCGCTTCTAATCTGTCTTCGGGGAGCTTCCCTTCTCGGATGTAATCAATGATCGGATCCATCCAACTCGGGGCTACTTGCACCGGCTAGACAACCTTGTGGTTCATGTGGTCATGATTAGCTCGGTAAGGAATTCTATTGAGATAACCTTCAGAATGTCCCCATCTGTTGCGAAGGCTAGCTTCATGAGGGTGTTTGCCCATGAATTGTCTGCCCTCGAGATTTTGCTAATTTTACAGTTCTGGAACTTGTCAATTAGCTTCTGAGCTTCGCCTAAATAAGCAATCATCTGAGCCTCCTTTGCCCGGTATTCGTTTGATATCTAGTTAATAATGAGCTATGAATCACATCGAACCACAAATATCTGGACCCCCATAGAGGCTGCTAGCTTGAGCCTGGCTAGCAGTGCTTCATACTCGGCCACATTGTTTAAGGCGCGGTAGCCGAGCATTATGGCATATTGGATGGTCATCTGGTCGAGTGTTAGTAGGATAACCCTTGCCCCTCCGCGTCTCACATTAGACGACCCGTCTACGTAGAGTGTCCAAATGTTCGGGTCAACCTTTTCTACCCCAGTGTCCTCAGATGGATGGAGGGCCTAGAGAGTTCCGTCATCTTGCTTGGATGTCTCTACTATATCATATAATCCTCCCGAACTGCCTGCAGTGGCCTCATCACCTTGAATGGAAAGCTCTACGATGAAATCGGCCACTGCCTGACCTTTGATGGCAGTTCTAGGTTGATATTGGATGTCGAATTCACCGAGCTTGATCGCCCATTTGGTCAGTCACCCCGACACCTCGGGTTTCTAAAGAACTTGACGAAGAGGCTAGTTGATGAGGATGTAACGCCCCGACTTTTCAGGACCTGTGTCTCAAAAATCCAAGTGTTAACCTTAAAGGATGGTTAGATATAATATTTTTCTTTTATCAAAGTAAGAAGATGAGCGTAGAGTGGACAAATTAGCATAAAGGAAAATTTTATTACCATTCAAATATACAAGGAGCCACCCATAATGACTTATACAAACCAATGTCCCAAACTTACAATTACAAGTAAAATGATATTACATGTAAACAAAGCAAATTGCAACAAATATAGAATTGTAAAACCATGTAGCAACTCTTGACAATACAATCATGCATCTTTACAGTGGTACTTTGCTCCTCATCAGTCTGAACCTAAAAATCACTTAAGCCATCTGTGTTACTGTACGGTTATATTTATTTGATGGATGAGTGACCAACTCAGTGTGAACTCCTCTCAAGATTACACACCGCCGCATTAGGTAAGAAATAGTATAAAACATCCAGACAACTAAAATAGAGTAAATGCAGTCTTATTAGATGCATGGATGCGTGAATGCAATCATTGTCTCGGGTAAAACATCCAGACGGATATTAGGGTCGTCACCTATGAAATCATCTACCTGGGTAAAATATCCAAACGGTCTATGCCCCGGGTAAAACATCCAGACAGGCATAAATGTGACTGGTCATCAGCGCAACACTCAGCATAATCGCATGGGCTTGATAATCTAAGTCATCAGTGCATGAATGTGACTGGTCATCAGCGCAACACTCAGCATAATCGCATGGGCTTGATAATCCAGACAGGCATGAATGTGACTGGTCATCATCGCAACACTCAACATAATCGCATGGGCTTGATAATCTAAGTCATCATCCTAAATCGAATGACTGGTCATTAGCGCAATACTCAGCATAATCGCATGGGCATAATGATCCAAGTCATTGTAAATATGCCTTGTATGCATGATTAGCCAAGTCATTATTAGTCCATTTACAACCAGCTGCTAATTTAAATAAGCTTAAAGGTCACTACGAGGAGCGCATGGCCCAGCGTAGGCTGACGGCATGGGCATAATGTCCCATGACCACTATCCCTGACCCATGAGACTACCATCTTAGGATTTTTAATAGAAACTCATTGGCTAGTAGTCAATCATATTATAGTATATGGGGTTTACCATAGCATGGTTGCACCCATTTACGACATGTACCAAACCAAAACCATGTAAGGCGAGTATCAAAATATGCCACATAAGATCGATATAAAACGATACGATAAAGACCATCCTTAAAAATCATTGGGTATAACAACCCTGGATGGTAGGCCCACATCAATGATCCATTTAGACCACCACTCAATAATCACCAAGTCGAAGGTCTATTACAATCACAGCTAGTCAAGTTACATCCCAATATGGGTGTACATTTATATGTGAGAATTTTTCATTAATGTACCAGTTTAAGTTCCATAAGTAATCCACAAGCATGAAGAATTATACAGGACAATCATAAAGCATGTAATACAGCAATTCAATTTCCACCAGCTAACACATGTGATTATAAAGGGAGATATCAATTATGAATTTAAATAAAAACTATAACTTAAGCTAATGAGAAGATGGAAAGCTCAAGGGGAAGAATCATCACCCCATAGTTTGAATCGCCCACTAGCATTGCTAAAGAATGCACGTTCCCTTAGTATCAACGCTTACCAAAAATTGTAAGGTTATTCGATTAGACCCGAGCTTATGCACCATTTATGGTCAAGGTTTTAACCTAGGGTTTAGATTACTCATTCTTAGGGTTTTAATATAACATTAAGATTTACTTTCTAGGGTTTAGTCTTGAACTTAGATTCTAGGATTTGATTATGGAGTTTGGAACTCTATTTTTGCGTGGCCATTAATGACATTGTTAATAGGAGAAATAAATGAGTAAAATTAATAAATAACTTAGTTCTAAATTTTTAAAATCTTACAATGGCTAATATTATATTAAATTACCTAACAACCCACGAATAATGATTCTAATAGTAACTCATAATAATATTAGCAATAATAAAAGGAACCTATAGTGACATCATAGAGGATAAACTCATTAATTTATAAGGTTAGGATCATAACTTATGGTTTAGGTTACTTATATTCAGGGTTTTATCCACTAATCTAATTTTAGACTTTCGTTTAGAGTTTAAAATCTAACTCATATGATTTATTCATATTAATTTCAGAATGAAGTACAAGTAGATGATAATTGTCTATTAATGCTATCAATGCTGACCCTATTGTTAATAACCTACAATGACAAAATAGGCATAGCATGATAAATGTTAATATCTAATACTTACAATAACTAACACTGGCAAAGTTAACCTACCAATGGTTAACCGTATTTAATAATCGCAATAACTATAGCGACATTAATGATGATAATAAATACTAAGATCTACTATTTAACAATTGTAACCTTTGATTATAATAGCTAGTTATAGCATAAATAACCTACCAATTTTCTAATTAAGATTCCAATGCAATGTTTTAGAGAAAATGTACCTATAGCTGATTGACTTAAATCAAGTTAGCTTGACATCTGAGTTAACTCGGCTCAACTCCTCCTCCCATCAACATTCTCTTCTTCCAATTTCTTTTCCTTTCAAAATGAGTCATCCAGCAAGTTTGCTGGACACAGCAAGGTCCCAAAATGGCTGGGAGTTCGGGCCGGCCCCCGACTCAGTGAGTTAACTCGGTTGGAACCGAGTTGACTCCATCTCCTCCCTCTCTCTCCTCTCTATTCTTCCCCTCTCTCTCCCTTCTTTCTCTTTCCTTTCCTTCTTCTTTTCTCATGCCCATCGAGCAAGGCAGACCTGGTCAAGACCTGACCTGATTTGCCCAACAACCTCGACTCGGCAGCAAGTGCGGTAGTTGCACACACTCTCTCCCTCATTCCCTCTTCTTTCTTATTATGTTTTCTTTCTTCTCCTCCCTTTCTACTACTGGAAACATCTAGCAATGGCTAAACCAGGCCCAAACCGGGCCCCTTGCTAGTCTGAATTGGACCTAACTCGGTCTCAGGTTGGCCCGAATCGTCTGATGCAGCAGGTAGTGTGGCATGGCACTACCATTTCTTCCCTCTTCTCTCTTTTCTTCTTCTATCTCTTTTCCTTCTCCATCTTCTAACATCAGGGACATCTCCATATGGTGAGAGGCCAGAGATGGCACGCCCGAACCAACCTCGACTCGGTTTTGAATGGTGGAGAAGCTGGCTGCCATTAATGGCATTTTTGAAAATGGGGCTTCTGCCTCCAATCTATTCCTTCCAGACGGTCCCAATGTACCTTAGGAAGCTTGCAGATAAGCTTCATCGAAGCATTGAAGAGGTTAGGTTGGTGGGTTCAGAGATAAAAGGTGAACGACATTTTTTAGCGCAACTACCTAAAAATGGAGGAGGAAGCACTACATCCGCTCCCTCACTTCTTTATATAGATCCTTGACTTGCCTAGAACCTTCGGATGGGACTAAAGGGCAGGGATCAATCCCGGTTTCTAGTTTTCTGGAAAACAGCCAGCGGTAAGGAGGTTTTGACGCTGGTTTTCCAAGGAGAACCCTTACTCGCGTGAGCTGAAATGGAAGGTAGGGATTAACCTCAACGAATGGCCAAGATTTGAGAATGAGGGCGCACTCGAATCGTGACAACAGGCTGAGAAAATAGTTTTCGTTTTTGAAAATGTGTGTTTATAGGTCGGTTTGCATCAGTTCATGTGTGTGTAGGTGAACTCCAACAGGTGAAACCATTTAGGGTTTGATCAGAATTCTGCACCCCACACGATAGATGGTCCTGATCATCAAGATAGTTGATGATTATGGGCCACCGATTAAAGAACTGGATGCTCATCCGATCCCTGTGAAAATCGGAGAGAGAGAGAGAGAGATATTCTCCATTTAGGGAAATTCTTGGGTCAGCGCTGTTTGACCAAGATTTCGGACTCGTGCACAGTGAGTGCACTGCTCCGAGTGCATAGGCTACATCACCAAGATGTTCGCGGGAAATCCACACCGTTCATTAGGTTCTAGGGGTCCACTTAGGGCCTTAGACCAAAATGGGGCAGACCCAAGGTCTAGGTGGGCCATACTCTCAAATTTCACGCCCTAATGGTGAATTCCCGATGATCTGTTGGTCGGATCAGTCCGCAATTGAATGTTGATGGTTAAAAGGGTTCAAGGGTCCATTTAAGGCCTTCATCATGGATTAATAACTAATACTAACATTAATATGGATTTACTTATAATTAAAATAATTAAAAACTCACACATATATATATAAATAAAATTTTTAATATTAAAATGCTACTATTTACATGTTATTAATCACATATTTATTAACGTATAATTCCTAATTTACAATATCATATTGTACATATTTAGGAATTGAAATTTGTACATTGTCATATTTAAAATCGTGTTGTTAAACAATATATAATTTTATGAAATCATCTAAAAAATTTTGTGTTCATATTTATAAAAGATATTTAATACTTCATAAATATTTAAAATTCAATTATATATTGTAAAATTATCACTCGTTATAATATTATTTTCATAATATTCTATATATGTTAGTTATATACGTATCGCTTTATTACAACTCATTTTCATAAGTTATTTATATGACAAATAAATTCATCTATAATTCTTTTGATTGAAATTTATGTAAAATATAATAAATAAAATAAATATACTTATTAAATATTATATGACTACTGGATGGTTCGTCTCGAAGATTACGGATGGATAGTCTGATACACAAGTGCAGACTGTTTCCAATTATCAGATTTAAACTAGGATGAACGTGAATGTTTACTTAGGTCGGGCTTTTATTTATACTAAGTTTAGTTATACGGTAACACCCAAGTACTAGAAAGTATGGGGTGTTACAAATGACCACTATGGTATGGGCTTGGAAGTAGGGACGGAGTCGTCTGGACGAAATTACTAAGGCCAGAGTGAGCTTCTCTATGATTGGATAACGTGTTTTGGCAAGGATCGGCGCTTTGCTAACATAATACAAAGGGTACTGCTGTCCTTTGGATTCTCGGATGAGGGTTGAGCTTACGGCCGAGGTGGATACAGCCGAGTAGAGTAGCAATGGCCCTCCTTCTACCACCTTTGACAGTAGCTGGGGTGACCCCAAATACTACTTTAACTATTGGAACGCTCGTTCATAGTCCAAGGTCCACGCTACTTTCTTGTTGTCTTTTAGCTACTGAAAAAATGTGGGGCACTTATCTATTGCTCTGGAAACGAATCGACAGAGGGTTGCTACTCTTGCGGTAAGGCATTGGATCTCTTTCAGTGTTTGGGGAGACCTCATGTCCAGTAGAGCTTTAATCTTATCCGGATTTGCTTCAATGCCCCTCTGGCTAACCTGGAATCCAAGGAATTTACCCGAACTAACCCCAAACATGCATTTGGTCGGATTCACTTTCATTCAGTATTTTCTCATAATAGAGAATGTCTTGTCAAGGTCAGTTAGGTGGTCAACGGCCTTGACACTTTTTACTAGCATATCATCAACATACACCTCCATTATATGACCGATCTGCTGAGCAAACATCTTATTTTTTAGTCACCTCCTGCATTTTTTAGGCCAAATGGCATGACCTTATAACTGTATAGACCTTTATCAGTGGCGAAGGTGGTCTTCTACTTGTCTGAGGAATGCATCGTTATTTGATTGTAACTTGAATACGCGTCCATGAATGTCAGGAGCTCGTGCCCAGCTGTGTTGTCGACCAGTTGATCGATTCTGGGAAGTGAAAAGTTATCCTTGGGGCATGCGTTGTTCAGGTTGGAATAGTTGGTGTAGACTCGCCATTTCCCATTAGACTTCTTAACCAACACCACGTTGGCGATCCACTTGGGATAATAGACTTTCTCAATGAAGCCCGCATCTAGCAGTTTATCGACCTCCTCGGCGATCGCTGCATATCACTCTGATTTGAACATTCTTCTCTTTTGCTTGACCGGCTTGAAGCTCAGATCCACGTCCAATTTGTGAACCATCACCCCCGGCATATCCTGATGTGAATACGTCTCTATTTTCCCAGAGAGAGCTCATCATTCAAGCATGATGGTCAAGAGCCAAAGATGACCTGACCTAGACTGCTTTGTCGGGGTCATCCTCATTGACTGGGACGGTGATAAGCTCTTCCATCAGGGAGCCTTTCTCAGGTGACTCTTCTCTAGGGTTGAGTGAGTTAATCATTAGGGCTTACTTAGGCACGCCTTTCCTCACCGTAATGGAATAGCAGCACCGAGCTTCACGTTGATCTCCTTAGAGAAAACTGACTCCCCCCCCCCTTACAGTGGGGAACTTCATCATTAAGTGGTATGTAGATACTACTGCTCTCATGGAATTGAGTGAGGGTCGTTCTAGGATGACGTTATAAAATGATGGGCAGTTCACCACTAGAAAATCCACCATCAAGGTGACTTGATTCTGCCCCTCCCCAGTCGTGACAAGGAGGATGATAGTGCACTCGGAGATGACCTTATCCGATGCAAAGTCGTGCAGCATGGTTTGGATGGCTCAGAGAAGCAATCTGTTGATACCCATCTTATCGAAGGCCTCAGAATACAGTATGTCGGCCGAGCTACCCATATTAACCAAAATGCGGTACACCTTCCGATTGGCTATAGTCATAACCACTATCAGAGCATCATCATGGGGGTGTTAAATACCGTGTGCGTCATCCTCGGTGAATGTTAAACTACACGGACTCATCTGTGGCTCCTTGCTTGGTCTATCTACTAGGTGGGCATAATGTTCAGGATCGGTGCTCCGAGTCTCCACCTCCACACGATCCTCTACAAATAGTTTGAATTTCAATGCTATCGTCAATTGTTCTGCTCGGCTGCTCATCCTTCTAAGCTTGCTTGTCCTCCTTGACGTACTCATGCAAGTATCCCTTGCGGATAAGGGTTTCAATCTCTTCATTGAGATCAACGCAATCATTGGTGTAGTGGCCGTGGTCGCAATGAAAGCGGAAGTATTTGTGCTTATCCCACTGATTCGTGTCGGTCTTCATGCAACTCATCTATATCTGGAGCTTCTTGTCTCGGATCTCTAGGAGATCTTGCTCTGGAGAAGTGTTAAGGGGAGTGTATGAGCTGAATTGGTTTTTGGGACGTTTACTCATCCTTTGGCCACACGAAGCGTCCTCGTTTGACCTCTTCTTATTCAAGGTCGACTGGGGTGGGGCCTCCTCCTTACGCTTCTTATCCCTCGAGGAGTTTTGCATGCTTCGAGTACCTTTCCAAGAACTGAAGAAATCTCTACCGTTTGAATATTTCTGAGATCAATTCATAAGCTTTCCCAGCATGGTTGGAGGATTCTTCCCTATCGAGAAGAGAATTCTTCCTTCTCTGAGCATGGAGATCATTGCAGTCAAAGTGATCTTGTCGGAGTTGTCGTCAACTTGCATCGCTTTTCTGTTGAACCAGATAATATAATCCTTCAACACCTCCCCCTCCTTTTGCTTGATAGTTAGCAGGTGAGTAGACGGCTTTCGGTGTTATTTTCTGATGAAAACCTGTGTCAGGAATGCCTTGTTGAGCGCGGAAAACAAGCCAATCGACTTCGACTTCGGCTGTTTGTACCATCCTCGTGTTGCTCTCATGAGAATTAGAGAGAAAGTACGACACATGATCGGTTCGAAGTCTGATTGGAGCTCCATCCACGACTGATAGGATTCCATGTGCTCGGTCGAATCCTTAAAACCCAAGTACGGTGCGATGAGAGGCATCTAGAACCTCAGAGGCATGACTATGCTCATTATCTCGCTGGTGAATGAGGGCTCTGTCTCTTCCATCATCACCTCTATTGTGGTTGGGGCCTGTGCTTGATAAGTGTTGAGGGTCAAATATTGCATATTAGACCCCAGTTATTACCTGATTTTATGAGTATAATATTGTTTAACGCCCTATTTTAATCGTGTTTGTGATGCAAGGTGTATTTAGGAGCTTAGACTGAAAAAGGGTACTAAAGCATGGATTTAATGCTCATAAATCACCAAGGCAAGGGACGAACCCTAGGGGACTGAGATCGAAGAATTTACACGTCAGAGATGTGAGAAAATCAAGCCACTCATGTTAAACGAGCCTGAAAGTCTGTCAAAATGCAAGATCACAAGGTTCCCACCATCCATTCAGCTCTAAACTTCATATATGGCCTAAGAACCATAAATTAACCGTACACGTCAAATTTCATCCATTGGTTCCTTGTGAAAGTGGCCCAATGGACAGATCAAATCTCAAATTTGGGGCCCGCCTGATCGCTGGATATGCTTCAGTTTTGGTCTCAACCCCTTAATTGAGGTGGCAAACCGGAAGAACGGAGCAGATTTCTTGAAACATCAAGGTGGGACCCACTTTACATGATGTGAGTGTGCACAGCACACGTATGCAGGAGGTGCACCGGACCGACGAAAATGGTGAGCGGTCGCTGACCCAACTGAATTTAGAAACAGGGAGTTGCGGTCAACTTCTAGTGGGCCGCCATCATCACACATCTTGATGATCTACACCATTCATTACAATCAGGAAGTTAAACCAACCGTACCCTGATATGTTTCCTGATTTTCTCAGATGCTATATATGTACATGAAGGTTTAGACGCAGGTTGGATGGCGCCAAGAAAAGTTTTGTGAGCCACCACGAAGCTGATCTAAAACCAATCATGTCCGACCGGTTTTTCAAGGGTAATGCAATGGATGGGTTAAATTTCGCAAATAGTATCAATCTTAGGCTCACCAACCACAGCACAAGACTCTGGTGTTCGTACGCTGTCCGCCAACGACCGAACAGAGGATCTCAGTGGGCCACCATCATGGTCCGTCCGATCAATCTAAATTGTTCATCTTCTCAGCAATCCAAAACCTATCAAAGATGAGTAGACTTCGTACATTGAGGATCATGGTTGCATGTGCAAACAAAATAGCAAACTTGCTGTTTTCTTCGGTTGCATATAACATCTCTGACTACGAAACATAGTCAATTTTGTAAACCAACTTGCTTATTACGCACTCCGCCGACCATCCTCTCACTACGACCGACCTTGATGTTCTTATAAAAGGAGACGTGAGAGAGAGAGTGCTACATCCAATCCTTAGAAGTTTGGAAAAGAGAGAGAGAGAGAGAGAGAGAGAGAGAGTTTATAGTTTTTCTAGTTTTACTGTTTTATTATGAGTTGTTGGAGAGATCTAGCCTAATCATGTCAGGCTAAACCTCTTAGCTAGGGCTAAGAGGTGAAGCTTGAGGTGTGATGGGAATGACTCTACGGCTTTGATTCATGCTTAGACTGAACTGATGTGGATTCTCATTTGATTATAAGGAATGCTTCTAGTTTTTAATGGTTTATTGTGACTGAAATTACAATAGATCTGCGATAGCTTTGAGTATTTTCTTTTCATTGTTTTGAGTGTGAAGTTAGGAATTAGCCCTGTTGTTCACCATTGCCCTTCCTAACATTCATACATCTTTCAAATTAGTTGTGGATTGGTTTAATTCTGTTGTTTGCTTTGTCTTATGGGCATGGTTTTGTGATAGAATCAACTCTAATTCTCATACCTCTCATCTCTTGAAAACTAAATCAAAGGAAGTTCAGATTGAGTTTTAGTGATATATCTTCCAAGTGGATGAAGATGGGACTCGAAGTCCAGTTGAGTTCATGAATCAAACGTAGATCTCCCTGATCTCTACAAGTGGATCCTTGGCACCCTAGTTTCCCACCTTTGAATTTTACAAGTTTTAGATTAATTTTTTACCATTATTCCCTCATATTCACTTGATTTAGATTTCATCTTTTTCTAGTTCTAATTCTGGGTACTTTCAGAATACGTACAAGGTGCAGTCCTAGTGGATTTGACCTCGGTCTTACCGAGATTATTACTACATCACAACCCTATACTTGGGGTGTGAACAATAAGCTCAGCGCATGGTGCCGATCTGACCTCACAACTCGTCAAGCTGAGCTTCTTAAGGGTTTTTATTTTCAACGATAGTTTCATGAGGCGAGTCTGCCTCGAGAGTTTTCCCTCATCTCCTCTTTTCCAATTCATAACGGAGGTCGGTATGAGCCAGTACCGAGGTTCCCGAGACGTGGGTCGGCGCCCGTGTTGGCATGCTTCGAGATGTTCCTCTTTGAGAACCAACAAGGGCAGAGCTTTCCACCACCACGGGGGCAACTACCTCCTGAGCGGAGAGAGTTGTCTCGCCATTTGTTGTCTCATGAGACTGAGCTCATCGGCTAATGCCTCAACCTGATTTTGTAATGAATGATATCGGCTTCCCCAATTCTGAAGATCGCTGCGTTGGTCCCATTGGAGCCGACTCTACTTGCATTTAAGAAGACAAGTTCCGCTATCCATCCAGCTTGGGATTAATAGCAGTGGTTGGTGGGAGTGTTTTTTTCCTCCCTTTCGCCATTACAATCTTTGGTAAAATAGGAACGATATTTTACTTTCGTGTCCTACAGACCGCATCAAAATGTTGATGTAAAAATCTGGCTCACCCTCTCCGAGCTCCTAGATCCGAGCACCTGCATAGATGAACGACAATGGAGATCCTGGCTAAAGTAGGGGACCCTCTGATGCCAAAGTCAGGCTTGGAATCTGGGTTTAAGTTATGGATAGAGTTTTCGGTGAGAGATTTTGCTTACCTATTACATTCAACAAGAACTTTATTTGTACTGTTTGGTTGGAGTGGGCGTCCATTAATCTCGGCACGATCTCAGCCGTTTGGCGAGAACAGTGCATGTGATGATGTTGCCAATTATCCCGTGATTGTAGTTGAGCAGTTAATGTTATCGTGCATTATTGGACTGTGATCGACTCAACCATCTTAACTAAGCTGGTCGACTGAAGTTGGACTGAGCAAAGCTTTCTTCAACTGAGCTCGGTCTATACTGAGTTGGCTGTGGGCGGCCCAAGCTGGGGTCATCAGGGCTTGACTTCATCACTTACTCGAGAACGGTTCGGACTAATTCATCCAAGCCCATATCTTTTCATGCCATGGCTCGAACCAATCTTGCTCGTTAGTTCCTTTCGATGAAGTCTCCAGAATGACCGTTTTTCTGGTTGAGCTAACCTTGAAGGAAGTTTGGTTGAACTATCCATAAACGTAGCTAAGCTGAGCTTACCTTAACTATGGTCGGATCATATTTTCCCATAACATACACACACACACACACTCTCTCTCTCTCTCTCTCTCTCTCTCTCTCTCTCTCTCTCTTAACAACCAGTCGGTTGTAAATGTATGCACATGGGTTACATAAATCCTCAGTTCAGCTCCACCAAACATGGGGACTTTGGAGAATTGGACTTTTACTCTTTGAATCTATGACTATTTAGAGTCCGATTTTACAATAATTTTGACATACCTGTGAGTGATGACACTAAATCTACACAAGGCACTGAAGGGGTAATCCTGACTGTTGAATTAGTGTCAGAGGAGTTGAAAATGTCAAAGGTCCAAATTGAACAACCTATTATTTATTAAAGTCATAAATCATTTAGAAATAGGACTTATCGATGACATCGATAGACTGTTCGATGCCATTGTCGATGACATAGAATAGTGCTAGTCCCATCGAGAATTTGTAAATTTCCTATGTTGGTTGATGGACATATAGGTATCATTTTTCAATGACATCGAAGAATGTTCGACAACATTGAAGGATATGTTCGATGCCATTGAAGATGGATCGATGCAATCGAAGGAGATACAATTTTCATGTCGTGTCTCTAGACTGATTGGGTATTTGTTTAATGCCATCAAAGGATAAGTTTTAATGACATCGAATGAATCTGCCCAGATTTTCACAAAGTAGTGATTTTGTGGGATTTGTTTCTTATTTCAATTATGTTTCTTCCAAAGGCTATATATTAGGGTGTAATCAGAATTGGGAGGTATTCGAAGGCTCCTAATTTGCCCAAAGGATTTCAAGGGTGTAGCAAGGGTTTGATTCGAGGTTGTTCGGATCAGGAAAGCTCTTGTCTCTTGTAATTTTTATTTTTCACAGTGATCATCTGTCACTTTGTGCCGTGGTTTTTTCCCATAAGGGCTTTTCCATGTTAAATCGTTGTGTTCTCTTTATTCTTGCTTAGTGCGATTGGATTACTTCTCTATATTCATATTTGTGTGCTTCCACACTCCCACAACAAGTGGTATTAAAGCTAATGTTGGGGTGCAGGCTTGAATCTGTAGGAAAAGCATCAATGACTAGAAATCCTAAGTATGACATTGAGAAGTACTCAGAGGAAAATAACTTTGATTTATATATGGAAGGTTAAGAGGATTTGTAATGCCCCAGATATTTGCCAACCTGGAGTTAGACGTCCTTAGGCAATGGGTCGATCCTAACCCCTTATTAACTTCTCAGAACTCAAATCCTAAAATCTAAGATCCCTTTTTAACCCATTTCCTTCAAAAGCGTACCTTTCACCACCTTTTCCTCAATTTTTTTTTTTACTTTCACATTAGACACTAATCCTAAAGTTTAAATGATAAAGAACAATACTTAAACTAAAACTTACTGTAAATGGTAAATACATAAATAAAATGGACTTTTGACCATTAACCATTTTGGAATCTCATGATGTAAATATGTTATTTGGATATATCAGATTCTCCTACCCTAAAATCATATATTGCACATCATGTAACCCATTTCATATTGAAAGATGCACCCGTTTTAAGTATCGAGTTACGAAACCACATCAAATGGACTCGAGGGGCTAAACGATGCAAATCTAAGGGACCCGAGGTGGGTCCCGCACTTTTTCTGCACCCTCGGGGGGGGGGATAGCAATGCCCCTGGGACGATGGCGATGTCATTGCCGGATCGACGGGCTGGGCGGCTCGATTTTTTACACTTTTCGTCCAACTTCAAAAAGTCATATCTCCCTCATTATAATTCTGATTTAGGTAATTCAAAATTTAGATTGAATCTTGATAAGTATAGTTTCATATAAAAATAAGTAAAAAATATAATAAAAATTTTAATATAGTTAAATATGGGTCGTTGTGACAACTATCTGAAAATTATTAGTTTGGATAGCTACTGCTTCTAGAATTTTTAGAATTTTTCTACAATATAAAACCTAGTAAAATTTTGTAGAGATGAAATAGACTTGATGACGAACTAGAAAAAAAATAATTAAAATAATATACTAATTAAAAATACTAGAAAAGGGCGTAGAACTGCCCTAAGACCTTATTCTGTCATAAATAGAGCATAATTTAGTTAAGTACTAAACTGAATAATCAGTAGAATTAGCTTAAACTACTTTAAATATGAACTTCAAGACCCAAAATGAGTAGAACAGCTAACGCTATGTTACCTAGAAACCTAGGATCAACCTCTAAACCCAGTTGCTCTCGGGAGCACTTTGAAACTCCGTATCGGACCTGGACCGTGCGTCGAAAGTCCGATGACAGTGAAACTAACGGTTATAACTGCCTTACTGGGTTTGACAACCATCTCAAAAATCAAGTCCTAACAGTTCCAGAAACGCACAACTTAAGCCCAAAGCGAAGTAGTGAGAAACGCGAATACTTTTAGAAAATGAACTGAGACTTAAGTGAATTGAGTTGTCTCATTTGCGGGTCAAATCTAAGGTTTCAGATCGTCAAAATCTGACCCAATTACACCCTCGGATCAAGAAAATTTTTTAACACATGTCAGTGTACTTGTGGCCTTGATCGAATATCGGTGACCGTTGAACTGAAACTGGCCTGCCATGGTCGATCTGTAAATTCAATCGGACCAAAAACTTAGTGTGACCTAGATCCAAAGTTGGGGAGCTTAAGTCCAACCGCATGCAAGAAAGGGGCCTCCAGAAGTGCTCCGTGAGCAGAAACAGATGGGTTTTGGCTATAACCTAAGTATACCATGGCCCTCGGGCCATTGAGCTCACGTTTGAGCCTATATAAGGGTCTTAAACCCTCTCTCTCTCTCCCTTCACATACAAATTTGCAAACCCTATAGAGAGAAGAGAGAGAAAAGGGAAGGAAAGAGAAAGAAAGAGAGAGAGAGGGAGAGTGTGTGGGAGATTATTCTTGGGACTCAATCTCGCCATTCCATGTGCTTATCCACCATTCTCGTGTCGCTATTTGGGCGATTCGGATCTCGTTCTTAGGTAAGAAAACCTAACCCTAATCTGTTTTAGGGTTTCAGATAGTGTAAGTGGTGAAATGGCTAACCTATTTCATGCTATAGGTTGTCGTTGTGCCGTAGACAAAGGCTTAGTGTTTAAATTGAGTTTGGTTCGTGTCTACCGGTGAAAGGTGCGGACTATAGATGTTTAAGTTATGGGTTTCAAGGCTTTCAATGTCAATTAATAATTTATGACTGACTTGAATTCTATCACATGCTTAGATACAATGTTTCCCGTGCTTTACACACACACACACACACACATATATATATATATGAACTATTTGAATATAGTGTATTTTATGTGTTTGTTGATATGATTGAATGAGTATGGAATATGGATTCGTTCTTGTTATGATTATTCATCGAGGATATATGGTTGTTACACGTGTAACAACTCCTTGGTGTAAGGATTTTCCCTAGCACCAGTTATCGCCAACATACGTTATGTATGATGAAGTGTGTAGTCTAAGTGTTTGTAAAAATGTCTGAATGAATATGGAATTTGGACTTGTGTTTGCCATGATTATTAACTATGAATATATGCTTGTGGTGTATGTGACAACACCTTTGTAAAAGGGTTTGCCAAGATATATGCTATAACTAGTCGAATACATGTGTGTTGGAATGTGTAGTCTAAGTGTTTGATAAAATACCTGAATGAGGAAATGTTTGTTTAAAGGCATGAAATGACGGGTGTTGAGATAGGATTCTCAATCCCCTTAATTATGGTCATAGCATCCTCTATATAACTTATCTTACTACCATGTGCTGTATGGATGAAATGTTTGTGTATGCTAATATGTGTAGTAAGTGTTTGTTAAATTACCCCAGTAAGATTTATATCTAATTTCAGTTGTCATGTGCTATTTGGAATTACTATGTGTGAATGCTATTGTTTGAAATGCGATTGGGGCTACGATGTAGTCCAGGCAATCGGTAACGGTTTACGATTGGTGGCCAAATTGTTTCAGCCATAACAGATACGTTCGATGAATCCGAGTCGTACATCGTTTGAAGACAGCGGTTAGGCCACCCGGAATGCTTATGCATTCCATGTCGATCAAATCAATGTGCACTCGTACTAGTCGAGCTTGTCAAGTAACCCAATTGGCCCGATGTATGTTCACCATGTATGGACGCTACTGTTTGAATCTAAGGTACCAAACTCACCAGTGGAAAGCCCGTTTAACCTTGGTACCTCGATCCGCTAAGACTCGTGAGTCAGGCATGGTGGTATGAGACACCGTGGCCTAGCTGTCGACTTACGCTGGGGCGACGAGCCTCCCCGTAGTGTCCAGTGAGAAACCCAAACTCATGAGCTAAATACGGTGGCTTGGGACACTGTATTCAAGCTGTCGACCTACACTGATCAGGTGACGAGCCCTTTGTAGTACCCGCGAGCATACTCTGAGACTACGTGAGGCGACAAGCCTTTCTGTAGCAACTAGAGTACAAAATAGGCCTACACTGGCGTAGCCCGGCTGTGGTCCCCAGTCGGGTTGGTGACGAGCCTTCGAAAATAGACTGCCAGTTGGTAGGGCATTGGGGGTAGTGACCTGAACTTGCCTATCGTATGAGATTTGCTAGGACTGACGACCCTAGAATGGATCATTGTTTAGGAAATGATATAAGGGAGGTACCTTATCTTCCCAACACTGCTGTATGAATCAATCTAATTAAGTATTGGCTAACATGAGCATGCACCGCACTGCATGTGCTTTGGCGAGGAAGAGCACTTTCGGGAGGTTATCATGCACGCCGCGAGATGAAGACGCTGAGGGAGTGTAGGCGAGGGCATGCATCATTAATACATCCCATCCTTGCATTAATTAGAGTACTTAAGACTGTTTATTATACTACTTTATCATTACTGCTTGACTGAATTGATAACATGTTAACCTTTGCTTTATAGTTCCACTGAGTTGATCACTCACTCCCACATTACGGGACTGTATTTTAAAGACCAACCAGACTCTGTCTTAACTGCAGGTGATGGCGATGCCCACGAGGTAGAGCCAGACTTCGAGGATGATAAGGAGGCGTTCTCCTACATGCAGTTTTCGGGCGGGTTCATATGAGTCGTGTCCTGATCGACGGGGATTTCTGGGATGCTGACTAGATGACGTTACACCTTTTGAATATTTTAAAATTTTACATGTAATTATTTAACCTGGTAACATGATCATACTCAGGAGACTTACAATCACTTATACACTTTAAATACTTATCACAGTCTTCTGCTTGCGTAATTTAATTGTCTCTGGAGTATGATATGTTGTTTTGGTATAATCCCACTCATGTTTAATGACATTTAATCATCATTATCTATGTTGCATAAGTGATGCATTGGAACTTGGGAGTTGAGTTTATGCTTGACCCTCGATTTTCAGGGCACTACAGGATTAGCTTATTAACTCAGCAAGGGCTAGATGAGGCTCTTATGCAGTGACGTGCGTCTATAGATGATGATGAATGGAGGATTCTGGATAAGAAAGCAAAATCTTTAATCCGATTATGCCTAACGAATCAGGTTCTCTATAATGTCATGAGGGAGAAAACAATAACGAAGTTGTGGGCGAAATTAGAAAACGTTTATGCGAAGAAGTCCCTTAAAAATTGCCTACTCTTGAAGTTACAGTTGTTCAACTTCAGGATAGCAGAGGGTGGAGATGTGGAGGCCCACATCAGTAATTTTAATAAGTTAATTTGCAAGTTGCTAGACGTGAAGGAAGTGTTCAAAGATAAAGATCAGGCATGTATTTTGATGAATCCTCTTTTGGCATCGTATGAGTCTTTCAGGGACTCTTTGTGCACTGGTAATACGTTCCTGAGTGTGGACACTGTTATCTTAGTCGTTCAGGGAAAGGCCAAGAAAAGGAAAATGGTAGCATGAGGGCCTTTACCGATGAATTGCTTATGAGGAGCAGGAATACTAAGTGAGATATAGGATCCTTTCAATTGAGATCCAAATCCAAGAGCAAGGGCAAGGGCAAGTTAAAGTATTGGAATTGTGGGATGTCAGGGCACATGAAGAAGGATTGTACAAATCCTAAATCGAAGAAAGAAAACTCAGAGGCTTCTTTCAGGGAGGCCAACACTGCCATGTTTGATGAAAAGACAAGTGAAGGTGATATGTTGTCAGTGTATATAATCAGACACTTGTACGATGATTGTAGAGATAAGTGGATCCTTGACACAGGGGCTTCGTATCACATGACTCCTCATTGGAGTTGGTATGACAATTATAGGGAGTGCGATGGTGGACAAGTATTTCTCTCCGTACACTTGAAGAAATAGGGTGTAAATTCATTACTTTGAATGGTGTCCTTAAATTTTCAAAGGGGGCACTCATGGTCATGAAAGTAAAGAGGAGCGCTAACCTTTACAGGTTGATCGAGAGCACTTCAACAACTGGAGATGCAACAACTGTAGCAGATTTCATGTCTGCACGTATGTGGCATACACATCTGAGCCACCTGAGCGAGCGGGGCATGAAGGTAGTCTCTTTATTTAATTCCAATTTTTAAAGTTCTGATTTAAATATATACAAACATTGTATATATGGTAAACAATTTAGCTTATCTTTTAAAAATGGAAAACATGTGTGTAAGGGTGTGCTTGACTATGTGCATTCTGCTGTATGGGGGTCGTCACCCTTGGTTTTTGCCGAAGGGTCATCATGGTTTGTCACATTCATTGGTGACTACTCCCGAAAAGTATACTGCTTAATGAGAATTTTTCTGAATTTCACCTAATTGTAGCCTTTGATTCACCGTGGTGTACTAACATTAAAAACTTTTCTTTCACAGGTGAATATTATCCACTTTGGATACCTCAAGGGATTATAAGAAAATTTATGATGAGGTTCATAAATTTCTCTAAGCATTCATGCTCCAAGGCATCCAGGCCTACTGCAAAAAGGGCTTTTGGATAATCTTGTTGAGAAACCTACTGAGAAATTTGTCGAGATACTGGCCGGAGGAGGAATCTTGTTGACATAACCGAGTAATTTTCCCTTACTTTCCTAGTTTAGGATTAAGAATTTATTGCTTTCTTAAGATAAGTTTGATTTATATTAGTTTAGTCTAGTTTGGTTGCTGGAACAACTTTTAATAGGAATATTGTACTAACCCATTTGTTTGTCGCCTTCTAGATACTTTTTATCTACTCCTCTTTATTTTCGTTGCTCTCAATGGTAGGAAAGTGTCAATGGAAAAATTAAAAGTTAGATGAGTAGAATGTAGAACTATAAGGCAAGTTTTAGTTTAATTTTTTGTTATCCCCAATGTTCTTTTAATTATTAATGCTATCATGAAAGTAGAAAGTTAAAACATTTAATTATGTTAAGTTTAGAATTCACTATGCACATGGAACTCAATGTTTAGAAATTGTCTAATTATATATTAATGCTTTGAATTTGATTAGGATGTGTAACAAGTGCTAAATTTTAGATACACATTATGCTTTGCATTGATATACCTTGGATTTCTAAAACCTTGACTGTTTTGAGAATTACTTAAGTTTATGGAAATTTGTTCATTATCTTTCGCATGTTTTGCTCGAGACTAGAAAAATGCTGGTTGGGGGTGCATTGAGACTTAAATGTTGCATATTTAACCCTTTAATTACATTAGTTTTCCTGGCATTTAAGTATTAACTCGATTTAGTTATATATGTTTTTGTCATACGAGGTAGTTTTGGACTTAAAGATGAATATGTGTTTAAAAGGATGGATTTAAAGCTCAAAAGAAGATAAAGAAGATTGGAAGATTTGGAAGTCATTAATGAAGAATTCACATGCCGAAGATCCAAGAAAATTAAGTATAAAGGATGGAGAAAACAGGAGCGAAATCACAAGTCTTATAAGAGAAAATACGAACTATTCGGTCTCACCTAAGGTCGGTTCGGTCCGACCGAAAGTGCACAAAACAGTTCAGTAAGAATCGTGAATTTCAGACATTAATTTGGTCCTACCAAAATTTGAAGATTCTGCACAGATTTTTCAGATGCAACTTCAGTACGACCGAAGGCAACTTCAATGTGACCGAAGCGTAACAAAAGTGTGTAAATCTAAGGTCGGTTTGCGAAATCTCTAAGATTTTGCGAAAGTTAGAGTTCCGCAACTATAAATCCAAAGCATCTTCTATGGTTTGGAAAGGGAGAGAAGGCAAGGTGATGGTTTGGAAAGGGAGAGAAGGCACGGTGATGGTTTGGAAAGGGAGAGAAGGCACGGTGAAGCGTTGACAATGTTCTTCTACATCGATTTCTTCTCGGGTTCTAGTTGATCTTTTTAGTTTTCTTCTAAGATTTTAGTCTTATTAGACTAATATCTTAGCTAAATAGTTATCTAACTTTGATTTAAGCTTATGGTTGAACTTCCATTGATTTTTAGTTTGAATAAGGGAATACTTTCAGTTTTTGTGGTTTATTGTGACTCCAATTATAGTATATGCTTTTAAAGCTTTTAATATCTTCTTATTGTTCACTCCCCAAGTATAGGGTTGTGATGTAGTAATAATCTCGGTGAGACCGAGGTCGAATCCACAGGGACTGAAACCTGTATGTAGTCTGAAATTAACTAGGGCTAGAACTAGAATAAGATGAAATCTAAATCAGGTGAATTTGAGGAATAATGGTGAAATAGTAAACTAAAATATGTAGAATTCAGAGGTAGGGAACTAGGGTGCCAAGGATCCACTTGTAGAGATCAGGGAGATCTACGGTTGATTCATGAACTCAACTGGACTTCGAGTCCTATCTTCATCCAGTTGGAAGATATAACCTAAAAAGCAAATCTGAACGTCTTTTGATCTAGTTTTCAAGATATAAGATGGATGTAAATTAGAATGGATTCCATCACAAAACCATGCCTATGAGATAAAGCATACAATAGAATTTAAACCAATTCACATCCAATCTAAGAGATGTATGAATATTAAGAAGGATTCTGTCATCCAACCATGCCAAGAGACAATGGTGAACAACAGGGTTCCCAAATTCACAAACCCTGTAATGCAAAAGAAATACTCAAAGCCATCGCAGATCTATTGTAATTGCAATCACAACAAACCATTAAAAACTAAAAATATTCCTTAAAAATCAAACAAAGATCAACATCAGTTCATCACATACATCCAAGCCGTAAGATCAAACCCATCACGCCACAAGCTTCACCTCTTAGCCCTAGCTAAGAGGTTTAGCCCAACATGAATGGGCTGGAACCTTTAAAAAAAACAAAATAAAAGAAAAAGAAAAGAAGAAGAAGAAAAACACTCCTATCTGTATCTCTCTCTCACGTTCCAACCCGAGCCAACCTCTCCATGTTCCGGTTCCAAGCCGTGATTTTTCTTTCCCAACTCTCTCTCTCTCTCTCTCTCTCTCTCTCTCTCTCTCTCTCTCTCTCTCTCTCTCTCTCTTTCTCCTTTATAGACTTCCGGAAGTGGTGGTCGGAGTCGAGCACCGACCTTTCTTTTTGAAAACTGCCTCACAGAGCTTTACGCAGCCGAATTTCTTGTTTACGCAGCAGCAGAAAAGTATGCTTAAACAACAAATTTTCTTAATGTTTTTTCAACAATGCAACATCCCTGGGGTTTATCTTTAATCAGCTACACCTTGAACGGTTCAGATTACCAATCTGACCGTGATTAGGCTCACAAAACCGGTCCACAGTGGCCGGTTTCCTCGGGTGTGCGAATTTCAACGGAGGGAGCTGCGCTGGAACGATGGTGGGGCCCATGATCGGATTTATTTACATGATCCAGTCCGTTTATCATGTTACCCTTGCAATTTCGGCCAAGAATAGCATATCTCCATCCTCAGTTAGTGTGGCCCATGGAGTTTTTAATCAGTCGTCCGTTTCGCGTTTGAATGGTAGAAAAACCGATCTCGGTTATTTCTTGGAATTGTGCCACCTATGCAGTGGTAAAAGAGCCTACGAGATTCCAATGGACGGTCCAGATTGGACCGTCGAATCAAGATGGTGGCCCACTGCACCCCACCGCACGTCTCTGTTTCCGTTAAAAACAGAAGTTTCAGTTTCTAAAGTGAGAAGTCGGGTCAGCGCCTGCTGACCGACTTTATGCGTTCGGTGCTTGGCGAGTGTACTTGTGCTGTGTACACTGGAGATGCCGGTTGGGTCCACTTGTGCTGTTTATGAAAAATCCAATCCGACCATCTGTTTTTTCACAGTATTTAAAGTGTTGAATCCGAAGTTGAAGCATATCCAGATATCAGGTGGGCCTAGAATTGACGGTTTAGGGGCTGATCCATCCGTTGGGTTACTTGCACAAGGATCCAATCGCTAAAATTTGACATGTACAGTTAATTTATGATCCTCAGTCCATGTATGAGGTTTCGAGCCAATCGGATGGCGGGAACCCTGTGATCTTGCATTCTGCACCAGTTTCGGGCCTCTTTAACGTGAACAGCTTGATTTCCTCGGATCTTTGGCGTGTAAATTCTTCAATATTGGTCCTCTGGAGTCCGTCCCTTGCTCTGGTGACTTCAGAGCATTAACTCCATGCTTTAAGCTCCCTTTTTCAGTCCATATTCGCAAATACACTCTGCATCACAAACACGATTAAAGCGGGCCATTAAATGGTATCATGTTTGTAAATCCAAGTAATAATTGGGGTCTGATATGCAATATTTAACCCTCAACACAACCCCCAACCAGCATTTTTCTAGTCCCGAGCAAAATATGCGAAAAATAAGTTGAGAATCACAGGAAAATTTCTATAAACTCGAGTGATTTTTTAAAAAAACAATCCCGATACTAGAATTCTATTATGCATGAATTTTGGGCATTACTTCCTCTTGGATTAAAGCGCATGGTAAACTTTATAATCAAGTTTAAAATATTAATCCATCAATTAGAAAAATTCTAAGCATTGAGTTTCATGGGTGTATAGTGTGATCTCGACTTATCACCATTAAGATCCGATTCATTATTTCATGATGTCATTGGCAACCAACAAGAGTATTCAGGACAACCACCTAAACCAAAACTTGTCTCATAGATCAACTTTTTTATTCTAACAGTTTTTGATTTTTTCATAAACAGTAGTGCCAAAGAAGGGAATCAAATCCTCACCTATAGGGAGCAAACCTATGGTGAAAACCGGTCGCCTAACTTTTTCAATTATCAACCATGAGGAATCAAATCTCACTTATAGGGAGCAAACCTATGGTGATGTTCGTTCACCCAACCCTTCCCACAGGCAGCTATTTTTGTAGCTGGGTATTTTCTTTTTCTTTCATTCTTCTTATCGAACATGGTGGACAAATTCCCCAGGTCGGCTCCTTTCATGCTTACTGATTACCAAGTCAACCCTTCAATATCAAACTGAAATCTTAATGTGTAAGCGAGATGTGACATGTGAAATCATGACTCAATCAATGTTTAAAACTTCTAATCATGGATTAATAATTCAAACTTAACTGTGAAATCTAACAGATACTAAATCCAAGAGTCATAAATTACCGACATCACGTATCTTGAAATTCTAGTGCTCTACATGACCGTCAAGATCATTTCGAATGTACAAGAAAGTCCAGAAATTTAAAAGTTTTCACAATTTTTTTTTCAAGACCAAGAAAACACTGATTAGGTTACCTAATCTCCCACCCCCAACCTAAAATCTACATTGTCCTCAATGTAAAAGATATAAACATGCAATGCACATGGGACAATGACAGTAAAGAAAAAAGTGATGGGAAGATAGTACCTGGATAACGAATCGAGAGAGATTTTTCAAGAGATTGCTGGGAGAGAGCAGGTCAGTACAAGAGTGAAACCAACAAAAATAACAAAACAAAATCCTACCTATACCACTTTTGCAGGTGCTTTCGATTGCATTTAGCATATGCAACAAGCCTTTAAACCCCTAGGTTGCCCCTAGTGGATGAGTTGTAGTCTCGTGAGGGTTTGCAGTAATGTTACCCACAAACATTAAATTAACTGACTAGGAAAATGAAATGAAAAGCTGGGTTGCCTCCCAGGAGCGCTAAGTTTACCATATATCCTAAAACAACATAAAACAAACTACCCTAGTCTTACGAAAGCAAGAAAAAACTACTCGATCATGCCGCAAGGTTCCTCTTCCGGCCAATATCTTGATAAGTTTCTCAGTAAGTTCCTTAACAGGATCATCCAAAAGCCCTTTTTGCAATAGGCTTGGGCGCCCTAGAGCATGACTTTCCAAAGAGACTTATGTACCTCATAAGAATTTTTTCATTGAATTGCTTGAGGTATCCAAAGCATATACGATTCACCTGTGATAGAAGAAGTTTCAACGTTAGTATCCCATGGTGAATCAGAGACTACAAATAGATAAAGTTTAGAAAACTTCGCCAGAAGTGATGTAGCCTCAACACATTCCAAAGTTCTAGACTTCGGTTTCATTTTCAGCTCATCTTCGTTTAATGGTAAACAATTAGGATCTGGGGAAGAAGTGGCTTCAGAGTAAGGGTGCGCTTGGTCCGTGACAACTACCAAGGTGGTGTCATGTAAGGAATCCACCTTTTCTTGTATCATGAGGTCGTTGGGATCCACAAGGTGTGCCAAGCATGAGTTCAAAGATGTGGTAAAGTCAGCTGGGAGTGACTCGTCTCTTGTATCGAAATCTGTGATGATGAGCCCAAGGATTCCATCATCTTTTGAAGTAGATGGACGCATACTCGCTTGCTCTTGCCCTTCACAGACAGATGGATAATTAATAGGTGAAGAATTGATGTGAAGACTCTGGTCATTAAAGCTTCTCAGTGGAAGCATTGAATCGTCTAAAGTGTGTAGCTCAGATTGTAGCCTTAACTGGGTAGTTTCAAATTCCAGAGTTATATCAAGCAAATCGTCCATTGCCCGAATCATATCATCATTCAATTCAGGGCAGTGGTCTAAACATGTATCACAAGGGTTGGAAGGATTAGGTGAAAGTGGTTCATTCTCCACATTCAAATCAGTCATTTCAGACAGGTGGAGTACATCATTATGGTTGATAACTTCCTGAACCTCTTGATCATTGGCAGGGGCCACACTTGAGATTGAATCCCAATACTCATCATCATCCAGTTCCGTGCAGTGTGAACTTAGGATGGGATCACATTCCTCACATTCTGTTCCTAGATTGGGTTGAGGTTCAAATAAACTAACCTCTACCTCATTAGTGTAATCATGTGTGTCATGTGAGTGAAGTGTGTCACTATCATTATATTTGAAAGACACCCACGTCTCTTGATCATTCCTTTGGACAGTCATCGAGATCGACTCATCGATAAATCGAACCATCTGCTCATTAATGGAATCAAATTCCTCATTCGTAATTTTAGTTTCTGCCACAAGTGAGTTATGATCACTTTCTTCACATTCTTCTTCTAGATTAGGGTGAGGATGGGATAACCTAGCCTCTTTCTTCTCCATAAGTTGTGACTGAATGATAGGAATTGAGGCTATGAGCAATTCACATGATTGTATGACAAGTTGATTGAACTGCTCTTGTGCTTTCATGAGCCTTTGAAGTAAATCCTCTTGGATTGTTTCCGATTGGGTGTCAAAGGTAGAGAACCCAACAAAATTATCACTATGATATCTAACTGGTTCAGCTTCTTGACATTGATGTTTCCATTGATTATAGTCATACGGATCATATGTGGGAGAATCTGATGGTTGGTAATACTTATTATCACTCATAATATAATCACGCATTGTTTTCTTTTTCTCTGATGGGTGATAATAATTCTCACTCCCATAGTTATGATAACCCCAATATTCACATACTGTTTTGTTAATCCGTGGGGTGTAATTGTTTTCCTGCATATGATCGCGTAAGGACTTCTTAACCAATGGAGCATTATACTCTAGTTGGTTCTCGATGATTGGTTTAGGAAAATTCTGAGACATAGGTAGATGTGTATCATAATCATCATACATCCCTTCGCACTGTTTCGCATGCCCAAAAGCTATCTCAGCATATTGATGTTCCCACTCATGCATATACATGGTGAAACTCGAACTCTAAATCTAATCCTAAGAAAAAATAAAAGAAAAGATCCTACAACAGTATGGAAAGTAAGAGGAGGAGAAGTTAGAAGGAAGGTACCAAATAGAAGTTCCTATGTTAATATCCTGCAAAAGAAAACAAAAGAGATTAGTTCCTAAAATAGAAAATCTAAAATTAGAAAGTTCCTACAATTGAAATAAAGAGTTAGTTTCTAAAAAGGAAAGTTCCCTAAACCTATAAAGTTTCTAAAATAGAAAATTTAAACCTAAAATAAACAAAATTTCTAAAAATAAACTAATTCCTAACAAGGAAGGTTTTTAAAAATAAAATAAAGGAAAGATGAGTTAGTTTCTAAAATTAGAAAAAAAATATCTAAAAAGGAAAATAACTAACTTAGTTTCTAAAAACAAAAGAGGAAAGTTTCTAAAAAAATAAACTAGTTCCTAAAAATAGAAAAACACTACAATTAAAAAAAAAATTCTAAAAGGAGAAAAGAAAACCTAAAATTAGAAAGTTTCTACAAATAATTAGGAAAGTTCTAATCCTAAAGTTAGAAAGTTCTAAAAAAAACTAATCTTAAAATAGAAAGTGATATTAGTTTCTAAAAAGGGAAAAATTTCTAAAATTAGAAGATAGAAAATTCCTAAAATTAAAAGAAAGTCTAGAATTAGAAAAGTTCTAAAAATAGAAAGTTAGTTTCTAAAAAGGAACCGTAGAATAAGAAATTTCTAAAACTAAAATTCTAATTCTAAAAATAGAAAAAGTAGAGAAATTAGAAAAGGATTACCAAATTAGAAGTTTATGTCAGGCTCCTACAAAACAGAAAGAAAGTTAGTTTCTAGAAATTTAAAAAAACTATTCTAACCTAAAATTAGAAAATTCTAATCTTAAACTAATCCTAAAACTAATTAATCTCAGAATACGCAACCATCAGTCCCCGGCAACGGCGCCAAAAACTTGTTCACTCCCCAAGTATAGGGTTATGATGTAGTAATAATCTCGGTGAGACCGAGATCGAATCCACAGGGACTGAAACCTATACGTAGTCTGAAATTAACTAGGGCTAGAACTAGAATAAGATGAAATCTAAATCAGGTGAATTTGAAGAATAATGGTGAAATAGTAAACTAAAATATGTAGAATTCAGAGGTAGGGAACTAGGGTGCCAAGGATCCACTTGTAGAGATCAGGGAGATCTACGGTTGATTCATGAACTCAACTGGACTTCGAGTCCTATCTTCATCCAGTTGGAAGATATAACCTGAAAAGCAAATCTAAACGTCTTTTGATCTAGTTTTCAAGAGATAAGATGGATGTAAATTGGAATGAATTCCATCACAAAACCATGCCTATGAGACAAAGCATACAATAGAATTTAAACCAATTCACATCCAATCTAAGAGATGTATGAATATTAAGAAGGATTCTGTCATCCAACCATGTCAGGAGACGATGGTGAACAACAGGGTTCCTAAATTCACAAACCCTGTAATGCAAAAGAAATACTCAAAGCCATCGCAGATCTATTGTAATTGCAATCACAACAAACTATTAAAAACTAAAAATATTCCTTAAAATCAAACAAAGATCAACATCAGTTCATCACATACATCCAAGCCGTAAGATCAAACCCATCACGCCACAAGCTTCACCTCTTAGCCCTAGCTAAGAGGTTCAGCCCAACATGAATGGGCTGGAACCTTTAAAAAAACAAAATAAAAGAAAAAGAAAAGAAGAAGAAGAAAAACACTCCTATCTAGTATCTCTCTCTCACGTTCCAACCCGAGCCAACCTCTCCATGTTCCGGTTCCAAGCCGTGATTTTTCTTTCCCAACTCTCTCTCTCTCTCTCTCTCTCTCTCTCTCTCTCTCTCTCTCTCTCTCTCTCTCTCTCTCTCTCTCTCTCTCCTTATAGACTTCCGGAAGTGGTGGTCGGAGTCGAGCACCGACCTTTCTTTTTGGAAACTGCCTCACAGAGCTTTACGCAGCCGAATTTCTTGTTTATGCAGCAGCAGAAAAGTATGCTTAAACAACAAATTTTCTTAATGTTTTTTCAACAATACAACATCCCTGGGGTTTATCTTTAATCAGCTACACCTTGAACGGTTCGGATTACCAATCTGACCGTGATTAGGCTCACAAAACCGGCCCACAGTGGCCGGTTTCCTCGGGTGTGCGAATTTCAACGGAGGGAGCTGCGCTGGAACGATGGTGGGGCCCATGATCGGATTTATTTACATGATCCAGTCCGTTTATCATGTTACCCTTGCAATTTCGGCCAAGAATAGCATATCTCCATCCTCAGTCAGTGTGGCCCATGGAGTTTTTAATCAGCCGTCCGTTTTGCATTTGAATGGTAGAAAAACCGATCTCGGTTATTTCTTGGAATTGTGCCACCTATGCAGTGGTAAAAGAGCCTACGAGATTCCAATGGACGGTCCGGATTGGACCGTCGAATCAAGATGGTGGCCCACTGCACCCCACCGCACATCTCTATTTCCGTTAAAAACGAAAGTTTCCATTTCTAAAGTGAGAAGTCGGGTTAGTGCCTGCTGACTGACTTTATGCGTTCGGTGCTTGGCGAGTGTACTTGTGCTGTGTACACTGGAGATGCTGGTTGGGTCCACTTGTGCTGTTTATGAAGAATCCAATCCGACCATCTATTTTTTCACCGTATTTAAAGCGTTGAATCCGAAGTTGAAGCATATCCAGATATCAGGTGGGCCTAGAATTGACGGTTTAGGGGCTGATCCATCCGTTGGGTCACTTGCACAAGGATCCAATGGCTGAAATTTGACGTGTACGGTTAATTTATGATCCTCAGTCCATGTATGAGGTTTCAAGCCAATCGGATGGCGGGAACCTTGTGATCTTGCATTCTGCACCAGTTTCGGGCCTCTTTAACACGAACAACTTGATTTCCTCGGATCTCTGGCATGTAAATTCTTCAATATTAGTCCTCTGGAGTCCGTCCCTTGCTCTGGTGACTTCAGAGCATTAACTCCATGCTTTAAGCTCCCTTTTTCAGTCCATGCTCGCAAATACACTCTGCATCACAAACACGATTAAAGCGGGCCATTAAATGGTATCATGTTTGTAAATCCAGGTAATAATTGGGGTCTGATATGCAATTTTTGACCCTCAACACTTATATATTTTGTATTATTTGATCTGTAAAATTCGTGATTTACCATTGTCTCCTGGACATGGTAAATGGTTGAATTCCCTGCGATCATCACATTGGTGCTTCATAAGGGAATTAATCCAATAAAAGTTCATAATTCCATTATGTTTTACCCGCTCCATTATCCGATTGGATAGGATAGGACTTCGATTCCAATCGAGTTATTGTTGAATCAAGTAAATTGAATATTGAGATGGCTATGAGTGGATTTCCGGATCTTTAGGCTCTTATTTATTTGTTTCTACAATTTTCATCTCACTAGATTAAAAACTCAAACAACCAAGTTAGACTTAGATTAGTTCTATGTCGTGTTTCCCATTCCTTGTGGATTCGACCTCGGTCTCACCGAGTTATTACTACATCATGAACTTGGGGTTGTGAACATCTATCACCCTAATAGTGGGTCTTACAATATTTAGATGGTTTTCATGGGTCTACATACATGTTACATGCACATCCTTACAGATGTTCATAACTTGCATATACCTTCTAATTTTTGGGTGGTCTCTCTAATACTCTTAACAGATTACAATGTAAATTTAATCGGGTCCACTTGAAGCTAGCTAGGATTAGTGTAAACCTCCTATAGGATGGGCTCAATATTCAATCAAAATAAGGACATTAAAAATGGGCAACTCTACTCATGAACAGAGTAGTAGAGGCAGGTGAGAGACTTATTGTAGAAATAGTAGTGCTTTTGTGGATAAAATCTAGCCTCATAATGTCTTTTTTAATGTTTTCTCATCTATTTTTCCAAGTTCTATACTCAAGAAGCTAATAAACACAATCACACACATAAGACAACGAAAATTTACGTGGTTCATCTTGGTAGCCTACATCCACGAGAGAAGAAGAGAGAATGATTTCTTATTCATGATTGCTCATAATGTGAGCACCTAAATATATAGAGATATAAGAAGCTTCTAGGCCAATAAAAAAAATTAAAAATATCACATCCCAAAAATAGCGCATCCCATATTAGCACTACCCACAAACATAGAAACATAAGTTTTCGTTCTCCACAACACTCCCCCTCAAGTTGGAGTGTAAATGTTGATCAAGCCCAATTTGGACAAGATCATATGAAACTTTGCTGAGGGTAGACCCATGGTAAAGATATTAGCCAGGTGATCATCGCTGCAAATGTAAGGATTGCGAATATTGGCTTGGACCTTTTCTCTAACAAAATGACAATCGACTTCGATGTGCTTAGTACGTCATGAAATATTGGGTTAGAAGTGATATTTATGGCTAATTGATTGTCACGGAACATATTTATTGGTAGGGAGGGTCGGAAGGCCCAAATCCTTCAAGAGAGAGTAGAGCCAAGTTAACTCGCTTGTAGTGGACACCATGGCCCTATATTCAGCCTTGGCACTGGATCAAGCAATAACATTCTATTTTTTGCTTCTCCATGTGACTAAGTTCACCCTAACAAATGTGCAGTACTTAGTAATGGACCGTTTATCAACCGATCTTCCAGCCTAGTCTGCATTAGTATAACCTGTGATGGAGGTATGACCATTTTTGCACATCCAAATACTTGAGGTATTGTTGGATTCTATGAACTGCATTCACATGACTATCCCTAGGAGGATGCATGAACTGACTGACCAAGTTGACTGCATAAGTGATGTCTAGGTGAGTGATGGTTAGATAAATGAGTTTTCCTACCAGTCATTGAAATTGACTAACATTCTCTAAAAGATTTCCTTCTAGAGTAAGTTTTCCAAAGGTATTAGTTGGAATATCAACAAGTTTGATACTCAATTTGTCAGTATCTTGTAGTAAATCCAAGACATACTTTCTTTGATTCAGGAACAAGCCTTTTTTGAAGTTAGCGATTTTCATACCCAAAAAGTATTTTAATAAACCCAGATCTTTGATAGCAAACTTCTTGTGAATAAGAGACTTTATTGTTGCAATGTCTTCATTATTATCTCCTATAATGATGAGGTCATTTGCATAAACGAGAACAATTGTAGTTCCTCAAACACCTCTTTTTGTGAATAGGGAGGAGTAAGCCGAACTTCTAATAAACCCATAACTCAAAAGAGGTGAACTCAACTTGGCATACCAAGCTCTAGGAGATTGCTTAAGTCCATACTAAGTTGTATTTAATTTACAAGCCAATTCTAAATTCGACTCTTAAGGGTGTCCTGGTGGAAGACTCATGTCTTCCATGTCTCCATTGGGGAAATCATTTTTAACATCCATGTAAAACAGAGACTAATCCAGATTGACAACAACAGACAAAAGGACCCGAATAGTATTTATCTTTGCAACAGGAGCATAAGTTTCTTTGTAATCAACCCCATAGGTTTGTGTGAACCCTTTGGCCACTAATTGAGCCTTGTGCCTTTCAGATATCTCATCACTATTATACTTAAGCTTGTACACCCACTTACACCTCATAGTTTTCTTGCCTCTAGGTAATTCGAAAAGGTCCTAAGTATGATTTTGGTCAAGAGGTTGAAGTTATTCATCTATGGCCTTTCTCCATACTAGTTGAACATTGGCTTCAGGAAAGCTTTTGGGCTTATTAGAAATATAACTCAAAAAAGCTAAATGAGATTGGGACACATTATTATACGTCAAATGATTTGAATGGGAAATGTGGTGGCATAATAGGTATAGAAATCATGCATGCAACTTTGTAGGGGGGTTGAGAGGATTTGGTCAATTGACACACTGTGTTTTTAGGTGGAGCCTCTACGGGAGCTGCAGGTGGTGATGCATCTTCTGATGGAGTGACCGGTAGCTCAAATGGTGTTGTAATTGGTTCTCTTTATTGTTCATGACTGGAGGTTGGGAGAGGGACAAGATCACTAAAACACTCTCCTTGGGAATGAGCCTTAAAGAAGGGTTTAGTCTCAACAAAATGAACATCTCAAAAAAAAAAAAAAGCTTCCTACTGGAGGGGTCATAACACATATACTACTTTTGAGTAGAAGAGTAGCCCAAAAGCACACATTTGATAGCATTGACATCAAGTTTGTCATGATGAGGAGCGGAAACATGAACATAACATAGACAGCCAAACACATGAAGGTGTGAGAGATCAATAGGACATTGTTTAAGGACTTCAAGAGGAGATTTAAATCCAAGAACACAGCTAGAAAGTCTATTAATTAAGTAGGTAGATGTGAGGAACTTGTGGGACCAGTATTGTTTTGGAACATTCATTTGAAAGATGAGGGTTCTGGTAGTTTCCAGTAAATACCTATTTTTTGTTCGGCCACAGCATTTTGTTGAGAAGTACCTGCACAACTTGTTTGGTGAATGATACCATGCTTACTAACATAATTAGAGAAAATATTAGTAGTATCTTCAGTACCATTGTCTAATCGAAGAATTTTGACATGACCACCAAACTGATTTATAATCATGGAATGAAAAGTTTGGAAGGTAGAAATGGGTTCACTTTTAAATTTCAACCGGTAAATCCAAGTGGCACATGACTTATCATCAATAAAGGTAATAAAATACTTATAACCATCGTGTGAATCAAAAGGAGTAGAGCCCCAAACATTAGAATGAATTAATTGAATAGGTTCAGAAGATAGACAATGAGGAACTAAATGGTAAACAAGCCTGTTTAACAAATTGACACACTTCACAAGTACTAGAATGACTAGGTTCAATGAAAAAAATAAGGATAAAATGCGATCAGAAGGATGTCTCATACGCTTGTTCTAGATAATGGGAGTTTGAACAGTCAAAGCTTGGAAGTCATATTTTAGCAATTACAACTCATGCAAATAGATATAAAAATGGAATTAAAATAGGGAAACAACCGTTGATCTGGTGGTATTTCACAAATCCAGCTTTCGCAACCTAGCATAACAGGGTTGGGTGACTAAAGTAGCTCGTTCTACCCCAAAATCATATATTTTATGTCAAACAACTCATTCCGGATTACGAGATACGCCTAATTTAAGGTCCGACGGTCCGGATCATTTCTGTCGTCGATCGGGCCTTTTCTGATCCATCTTGGACATGTAACTATCTGCGACCCTCTCTACATCAAAATGGAAGAAAAATTCCATGTTCGGTTTTTCTTTAAGAATAGGGAAATAACTATGGCTGATTTTGCCCGTTTCTGATAGCTACTAGGAGAAACTTGCAAGAGTTATATTACCCGGTTTAAAATGGCAAAAAGTCGATGAAAGGTTGTAATGAATGAAGCCAAATCTATGCATTTTGTACAAGACGTGCTTGAGTACAAACTTCATAAAAAGTTCATTGGGACAAAGTTTATCGACCTATACGATCTGACTAGAAAGGTCTCCAGGTACAAAGAACTCTTGCAATAAGGTGCTAGCCAAAAGAACTCGTTAATTGAGACATATTATTACCATGACCCAAATTACGAGGTTGCAATTGCTGAAGTGGTAGCAAAAAACCACTCATATGTTCTGCGATGGTCAAGGCAGAATCGACCGCATTGACCGCACAAAAGGTCTAAAAAGTTTATACTTTTTATATCACATGGGCTGACAATATTTTTGAAATTATGTTGGACAGAAAGTTTATTAAGATTCCCATAAATCATAAGAAATATTCAACCGACTAATTAAAAAAAATGAAATACTATAAATGGTTCGAAACTCATTCCCATTTAACTAAAAAATGTGTTGTATTCAGGAACATGGTCCAGGATAATATCGATCGCAGGTTGCTAAAATTCCCTGAGAAGGGTGAGGAGGCGATGTTGATAGATACAGATCCGTTCTCGCCCAATCTTGAAGTCAATATGGTGACGAAAAATTTGAGGAGGGCTAATTGACCGTGACTAAGGGTTGATCTTGGCCTAACATATCGTAAAAGTACACCGCAACGACTAGGGCAAAGGCGACATCAACTTCCCTACCCGGTCACCACTCAGCTGAACGCAATTCGGCAAGATGGTCGATACTCACAATTGTGCAACCAATGTACCAAAAGAACCATTTTAGGATGGGGCGATCCTCCTTAGTTAAGGTTTTAAGGACGATACATGGCTCGGAGGACTGAAGGTAGCAGTCAGCATCGGTCGCAGGGGGCGCCTCCACCCTTTAGTCATTACTTGTAGGGCAGGATGTCAAATCAAAGAATGGTTAAACCTCTAGGAACTCAGAAGATAGTCTGAAAGTGGGCCATGAATCCAAAATTCCCGATAGTGCTAGAAGCATTGACTCAAACTCAAAAAATATTATTGGCAAAGGCGTAAAGTGGCCATGAGGAGGGAATCGACAAAAACCAAAGACGTACCTCGACCGATTGTAGTACAACTATGACTGTGTTGGAGAATCCATTTGCATGGAGAGAGCAAGTGGCTGTTAAAATGGTAAAAGCAGTTCTACCTCCTGTGTTGTTTGAAAAGGATGCCAATATTTTTTACTAACCCTATTACTTGACAAGACTAAAACAAAAAGACAACTGTGATAATCTATCCAATTATCTTAATGATGAATGTTTCCCAGAGGATGAGTATTTAGTGAATGAACTAGTAGCTACTGTCGAAGCATTGCAAGTGGTCTCACCAACAACCACATTGTTCAGCGTTGTGGCTGATGAGAGAACTAGCCACATTCAAAATCTCAATACTCAAGAGAGCTCAAAAACACTAAGGGAGTAATGTCTTAGTACAGAGGTTGTGTTTGGGACATTGCAACCCGTCACGTCACATTGCAATATAGTATTTACTTTGCCTTCCAGTTTCCAAGCTAAATCAGGCCAACCAAATAAGATGCCGGCAACGTGAAGGAGTTCAGCCCTCCCGTGGAGATACAGCATGCTTCTTTTCCATCAAAGGAAGCAATTAAAGGAAAACCTGGATTATATGAAACACCACATGTGAATACAATTATGGTGGAATCAGGAGTCACTCAGAAAGGGTAATCATAGAAAGACCCACTTACGGTATAATGCAGCATCTCAAATCGTTATATATATATATATATATATATATATATATATATATATATCTACTCACCTTGAAGGCTGTACTATCAGGACTGTGTTGGCCTCATTTTTTATGGTGGATACTTCATCTAGCTATAATGCTTTAGTTGACAGAGATTGAATCCACTCATTTGTATGTATCCCATCATCTCTCCACCAATGCATAATTTTCTAGAATCAAGATAAAATTGGTTTTAGAAGATAATAAACTATTCTTGGCCACGTTAATGCAAATGAAGCTTACTACTATGGAGAAGAGGTAGTGTAACGACTCATAAAATTCCATACAAAGACCCGAGTACCATCTCGAACAGAAATCACTTAGGATCAATTCCTTTAAAAATTAGACAAGGTTTAGCTAGTGTTAAACTAGATTGCTTGTGAAATTAACACCGATCACGCGAAATACGATCTGCAAGACCCAAAACTTATAGAATCATTGACGCTAGAATACCCTAAAATCTAAGATCAAACTTTATTCCCGTTTGCTCTCGGGAACACATTGAAACTTCGTATCGGATCTGGACAGCATGTCGAGAGTCCGATAACTGTGAAACCATTACCAAAATGACCACCTTGCTGGGCTTGATAACTATCTCAGAAATCAAGTTCTGACTGTGTCTAGAAATGCACAACTTAAGCCCAGAGTAAGGAGTGTGAGAAATGTGAAATTATTTAAAAATAAATTATGGATTTAAGTAATCTGAGACTTGTCACTTGCGGATCAGTTATAAGGATTTCGACCGTCAGAATCTGACCAGATTACACCCTCGGATCAGGGATATTTGCCCCTACATATCCGTGTACTTGAAATTCCTAATCGACTTTCGGTTACCGTTGAACTGAAACTGGTCCGCCACATGTGATCTGGGAATCTGACTGGAACGAAAACTTAACTTCACTTAGATTCAGTGTTAGTGAGCTTAAGTCCGACCGCACACTGAAAAGGGGCCGCTAGAAGTGCTCCGTTGAGACGAAACAGACCCACTTTGGCTATAACCTAAGTATACCTTGACCCTGAGTTTATTTTAGAGTATTTTTAGCCTATATAAGGACCTTAAACCCTCTCTCATTCCTCACATACGAATTTGAGAGAAACCCTAGGAGAGAGAGGAGAGAAAAGAGAGAGAAAGTGTGAGAGTTGTGGGAGAAAGATCCTGATACTCTACCCTGCCAGTGTCTAAGCTTAACCATCACGATCTAATCGCTTTCCCGGCGATTCCGACTTCATTTCTAGGTAAGTAAACCGTAACTCTAATCTGATTTAGGGTTTCAATTGATTCAATTAGTGAAATAGCTAACACGACTCGTGCTTTAGGTCGTTATACTGTCGTGAAAGAAGGCTTAGCATTCCTACCAAATTTATTACACTTCTACGGCGTAAGGTGTGAATTTTAGACGTATAAGTTATGGTTTTCAAGGCTTTAAATGTTGGTTAATAATTTATAACTGATAAGGGTGCTATTACACATGCAAAATGTGTCGTCCGTTTCGTTATACGAGTTTATATGAACTATGTAGGATATAGACTAATCTATGCATATGTTGAAATGTTTGATTATGTGTGAAATTTGGATTTGTGCTTAACATATTTATTTGTCGTAAATATATGCTTAATCCATGTGTGACAACTCCTTAGCGAAAGGACTTGCCCTAAATCACGTCACGGCAAATATACGTTATACGTGGCTAAATGTGTAGCCCAAGTGTTTGTAGAAATGTTTGAATGGACATGGAACTCGGATTCATGCATACCATGATTATCCGTGGTGGGTATATGCACGTGGTATACGGGGCAACTCCCTAGTGATGGGATTTGACCTAACACATGTGTTATCATCATACACCATGTATGGTGATGTATGTGTTCTTTGTGTTTGTGAAGATGTCTGAATATGCTAATTGTTACTTAAGTGCACTTGTATGAGGATCGAGATATGAATCTTGGTTACCTTAATCATGTATATGATTTCCTACATGTATGTTACATTGTATTATCTGTTTTACTCATGAACTGAATGTGTGTGGAATCCTGTTTGTCTTGTACTTTATAACATGCTTGTTTGATTGTGAGAATCACATTACTTATTTATTTCTTGCTTTAACTATCTCATATGATTCTTGTTGAATTAGAATGAAGTTGGGACTATGAGTTAGTCCAGGAAATCGGTAACAGAATGGAATTCATGGCTGAGATTCATTCGCCACGTAGGATGTGTTTGACGAACCCGAGTCATACTTCGGTTGGCGGCAGTGGTGTTTATGTACTTCATGTCGTTCAGCTTGTTGTGCGCTCGTGCTAGTCGAGTTCGTCAAGTAACCCAATCTATCTAATGTATGTTCACCATGTTTGGATGTTATTGCTTGAACCTAAGGTACCAAACTTACCAGTGCAACCCCGTTAACCATGGTACCTTGATCCACTAAGACTCATGAGCTGGGCATGGTGGTATGGGACACCGTGGTCGAGCTGCCGGCCTATGCTGGGGCCACGAGTCTCCCCATAATGACCATTGAGCAACCCAGACTCGTGAGCCGAATACGGTGGTATGGGACACTGTATTCGAGCTGTCGGCCTACATTGATAAGGTGATGGGGGAGCGGTGCAACGAGTGCGTGTAACAGCCCTGACAGCCCTTTGTAGTGACCTCGAGCATACTCTAAATTTGCGGTGAGGTGAGAGTTTTTCCGCAGTAGATAGAGTATAAACTAGGCCTGTATTGATAAGGTGATGGGAGAGTGGTGTAATGATTGCGTGTAACAGCCTTGGCAGCCCTTGCAACGACCTAGAATTGCACCATCGTATGAGATTATCTAGGATTGATGACCCTAGAATGGATCATTGTTTGGGAATGATATAAGGAAGGTACCTTAGTTTCTCAATACTGCTATATGAAAAGGATTAATAATAACTCGGTAATCATGCTTATCATCGCACTGCATGTGCCTGGAAGATGTGGAGCACTGAGGGATGAATGCATGCCACGGACATAAGATGGTGTCATATGAGGGTGGTTAAGCGAGGGCATGCATCATGACTGCATTTCATACTTGCATTAATAAGAGTATTTAGGATTGTTTGATTGTACTGCTTTATCATTACTGCTTGATTGAATTGATAACATGTTAACCTATGCTTTATTGTTCCATTGAGTTGATCACTCACTCCCACATTACGAGACGGTGTTCTGGACACCCACCAGACTCTGTCTTAGATGCAGGTATCAATGAGACACGGGAGGCTAAGCCTGATTATTACAATGATCAGGAAGAGTTCTCCTACATGCAGTTCTCCGGTGGCTTCGCTTAGGTCATCTAGATCGACAGGACTACTGGGCTACTATGACAGTTGAACAATTATTTTGACATTTTATTTTCGATTTAGTATATGTATATGATGACTCAGTGACGTATTCATACTTTGGAGACAGATCGAGATTGTTTTGTTTTATATACCTCTATATATATCTTTCAGTTTTCCGCTTGCATTTTATAAATTGATCTGGAGTATGAATTATTGTTTTGGTATAATCTCACTCATGTTTATTGCACTAACACAGACAACATTTAATCATCATTATCTATGTTGCATAAGTGATGTTTTGGAACTCAAGAGTTGAGTTGCTACTCGACCCTCGAATTTCAGGGCGTTACAGGTAGGGCCAATTCAGTTCAATGGGAGAAATAAGTACGACTGACCGACTAGAACGCAGTCTTCACATCCATTTGTTCTAACTTGAGATCATATTGGGAAACCAGTGCTAATATGAATCTGATAGACACTTGCTTTACAACCGGCATGAATATATCTATGAAGTCGATTCCTTCTCGTTGAGCATAACCCTTCAGTAACGCCCTGAAAATCTCAGCTCCCGAGTTCCAACGCATCACTTATGTAACATAGTTGTCCGTATTAGTGCATTAAACATGAATGAGATTACACTAAATTAGCATATCATACTCCAGAGATAATCAGATTATGCAAGCAAAAGACTGTGATAGATATATAAAGCATATAAGTGGTTGTAAGTCCCCAGAGTATAAACATGTCGCCAGGTTAATTAATTACATATATAGTTCCAAAATTCACCATATGATACAATGTAATATCCAACTAGTTTGTATCCCTGTAATCCCATCGACACAACTCCAGGTCTACATAAACCCGCCAGAGAGTTGCATATAGGAGAACTCCTCGTCATCATAAAAGTCAGGCTCCACTTTGTAAGCATCGCCATCATCTATAGCTAAAACAGAGTCTGGTTGGTATTTTAAAATACCTTCTCAGAGTGGGAGTGAGTGATAAACTCAGTGGAGCTATAAGGTAAAGGTTAACATGTTATCAATTCAATCAAGCAGTAATGATAAAGCAATACAACAAGCATTTCTAAGTACTCTGAGTAATGCAAGGATGATATGTATTAATGATGCATGCCCTTGCCTGCACTTCCTCTGCGACATCATCTCACAATCGAGTGTGCTAAACTCCCACTGTGCTCAACTCCCTCGCCGAAGGCACATGCAATGTGGTGCATACACGTGTTAGCCAAGTTCTTGATTAGACTTATTCATACAGTAGATTCAGGAAGCCAAGGTACCTCCCTTTATATCACTCACCCAAACAATGATCTCACTCCTAATTAATCACATATGATAGGCAAGTTATAGAGCAACGTCACCCCTAATTTAAAACAGTGGACAGACAAGTTCAGGTCGCTACGGGAGGCTCGTCACCTCGGCGTAGGCCTAGTTTATAGTCAAGGTTACTACGAGAAAGGCTTGTCACCTTAGCGTAGGCCGACATCTCGAATACAATGTCCCATACCACCGTATTCGGCTCACAAGTTTGGTTTACTCACTAGACACTACGGGGAGGCTTGTCACCTCAGCGTAGGTCGACAGCTCGACCACGGTGTCCCATACCACCATGCCTGGCTCATGAGTCTTAGCAGATCATGATACCAAGGTTAAACGGGCTTTTCACTGGTAAGTGGTACCTTAAATTCAAGCAGTAGCGTCCATACTTGGTGAACATACATTAGGCCAATCGGGTTACTTGACAAGCTCGATTGGTATGAGCACATGTTAAATTAATTGACATAGAGCGCATACGCACTCATCGTGGCCTAACCACTGTCGATAATCACCGTACGACTAGGATTCATTGAACGTATCCGGTGTGGCGAAATTAGTTCGGCCACTGATCGTAAACTGTTACCGATTGACTAGACTAGGATTAGTCCCAATCATACATAAATACAATAGGCATTCATATGTGATATTGTAAACAACATGTGACAATCAATTCAAATATAAATCTCATTTGAGCATTTTAACAAACACGGAGCACATGTTATCATACATAGGCATTTCATTCATAATTCACGTAGTAGTGAGATAGGTTATATGAAGGAAACTATAACTTATAGATACGATAATTAAGAATCATATCTCAACACCCTTATTAAATACATTTCAACAAGCAACCTCTCATTCAGACATTTTATTAAACACTTAGACTACTCATATCAACATATATGTAATAAAGTAGTTATAACATATATTATAGCAAATCCCTTCACAAAGGATTTGCTACACATACAACAATCATATACTCTCAATCAATAATCATGGCAAGCAAAAATCATAATTCCATATTCATTCAAACATTTCAACAAACACATGGAATGCATCATATTTAACATAGTTTATGTATATGTGTAATACTTGGAAAACTCCACATCTAAGTACACGTGACAGCAATCAAGTCAGTTATAAATCATTAACTAACACTGAAAGCCTTGAAAACCATAACTTAAACATTTATAGTCTGTACCTTTCGTCAGTTTGCTCGTTACGTACTCGATTCGTACACTGCGTCTCCGTTTATAGCAAAATGGCTACCTAAATCATGAAATAGGTTAGTTATTTCACCAATTCCCCTATTTGGATTCTTAAAACAAATTAGGGTTAGAATTTCTTACCTCAAAATAAATTTCGATTCGACGGTGTAGCAATACGGGAGAGATGACTCGGCACGTGGAGTGGTGGGAGTGAATCCCAGTAACAAACCATAGGTCTCTCACACTTCTCCTTACTCTTTTCTTCTCTTTTCTCTCTTCTCTCTCCTAGGGTTAAGAAATTCGTATGGAATGAGAGAGGGGTAGGTTAAGGGTCTTATATAGGCCCAGAAGTGATGTCAATGGCCCCAGGGCCATAGTATACTTAGGTTATGCCAAAGGGTGGCTATTTCGGGCCAACGGAGCTCACTGGAAGTCTATTACCTGCATACGGTCTGGAGAATGTTCTCTGACAATGGATCTATGTCAGATTAAGATTTCGATCCGATCGGAATTGTAGATCGATCATGGAGGACCAGTTTTAGTTCAACAACCATTGTCACTCGATCAGGGCCACAAGTACACTAACATGTGTTAGGAAATTTCCCTAATCCAAGGATTTAGTTCGGTCAGAATTTGACGATCTAAAATCTTAAATTTGGCCTGCAAGTGAACGTCCCAAATCACTTAAGTTTGAGTTCATTTTCTAAAGATATTCGCGTTTCTCATACACTTCGCTCCGAGTTCAAGTTGTGCATTTCTGGATACTATTTGGATTTGATTCCCGTGATGGTTGTCAATCCCAATAAGGCAGTCATAAACGTATAGTTTTATGGTAATTGGACTTTCGATGCACGGTCCAGGTCCGACACAAATTTTCAATGTGCTCCCGAGAACAACTGGGTTTTAAGATTGATCCTAGGTTTTTAGGTAATGTAGAGTTAGCGATTCTACTGGTTTTGGGTCTTACAGTTTATATAGAAAGTGGTCCAAGCTAATCTACTAATTAATTTAGTTTAATACTTAATTAATTTTCATCTAATTACTACATAATTTGATCCTTAGCGATTTCTGCCCAAGGTGGTACTTGGGTCTTTGTACAGATTTTTTTAGACATTACACCTTCACTACCAACCTTGATTTGTATCTATCTTATTTCCTTTTGAATAACCACTTGCATCTGATCGCTTTTCGGCCCACTGAAAGCTCTACCAGCTCTCATGTGTTGTTCTTGTATAAGGAATCCATCTCATCGTTCATTGTCACCTTCCACTTTTCTACATCAGGCTCATTAAGAGCCTCTTGAATAGTAAACGGGTCCCCCTCATCCGTAATGAGGACATATGCGATATTAGAATCATCCCTATACCTCGTCAGTAACCTGTGATCTCACGGTGGGTTTCTCCTAGGTGGATGCTCCACCTCTTCCTGTACCTCTGTCTGCATGTCTGTCTCAGCCTAAGTATCACCTGTGTTAATCTGAACATTAATAACCAACCTTTCCAGTTCCTTTTTCTCCTCCTAATTATTCTTACAGGATAGGGAATCTTTATCGAATTTAATGTCCATGTTAATAATGATCTTCCGTGTGACTCGTTCATATAGCCTATATCCATTCACACCACCACTATAGCCGATAAAGATGTACTTTTTGGCTATATAGTCTAGTTTATCTCACTCAATTGACGGTACATGAGAGTAAGCCTCACAACCAAATATGCATAAATCTGAGTAGTCAATCTTGTGACCACTCCATACTTCCTCTAGAATCTTATAGTCAATTTTCGTAGAAGGGGACCGATTCACCAAGTAGCAGGCTGTGTTAACAGCCCCAGTCTATAGGTCCTTACCCAACTTAGTATTATTAATCATGCATCGAGCACTTTCCAAGAGGATTTATCTCATCTACTAAGCCACACTATTTAGCTCGGGTGTGTGGGCACCGTTTTGTGCCTAACGATCCTTTCATCTTTACAATATTCATTAAATTCATTTGAAGTAAATTCACTACCATTATCAGTCTTTAGATTATTTACCATAAATACAACACTCGCATATATTTAAATCAAAATTCTTAAAAATTGGAATTAAAAAATAATTAGAGAGTACCTTCATACCCTGCTCGCTCATGTGGCCTAGACAAGCATGCCTAATACATGCAGACGTGGAATCTGCTACAGTTTTTACAGATCCACCTGTTGAAGTGCTCCCGATCAACTTATAAAGGTCTCTCTCCTCTATGCTTTCTTGACCACGAGTGCCCCTTTTAAAACTTGCCCCTTTTGGCAGGGAGCATGATTGAGAACTTGTCACAGGATGATCACGCGTTTGAGTAATCTCATATAAATGAGTTATGAATTTGAAATGCGAAGAGTTAGCTAAACTAGAATTATCAAGGATAAGCAACTAAAACTTTCAAAGTAATATGTCTAAGTTTCTCAAACCAAAATATATCAAGTTGGGCTACAGGCCTACACCCAGGCCCAATATACAACCAAGGTGCTCAAAAGAATATGTCTAAAAGAATGGGGTATCCAGGCCTAACATGGATGACAAAAGAAGACGGGTAACACATAAGCTAAGTCGGCCCGTCGGGGAGCTGGAAGTACGAGAATTCCGCCTCCTGGTCCAAATATGCGTCATCGAGAACATTTGCCTTAGTGGTATCTGCATCTAAGGGGTTTCTAGTTGGTGTTTTAAAACACCGTCCCAGAGTGAGAGTGAGTGATCAACTCAGTGGTACCATTAACAATGAGTTACGCATGTTATCAATCCAATTGGCATAGGTAAGGATATTAAGGAAACAACAAATTCAATTAAATCTTATCAATCCAAGAAATATGAAGTTGTAGCATGATCATTTTCCTAACTAGTGCAATGTATGAAATTCAATTCAGTAGTCAAGCATCTCGTCAATTCTATTCATCTCATAGGTTGGGAAAACTAAAGTACCCTCATCTTATCTTAGTCTCAATTAGTTTGCGAACTCGGAGTGGTGGAAACACTCCTTGCATGCATCTCAAAATCCGGTATTAGGTTCACAACTCGTGCGACAATTCCCCCATTGATAAGAAGCTAACACTGACCTGATGGATCACTATGGGCCCGGATGACAACGTCCAGATGCATAGGATTAGACGGCTCATCGACGAGCAGAGGGCGTCCGCGATTTACATAAGAGTCGTCACTCATATGCACATGCGAGACGGTTGCAATATCAGTGCAGTTAGGAATCTCTGAATCACAGCTTCCTTGGTTGCTCAGTGGTCACTACGAGGAGGCTCGTCACCCCAGCGTAGGCTGACAGCTAGGACACGGTGTCCCATACCACCATGTCCAGCTCATGAGTCTCGCGGATTCTTGTCTAGTTGCGATTCAAAGTGGACTCATCTAGTAGTAACATGGGTACTCTAGGTTCCTTTCAAGGTTACTCAATCCAAGTCTTCAAATAATTTTCTGACTTACAAGCTAGTTCGGTTGACCTGGGGCACTTCGACTCAACTGACATTGGTACAAGAGTGACATGTAGTCCAGCTACTGTCGGTCTTCCAAGTTCAACTCGGGTCGATCGGATAAGCCAAATATAGCCAGCTCAGACCGAGCCATTTCTTAATTCAAGCGGTTAGTCGACATTCCCGAGATGGGGAGAAATCATATGTTTCTACGACTCAGTAATCACCACATCTTGATTGCATGTTATTACTTTTGAGTTCACATAGACATTTCGTCAAACACATGAGTATTAGTGGAGCTACACATTTTTATATATAATCCTATCAATTAACACATGCGTGGCATTCAGCATCCTAACTTCACTCAGGCATTTCATCAAACACATGAGCATCAGGTGAGTTACACATTTATAAAATCCTAACAGTTTAATACATGAGTAGCGTATGTTGTGTTAGCATTACTTAAGCATTTGATCCAACCTACAATTAGCAACGAAAACAAGAAGATGAATGATCAGGAATTTCATCGAACACATGGGTTATAATAAATTTCATAAAACAAGTTGTTTGCAAATCATTTCAAACAAAACAACACAGCAAGTTTTTAAGCATAGATCACGACCTGTGATCGTTATCTGGACCCTCAAGGATCGATAAACGGTAACCTAGGGTTAATAGTCCACACCTTTGCGGCGATTCTACCTCTTTCGGTAGTTTCAAAGGTAGATTTTGACATAGGGCGTGAGGAAGTGTATAATAGACGTAATCTATAAGGAAATTTGGAAAGAGAAGCTTCGATAGTCTAGGGTTTGGGTCGAGGGTCGGATCTCACTTTTTTGTGGTTCTAAGGAACCCGAAAGAAGTCTCGGTTGTGACACGAAGTCTTTCTAAAGAAGAGGAGATCAGTTCCCCTTGGTTAGATCCAAACTCTCCCTACTTCCTCTTCTCTTTCCTTTGCTTCCTCTCTTAGAAATGCCTTAACTCAAATAGTAAATTCGTGCAAGGGAGAGGGGTGTAAGAAAATGGAGTATTTATAACTCCAGTTTTGGTGCCATGGCCCTAGTGGCACTTGTACTCTCATACTAACCCTACATGGGCTAGTTTTGGTCAGGAAGGTTATGAGGGGAGGCCTACAAGACAATCCGTGCCTAGGGCTTTGGATCCTGGTAACGGATAAGCCATAATACGTTGCCGGATAGTGATCAGGCTCCTAAATGGGTCCTGAAAGCCCCATTTCGATTTAAGTGTCCCCTTGCCCGTTGGACACCAGACTGTATGGAATTGGACAAGATAATAACCCTGATAGATGTTCCAAATCTGGCCAACATCCAACGGTCTGAACTACTCGATTACGCCGCCGAATGGGTGTTAGCCCCTTTTTAATGTGTTGGCCATTATACTGGTCACTTGCACTTTGTCATGCACTTAGCTGGCAGGCTCAAGTTGGGCATTTTCTGGGCACCGACTTGACTCAATACTCGTGATGGGCATCAAGCCCACAAGGGTGCATGCCCCTCCAAGATCTTGGGCCCAACGGGCTAGTGATGCCAGTCTTACAACCAAAACGGCCTATCGGGTCACCCTTATGAGGATTTCGGCCATTGGTGTAAATCTCTGTTGTGGTCGAGGGTTTGATTTGGTCTTGCTTGTGGACATGCATGGTCGAGGGCGGTAACCAAGTCACGAATGTCCTAAGTCTACTAATTTTCAATAAGTCATTCAACGCGCTTTGACTTGTACGGAAATTCCCAGGACAGTACCAACAGCCACAACATTACATGCATTGTCATTGCCCATAAACACTTATCCACCATCGCACTCCCAGTAACTGGTGAATGAATTTCGATGAGGAGTCATGTGATACGAAGCTCCAATGTCAAGGATCCACTCGTCTCTATGATCATCGTACAAGTGTCCGATCATGGACACTGACAACACATCATCTCTACTCATTTCTTCATCAGATGTGGCAATGTTGGCCTCCATAGAAGAAGCCTCTGATTTTTCTTTCTTTGATTTAGAATTTGTACAATCATTCTTTATGTATTTTATAATCCAACAATTCTAACACTTTAACTAGCCCTTGCCCTTACCCTTGGATTTGGATTTGGATTTCAATTGAGAAGATTTTGTATCTTGCTTAGTATTCCTGCCCCTAGTAAGCAACGCATCAGTAGAGGCCCCTATGATACCGTTTTTCTTTCTCATGGCCTTTCCCGGAAAGGTTGAGATAACAGTCCACACTCAGTGATGAATCACTGGTGCACAAAGAATTCCTAAAAGACTCATACAATGCTAGTAAGGAATTCAACGAAATACATGCATGATCTTCATCTTTGACCACTTCCTCCACGTCTAACAGCTTGCAGATCAACTTGTTAAAATTACTGATGTGGGCCTCCACATCTCCATCTTCTATCATCCTGAAGTTGAACAACTGCAACTTTAAGTGTAGGTGATTTTCTAGGGACCGTTTTCCATAAACGTCCTCTAATTTCGCCCAAAACTCCGCTGCTTCTTTCTCCCTCATGATGTTACAAAGAACCTCGGATTTAGCCTTCTTATCCAGGATTTTCCATTTTTCATCATCCATAAATGCCTGCTCCTCAAGAGCCTCATATAGCCCTTGTTGAGTTAATAGACTGATCATCTTAATCTTCCATAACTCAAAGTTATTTTTTCCCGAGTAATTCTCAATGTCATACTTCGGATTTCCTGCCATTGATACCTCTCCTCATAGATTCAAGCCTGCACCCCAATGTTAGCTCTTATACCACATGTTGGAAAACTGTGGAAGCACACTAAGATGAATCTAGGAGAGTAATCCAATCGCACCAAGAAAAAACAAAGATAACACAACGATTTAACGTGGAAAAATCCTTCCAGGAAAAAAGCCATGACACAAAACGACGTATGATCACTATGAAAGCAGAAATTACAAAGAGAAAAAGCTTATCCAATTTGAACAACCTCGAATCTCATTGTTGCTACACCCTTTGAAATCCTTGGAAGAATTAGAAACCCTAGAACTACTTCTCAATCCTACTTACACCCACACACACACACACACACACACACACATATAGCCTATAAAAAGATCCTAAGCAAAATCAGAAATAAATTCCACAAAATTACAGTTTTATGTAAATCTGCGTCGAATAGTTCGATGGCATCAAACATACTGCGATGTCATCGAAACTTATCCTTCAATGGCATCGAACTAACACCCAAATAGTCCAGAGACAAAACTGAAAAATCCAATTTTCTCTGATTGCATCGAGCCTTGTTTGATGGCATCGAAAAAACTTTTGATGTCATTGAACACATACCGATGGCATTAAAACGACGCCCAGTTAGTCCAACAACCAACTAGAGAAAATCCAAAAAATCTCGATGGGATCGAGCACTGTTGTTGAGGGTCAAATATTACATATTAGACCCTAGTTATTACCTGATTTTATGAACATGATAATGGTTAACGTCCTATTTTAATCATATTTTTGTTGCAAGGTGAATTTAAATAACTTGGACTGAGAAGGGTATTAAAAGTATGGATTTAACACTCTAAAATTATCAAAGCAAGAGGATGGACCCCAGGGGACCAAGATCGAAGAATTTACATGCCAAAGATCCTAAAAGATCAAGTAATTGGGTTTAAACGGGCTTAAAAATTGTCCAGAATGCAAGATCACATGGTTCCCACCATCCATTTAGCTCGAAACTCTATATCTTGCCTGAGGACCAAAATTAACCGTACACGTCAAAATTCAACTCTTGGATTAGTGTATAAGTGACCCGTGGGCAAGATCAAGTAATAACCATTAAGAGAGCATCTTAGTCATCCTTGAGATATTAGGGCCTAAACTTGACCGATGAAAAGAATACCTACTTAATTTTAACGAAATCGGATGGTGCATTCAAACATAACGCACTTCAGAAGACGGTGGTTAAAATGATGGCAAATCTTTAATTTAAGGAACTCCATATGCATGCACGTGAGTGAGAACAGAGGTTTGCTTCAATGACGGGTATTGCCTTATCACAGGTGGATGGTGTGGCCCACCTAGAGTGCGGATCTACTTCATATTTTGACCCATGGACTAACACGTTACTAAGAAAATGATGAACGGATCTCCAATAATGTCATCAGAAGTGGGCACCACCTATTTTTTGAATAAAACATCTAAATAGTGCCCTTCTTGTGCAAAATACCCAGCAGATGCACCCCATCCGATTGGGTTTTGATTGTGGGCCCCACCCATCATTCCATTGGATGATCTGACCCGTTCAATCTACTCAGGGGCTGGAGATGACCCCATCCATGCTTTCCTTTTGGTCTCACGCACGTGTACACACGTGGATCGTCAAAAAACGTAAGATGTACGACGAGTTGGTTTAATACAGAGGACCGCACCAAAATCCGATCAAAACCACTCCTTCCCGACTATTTTTTCGCCAGAAATCTAATAAATGGGTTAGATTTCTCAGAAAACAGTGATCAGGGGCCCATCGATCATCACGAAGACGTCTCCTATGCATGCGTAACGCACGGGGTGCGTCCGGACGCTGCCTGGTTTTTCTGGCTATTATGCGACCATGGTGGCAATCAAATCACTGATCTAGACCGTCCACAATTAGAAGAAGTGGGTCCCGACCCCATCCAAGAAGCCAGATCAGAGAGTCAGTACAAACCATCATCCAAAAACTGATCTGACGAAAGTCAGTTTTCAAGTGTTGCCGCATCAAAACCGGATTGCATAAGAGCATTACACCCAGCTTCTTGCTGTGTAAAAGCTACACCGACCCATGCATGCTATAAAAGGAGGGAGAGAGAGAACGTAAAGGGATCTAGGGTGGGACGTGTGGACGTTTGGACGTGAAGAAGAGAAAGAAGAGATCAGCCGTCTAAATAGTTCCTTATTTCCTAAGTTGTTTTTCTTCATGTTTTTAAGAGATTTTTAGTTTAATTATCATGGTCATGATTAGCTAAACCTCTTACCTAGGGCTAAGAGTCGAAGCTTGTAGTGAGACAGAGAGTTTTCTTTATGCCTTTGATTCATATTTAAGTTGAACTGAATTTGATTCTAGTTTGATTATAAGGAATGCCTTTAGTTTTTAATGGTTTGTTGTGACTTAAATTACAATAGATCTTCGATGGCTTTGAGTATTTCCTTTTCATTATTATGATCATGAAGATAGGAAGCCCTGTTGTTCACCATTACCCCTTGGACATGGTTGGATGATGGAATCCTTCCTAACATTCATATATCTCTCAAATTAGTTGTGGATTGGCTTAATTTTGTTATTTACTTTGTCTTATGGGCATGGTCTTATCATGGAATCTATTCTAATTTACATCCTTCTTATCTCTTGAAAACTAGATCAAAGGAAGTTTAGATTTGATTTTCATGGTAATATCTTTTAATTGAATAAAGATGGGACTCTAAGTCCAATTGAGTTCTTGAATCAAGCATAAGATCTTCTTGATCTCTACAAGTGGATCCTTGGCACCCCAGTTTCCCATATTTAGATTTCACAAGTTTTAGATTAATATTTCACCATTATTCCCTCATATTCACCTGATTTAGATTTCATTTTATTCTAGTTCTAGTTTTGGTTACTTTCAGAATACGTATAAGGTTCAGTCCCTGTGGATTCGACCTCGGTCTTACTGAGATTATTACTACATCACAACCTTATACTTGGGGTGTGAACAACTGTTCGATGCCATCGAAGGTGACATCGAACAGTCCGTCAATGGCATAGACAGACCCTGTATTTGACTTCGATTTAAGACATCAAATACAACAAGTTGTGCTTAAATTTCACGATCTCACTTCTTCCCAAATCAATAGACAAATGAATGTTGTATCAGAACAACAACTTTCATACCATCAAGAAGCTAATAAACACAAGCACACACATAAGACAATGGAAAGTTACATGATTCATCTTGATAGACAACATCCGCGGGAGAAGAAGAGAGAAGGATTTCTTATTCATATTTGCTCATAATGAGAGCACCTCAATGTATACCCCAATGTATAGAGATACAAGAAACTTTTAAGCCAAGAAAAAACAAAAAGATCGTATCCTAAAAATAGCACATCCCATGCTGGCATGGCCCACAAATATAAAAACATCATATTTTCTTCTCCACAACACATAGCTAATTAACCGTAAGGATAAAGTTGTCCTTTCAATGATTAAAATATCTAACAAATTGAGGGGTAAGATTTGTTGGGATGCCTTGCACAAACCTTAGGATCTAGCCTCCCGAAACAAACCAGAATTATGGATAATAAAGCAATGAAATAAATCAAAGCATCAATCACACACCACACAATAGATTTTTACGTGGAAAACCCTCAAAGAGGTAAAAACCACGGGACCTCGTCCAGATCAACAATCCACTATGAAGTAGAACATTACAATCTTCTTCACTCACGCAGGAGTGGATAAAAAATAAGAGAAATAGAGAAAACGGAGAGATCTAACCGATTACGAGGACATAGAAGCGCTGAGATATAGATTGCACAGTAGAAAGCCTCCACGAGCAGAACCTCCCTTCTATAAGCTTCCTCTCTCTCTTTCTCCTTCTCTCTCACCTTTAATAGCCCTAAACCCTTTAACAAATCCCTTGTAAAGCTTTAGGAAACCCTCTTGCTGTCCCTAGAAAAACCCTAGGTAACCCCTTTTATAGTTTAGGAAACTCCTTTCCGCATCCCTGTTGCGAAAGGACTCAAATCCGCAGTTTCGCGCAAAATCGCGGAACAAACTGTGTAACCTTCGACTAGTCGAGACATCCCTTCAACCAGTCGTAGGTCGACTAGTCGAACATTCCTTCGACCAGTCCTAGCTACAGTAAAAAACAGCAAAATTACTCGCTAGACTTTGAGTCGAAGTTTTCAACTCGAAACTTCGACCGGTCGACCACCACCCTTCGACCGGTCGAGCAGGGCTCTCAACCAGTCGAAGATGGGTCAAAAAAACCCATCAAATCTCCCCATTTTGACCCAGGAGGGATCCACCTTCTTCAAGCCAGCCAGGTTTCTACAAACCTCAAACTTGCCCTTGAGTAAAGCCTTGGTCATCATGTCTGACCCATTATTGTCCGTGTGGACTTTCTCAAGTTGTAACACTTTCTGTTCCAAAGTATCCCTAATCCAGTGATACCGTATCTCATTGTGTTTCGACTTGGAATGCTGACTTGGATTCTTGCTCAAGTGTATAACACTCTGACTATCGCAATAGACCACGTGCTCCTCCTGCTTCAGGCTAAGTTCCTGTAGGAACCTTTTCATCCAAAGCATCTCTTTGCATGCCTCTGTGATTGCAATGTACTCGGCCTCTGTCGTCGACAATGCTACAACCTTCTGTAGTTTGCTCTGCCAAGAAACCGCTCCCCCTGCAAACGTGAACATGAACCCTGATGTAGACTTCCTGGAGTCTATGTCACCTGCCATATCTGCATCTGTGTAGCCCTTTAACACAGGTTTTCCGTCACCATAGCATAGGCTCAACCTGGATGAGCCTCTTAGATACCGTAGTATCCATTTCACCGCTGTCCAATGCTCTTTGCCAGGATTGATAAGATACCGGCTGACAACACCAACCGCATATGCTATGTCTGGGCGTGTACACACCATAGCATACATCAAACTTCCTACAGCTGATGTGTAGGGTATCTTCTGCATCTCTTCCACCTCTTCCTTCGTCTTGGGGCACTGCCTGTCGCTCAATCTGAAGTGACCATCCAGTGAGTATTGACCGGCCACAGATTCATATTGAACCGCTCTAGGACTTTCTCAATATACCGCTCTTGTGACAGCCAAAGCTTTCTGGTGCTTCTGTCACGGGTTATCTCCATTCCTAGTATCTGCCTAGTCAGGCCCAAGTCTTTCATCGCAAAAGACTTACCCAACTCCTGTTTCAGCCTGTCAATCTTCTTGATGTCTTTTCCCATGATGAGCATGTCATCAACATATAATAGAAGAACCAAGAAATCACCATCTGAGAACTTGCACGTGAACACACAGTGGTCTGACTTCGTTCTGTCATACCCATGTTTCAACATAAACGAGTCAAACTTCTTGTACCATTGCCGTGGAGCTTGTTTCAGCCCATACAAGCTCTTCCTCAGCCTACACACCATATGCTCCTTGCCCTTGACTTCGAACCCCTCTGGTTGGTGCATGTAGATCTCTTCTTCCAGGTCACTATGGAGAAAGACAGTTTTAACATCTAACTGCTCTATCTCCAGATCCATGCTAGCCGCCAACCCAAGCAACACCCGTATGGATGTCATCTTCACCACTGGTGAGAATATCTCTTCGAAGTCTATACCTTTCCTCTGACCAAACCCTTTCACCACAAGTCTGGCCTTGAACCTCGTCTGTGAATTCTTCTACTCAATCTTCTTTCTGAACACCCACTTGTTGCTCAGAGCTTTCTTGCCCTTAGGCAATTTCACCATATCATAGGTGTGGTTCTTATGTAAGGATTTCATCTCCTCTTGCATAGCTTTCAACCACTCCCCTTTATACTCGTCGGCTAGGGCCTCAGAATAATCTTCTGGCTCTCCCCCATTGGTTAGCATAATGTACTTATGCGGTGAGTACCTCTTGGACGACTGTCTGTCCCTATATGACCTCCTCACCTGTGGCTCAACAGGTGGATCAAGTGGGGGCTACTCCCCTGGTCCATTTTCTGAAGGAACTCCCTCGTCCTCTGCACCTTGCTGTACTCCCCCGTCATCAGGCACCACGGGAGAAGTAATCGGATCCATGTCCTCTAGCTCACCTGAACTAGGCTGATTCTTCTCTGATTTACCAATGTCTTTTATACACTGATCTTCAAAGAAAACCATATCTCTGCTCCTGACGAGCTTCCTCTCGGTCGGATCCCACAATTTATAACTGAACTTTTCATCACCGTACCCTAAGAACACACACTGCCTAATCTTCATATCGAGCTTAGACCTCTCGTCCTTTAGTACGTGAACAGATGCTCTGCATCCAAACACCCTGAGATGACTGTACGATGGATCATGTCCAGTCTACACCTTCTTAGGTACTTCTCCATTCAATGGGGCTGATGGAGACCTGTTTATCAAATATACCGCCGTGTGCATTGCTTCTCCCCAGAACGTCTTGGGCAATTTCGCATGGGATAACATACATCTGATTCTCTCAACAATGGTGCGATTCATTCGCTCAGCTACACCATTATGCTGGGGGGTCTTGGGAACCGTCTGTTCATGCCGTATACCCAGGGACTTGCAGTACTCATGAAAGTCACCAATGTATTCACCACCATTGTCAGTGCAGATGCACTTCAATGATCTACCTGTCTCTCTCTCGACCATAGCATGAAACAATTTAAGCACATCAAAGACCTCGTCCTTGGATTTCAAAGCATAAACTCAAACCCTCCTAGATGCATCATCTATAAAAGTAACAAAATACAATGCCCCACCCAAGGTTTTTTGTCCTCATAGGACCACAAACATCAGAATAAACCAAATCTAATGCATACACTTTATTAACATGAAAACAATTTTAACAAATGAAACTCTATGCTGTTTCCCTGATAAACAATCAAGACAGGTTTTGAGAGGTATACCTGTCACGTCTGGAAGAAGCCGCTTCCTTGCTAGTAGGTGAAGCCCTTTTTCACTCATGTGGCCTAGACACCTGTGCCACATGTCAATAGCTGAATCTTCCGCCGCGTTCAATCCACCCTTGCACATACTGACACTTGCCTTATAAAGGGTACAACACTTCTTTCCTCTGGCCACGATCAACGAACCCTTGATGAGCTTCCATCGCCCACCAGCAAACCGGCTTTCATAGCCATCATCATCCAGCCTTCCCGTCGACATCAAGTTGAGGCGAAGGTCTGGGATATGCCTCACATCCCTGAGAACTAATGTGCAGCCCACATCGGTCTTCACACAAATATCACAGACTCCCACGATTTTTTATATGCCAGAATTTCCCATCTTCACAGTCCCATAGTCACCTGACTTGTAGCATGTGAAGGAGTCCCTGTGTGGAGTCACATGAAAAGAAGCTCCTGAGTCTATCACCCAGTCAGTGTCCTGACTCGTAGCCGTGAGACATACATCATGATCTGCAGAAAGAATAACTACCATGTCGCCATCTGATGCGACTGCAGTGGAATCTGATTCATCTTCCTTCCCTTTTCCTTTCTTGTCGTTTTTCTTACCACGACATTCATGCTTGTAGTGGCCCTTCTTGCCACAATTCCAGTATTCAACATCTTTTCTGTTACTTAACTTGCCTCTTGATTTATCTCGGGCCTTCCCGCCCTTTCTGTTCTTTCCTCTCCCCCGTTCCTGTGTCACAAGAGCCTCTTGCTGAGTAGACCCCTGAGACTTCCTCCTTGTCTCCTCATTGAAGAGACAATTGGTTACCTGTTCCATGGATATCTTTCCGTCTGGCGCGAAATTACTTAGAGACACCACCAATGTCTCCCAACTGTCAGGCAATGAACTAAGCAATAGCAAAGCCTGCAATTCATCATCCAGGACCATCTTCATAGAGGTGAGTTGGTTCACTATATTGCTGACCTCATTTATGTGCTCGGCCACAGAACCACCATCCTTGAACTTGAGATTCACAAGTCGCCTTATCAGCAAAATTTTATTACCGACTGTCTTCCTCTCATACAGCCCTTGTAATTTCAGCCATAGGCTTGCGGCTGAGGTTTCCGTAGACACATGGTGGAAGACAGAATCATCCAACCATTGTCTAATAAACGCCACCGCCTTTTGGTCCGTCTTCTTCCAATCATCATCAGTCATATCCTTGAATTTTGCTAATATGCCTAAGATTGGAGAATATATGTCCTTGTAATAAAGCAAGTCCTCCATCTTAGCCTTCCATATGGTCCAGTTAGAACCATTGAGGCTGATCATCCTTGAGCCACCTTTCATAATTCAAAACCGATCCTACCCGTTTAATGAACTTAGCTCTGATACCACTTTGTTGGGATGTCTTGCACAAACCTTAGGATCTAGCCTCCCGAAACAAACCAGAATTATAGATAATAAAGCAGTGAAATAAATCAAAGCATCAATCACACACCACACAATAGATTTTTACATGGAAAACCCTCAAAGAGGTAAAAACCACGGGACCTCGTCCAGATCAACAATCCACTATGAAGTAGAACGTTACAATCTTCTTCACTCACGCAGGAGTGGATAAACAATAAGAGAAATAGAGAAAACAGAGAGATCTAACCGATTACGAGGACATAGAAGCACTGAGATATAGATTGCACAGTAGAAAGCCTCCACGAGCAGAACCTCCCTTCTATAAGCTTCCTCTCTCTCTTTCTCCTTCTCTCTCACCTTTGATAGCCCTAAACCCTTTAACAAATCCCTTGTAAAGCTTTAGGAAACTCTCTTACTGTCCCTAGAAAAACCCTAGGCAATCCCTTCTATAGTTTAGGAAACTCCTTTCCGCATCCCTGTTGCGAAAGGACTCAAATCCGCAATTTTGCGCAAAATCGCAGAACAAACTGCGTAACCTTCAACTAGTCGAGACATCCCTTCGACCAGTCGTAGGTCAACTAGTCGAACATTCCTTCGACCAGTCCTAGCTACAGTAAAAAATAGCAAAATTACTCGCTGGACTTTGAGTCGAAGTCCTCGACTCGAAACTTCGACCGGTCGACCACCACCCTTCGACCGGTCGAGCAGGGCTCTCAACCAGTCGAAGATGGGTCAAAAAAACCCATCAAGATTTCCATCCAAACCTAGTCGATGCCTAGGTAGATATCTTTCATGCCCAATGAGTCAGTCAAGCACGCCATCAAATCCCCAACTGTAGACCCGGATTTGGTGGGAAGCACCTATTTCGGGTGGGAAGCACCTACTTCGGGTAGGCTGTAACTGCATACCCACCTTGATGTATATATTGTATATTTATGCCGTCCATTCGATTTTGCCTGCTCATTTTAGGAAACGGGCCCAAAAATGAAGCTATATCCAAATCTCGAGTGGACCAAACCATAAGAAACAGTGGTAATTAAATTCCCACAATTAAAAACTTCCTCAGGCACACCATAACGATTTATTTGCCATCCAACCGGTTGATAAAGTTTATACAAACCTGGATATAATGAAAACACAAATATCAGCTTGATCTATAAGTTTTAATGGTGGGCATTCAATCGTCACTATTTCTGATGGTGAGGTCCACCTGAGATTTGAATCAGCTTCGTTTTTGTGACCATTCCCTAAAATGAGCCGGTAAAATCAATGAATGACGTAAATATACAAGACAAATCAAGGTGGCTCCAGGGTCACTGCCTCATTGATTTGGTGGATATCCCCTGCCTCACCTTGGTTCCGAGGGTGGCTTTGAAAAGGCAGGAGAGTGTGGATATTTTCCGTGCTCAATAAGTCAGTCAAGCAATTCGTCGCAAGGAAGTCGGTCCGATGGTTCACTACATCATGTCGTTCCAAGGGCAGCTTTGACCAAACAAAACTACCTAGATGCCTCTCAGGCCCAATAAGTCAGTCAAGCATATATTGGATACTGACAAATGCACTAGAGCCTCTCAACGTGTGCATGTGCATATGGCCACACATGCAAATGTTCCATGTTCATTGAAAGATGGAACCTGTAAACTCTAACAGGTTAAAAATGGACACCTCACTATGTGGATCATTCTGGCCTCAAAATCACCATTGAATTCTAACAGGTTACATGAAAATGTGGTACATGCATGTTTTGGGTGTACGTGATGTTGGTGCTAAAAACATACTCTCTCTCTCTCTCTCTCTCTCTCTCTCTCTCTCTCTCTCTCTCGCTCTCGCTCTCTCTCTCTCTCTCCAGTCGCTCATTCTCTTGTGATTAATAAAACTCCTTTCTTTCGCTTTTCTTTAAAAAAAAAAATTTTTTTTTTAAAAAGAGAGAAAAAAAAAAAAAAAAACTGTAAATGTCTATGATTTGTCAAAACCCTTATACATGGAAATCAATACAAATTTGGACAAGGATATGTAACCGTTAGAAAATGAATTGGTGTCTTTAGTGGTGGAGAGGTGGGACTACTTCTGGTTTTGGTATATATGATGGTCAAATTTATATATACACAAGCATGACATGGTTTCATGTGCTATATATGATATCATCCCTATTTAAACATCTCACTGTGAATATGTGACATCATCAATCTTCAAACATTAAAATATGTCACGTATGAAAAATATGGCAAATGTGCATGTGCACATGCATAAGTGTACCCCCAACCAAATTTTAATTTCCTCATATGTTTCATATTTTTGATAAACAGGGGATGGAAATTAATACTCTGCTAAGATAATTATAAAATCAAGCATGTCATTATTTCTGTATATATTAATCTTAAGATATGTATCTTTCTACATTGGAGAATATATAATTTCCCTATTACCTTTTACATGACGTTAGTGGTTACTGTTATTTTATATTGATATAGAGGTGAATCCAATCTACCCGTCTAGTGGGTTGAATGCCCTATATTATAAAAACGATAGAGACTAGACCAGCGTACCTTGTGGGTGGACTTTCTGGAACATGGATCATTTGACCGTCTTATACTTGGACGAGAATAGTCCTGAACACTTGTTTTGGCACAAATACTCAAGCTTTGTGAGGTTTGCTATGTACGTGAAATCCACTTTATTCATCAGATGAAAAGCATTCGTTTTACTGTACGTATAAAAGATAAACTTGATTAAAAGCTCAACTGGGACACACAAATGGAAACAATATAAAATTAGTCTTAAAACCATTAATTTCACATTAGTTGTCTGTACTGATTTTATTTTATTTTTATCAAGCTGATTTCTGCATCTTTTCTTTTTCTTGGTGAGTTACACATGATTAACGGGTTTGATTTCACTACAACAAAAATAGGTAACATCGGCACTTTGGTGCAACAAACAGCGGCGCTATTTAAAAGCCGGCCACGGATGTTTCTGGAATTAAAAAAAAAGTGGATGCGATTTTCATTTCGCTCCCATCTCTCTCTCCCGACTCTCTCTCTCTCTCTCTCTCTCTCTCTCTCTCTCTCTCTCTCTCTCTCTCTCTCTCCGACTCTCTTTATATGTCTCCCTCTCCCGACGACTCTCTCTCTCTCTCCCGACTCTTTGCTTTTTCCTACCCCCGACTCTCTCTCTCTCGCGCGAGCTGCCATTAATTTCAGGGTTTAGATGAAGATCTGAAACAGGTAAGAGTCTAGATTTCATCAATTTCAACCTTAGTGATTTCCTGATTAGGGATTTACAATGTTGAAACCCTAATTAGGGATTTTCTGGTTTTTGGAGTCGAGGAATGGTCGAATTAGGGTTTCGAAGAGCTACATTCCTGTGGTAAGCTTCAGATCTCCGAGGATCTCTCTCTCTCTCTCTCTTTCTCTCTCTCTCTCTCTCTCTCTCTCTCTCTCTCTCTCATTTTCAGAAGATCGTGGCAGGGTTTTCGGTTTTGTTTGCTGGCTTTCTTTCTAGTGTTTATGGTTTGATTACGGCGTTCATCACTCTCTCTCTCTTCCTTGATTCTCTAATATTGCATTGGAGAGGTGAATTTTGGTGGGGTTTTTTTTATCTCTCTGATTAGGGGATTTTAGCGAGACCTGGTGGATCGAAATTGTTGTGAACAAAATGCCACTGAATCATTATAAGATTAGGGTTTTTTATTTTTAATTTTTAATTATATATTTTGGGTGGGATTTGTGTTTTTTTTTTTTTTTTTTTTAATGTTTTTTTTTTCTAGTTAGGGTTTTGGATCCTCTGATTTTATTCTCATATGAGATCCTCTGATTTAAAGACCTCATACAAACAAAACCTATTATGTGCACTTGCTTTTTGTAATGTTTTGATTTATAAGTGTGCATTGATGTCTTTTTTAACAAGCATTCTTCTCCATGTACATATTAAACCTACTGTTCAATGACCCTCGATTTACCTACTTGTTCAATTAATCAGAAATAAATTGTTCATAGCTTTTTTGCACAAGAATATATAAAGAAGCACCATGATATGGTCTTTGTGACCTTTAGTTTCCTAATTAATATTTTCCTTTTTAATTTCCTGCTAATTCTAAAGTTATATCCCATTTTCTTTCCCCATAAGAACTACTATGCATTGGGGATTGACACCTAGGATCATACTGATAACCTCAAAACTTTAAGATGCACTGATTCTCGTGTATTTAGTTACTAATAACATGTAGGGGGCACACAAGTGATGGGAAACTTTGAAGGCTTTTGAGAATGGCTGTTGGGGCTTTAAATCATTTTAATTTTGCTACTCTTATTAAATAGAAATTAACAATCTTAGATCTTATTTTATAGCCATAGGCTTTATTCAGTAGAGCCTCCAATCAATATTCAGAAGTCCCCAATTTCTCATCACAAAAAACTTTCCAATCAAATCCCGTTAGATAGATACTCAAAAGGGATTCTTTGCATAAAGGCTTAAAATCAGTCCCCCTTTAACATATGGTTGAAACCAATTTAATATTTCATGTATAAACTTCCAAACAAAGTGTGTGCTATGTGTACGAGCCCACCCAAAAACAACTAAAAAAAAAAAAAGAAAAAAGAAAGAAAAGAAAACTCCTAAATGATTGAAATAAACTCTAAAAGTTCAAATGTCACTTGAAAAGACTTTGAACGTTGGTGGGGATCATCACTATCTCACATGGGGATGTAACGCCCCGGATTTTTGCCAACCTGGGATTAGACGTCCTTAGGCAATGGGTCGATCCTAATACCTCATTAACTTGTCAAAACTGAATCCCAAAGTCTAAAGCCGCCTTTGAACTCATTTCCTTCACAAATCTCACCCTTCATCACCTTGATCTTCCAATTTTTCTAAGAACTTTCACCCTAGACACTATCTTAAACTACCTAAGTAGTATAACTTGGATCACTTTATATACAAATTACAAAGGCCTGAGTACCACCTCGACCAGAAATCACTTAGGACTAAATCCTTTAGAAATGAGACAAAGTAACTAGGTGTGAAACCAGATTAACTACGAAATCTATTTGAATCGCTTTAAATACGATCTGCAAGACCCAAAACTTGTAGAATCATTGACGCTAGGTTGCCCTAAAATCTAGGATCAAACTCATTACCCTACGCTTCTGAGCATCTTGAAACTCCGTATCGGATCTAGACCGCACGTCGGAAGTCCGAATAACTCGAAGTTAAGGAATTAGGACCGCCTCGGGCTTGACAACCATCTCGGAAATCAAGTCCGGACAATGTCCCACGGCCATTCGATCGCTTCCTGAGCGAGAGAGTGTGAAAAACACTATTCCCTTTACAAAATAAATATCCGGAATAGTGATCTCGCATCATTTGTTTGCGGATCGGATAAGCAACTGCAGACCGTCGACCGACCAAATTATACCATCGGATCAAGAAAAATTTCATACACATTTACATGTACTCGGAATCTCCGATCAAGATCCACTGACCGTTGAACTGAAACTGGTCCGCCACGCGTGATCTGGAATCCCGACCGAAATGAAAACTTAATAGAACGTAGATCCAGCGTTAGTGAGCTTAAGTCCAACCTTTGGCTCAAGGAGGCCCGAAAGTCCTCCGTTGAGCCGAAACAGTCCGCTTTGGTTATAACATAAGTATACTTTGACCCTGAGTCTGTTTGGAGAATTCTGAGACTATATAAGGACCTTAAACCCTCTCCCATTCCAGCCATACGAATTTGGATTTGAGAGAGAGAAAAGAGAGAGAAAGTGAGGGAGATGTGAGAGGAACTCCTGCGTTCCCTCGTTCCCGCTATTCGGGCTCCACCGCCGATTCTCATCGCTTTCCTACGATTCCAGGCGTCGCTTCTAGATAAGAAACCCTAACCCTAATCTGTTTTAGGGTTGTATAGGTTGTAGGTTATGAAATAGCTAACTGCTTTTGTTCTTTAGGCTGCCAAACTCCCGTATACGGAACCTTAGCGAACCTATCGACTCATTTGCTTGCGATTCTACAACAAAAGGTGCGGACTTTAGGTGTATAGGTTATGGTTTTCAACGCTTTCAATGTCAGATAATGATAGATTCATGATCTGCATGCAATTGCACATGTACAAAGTGCTTTCCGTTTTCAGTTTCGATTAGAATTGTAGAATTTGGAATTTCACATACTCTAGGTATTCGTATAAAATACCGTATACGTATTTTTATGGAAATGTGTTTGACATGTTTATTTGTCGTATGGATATATGACGTATGGATAAAATACTTATTTGGCGAAAGGATTCGCCTAAATACATGTTTACTAATAAACACTATGTATGTAGAAATACGGTATTGTAAGAAGTACCGTATACATGTATATTTTAGCGATGTGTTTGTCATGATTAATCGTCGATAAATATATTATGTGCGTATAAAATAATTGCTTGGCGAAGGGAATCGCCAGTAATACATGTTTGCTTGTATACATTATGTATGTTGAAAATGCGTATTCTAGAAATCAGATACGTATAAATTTTGGAGATGCATTTATCATGATTATTTGTCAGTAATATATTATACATGGATAAAATACTCACTTGGCTAAAGGATAGCCCTAATACATGTTTTGCTAACATACACCATGTATGTTGTAATAGTGTATTCTAAGTGTTTGTGAAAATGACTAAATGAGTATAGAATCCTCATTCGTGCTCGCCATGACTAATTGTCATGGATTCATGATTGCTGTATTGGCGATACCCTTTTGACAAAAGAATTTGCCCTAAATCACGCCACGGCCAATAGACACCATATATGCTAAAATGTGTGGCCCAAGTGTTTGTGGAAATGACTGAATGAATATGGAACTTGGATTCCTGCTTGCCATAACTATTCGTCGTGGGTGTACGCGTGTTATGATTGGGGCAACTCCCTAGTGAAAGTATTTGGCCTAATGCCTATGTGATTGACATATGTCATGTATGTTGATGTATGTTTGTTTAAGTGTTTTTTTGAAATGTCTGAATGAGTAGTAGTTAGCAAATTGTAATGTATAAGGGTGTTGAGATATGATTCTCAACCTCTTTTAACTATGTGTATGATCTCCTTGGATTGTTGTGTGATTAGGAATTGAACATGTATAAACTCATGCTTGTGTTGTGATTCATAACATGCTCAACTGCTTTATGATTATAACTATGTAATGCATATGTTTAAATTTATATTTACGTTGTATGATCCATCATGGGTGATGGGGGAGCGGAGCAATGAGTGCGTAACAAATGACCACAGCACTTCTAAACGGATAATACCATACCTTGATTGTATGAGTGGAATCTTGATCCATTACTGCTTTATCTATCTGCAAGTTATCATGTTTGGGGCTATGATTATAGTCCAGACAATCGGTACCAGAATTGAATTTGTGGCTGTGATTCATTTGCCACGTGAGATGTGTTAGACGAACCCGAGTCGTACTTTGGTTGGCGATAGTAGTTGGCCACGCGAAGTGCTTATGCACTTCATGTCGTTCAACTTGTTGTGCGCTCGAGCTAGCCGAGCTCGTCAAGTAATCCGATCTGTCTTATGTATGTTTACCATGTTTGGTCGCTACTGCCTGAACCTAGGGTACCAAACTTACCAGTGAAATCCCTTTTAACCATGGTACCTTGATCCGCTAAGACTTATGAGCCGGGCATGGTGGTATGGGACACCATGGTCGAGCTGTCGGCCTACGCTGGGGCCACGTGCCTCCCCGTAGTGACCAGTGAGCAACTAGACTCGTGAGCTGATTATGGTGGTATGGGACACTATATTCGAGCTGCCGATACTTACGGCAAGAGCCGAGTACGGTGAGACCTGTACTCGTGCTGACGGGCGACGAGTCCTCTGTAGTATCTTCGAGTATACTCCAAGGTCCGTGATTGGCGACGAGTCTTTCACAAAGAATCGGAGTATGAGTTGAGCCGAGTACGGTGAGACCCGTATTCGAGTGACGGCTAGTGATTGAGCCGAGTACGGTGAGACCCGTACTCGAGCCGACGGTCAACAATTGAGCCGCATACGGTGAGATCTCGTATCCGTGCCGACGGTGACGAGCCCTTTGTGATGCCTTCGCTACGCCTCTCAAACCATAATATCGTATGAGATTAACTAGGGTCGACGACCCTAGAATGGATCATGTTTGGGAATGATACAAGGGAGGTACCTTAGTTTCCCAATACTTCTTGTTTGAAATGGACTAATAATAACTTGGTAATCATGATCATCATCGCACCGCATGTGCTTAGTAGATGTGGCGCACTGAGGGAGTTAAGCATTCGCGAACGTAAGATGATGTCGCATGAGGGTGGTTTGGCAAGGGCATACAGCATCATGTCATTTCATTCTCGCACTTAATAAGAGTAGTTAGAATAGTTTGATTTGTACTGCTTTATCATTACTGCTTGATTGGATTGATAACATGTTAACCTATGCCTTCTTCCAATCGAGTTGATCACTCACTCCCACGTTACGGGACGGTGTTGTACACACCAACCAGATTTGTTGAATTTCAGATGATGGCGATGCTTATGAAGCAGAGCCGGACTACTTCTATGGTGATGAGGAGGAGTTCTCCTATCATGTAACTCTCGGATGGGTCTCTAAAGACCTGGTACTGCATTGACGGGGCTATGGTACTTGGGATAGAAGATATTACACTTACACATTTGGTATATTTTAGAACTGTACTTGTAATTATTTAACCTAGTAATGTTATCACACTCTGGAGACTCATCACAGTTTATATATTTTATCTATCTATCACAGTCTTCCGCTTGCAAATTTATTGTCTCTGGAGTATGATATTCTGTTTTGGCTTAATCTCACTCATGTTCAATGCACAAATACAGTCAACATTCAATCATCATTCATTTTGTTGCATAAGTGATGTTCTGGAACTCGGGAGTTGAGTTTATGCTCGACCCCCGATTTTCAGGGCGTTACAGGGGACCACCCTGTAGACTTGAAAAATCATCAGTACTTATGGGCCACTTTGGCTCATAATATATAGATGGCACATGCATGCACAAGCATTAAGTCATGCTTGAAATCAACTACTAATACATAGATTGGTTACCATAGGCATGTGACTGTCTTGATGTTGGGTGTAATGAGAGATCTGCATATTGTTTTAGGATGCGACAAGAATATTCACGTTATTTTGTTGTTACTTCAATTATCACCATGCATTTATTACACATATTATTTGTATGTGACTTCAATTCTGATTGTTTCCTTTGGACATGATTATAGTCCATTAAACCTAGTTTGACAGTGCACGTGGAACCCATCACAGATCCTTATGGCCCATCAATTGTTGATGAAAAGTTGGATGCTATTATCGTCAGGTGTTTTTCTATCCATTTTATTAACACACCATAATTTTAGCATATTGTTATCATTCATTGTATTACGCTTAGGGCTTGTTTGATTACGAAGATACTATGGGGAAAAAAAATACTCCCTTGATTTGACATCTTCTCCTATTGATTTGAAGTAAAATAGTTAATTCCATAAAGTCATCATTAACCCTATCCACATTTGCTTTTCTCTAACACAAGATATGAGGGGACAATTGTCAATAAATATGTGGTTTCATATGAGCATTCCTTACAAATCAAACACAACCCAATTTTTTTGGAACTCACTCTTTAACCTTTGCAGCAAAAATCATCTTTACAATTTTGAATTTATTTTTTTAAAGCTTTCTTCTCCTTATCGAACAGGCCCTTAGTTATTGAGCAATGAAAGACAGTTGTTAAATCTATTCAAGATATTGACAAATATTTATCTTTTAAGTAATTGGTGTCAGTAAAACTAGTTGAGAGTCTTGAGTGCATCACCATTAACAAGACGAGACCATGAAATAGAACTAAATATTTGACTAGGAAAGGAATTTAAATGGAAAATTTGACAAGTGATCTTTAAATGTTACCTTGTGACTCTAACATAAGCTCTCGAGTCTCAACATTTGCATGCTTTAGCTTTTGTTTGAGTTGTAAGTTGTTTAAGGTTTCATTTGTGACTTTAATATACTCTTATGTTTTACTTGCATGGGTACCTTTTCCTTTCTGTTTGTCCACAAAAGATGTATATTTTTACTTGGTCTGATCTGTTTATCGTTTCTTTCTTCCACTTTACTTCACCAATCCAATTGTGCTCGCCGGATCTAACATGTGGATATATCAAAGACTACCCGTGCATTTCGTATCGCTGGTGGGGGATACAAGATATATCGTGGGATATATTGCCCGATATCGTCGATATTTAAAACATTGGACACCATGTTAGTAAAACATGGAACAGCTTTTAGTCAGCTTGATGAACACCAAAAAGCGCTTCCGGGAATTACAAGTGCCCAAAAGCACTTCATTGAGCTATGCCAAACATGCCCTAATTGATTGTCTGCAAGGATGATAATTATCTCAAACACTTCACTACATTCTAAAGTTCTCACCCTTTCAATAGATATCATGTTTGTATAGCATGGAATGGTTTTTAGTCAGCTTTACGAACACCAAAAAAGCGCTTTTGGGAATTACAAGTGCCCAAAAGGACTTAATTGACCTACTCCAAACATGCCCTAATCGACCATATGCAAGGATGATAATTATCTCAAACACTTCATTGCATTCCGAAGTTCTTAACCTTTTGATAGATATCATGCTAGTCCAGCATGTTATGGTTTTTAGTCAGCTTAATGAACACCAAAAAGCTTAGAAGTACCACATACCAAGTGATCCATCTTAGGGCTAAAGGAACACTACGACCAACCTTTTGATAGATATCATGTTTAGTACAACATGTGATGGTTTTTAGTAGTTTGATGAACACCAAAGCGCTTAGAAGTACCACATACCAGGTGATCCATCTTAGGGCTAAAGGAACCATGGGATCCATAAGGCAGCTCCCCTACAAAAACCAAGCCTTTTGGAATTAGATTTCCAAACAAGAAGGTGCCTGACACCCTTCATTGCTTCTTCATACATCTCATGTAAATACTTCAAATGATTATCTCGACTTGTCCCTTGCTGAAGCCAAACTTTTATCAGATACTCATAATAGCTGTCACCGCGAGATCCCAGTCGAATATTTTCTCCAGTGAACTCACCTGATTGAGGGCTGCACCCATACGAAAATTTAAAAAGAAAAAAAGAAACAGAATTGTAAGAAAATACATATGGTGTTGAAATTTTCAGTCAGCTACTAAAACATTGTAGACAAGCATGAGACCAGAATAGGAAGAAGAGCATTTCAAAGAACCAAAACATAACCATGTAATATTGTTGGATCAAACATAATACTCATCATAACAGTTATTTCATGTCCAGCCATATAAATAAAATATAAAACCTTTAATGTCGACAATAATTTTATTGACCTAAACAGTGTTAAAACTTGTTACTTGGTAACCGCATCTTTGAGTAGGTGAGCATGCATGCTCAAGTCATAGGAAGCATCTAAGGCAGTCGCGGAGGCCCAATGATGGGCAGAAAAACAATCTAACTTCCCAATTAAGAAATACGTGCAAGCATTTTGGTCTTTTAATGAAAAGCTAAATGGCCCATCATATTCGGGTTAGCTCATACTCGGAGTTTTACAAACTAATAGAATGGAAAGCCACAGGCAGTGGCATGTCCAAGCAATTAAAGCAATGTCTAACAAGGTTAACTGGTGGCAGCATTAATATTTGACCTTGTTTATACAAAATCCTGCATTGGATATGCATGACATGTTCATTTTGGCAAGAAACCTGGTTTCAAACTTCGTTCCTTAACTGCCCAACATTCTGTCCCATAAAGCATGGCTGGTCATGTAACTATCCTATAAATTTCCCTTTCAGCTTAAGTGGCACACGGCGATCAGATAAAACTCTAGAGGCACATCTCCTTCATCAGACCTAGCAAATGAATATGAGCAGCCCAGAGAATGGACCAGTCCAGTCATCATCTCATTTCTTGTACCAGTTAGTTCAGGGACGGCTTTGTGAATCCTGTTTATAGTAAGGCCGATCCTTGGTAAGTGAACAAGCCTTGGTATACCTTCTCACCATCCGGATCCAAGTCCCTTTATGTTGATGCAAATGGACAGTTAGAAAAATGAGTGACCCACAACTCACATTCCATCTACATGTTTGACACACCTGATGGTTGGACAGGCCTGATATTCGAGATATTGTACAAAAGTGCAGCCATCTGATGAACTGATCAGTTCTCATACAAATTCACCACATTGGCACATAGAGGGAAAATAGGATTTGAAACCTTACTCTTATGAACAACCATTGCATTTCAGTTTTTGAATTGCTAACCCAAGTTTGTGTAAGGTTGAAACAGGGGCCAACTTCATGTTGGCATCAGCCTGTTGCAAGCATCTGTATGATTCCCTCAAAGACTCTACTCAAACATGCAAGTGCACACAATTGAGTTTTATGATATGTATATATATGAATATCAAATGATGGTATCATGTCACTGGTCTAGATCTTTATTGTACATTTTATTGTATATGTATGAATTCACTTACAACTACATATGTTTTTACAGGTTAGAGATTTTTTAGCTGGTCAGGGTTCAAGAGTAAGACGGCTTGTTCGACTGTCACAGGAGAAGACAATTAGATTTAGTTAGCAGGTTTCTCTCCATCTATTTGTTTTTGTTTGGTAGTCTTATTTTATGCTTATACCTATGAAGACACTTAATTTATTGAATATGATATTGAATTTGGTATGCTTATAGGAGTTGAGGCTAGGGGCTTTATATTTTGTGTTAGTGATTGGTGCAAAGTTTGTTCCCTTAAGAAAATCAAGAAAATTGCCAAGTATTATTCATCAATATCTTCCATAAATAATTGATCTTGCTTAATTTATATTTTTGTCGCTTCATTTATATGATTTCCTAGAGGCCCAACTTGTAACTCCTCAGAACCCGCTCTGCCGTAAGATATTACGGTGTATGACGGTTCCCAGCAGGTTAAGTTACAAGTTATTATAGAGTTGGTTGGATGTCTTTTATTTTTGTAAATGGTATTAATAGTTAGTTGGATGATGAATGATACTTGTGATTGTGAATGACAATAAACAACTTATATATATATATATATATATATATATATATATATATATATGTTATCCTTGGAGGATTTATTTTTTAAGGGGACATGATATTCTTGCAGCCTATGGTATGGTGCCCCAATATTGCTCGTATGTTACTAGTATGTAGTAGATATTATTAGGTTAATTTATCAAAACAAAATTCATTTATTTAGTTTAAAATTCATTCTGTTATTATTTAGCTAGATGATGAATGTCAATTATGATTGATTATGTAATTGTTTAAGTATAGGACAATCAGTTGCCCATTTGAGAATTTTTATGTGGCCAGGCATAGATATAGTGTGCTTTTGGAGACATAAAAATTCTCAAATTGTTCCATGTTTGGACAATTCAAGGTTGGATAGATTAGAATGCTTTCGGTTCCCTGATTTAAATGCACATGCTAGTTCTGCGTTGTATCTGTCCTTTTCTCTCTGGTTACGTTTCTTATATTTATTTCTAATGTCAAATATCCTCACGTTATGTGGATACTTGACATGGGAATCAAATGCAAGATCAACGTATTCAGAGAGACATGGGGAGATCTGCTTAGAATTCGGCGTGGGCATTTAAATGAGAACATGAAAGTATTGCAATCTATCTAGTCTTGGATGGGTGACTGATTTAGTTAGTTAAAGATACCATTAGAGATTCTATTAGATGCCTAAATCGTCGTCGCTTGTGGGGTGAGCAATAATGGTGCTTGTTTCATTATAATTTTTCAGGCTTATGTTGTATTTCAACTAACTTGTCGAAGTAGCCGAGTAACATAGTGATGGATAAGAGTTGGATTCATTTGTCAAGGTATCTCAGTAACTTCTTCTTCCAGTTGTTGTAGCCCAATGGTTAAGATGCATTGTTTGATATGTCCTCCAATTGCGTTGAATGATTTAGGGTAAGCAATGCATATGTAAGTGGAGCTAAGGAATTCCTAGACTTTGCATTTACAAATGTAAGTGATGGAGGGAGGATCCTATGTCCATGTAAGAACTGTAATAACAATTTCTGGGTATCTCGACAAGAAGCATACAATCATATCGTGTGTGACGGATTTAATACAAGTTATACTCATTGGCATTTTCATGGGGAAGCCACGTCTTCTTCTATGCCTAATCTAGATCCAAATGATGATATGCACGAATTGTTACACGATGCATTCAATTTTTCGAGCCCGGATAATCAAGAGAGTGATGCAACATATAGACCTACACAGGGGCTTAATCCCGAAGCACAACAATTTTTCAAATTAGTAGAAGATGCCGATAAAGAATTGTACCCAGGCTGCAAGAAGTTTAGTAAGCTCTCTTTCGTTATTCGTCTATATCACATAAAGTGTCTTGTTGGATGGAGCGACAAGTCATTCACGATGTTACTTGAATTGTTAAAGGACGCACTTCCTGAAGGTGAAACCTTACCAAGGTCTTTCTATGAAACCAAGAAGATTATTGGAGACTTGGGCCTAAAATACAATAAAATTGATGCTTGTCTCAATGATTGTATGTTATATTGGAAAGAGACTGTCGATGAGCAATCATGTGGTATATGTGGTGCTTCCAGATAGAAAACATTTGAACATCAATCAGATAATGAGGCGACTTCTTCGACTGCCAAAGAGAGAAAAATTTCAGCGGATGTACATGTCATCTAAAATTTCAGGGCTCAAGAGCCATGATTGTCATGTAATGATGCAACAATTACTTCCGGTAGCGATACGAACAACATTGCCGAAGTGTGTGAGCTCAGTCTTGCTTGAATTGTGCAATTTCTTTAGGGAATTGTGTTCCAAAATTGGCCGAGTAAAAGATTTTGATCGGCTGAAATCCCAAATTGTGGTAACACTTTGTCATCTAGAAAAGATTTTTCCGCCGGCTTTTTTTGATATTATGGTGCATTTGCCCATTCATTTAGCGGGCGAGGCCAAAATTGCAGGACCGGTACAATACCGATGGATGTACCCCATCGAGAGGTGCGTGTTAATGTTTATAAATTAATTTTATTTGTCATGTTGATCCAGTTGCGCTAATCGACCATGTATTTCATAATATTGATAATCATAGGTACCTGCTCACACTGAAGTCATATGTACGTAATAAAAGTCGGCCCGAGGGTTCAATTGCAGAAGGGTACTTGGCCGAAGAATGCTTAACTTTTTGCTCGAGATACTTGTATAATGTGGAGACAAGGTTCAACCGACCAATACGAAATGATGACTATGGTAACACCGTTATAGAACAATCCACTATTTTCCCACGAATAGATCATGCATTAGGGAAGCCTGAGGATTGTGTGCTAGATAAAGTTACATTTACACAGGCACATCGATATGTTCTATTTAACAGCGGCGCGCTCATCCCATTTCTTGAGTAAGAAAACTGTAACACTTATTTTATACATGATGAAAAATAAGTTACTATCACGTGTCTTACCGAAATCAATTCATATGCAGAGAACACATGAATGTTGTTAAGCAGAAGAATCCTCGCGCACGACCAAGGGATATAGAACACATTCATAATGAAACATTTCATAAATTGTTTAGCGATCATGTAAGTAGATACAATAAGTCGATCGACGTGTGCATGTTTATTTATTTTCATTGTCCAGACATGTGCTTCTGTTTTAACATTTTTTAAATAGGTTGAACAGCTGCGCCAGGTAGAGAATGAGCAGGTCTCAGAAGACCTTAGATGGCTAGCTCGGGGTCCTTGTGCAACAAGAAGATACAAGGGTTTTATCATCAGTAGTAATGGTATGTTAATGTATTTACATGCAAGAAGAGCTCATTATAAATGTGTAGCAACAGCTAGAGTATGTACACATTAATTATTATCATGTGATAATTATTATTGCAAGTAAAACTCAATGAAGAAATATCTCAGCAACCCGGGGCCTCACAGAGTAGCACGGCAAGGGATGATATATTATCTCAAGTCATGGGAGAAGACAAGTATGGTCGTGTCCGCACTTATGGGTTAGGACCATCTCCATCTGATTTGTGGGGTGCAACATCCATCTAATAAAGGATGGCTTCTATTGATCAAAGGAGAGATGAAAGATATGAGGAACTACATGCTGATATAGTCTCTCTTAAAGAAAATATAGCTGCACTCTCATCCTCAAGAGATGCTGAAATTTCTTTCTTGAAAAAAACTCTGATGAAATTGATAGCCACTATGAATAATGCAAACAATAACCCACCCACAGTATTTGGTGTTGCAGCTAGTTCTAACATGAACCAATCGTCCTCATCATCAAGCCATTGGGTGACCTCTCGGGTAATTATATTATATACATGTATTTATTTACATATACACTATGTCCTAGATTATATATAGTTTAGTTGGTATATAATGATTGATATTGATTTATCATTTGCAGAAACATTCGACGAATAAGGGGAAGACCACGAGTTACACTAGTGCTGGGGTAATTCCTTATACCAAGTGAATAGTTCTTTTATTATATTTTGATGTTATTATGTTATATGTGGTATATGGATGAGTGTTTATTCAATACAATGCAGTTTGTCAAATAAGGAATTTTATTTTGTAGGATGTGACTAGAGTTCTTCTTACCAGTATCGTCATACCCGGGGTTACTATTGTTAAAGGAATTGTTTTGAGCAAGGATCCGCTCATAAAAGTAGGGGGGCACAAACTTGGAATTGGTTTTTGGGAAGTATTAATTCATGTGGCAATAGTACGAGAGGAGGTTTTGATAAGACCTTATGGATGATATAAAACAATTGAGGATGCTGTTGGAACGAGTATTGTTTGGCCGTCTATTATGTGTAAGGTCAGATTTTTTTTTTTTTCCATATACAATAGAATTTCTTGTACAAGAATGCGAGTACTAATTAATTTCTTTTTATTATTTTGTTTTGCAGGTTCAAGGAAAGATGGATTGAGCTAAATGAAAGGATCTCTCTCTCTCTCTCTCTCTCTCTCTCTCTCTCTCTTGTAAATGTTTTATGTTTTGTGCATGGGTTTAGGACTGATGTGTGATTGGTTTTGGATAGTAAGTGTTTAACTCTAATTTTGGAATTTGGATTGACTTAAGATCCAATGCACATATGATAGGTTGGGTAACTCTGGTTCTTTCCATGTTTCTTTACAACATTAATAGGAGGGCGTTTACCTTTTTTAACGTATTTTTTGTGGCAGTGTTAGATGATGGAAGCCAAGCGAAGGAGAACAACTACATTTATGCAAGTATTATAAGTCTTAAGCTCCATTTGGTCATCACATCAATCTTTATGAATATAATTTTTTATCAAACCAAATGGATCTTAAGCCCCTTTTTTAACTCCGCCAATGCAACTACTTGCATTGCCGGTCCCAAGCCCGGGTAAAGGAGGAGGGAGAAAGGCTTGAGCGTCCAGGTGAGTTGTATCATTTTCTTCCATATTTCTTTAATGCAGCAATCATTTCTGGCAATCATATTGCATCTAATAAAAGTCTGTTCAAGGTGGCTAACAGTCAAGTTGATGCACCTTCATCTGCTAAAGTTTTACCCTGATTTTTATATTTCAAACTGGAATAGTTTTTTTTCCCCTTTCTTTTCTTTGTGTTGAGCTAGTAAATCTGTTCATCCTCATGACATAAGCTTCTAGCATATATAGTTCCTTCACCGTTTCTTTTATGTTCGTTCATGCATCAGGTATATGTCATCTACATTACTAAAAGTTGCCAGTGAACATAATTCACTGTCGTTAAGTTGTTGGTAGAGGTCATTTGACAGAATTAAGAAGCAACTGGAAGCAAATTTGTTGAGGTTAGCATTCTTTCTTCTGTTGGCTTTCATATTCTATAGTCATTATTTACAAACAAATTATTGGGTAATACCCATGATGCCCCTTTTTTGTTGTTAGAAAGATGTAGTAGTCACACTATTCTTCACTTATATTCTTTACATATAAAGGATTACGATATCTGAATAAAAATAATATTATTATCCAAAGATTTTGTTTACATGTCAGAAAGATGCAGTATGGCCATGTAATGATGGATGTTGTTTCTTTATTGCAGGCCCCTGTTTACATGTTACCACATTCATGCACATGTTTGGTGATAGCAAAAGGGGTGGGTAGTTCAATTGCAAGAAGAGAATCATTGCATGTCAGTTGCTTTCCTTTTTTCCTTTTTTATTTTCTTTTTCTTTGGTAATTTACCTTGACTGTTTTTTTTTTTATAATCTTGTAATTTGAGAATTTAGAATAGCTAGAAGCCTTTCAAAAGTTAAAGTCAGAAAAGGCTTTGGAGGGAAAGGAAGCGTAAGGAATAGAAGCATTAATTAGACATTGTGTTTTTGTCATTCTCTGTTTGCACTGTCTTGATAAGTAGAACTTTTGAAATGATCCCCTGACACATAATTGCTGACAGTGCGTCCTTATATATATTTTTATTTTTGTTATCAAGTACCTTCTAATTTTGTTATATGCTTGCACAGGTGATTATCCTACAAATGTTAATAAGCTCTGTTTTATAGTTCTGTTATTTGAATCACCATTCCCATTTTCTGTGAAAGTGATTAATGCTTATCTATTACATTTGTTTCTTAGATTGGATTGGCGATGTCTCCATTGAGCAACTTGTTTCTGGAGTATAGTTTTGCTGCATAGGTTTATTTGATTTCAATTCCTGCTATTTTGTCCAAAGATCCAAGGTCCGGTCACTTAAAGAGTGATACTTTTTCAGGTATGGAAGCTCACTCATTGTGATCTCTGTGAGATTGCAAGAAATTCAGCTCATCAATCTGGATTTTGGGATTTTGGGAGCTTTGCATCTGATGGGCATTCGAGGTTCATGGATTTTGGGAGCTTTGCATCGGATGGCCTCTTTTATTTCGGTAATCTCTTTTTCTTTTTTCTTTTTTAATGCGCAGGGAATTTTGTAGATGTTTGCATTGTGTGGTTTTTCACTCTATACACTCTAGCAGAAGTGCACTTCCAATGCACTTGAGAAAAGACATTTAAATTGTCCAAAAAGGTAATTAAAAAAAATTAGAATTCACCTAAAGCAATTATTAGCAAAAGATAAAGAAATGAAAAAAACTACCTACTTAGGCCCACAGATCCTTGCCAAGCATTTTAGACTGACTTGACATACATGTGGACAAGCATGGCATAGATGCATTCAATTGGTCATCTTGATAAATATGTCTGATGATGTGATGGCCATTCATCCACTGTATGTGTGGCAGATATGGTAGGTGTGAATGTGAATTTGAATGGTTGAAATTGCAGCCTGCATTGTGGATGGAGCATAGCTGAGAATCAAGCCATCATACATTTAGTGGCGATCAAATGAGTGATTAGAAAGAGAGGAATTCAGCAGTGCAAATTCCGCAAGTGAAATCAAGTAGTTAAGCACATCTTGATGAGTTTGATTTTCATGCTACACGCCATTCATGTGTGCCATGATTTCGATTGCATGGATTGACATTTGTATTTTGTCCATGAAAAGAAGTTTAAATAAAATAGAAAATTCACATATGGTAAGAAGAAAATTAAAGAAAATAAAGGAGAAACTGTGGAAATATGGAGGAGAAAAAATTTACATATAGTAAGAAGAAAATTACAAAAATAAAAGTGAATCAGTGGAAATATGGAGGGGGACAGAAAATAAAAAGAGAAACTGTGGAAATATGGAGGGAGGCCCATTTAGATGAGATAGCACAATTTGCCTTACTAAATGAAAGTTTTTTATAATTTTCTTATAACAAAATAAATATAACAAAAAATTTAGATGAGATAGCCCATTTAGTGCATTAGTGCTCGTTACATAAATATAACAAAAAGAAGATGGAAGTTTGAAAAAAAAAAAAAAAGAAGAAGTGATGATTTACCCCTTCTTCCAATATTTCCCAAAATGGTCTACTCTGCTTTAATTCATCAAGTCCCACTCAAAATTTGTGTTTTGATCCTCAAAATAGGCCTAGATCTAGTTTAAATTTGGTTTCTAAGATTCCTTCATGGTCGAAATGAAGAAAGGAGTGGGAAAACAAGAGAACTTTTGAAAATAAGAACTTTCATAATGGGCCCTTTATGGCAGTGTCAGCTTGTGACAGCCATATCAGCCTCGTGAAGGTGTTGATACAGCAAATTTTTTCATAACTGACCAATTCACCCTCGTATCGCATAATGGGGCGACTGTTTTTGTTACTATGTCGGCTGATATGCAACCATTTTTGGAAACCATGTTTATGTCCGAGTTGCTAAGGTTCCATGACATGGGGCTTGAGCCCATATGAAGCACCTTAGGAGAGGACCCCACAAAATCCTAGAGTGGGCCCCATTATGTCCAGTTACAGATCTGGGTTCCACAATCGTTTGGACAGTTCTGGATTAGATTTAGCTAATAGTTAGGATTAAATGAGGTTTCTTTTGCTTTGGAAAAGGTATATAAACGTGTAAAGATTCTTTTATGAATATAGTAGAAGTGTGTATTCATGCCTTTTTTCCCTTGAAGGTTTTGATCAGCAGTGATGCTTCTGTGGGCTTTGGTCTTGAGGTGTGGCAAATCTTCTTTGCCTAGAGTGCTTCATCTAGGATTTTGCTCTCAAATGGGTATTGTGAAGTAGAAGAGATGCTTACCCACTTTTTTATTTTATTTTAGAAGATGATTCAGATTTATCAAGCAAAAAGAAAGCTACAAAGGCAAAGGCCTCAAAAGGCAAGTGATCCTCTTATCATTTCACCTTGAGAAGCCCAAAACAAAAGCAAACACAAAAGACCAAAAAGAAAAAAATAAAATTGAGAGCTTCCTGTAGAAACTGTGATTGAACATCAATGGAAGTGAATTGAGAGCTGCAAGCATCAGAGTTTTCTGATTTGGGTTGTGAAATCAGCTGATACATTTTCTAATAAAAACTGGGATTGGGATGTATTTGGTCTAGTTATCCAAAATTGGTGTTGAGAGAACTTGATATAGCCTTTCTTCCATTTGGCTGAGAATCCTTAGATCCTTATCTCATAGCCCATTGTTCATGGGAAGTTGATCCAAACCCTTCATCTCACCCATACACATGGAAAAACAGAAAAATGCAAGGCTGTACAGAGCAGATATGATTCCAATATATAACAGCTAACATTTGAGAAAATGATGGCCATTTTTCTTTGAAAAATAACAGCTGTTATCAGAAAGGCATTTTCATTATATAACACCATGAAGAATGCGAAGTCCTGTAACAACAGGAGTTGTGACGACTTCTAGAAGTCATGGCCGAATTTCCTTCAGCCAAGCTGCCTCTTGGAGTTTTCTTTGCAAATGATAGCCCTCGCTAAACTATGACCAAGATATTATTCGATCTCTTCCTCCCTAAAGTGAGCAATATTTCAAATTTGACCGATCAAATTTCCAGTTATTATTCATTATTGTTATCATTGTCATTTTTCTAGTGAATGGTTGTTGTTAGATTTTGTTTTATTAATCATGGAAACCATTGTAAATCAGAGTAATACACATTTATTGTAAATCATTGTCATGGAAACCATTGTAAATCATTGTCATTTCCAGTTATTAAGCCATGCACTATCTGTTCATTCCCTCACATTTATGTAACATAGTTTGTTATTCCTCTAACTGATAACGTTTGCATTTGAGTAGTTTGTTATTCCTCTAACTGATAATGTCTGCATTTGATTATCTTAATATTGGGTCATGTTGTTTGCTTGCAGTTGATCACAATGCATCATCAACATGAGAGATGGATCGGAGTAGACTTCCTTTTTCTCTATCCAGGGTCCATGTACACTGGAGTAGACTTCTACAAGAAGTTGTGTGGAGTGTCTATTATTCAAAGGTGAGCTTTTATGCAAGTATTGAATTTTTGGCATAAAAAACTAAGCGAGTATTTTGAGATAAATATGAGATTTTCACTACCTATTCTAATAATAAATGCAAATCCTCTAGCACTAAAACTGTTGGAAAGACTTTTGGCATTTGTACAACAGCCCCGTCTTCACAGGTATGTATTTGCTATTGTGTTTCCAACTGTCTAAAAAGAATGGAAATGCTTCCTTAACTCCTGTTAATATGAAAATGGGGAAAGGATAACCTCAGCCTTTTAATCAATTGTGCCTGAATTTAGTCCTACAAGCACTTCAGCCTTTTGACGCCACTCGTGATAGAGTAGACCATATAGAGGATTTGTTTTTATTTATATATTCGAGACCATTTTTAATTTTTTGTAATAAATATTATATTTTTTTATTATGAATTAATATAAATTTTGTTTAATATTTAGTTTTAATTGTATTGCATCATTTTTTTTGTTTCAAATATTTAAAAAAATATATGTTTTTCAATTGAATTATATATAATAAAAAAATATTACTGGCCTATCGGGGCCTTTCAAATCTATACAGAGACTTATCCGCGGTTTTCTGTGAAAAAAATGTTCAGAAACAGTTCTTTTAACGGCGTATGGAGAGAAATCAAGCTGCGCTTTTTAGTCTATAGCGGCGCTTCTGCCAGAAATAGCAGCACCCACAAAAGCGTCGATAAAATCAGAATGAGCACCAACAATTGCAGCAGCTGAGTTAACTTCAATTGTTTCTTGTATTTTAGGAAGCATTAAGGCACATAGTGATTGTGTTTGCAAAGCTAAATCCTGGTATAAGATAAAGTTTTGGCTCCACTGTTCTCTGTTTTCCAGAATGATCCAGATGAGGAAAATGCTATAAGTATTTCTTTTTCTTTTGAAAAAGAAAAAAGTCCACAAAGGGCCCGTTTGGACGGGTGGATGTCCACATACGTTCAAGGTGGGCTCAACTGAGTTTACTCAGTACGAGAAGAGCCTACTCAGTACGAGAAGAGGCTCAACTGAGTTTACTGCTATGGTAGAAACCAAGGTATTATAAAGTGGGGTGAAGTGTTTGGGTCTTGGTCAGTGAAAGCAAGGGAATCTAGAGGTGGGTTTTTACTGTTGGGGTTTAAACAGTAAGAAAAAGACACCCACTATTGAAAAACCTTGAATGTATGTGGGGCTTTATTTTTGCTTTTCAAAGTGGATTTGTAAAAAATCTTGCACATCGTTTAATTTTATTTTAAGGTCCTTAGCTCCAATGCAGAGGAGACATCAATGGCTATATCTAGCCTTTGAATAAGGTTCAAGCTCCTTAGCTCCTGTTGTCCATGTGCACTTAGATGCAACCACTTCTCTAGGCTCCCATTAGGCATATGCTCAAACACAAGAGCTTTGAAATCATTGCCTTTAAAATCAATGCTTGAGCAAGCAGTTATGATTTTAACTAGATTCTGATGCCGCATATTTCTCAAGGCTTCACACTCGACCATGAAACTCCTGGAAGCTCCTCGTCGTTGAAGATTGAAAACTTTAACTGCAACAACTGTTTCATCCCGATCTGTGAGAAGGTTTGTCAGAATTAGTTTCCACTTTCTTTCTTTCATTTTCATTCTTCTATATTATCATCATATTCCATGTAAGCTTGATATTGATATAATGAAAATGTCTTAATCATTTGATATTCAAGTAACCAAAATTATGCAGTTGTTTCTCCACAGATGGGAAAGCAGGTGCTTGAAACAACACTTATAGTTCAAGAGCTTTGTGCCAGCCCACACACGCATCTTCACACTTACAGTTTGACATGCGGTTGCATGTGCCATTGTGGCCCAGGTGGTGGACTCAGGACCTTAGCTTAGATGCTGAACCAAAAGATGTTAATTTAAAAAACCTAGAACAATTTCTCATTTCTTTTGGCTCCAAAGAGTTCCTTGACTAGAATCTGGCCTCCAAGAGCTTGTACACCAATGCCCAAGTGATCCTGAGTGTTCATCTGGTAGTCCTAGTTGCTACATGAAGGCAATATGACGTTAGAAGATTTCCCCACCCCAACTGAGATGAAAGATGGACTCACAAACCTTGCTAGAGTCAAAGAGCTGATTGCTGTTATGCAGAGGTAGAGAGAAAATATTATGAAGAATGTAGGTAATGCATCCTAACAATGGTCAATTGTAGCAAGTACCTTATCAGCAACAGAGAAGAATGGTTGCCTTAATCATTTTCTTCAATTACGGGCATAGGTTTCTCAACCAATGGCTCCAAGTGCAGTGGTGGCACAAGTGACAGTTCTGTGGAAGAATCAATTAGCGTAGTGCTAGGAGCACTTGAGAGGCTTCCTCTTGATGAGATCTTCAGGAATTATGGAAACTGTCAAACATCTCCTTGGCAGGAAATAGGAGCTTGAAGAGAGGGCAAGAACTTTGTTTGATAGATTAATTTGTTTTTATTTATTGTAATAAATATATATATCTTTTAATTGTCTAGTAATATAAATTTTGTTTCATGTTTAGTTATATTTGTATTACATCATTTTTATGTTTCCAATATTTAAAAAATATAGGTTTTGATTGAATTATAATAAATAAAAAATTACTGGCATGCCAGGGCCTCTCAAATCCATAGAAAAGATACTAGCGGTGCTTCTGTAGAAATCTTGCGGCGCTTTTTCATGAGAAAAAGTGTCCAAATACCAGCTATAGCGGCGCTCGATGAGATATTAGCGGTGCTTATTAGTGTCGCAAAATCTGTTCTTAGTGGCGCCTCTGTGATGGGGACATCTCGCGCACACGCGCACGCACAGCACCACCTCTACGCACGTACGTACGCAGAAGGAGGATTCCATCATCGATCTGGCTCGATGACGACGTCCAGGGAGGGCCTCCTAGTTAGAAGACAAGTTTTGGTTCAGAAAAGTGGGCCTGATAGTCAAGAAAAGCCCATCATGGGATCTCATGATTGTGGCCCACTCGTCGGATTAATTTCATTTTTTAGGTTTTACTTATTGTTATTATTTAGAACATTGTGAATGCTTTAGATTTCTGTGTTTGGTTTTTATTTTAGTTTACTTCATCGCCAAGTAATAGGTTGCGCACATGGTGCGAGTTTTTGGGTATAGGGCTCTCTCTATAAATAGGCACCCCTTGTAGTTCTTTTGATTCATTGAAATTTAATAAAAATTCCTGCTTTAGTTTTCTGCTCTCTTCGTGAGTTGTGGAAGAACTCAAAAGTGGGTGCGAAGCCCTCCCTTTTCGAAGGGCTAACTACCGTGGTGCGAAGCCACATCGACCCCGATTCATCCCCATCCCCCATCATCTTTTTTTTTTCATCTTCCCCCACCATCCATACTTCGAATTCGTCCTTCTGTTGCATCGGAGTTCTTCATTACAGCAGGTTTCCAGATTTCAGCCCGTAGGCGAGTTGAAACTTCGACGGAGCGCCCCAAGCCCGCTATCCATACGCGGGATCGTCTTTTGGTTCAGGTTTTTATCCTCTTTTATCCTCTCATAGCCTTTTTTTTCATGAAACCTAGCCCTAGATTACGTTTTCCCTAACTTATATGCCCATTTTCTTTCCCTAAGGTTCCTTGATTTGAATCTGGTGAATCCCTTGGATTAGGGACTGATTACTATGTATGTGTGAAGGATTATTTCTTATCTTTGAGTATCATTTGCTTCATAATTTTTATTGATCCAGCCCTATTATGTGTAGGCCTAGACCAGCATAAATTCCCCTTTAATTGAACGTTTGGATTTTCATGTGGGATGTGGAATTTTGTAATTGTTTCTGAATGGTATGATCTAAGCCTGAAATCTTGCATATCATATTTACATTTCATGTCCTGCATCAAATTTGGTATCAGAACTTAGGGTTCTTATAGGGGAATACATTACTTGTTTAGGGTTAGTTGGTTTGAGTCCTTCATGCATCCAGTCCATCACATATAGCTTTTAGGAGTTCGTAGTCCCTGATATCAGCTGCTGAAATTTCTGTTAACAGAAAGCTAGCAACTCACGTTGCTGGAATTTTCTGTTATTCCTTATTTTGACAACTATATTGCTGGATTTTAGTAGCACTACATAGTTTCCCTCATATAAAGTCTCATAGGATCATTTAGTCCCATATAGTTGTCGTAGAAAGTCCTTAGGTGGAGTTAGCAAGTTGTACGCCCGCACGTACGGGTCATGGTTTTGGCTAGCACCCTACACTAGACATGCAACAACTACTAGAGTCATTAAACAAGTTGTCCCAGCAGATCGAGTCTTGGGGTAAGCGCATGGAACAAAGCATAGATCGACGCCTTGACCAAGTAGAGGCCTCCTTCAGGACAAACCCCACCGTTAAAGAAAATGCCCAATCTCAGGCAGGTGGTCAGGAGGATAGACCAATGAATAAAGGTGGCCAAGGAATCAGTCATGGGTATGCACCCGTGCACCCACCCCAAGAGGGGCATCAAGACCACTATTTTGAGTGGCACAACACGCACGGCCCAGAGGCTAGTATAGAGTTACCCATTGAGACCATTCCGGTAGTAGATGAGTTTCGTGATGTCTTTCTTGATGATCTACTGGATGAGTCTCTCCCTAAGAGGGATATAGAGCACACCAGAACATGAGACACCGTAATACCTACAGTCGAGTTTACATTGAATATTTTTGTCGATAGGTCCACAGGTCTAAGTCCTCGTAAAGTCGTTACTAGTTATAAACCTAGGAAACCTATTGATCTTGTCCCTATGTCACTGTCCAATAGGCTGTTAGAGTCTGCAGAGTCTTTTGCGCATCACATTCATTCACGGCATCAAGAAATCAAGCAAAAGATCATGACTAGTAATGAACATTACACATTTTCTGCAGACCAGCATAAACGTTTCAAAGGATTCAATATTGGAGACTCCATGATGATCCGCATCAACCCTGAGCGGTACCCTCTGAGAGCCGTTCGTAAGTTACATGCGCGTAGCGCTGGACTCTTCAAAATTATAAAACGAAACGATCTCAATATGTATGAGATAGATCTTCCACCTTTCATGAGAATTAGTTTCACATTTGATGTGGAGGATCTAGTTACTTTTCAGGAGACCACTGATACTTTGTTCGGCCTTTCGCCCACCCATCATGATTCCCCATATCTATCCCTTGAACCATGGCCCCTTTTCGACCCATTTTCCCAGCCTCTACCTCCCATACCCACTCTTCCTGACTTTTCTTCCCAGCCTCTACCTCCCATACCTACCCGTCCCGGCCCATTTCCCCAGCCTCTACGTCTCATACCTACCCGTCCCGACCCATTTCCCCAGCCTCTACGTCCCATGCATACCCATCCCGACCCATTTTTCCAGCCTCTACCTCCCATACCTACTCGTCCCAACCCATTTTCCCAGCCTCTACCTCCCATACCTATTCTTCCTGACCCATTTTCCTAGCCTCTACCTCCCATACCTATTCTTCCTGACCCATTTTTCCAGCCTCTACCTCCCATACATATTCTTCCTGACATTTCTTCTCAGCCTTTCCCTCCCATACCTAACCTTCACACACCTAGAGAGGAAATAGAGGATATCCTGGACCATCAGATAGTTTCAATGTCGGACAGCAGGTTTCAGAAGTACTTGGTCAAGTGGAAGTCACGCCCCAGCTTCAGACAACACGAGGCTAACTGCGGAAGATCTTCAGAGACTTGATCTTGACGTCCTGGAGCGGTTCAGGAGTTTTATTTCGCCAGTGGCGAAATCTTCGCAGCCGAGGAGAATTGATGGGGACATCTCGCGCACACGCACACGCACACCACCACCCCTACGCACGTACGTACGCAGAAGGAGGATCCCATCATCGATCTGGCTCGATGATGACGTCCAGGGAGGGCCTCTTAATTAGAAGACAAGTTTTGATTCAGAAAAGTGGGCCTGATAGTCAAGAAAAGCCCATCATGGGATCTCATGATCGTGGCCCACTCGTCAGATTAATTTCATTTTTTAGGTTTTACTTATTGTTATTATTTAGAACATTGTGAACGCTTTAGATTTCTGTGTTTGGTTTTTATTTTAGTTTACTTCATCGCCAAGTAATAGGTTGCGCACATGGTGCGAGTTTTTGGGTATAGGGCTCTCCCTATAAATAGGCACCCCTTGTAGTTCTTTTGATTTATTGAAATTTAATAAAAATTCCTGCTTTAGTTTTCTGCTCTCTTCGTGAGTTGTGGAAGAACTCAAAAGTGGGTGCGAAGCCCTCCCTTTTCGAAGGGCTAACTACCGTGGTGCGAAGCCACATCGACCCCGATTCATCCCCATCCCCCATCATCTTTTTTTTCATCTTCCCCCACCATCCATACTTCGAATTCGTCCTTCTGTTGCATCGGAGTTCTTCATTACAGCACGGTTTTCAGATTTCACCGTGGCGAGTTGAAACTTCGACGGAGCGCCCCAAGCCCGCTATCCATACGCGGGATCGTCTTTTGGTTCAGGTTTTTATCCTCTTTTATCCTCTCATAGCCTTTTTTTCATGAAACCTAGCCCTAGATTACGTTTTCCCTAACTTATATGCCCATTTTCTTTCCCTAAGGTTCCTTGATTTGAAACTGGTGAATCCCTTAGATTAGGGACTGATTACTATGTATGTGTGAAGGATTATTTCTTATCTTTGAGTATCGTTTGCTTCATAATTTTTATTGATCCAGCCCTATCATGTATAGGCCTGGACCAGCATAAATTCCCCTTTAATTGAACGTTTGGATTTTCATGTGGGATGTGGAATTTGTGTAATTGTTTCTGAATGGTATGATCTAACCTGAAATCTTGCATATCATATTTACATTTCATATCCTGCATCACTCTGGAGCCATTTTTGGACTTGTAAGTCTCCTCGAAGTCTTTCCTTTGTCTAATAGCTGCACCTGCTTTCTAGTAGTTTAGCAAACTTGTATTTGTCTTGGACATAAGGACATTGTCAAACTTCTCAAACCTGATATTGAAATGGCAAAAAGAGGTGAAAAGATTCAGAAGTAAAGAGGGAGAAAAAATATGAGGGTTGTCCTTCGATGTGGTCATGTCTTGTTTTGTTGCAAAGAGCTTGCTTCTTGTATTCCCTATTCTCAATTGTTTATTTATTTACTTTTCTCCATTTGGCTTTTGGTGTTTTCGGTATCTTGGATATGACCCTTTTGATTTAGTACCAAGAATTCTTTTAAAATCATTGATGCTAAGAATTCTTTCAAAGAGATGAAGTTGATAATTTACTTCTTTTTTTCCTTTGTGCAGGATTGTAATCAATTGTGCCTAAATTTAGGCTTACAAGCACTTCAGCCTTTTGATGCCACTCGTGCTAGGAGTATGCCATATAGACGATTTGTTTATTTATTTATAATTCAAGACCATTTTCAATTTTATTGTAATAAATATTATATATATTTTTTGTGTAGTATTATAAATTTTGTTTAATATTCAATTTTAATTATATTGCAACATTTTTTATTTCAAATATTAAAAAATTGCAGGTTTCAATAGAATTATATATTATTAAAAAAAAAATACTGGCCTGCGCTTGGCCTTTTCATATTTGTAAAAGCGTTTAGCAATCCCCATTTGGCGGCGCTTGCATAGAAATGCAGCGGCGCCTGTAATGCTTATTTTGCGCTTTTGTCTCACCACAACAAAAGCGCCGCTGCAACCAGAATGGCGCCGCAAAGAATATACAAGCGCCGCTAAAATCCTTTGCGCTACGATATCTTTCACCGACATATCCTTCCGTCGGCGCTTTACTAGCGCCGATAAAAATAATTAGCGGCGGTTTTGGGGTCTTTTTTGGCCGCCGCTAGAAGTCATTTGTCTTGTATCGCATGCCGCGTGTGTTTGGAGAAAGGATCTGAATGTCAGTACTATTCGTCTGGAAGAACGGTCTAAGCTTATGATTTAGATCTTCAGGACTACTGTAACCCTTCTTGCAAGAAACTCCAGTCCTGGCACTGTAAGTTTTTAATACTTAGCATGTGTATCGAAGAAGCAAGAGACAGGATACTCGGCTTCTCCGCTTGGACGAATTAACATACAGGTTATTTGATTTTTAAGTAATTCATTATTTATATTTTAAAATTTTAAAATTATTTATTATTTTTTTAGGGATTTCTATGAAAAAGCTACCACATCTTTTTCTTTTTTTTCCTAATTGGACAAAATATAAGTTATTGATGTAGGGATTTCTATGGAAAAGCTAACCACATCTTTTTCAGACCCATTCGAATAAATTCTGGGTCGAGGCGATTGACTACGAGAATCAGACCATCCGAGTTATTGATTCCGGTCTACAGAGCGGCAACTGTTTGTCTCTCCCTCACTTCTCCATGACGCCGTACGGCGATCCATACATCTCGCCTTTGTACCTTAATAATATCATTTTCGTGAATTGTTCGGTTCAGATGGGCAATGATATCCTGCTTCATACCTAGCTACCACGACTTGCTTCAATTCCACCTACGGGGCATTTATCTATGTTCTTGGGCGTAGGATGACGCTATCTGAGCTCCATCCATCTTGCAAAGTTATAGGCAATGTCTTTACCATGTCCGAAATGAAGAGAGTCGGAAAGTCTAAGTATAGAGAAATTCATGATAGATTGATGAATGTTTTTGAACTATCTTGGGGTATTCCTCTCGCATGCCGCGACTGTGTGAAAAAAAGCCCGTTGCCAGTATTATTACTATGACACGCTTTTGCCTGGAAGAGACCTTTTCTCCACCAGCTGCAATGATTGCAGAAATGCCTTCGAATCCTTTAGTTACTTTTTTGCTGCAGTGAATTTTGTTATTTACTGCCATTAACTTGGAAGGAATTCATTATTTTCACATCCTCATGTGATTACTTGTTGGACAATGCAGGCATTTTTGATTTCATCAAACTGATCTTACAAGGATTACTTCAGTCCAGTTTGACCTGTATACTTTGTAAATCCTTGGCCCTTTTCTCCAAAGATATTTTCAATGGAAGTTTAGAGTCATTTTCATCCATATTTAAGCCAGGAGTCATGTGAGACATCCATTGAGTATTTCATATCCTAAATCCCAATGATCACAAAAATCCCAAAAATGTAGGCTGAGTGAAAAATAAAAAATAAAAAAATAGTAACTAAAGTAATAAAACTACCATGCTTACTAATCCAATGTTCATTTTCATGTTTTTCTATGCCAAGCAGTTTTAATCATGGGGAGAACACCCATTGGATAGTGTGCCTTATCACCTTACTGGTATATAAATTACGAAGGAGACATATATGGATGGACACCACAGTAGAAGAGTTCTTAAGCAAGTATAGATGCCAAACGCCTGCAAGGTACTCTTATTGGGATATTCGATGGATGACCATGCGTTTTAAAGAGAAATTAGGCCAAGGAGGTTTTGGTTCTGTTTACAAAGGAAAGCTCAGAAATGGCCCACCCGTTGCGATCAAGATGTTGTCTGGTAAGTCAAAAGGAAATGGGCAAGAATTCATCAATGAAGTTGCTACGATCGGAAGGATTCATCATGTCAATGTTGTCCGACTCATTGGATTTTGTGCAGAGGGATCGAAAAGGGCTCTTATCTATGAGTACATGCCTAATGGCTCTCTAGAAAAATATATATATATATTCCCATGAAGGTAAGAGCAGCCCTTTGAATTGGGAGAAGATGTACCAGATTGCATTGGGAATAGCACGTGGGATCGAATATCTTCATCAAGGTTGTGACATGAAGATTCTACATTTTGACATCAAGCCTCACACACTACAAGACAGAGTACTTTCACCGGCGGCCAAAACCGCTGATAAAAGCCCCAAAACCGCCGCTAATACTGTTTAGCGGCGCTAGTCAAGCGCCGCCAGAGGGGTATGTCGCTAAGTGATTTTAGCGGCGCTTTTATATGCGCCGCGGACTGGAAAGTAATTGGCGGGTTGGACCGGCGCTTTTTCTGGGCAGGAGTATTTGTGTAGAAAGCGCCGTTAGAGTCCTAGAAAAGCGCCGCGTTATTGATTTGAAAAGCCCAGCGCTGGCCAGCAATTTTTAAAAAAAAATTATATATAATTCTATTGAAACCTGCAATTTTTTAATATTTGAAACAAAAAATGTTGCAATATAATTAAAATTGAATATTAAACCAAATTTATATTACTACACAAAAAATATATATATAATATTTATTACAATAAAATTGAAAATGGTCTTGAATTATAAATAAATAAACAAATCCTCTATATGGCATACTCCTAGAGCGAGTGGCGTCAAAAGGCTAAAGTGCTTGTAAGCTCAAATTTAGGTACAATTGATTAAAATCCTGCACAAGGGAAAAAAAGAAGTAAATTATCAAGTTCATCTCTTTTGAAAGAATTCTTAGCATCTATGATTTTAAAATAGTGTGAGAGATCTAGCAATCCTGTATACCTAACAAATCAACAGCTATCCTAATCTTACCATTCTGAAAACATCAGAGTTAGCTCCCATTCCCGAAAGCATCAGTCCAACTTTGTTCATATTGAGCCACATTACCAACCATTATCCTTAAATTATCGGTACCAAAGAGAGGATTTTAAAATACAATATTCCACAGTACTTTAACAGTATGTCTACACCCATTTTTTCTACTGTGGGATTACAAACATGTTTTTTGACACACATTTTTTCAGCAAGTCCTAATTTATATATGCATATAGAAGGGCGTTTTTAGTACGAACACTATCATGCTGAAGAATTGTAACAGATGATAGTGAGTATAACTAGTTAATGTGGTGTTCTTCCGTAGAATAATCTCTTCTATAGAACAGAGATGTTAAACCACACCAGGAAGTCGAAGTAATTGATTGGAATATAGAGCGCAATAAAAGTATGAAATAATAGTGAATGAGACTGAAGTGATATATGATTGGTGGCAAATTACAGTTTTGCAGAAAATAAATAAGCCATATATTGTGCATGTTTAATAATTATGCATACTCATTCTCAGTGTTTATTTTGGCTCGGCCACTTCCTCCCCAAAGATCATAAGCAGCCTGATCATAAGCAGCCTGCTCATAATACAGTGAACCAATTAATGGAAGTTCTTAGGAAATCCTAAGGATTAAAAAAAAAGATGCATCAAAAGTGAACTTGTGTCAGCACGATTTCCATCAAAGATACACATTCAACATTTATAATAGCAAGTTTAAAAAAAAAAATACAAACTACAAATGTTAGGATTCTGAAGTTTAAAATCACCATCATCTATCTCAGTTGATCATTATTTATTTTGAAAACAAGAGCACTCAAAAAAAAAAAAAAAAAAAAAAAAAAAAAACAAGAAACCCAAGATGTATCCAAATCTAAATTACCATGGATGTAGCTCATGATTATTCTCACGACATGTAAAACAAAACATAGTATTAGTAGGTTAACCATTAGTGATTCAATGTCAACACACGATAAGTAAAGGAACGAAGGTATGGCCATATCTCTCAAGAACATATATTCAAAGCGAGAGCACATCGCTGACCTGAAAAGATGTGAGCTAGAATAACTTTCCAATCTCATGGTTGGATTGCGCAAGGCTTGCTAGCAGTATCCGAAATATGCATCTCCTTTTGTCTACGTGCACAAGATGCATGTCACCATCATGTGGCCCTATTGTGCACTGTTGTAACCCAAAAGGAGGTCATGGCTCATGTGGTGCATCGATGATTTGACCACCACCTGAGCTTTGGACTACAACACACATGGTATGGTCACTGGATGGAAAGTATGGATCTTGCATGCATCCATGTGGGGGACATGGGCATTTCTCAACAAATAACTTTTAACATTAACAGCTATGAAGATTAATGGCTCTTATCATCACGAGTTTCACGTCATTTGGCGACCTCAAATAAGCACTTGAAACAACTACGAAAACACCTTATTAATGGATCAAGTATTTACACCGAGACAATGCATCAACTCTATATCTTCCAACATCGAAAAATGCATCTCGAGTTTAATAAATAACTACGTCAGTCCAAATTATTTGCACACATTAATCTCATGCCTCCTTTACTTCATTTGTGTTGTACACTCGGGTCCTTGCAAACATACACAAATTAATACTGAATCACTGCACGTAGCTATTTTAAGCAATCTTCTAATCATGAACTGCAACTTTATTGGAAGTTTCCAAACTTCTGAATAAGGGAAATGTTTTAGATGGAATAGCATAAGATGACACATGCAAGAAAGTAATCCTATCGATGTACACTCAGTCATCAGATTAATTAGCTTTCAAACATTGATCATATGCATGAGGTAATTTGGGCAAACAGAGCTGACTAGGTTGAGTTATGAGTCTATCGATCTAGTAATTTTCAGGCATCCACTAATGTGCATGATTATGAAGCCTTTTGAGTAACACTACCTCCAAGTATAAGAGCATCTATAAGCTTGTTGTAGAACATAATGTACAACATTTCGAGGTGGGGCCCACCTCCAATGCCAAATGATGCACTAGGCACTTCTTCTGAGTTTGATACAGTGAGTTACAATCATTAAAAAGTGAAACCTCTAAATTTCCAATTCTAACAACATGCAGTCATGCATATTCAAGTCATCCCAATTTATTATCAAAGTGTTCAAAATTGCTATCTACCAGTAGAAGGAATCATAGTAAATATTCACCAATGAAAAAATTCGGAATCCCAACATTTTTATGCGAATGTGGGGAGATTACCTTCATGATTATCTCATAAACATCATCTCGCAACTAACGAGCTTCTGCCGATCTTTCATTGAAATGACAATACATCTCTTTGATTCTGCACAGATCATCCAATTCCGATTTAAAAAAAAAAAAAAAATCAAGCAAAAACAACAAAAGAAAAGTTAAATCAACAAACACTCACGTCTCAGAAAACAATTTCTTCGTGCTCTTATGCAGATTTGAAACAACAATTCTCGCTGCAAGCTGAATGAAAATTCAAAAAAGAATCAGGCAAATAAAACCAAGCGCTTCTCTCCAATCTCCAAATCCACAAAACAATAAGAAGGGAAAACCTATAGAGGCATAATCGGGGTGGTTTGCAGTCATAGCAGCCGCAGTCTCAGCAGCAAGTTCGTCAAGACTCAAGCTGACTGGTGGTGACACCCTTGTACATTCCAGCACATACCTTCTGAGCCACAAGTACAGGATCGCAGTGATCGAGGCTGAGGCCATAGCTTAGCTTCTTCAGATGAGTGGTGATCTTATCAAAGTGGACGGTTTCCTGACGGCCGTCTCACTTCACCACATAATCTTCAGATCTCTGGGAAAATATATAGGGTTTGGTGATGAGGAATTTCATCGAATAGGTGGTGAATGGAAGGAGAAATATAAAGAGAGGGGTATATGATAGAGAGAAAGAGACGGTTTCCTGACCGCCAATTTGTGCATGTGATCAGTGCTTCCCATCATGCAAGCAACATCTTCCATACAAGTGGTTACAATGATTCGATCCAGCACCGCACTGACTTGGAAGGGAAGTCTCAGCAGCTTCTCCCACTTCTCGCTGTCTTTGCTCCAAACGTCGTCAAGCACCAGGAAGAATTTCTTTGCCTGCAACATACAACATAGGCGATCCTGCAATAGGTCCAAGTCTAATGACTTGCAACCAGTTCCAGTTGATGTTAATGATGGGTGCATTTGGATTTTGGATGTTTCCAAATCAGAACTTTCAGATAGTTCAGCATAATGAATTGTTATCCTTTTCACTATTGGGCGTGAGGATTTTTAGAATCGCATTACACCGATAGGTTCCCATTTTTTTCCACCTTTTTGACCACGAAATCGGGGAAGTTTCATGTCGGACCGACATGTAGCCGATATAGATTTGGGTGGAATAGCATCCAACAAGTCCAACAAAGTTGAGACATCCAAATGCAGCCATAATGTCAAAGAGGAATCGAGCTTACCTTATTAAAATGGATGAATTGGAGGGAATCAGAAGCAGCAGCCTGGCCACTCGACTTTGAATTGAACACAGGATCTTCAATGCATGAAACAGATAGAGAAGAGAAGAAATTAGCATCTACTCCAAAGAAGCCTATGTCACAATCAATCCAACCGATTAATGTACAATACAAACTACAAATGTTAGGATTCTGAAGTTTAAAATCACCATCATCTATCTTAGTTGATCATTATTTATTTTGAAAACAAGAGCACTTAAAAAAAAAAACAGAAACCCAAGAGACATGATTGCATCATACTCAAGAAGAAGAGCCTTTGTAAGTCCCAACAAAGACCACATACAGCCACCATGGAATGTGTGTGGGACATCCCAACTTGTTCATATGTATAAAATTCTTTTTTTTTTTATAAATGGAATACTAATGACAGGATAGGACTAAGATACAAACCATATGTCACGTAGGACTCAACCCTATGCAGCATGTTCACAGTGGCCTTATTGACCTTCAGAAACACACCAATAAATATCCGATTTTGGTAAAAAAAAAAAAAAAAAAACAAACACGGCAAAACATCAGAACAAGGCATTGTTTTTTATTACTAAAAATAAATGGAACCACGAAACAACCAACGCTACCTAACCGCACCTTTTGTCTCAAACGCAAGAGCCGTTGAGAATTTCTTTCGCCGATCCTCATATCGCTTCGCTCTATTGAAAATAAGCTTTCGAATATAATGCAAGGCTCATTTCCATAGAAGATGAAAATTGTAAAAGACCAGACATTCCTACCGACCTCATTTACACCTTTGCCGCTGAAGGATGCACCATCACAGTAGCGAACCTTGACTCCATTCCAATGGTAAAAATCTAAGAAAATAATAAATGTAACCTAAAATAAGAACAAATTCCAATAATACCACCAAAATCTCAACCCTAATTCCTTCCTAAGAATGACTGTACATCGAATTCAATTTTAGACAGAGAAAATAAACAATGAATGCAGTCTTAGACAAACCAAGATTTTCTTTAGCTTTATCGCTCAAAATTCCAGTAAATTGTACCACCCTCTTCATTTGATCTGAAGAACCAAGAATGGATGTACATGTCATCTAAAACATTGGAGAGATGATTATTCACACCATAATGGATGTCATGTACAATTCATTTCTATAATTTCATGGATCGAGGTTATAATTGTTCAACCATTCGATTTTTAGAATGTAGCTTAGTGACCATTTCACAATTTAATTGATTCATTTGAGTTAACAGCTTTAAAGGCGTACGATTTCTTTCAGTACCTATGTTTCAAGAGTTGTACACAATCTGAATATTAAATAACTACTCTAAATATGATGAGTGGGAATATAGAATGCATTTCAAAGATTTCAAAATGGAATAAGGCAGCCAAGTTCCATGCAAGATACAAAGTGCTTCCACATAAAAAGCCCAAATACGTTCATACGCAATTTAGTCTATGTCCAAGAAAGTGAAGCATGTTAGAAGTGAATCAGAAGTAAAAATAATTGTACAAAAATTTATGTCATTTGTTTACCATTCAATAGCTAACTTGGTAAGTTCTTTAGGCCTCGTTTGGATTGGTAGAAAATAATATTCATCAGAGGAAAGAAAAATGATTTCCTCTTATATGACAGTTCCCTTCGTTTACTCTTAAGCTAAGATGGGTGAGGAAACCGGGTTTCATTTCCTCATATTTTCTCAAACAAGGAAAATTTCCCCCTTTCTAACAGATGGCTGTCAATCTTAAACTACTTGGGGAGTGTTTGGTGTTGATTTTTATATTTCTTGTCTTAGTAATTCTCTGGCTTTTGCCAAAAAGAAAAAAGAAAAAAAGTTGGTTCATACATTTTTGTTGCTTTTTAACATTTTCACCTTTTACTCAAAATTTACTCTAGCTTTTGGCTGAAAATTAGAAAACAAAAAGAATTTAAACAGAAAGGTTGAATTTTCCTAAGTTTCTCTAAAAATCTTGATGTATGAACCAAACATGGGGGAATGAAAAACATAAAGAATTTAAATAAACGTCTAGACTTTTCCTAAGTTTTTTTTTCCTGAAAACTCCTATGATGAACTAAACAAAATTTAATCATACCAAATAATGTTAGTAATTAAGAATACATGTAAAAATAATAATAAAATAATAAAAAATAAAAAATAAAAAAAATCTCACTAAGGGCCTACAAGGATAGCAACATGCTAGGTTTACATGCATCCGACTTGAACCCATCTGGTTCAGATTTATGATTGCTCATATCTAGTAAAGCATACAACCATATTGCCCAAATAATGTTCAGTTCAAGTACACTCCATCAAATTTTACACATTGCACAAGTGCACGCCCACAAAAATAAGTACCAGTACAATAATTAATATATAATCTGAATATGTGCTGGTAGGTGTATATGTAGGTTTGGCATTTAGTATTCCCTATATACCTTCTTTCATCTACGTCCAAGTTACAACTACTTAAATGCAAAGAAAACATGCATTTGAAATAACCATATGGTCTTCCAAACAACAATCAGTTCCAAACAGCATACCCAGATCCAAACATGATTAAGGAATTCAGTTTGAATCCCATTTTCTTTGGATCCGGTATCGTATTTGAAAACTGTGGTTACTTCAGAACACACATCAAGTAGTACTATTGAAAAAACAAAGAAATATTCAGCATCTATACTACCCAATACTAACAAGGTGATGCATTGGTCGCTCCACTCACTCTGTTATTGCTCTTGCAGCTTCAAATATAACCATTTCTGCTGTGAGAAGCACCCCTCTAGAAAATCATAAAAAGGGCCATTGGAGAAGAACTCTTTGGATTAAGAAGTAGTTCTGTTTGGGATGCTTGAGGATCTAAATAAAGGATATCAAATCATCAAAATGACTAGAGAGTCTAAAAAGAAAACAAACCATAGGTTCTATGGACTTTTGTCATGCATGAACCATGCCCTAGAACTGCATGTATTTTCCACAATTTTTCCTTTCTACATTTCCATGCCCTAGAAATCTCAAAAAGAAGGCATAGTTAAAACTCCAAGAAGTTCCAAAGCAGCTCAAGAAACTTTTATGAGTTGCCTCAAATGGGCTTGGACACTTTATACCAAAGAAAAATCACTGATCCAAAAATTTAATTGGACGAGGAAAACCTAGAAGAAAGAAAAATTCCTCTTTTATTTTGCTTTTTGTTTTTCATTTTTTATTTTAAAGAAAGGTAAAAGAAGATTGAGTGCATGATTACACGTGTGCATCCTGCAAACGTTGGTAGGAACCTACTCCAACCTATCATTGATGAGGCTACGGGGAGTTGATGGCATATGAAGTGTTCAGTGTAGATGTTTTAGGTAGCAAGTCATGGAACTCCCAAAGGAAAAATCAATAACAATATGATATAACATTGAAAAGATGTGTTTGACAAATTGAATTCTTTATCAGAAATGATATCTTTGAAAGAGATTTCATAAAGAAAATGCGAGGTGGAGAATAACAGAATCTGCTTGCCCACTTCTATACTTGAAAGTTGGGAATCTTGCTTGCTTGCATTTTGGTTGTCATTGTACTCAACCTGAAATAAATCCCTATGTTAATATCAAATTAGAAGATATAAAAAAACGGAAGAAGTGTATTCATTTCTAGGAAAGAAGAAGATCACTAGGAAACAAAAATTGATGTTTCAAGAATCTTAGAGATGAATAATTTGAGCTTTTAGTAGGTACATGGGGCAGTTGTAAGAAGCAAGAATTAATCTAAATAAGTTATGTAAGCTAATCAAAGCATGTATTGCACCATTCCCCACCTAGACATGGGAACAACATTCGTCTAAAAGATATAGCCATTTAAGCTAACCTCCAGTGTCATTATCTATAGATGAATAAGTGGATAAACTAAAATATACAAACAATGCACCATCTTTAACACTCATCACAAAAACAAAACCAATTCAGTGCAGCAAAAAGTACTCGGTTGTCAAAATGAAGGATTGTTTTTCAATTTAAAGATGCAAGCCCTCCTCATCAACTTGTTACCATTGAAGTAAGTTACACTTGTATAACTATAGAAACTCGGCATACTCTGGCTGTCCTTCATCCATAATGTGCAGCTGTAGAACCAACGATTGACATCTGGCAATCCCTACAAAGAAACCACAAGATCCACCATAGAAAAAATTCAAAATAAAAATAAAAATAAAAGTAAAAGAACATAAAATATAGAACTCCAACCAGATCCCCTAGGAAGAAAATCCCACCTGATGATGCTCTTCAAAACTGATCATTTTTCAAAATTCTACGATCAAATGAAATAAAATCAAATTATAAACCAAATAAATGTACAAAAATGAAGAAGATGAAGAACATGGAAACATATTGAGAGACAAACCTGTCCATCGGTGACAACGACAGAGGAAGGGCTTCCCAAGAGTCGGCAGGGCATTGTCACAACCATAGTTGCCGAGGACTGTACAGGCCGTCTGGATCCTGATCACGAGGTGGATCAAGCTCTCCATTGTCATCATCTCGATAAACCCTAGCCGTAAACTTCCGACCTGAAAACCCTAAAATCTAATTTGAGAGAGAGAGAGAGAGGGAAACAGAGGGAATCGGGGGCTAGAGACATCTTCGACATCTCATCTGTTGGAAAACCAAAAGGAGTGTTTCAATCTTTTTCTACGGCTGGGATTATCTTGGCATCGTCATTGACAGGTTCGAGTTTTTAAAACTTGAGCTTCCCTGATCTAAAATCAATCACTCTCACTTGTAAATCAATGTTGTTTGAGCTCTCCATCAACTTCTTCTGCTGCAATGTCATGTGATCCTCCACAACGGAGCTGATGGGTCCGAAACTGAGCGCATTCAGCTTCGAGATCATTGGAGATCCAAGTAGAGAGGATCCAGCGGTTGGATTTGCACCGTAGAACTTGGGGTTCTAGAGATTTCCAGCCAGAAGCGCTAGAAAACCCATCGTTAGAAATAAGAAGTTGATAGATCGTCCTTCGAAGAATTGCGATGAAAAACCTCCCTCCATTTGAGGTTTTGTTGCAGATATTGATTGGAGAATTAAAGAGGAATGGAGATGAGAATAAGGGTTGAATCGACCTTTTACAAAGAAAAGTGGAGATTTTACCCTAAAAAAGCTAATGAGAGAGAGAGAGAGAGAAGGGGGACTTTTTTTTTGGGAAAGTAGGAAATAGGAAATAAGAAATAAGAAATGGGATTCGGGGGTAGTCATTCCCTCCGTTAGGGCAGGCACACTAAAGTGACGGCAAATTCATATCTTCGTTGCAAAGATGTGCCGCTAATCCCCATATTTCTTGTAGTGACAACATTCTCCTAGATGACAACTTCAATCCAAAAGTTGCCGACTTTGGGCTCGCAAAGTTCTACCCAACAGATGAAAGCCATTTATCAGTCACAGCTGTAGGAGGAACTCTAGGATATATGGCTCCTGAACTATTTTATAAAAATACTGTGACGGTGTCTCATACAAGTCCGATGTTTACGATTTCGAATGCTTTTGATGGAAATGGTGGTAGAAGAAAGAACGTGAATCCATCTGCAAACTCAAGCCAAATTTACTTCCCGTTGTGGGTATATGACAAGCTCCATCAAGATGGGGAGATGGGCATGGAGGATGCTGCTGAGGATGAAAAGGAAATTGCAAAGAAGATGGTTATAGTTGCATTGTGGTGTATACTGAGATGAAACCTGAAAACCGTCCTTCCATGAGTAAAGTTATAGAGATGCTAGAAGGTAGTGTGGAACTTCTGCAAATGCACAAGCCTTTTCATTCTTCCCCACAAAGGGTTCCTGATGAAGATCATGCAACTGATACAAATCCCACAGAATCATCGAGTATTGAGGAACTGGGATTGCTCTCGGAAAATTATGAGGAATCAAATAACTTAGATGTGATTATAGATTAAGTCGTGATACTTAGTCTATCAAAACGATAAAGTTTTAGATATTTGGTACAAGAAACTATTCATGTATTTATAATGATGTATGTGTTGGTTTTAATCTTAGTTATTTTCCTACATATGTTTTTGTAATAATATAACTTGAAAACATTAAAGGTCATCCTTCCCTATGACGACTTGATGACTTATGACTTTGGTTCCTGGAATTGAATGGTATTGAATTGTATTAGATGGGATTAACATCATTATTGCTCAGTGATTGCATGTCTTGAAATACCATGGTATTATAGCCATCCAATCTCATGTTTGGGATAAAATATTTGCCATGGGAAAACACGGGATTAAGCGAAATCATGTTTGGTGGACCATGGAATTGTAATCAACAGACCAAATTCACAACAGATATTGTTCACTTGTACACATATATAACTAGAATGTCACGTGTAAGCAGTGTATATGGATAGAAGGCATGGATAAACGCATGCATCAATGTGGGGCACACATGTGTAGTGGATTTCAAAATCCATGGAAATACTGCATGGGACCAAATGCAATTCCATGAGACTAAATGCAATTCCATCCCACTAAATCCCAACCTTTCCCATCTTCTCCAAATGTTGGATCACTACAAGAAAAGGAGGCTTTAACCTCAATTTTTTAGCCTCGGTTGAAAAAATGGAGGCTAAATGTGTTTTTTAGCCTCAGTTGCTAAGGAACTGAGGCTAAAAGTTCATTTTTCGCCTCACTTGCTAGGGAACTTAAGCTAAAAGTCTACTTTTTAGCCTCAGTTGCATAGTAACCGAGGCAAAAGGTCTACTTTTTAGCCTCAGTTGTATAGGAACCGATGCGAAAGGTCTACTTTTTAGCCTCAGTTGTATAGGAATGGAGGCAAAAGGTCTACTTTTTAGCCTCAATTGCATGGGAACCGAGGCGAAAGGACTACTTTTTAGCCTCAGTTACTAGGGAATTAAGGCTAAAAGTCTACTTTTTAGCCTCAGTTGCATAGTGACCAAGGCAAAAGGTCTACTTTTTAGCCTCAGTCGTATAGGAACCGAGGCGAAAGGTCTACTTTTTAATCTCAATTGCGTTGGAACTGAGGCGAAATGACTGCTTTTTAGCCTCAGTTGCAAAGGAACCGAGGTGAAAGGTCTACCTTTTAGCCTCAGTTGCATAGGAAATGAAGCGAAAGGTTTACTTTTTAACCTCAATTGCATAGGAATCGAGGTGAAAGGTCTACTTTTTAGCTTCAGTTGCATAGGAACCGAGGCGAAAAGTCTACGTTTTAGCCTCAATTCCACAAGAACCGAGGTGAAAGGTCTACGTTTTAGCCTCAGTTGCATGGGAACCGAGGCCAAAGGTCTACATTTTAGCCTCAGTTACATAGGAACCGAGGCCAAAAGTCTACTTTTTAGGCTCCATTGCATATGAACCGAGGCTAAAAGTCTACATTTAAGAATATAGAAAAAAAAATTGAGAATCTTGACAGAATTAATAATTTTTAAAATTTTTGACAATTGTGAAAAAATTGAGAAATTTGAAAAAAAAAAAAAAAAAATGAGACAATTGTGAAAAAATTGAGAATTTTGAAAAAAAAAATATTGAGAGTTTTGAAAAAAATTTGAATTTTGAATTTTCTAAGAACTAAGAATTTTTTTTTTTTTAATTTGAGAACTTTTTAAAAATTAAGAATAAAAAAATGATAATTATGAAAAAGTATGAATTTGTTTAAAAATTGAGAATTTTTTAAAAATTCAAAATTTTGAAAATTTTTGAAATTAAAAAAAAAATAATAATAAGAATTTTGAATTTGAGAATCTAAAAAGAAATTGGAAATTATTAAAAATTTGAGAAATTTCAAATAATTGAAAATTTTGAAAAAAATTAAGAATTTCTAAAACTATTAAGAATTGATTTTTTTTTTTTTTTTTGATAATTTTGAAAAAACTGAGAATTTTAATTTCTTTTTGATAAATTTCAACAAATTTATAATTTCGGAAAAATTTAGAACTAAAAAAATAAAATAAGAATCTTGATTTTTTTCTTTATGAGAATTTTCATAAAATTGATAAAATTAAGAATTAATTTTAGTGCAGGAACCCAGAAATGAAATAAATCCAAATCTCATTTTGGGCCCTACAATTGAACGCACTCGATTTCCGTGTTGCCTGCCACGTGTACCGTAGAGAGACGAGTATACCATGTTCCGTTTCTTACGGATCCAGTATATCATCTCTGTGGCTTTTATTTTTTTTGGAAGCTCGAAGCAGAGCTCTCTCTCAAAATCCCTAAGCTCCAAAAGGAAAACAGAGCGAAATCACGTTCAACTTCTGCAATTCGATCCTTTACAATGCCTAGAAACGTCAATTCTGTCCTCCACACCAGCAATCTCTTCGCCGATTTCAGGTACTCATTCTCTGTTTTTTTTTTCTACTGATTTCTCAACTGAAATCCTCTCGAAAATCAGAAATCGGGTAGAAATCTCTCATTTTCGTGCGTTTTCTCCATTTGGCCATTCGAAATCCAATTTCCGCATTTTTTGGTTCGATCTGAGGAGGTTATTTTATTTTATTTTTTTTGCTGTTTTCACTAAAATCTTGCTCAGGAAGTGGAAAATCCTATCGTTTCTAGCTCATTTACTGGATTTGAGCGGTTTCTGCATTGCAAAATCAGCGATTAGGGTTTGGTGTTCGATTTGAGAGCAAAACCTTATTCTCTACTGCGAAAATCCTGTCGTTTCTAGCTAATTTACTGATTTTTTTTCTCAATTTTTAGTGCTTAATCTATTTTAATATGAATCCATCTTATGTCTCTCAATTTTAAGAGATTTCGTTGGATTTTGATCCGATTCTTGCTGATAGATCTATTTTCCTTTCGGATCTCATTGTTTGGAGCTTTGATTTTCCACTTAAGGTTTGATTTTTGTAATTTTTTCTTGATTTCTGGTGCTTGATCTGTTTTGATCTTCATCCAACTTATGTCTCTTTATTCTTAGAGATTTCATTGGATTTTGTTTCGATTCCTGTTGATTTAAGTTGTAATTTAGGTTTATGTATGTAGATTTTAGAGATTTATCTTTGATTTATGTAATATCATGCATTTGAAATACATCTTGAGATTTAGTATCTTCTGATTTGCTGAGATTTAGATGTTAGTTTTGCATCATTTAGAAGAATCATGGTGAATCTTCACCCAAAGGGGATTTTTGATACTCCAGTTGTGTGTGATGCTTGATACACGAGCACAAAGAAATTGTACATGTGGCTTACACTCAAAGTAAACTGCTTAAATGACAGATCTTTATACTGGAGCTCTTTTTCTATTATACCTACAACCCACACTTCCTAATGCTAGGGAATTCAACATGTCTAGGTAATATTGGAGAGGGTAGAGCATTTTGCTCAGTTAGTTTCTATATACGAAGATCGAATATTTCAAAAAAGAGCTCGTATTCAGCAGGTAATTGGCATGTTCTTATTCTTATTCTCCTCATCTTTGTTTATCATTGTCTAACAAGCTTGAAACTATCATGCTTCTTGTTTTTTGTTGGGGTTAGGTCCCACAGCATCCATCTGCATTTCACTTCTTGTTTGAGAGTTTCCTTTTCCAGAAAAATGGAGTGATTTGAAACGAATTTCTTTCTTTGTGAAAACAAATTCAGGTGTAGGCACAGGTATTTCCATGTGGTGAACAATGACTACACTCACTGGGAGATGTATGCGATTGGCAAAAGTGCAAATCCCACCATCAACAGCCAGGGCAACAGATATCTTGCCCCGACGAATCGCTTTGCCAATGAGGTAAAGTAACAGTAACAATTGAATTCTCTAACATCTCCACTACCATAAACTACATTTACAAATTGAAAAATGATATGAGCAAGCTCTGTTAGAGTAGATTCCCACTACTAATCCTAGTATATTTGAAATATCTGTTATAGATTAGATTATATTAGATTTTAGGTTACCTTTAGTATATAAACATGTCATTGCCAATGGAATAATTCACCTAAGATCTTCACAATGTAGTTGCTAAAATGTAAGAACTCAGTGATTTGGTCCTTAGTACAAGCTAAATCTATGTCATCTCATCTAGTGAGGTTGTCACATTTCAGGCACTTGTGGTGAAGCTAAGGGAAGGCACCAGGCCAAATGCTAATACTGGTGTTGTCACTGGAGTTCTTGCAACTGTTGGGGAGCTTGCTAGGGTGGTGGGTTTACTTCCCTATTTTTTGGGTTATATTCTCTCTTCAGTTAGATGTTTTATTTCATTTATCAATGGTTTTACTAAGTTTATATGGAAATATCTGATGAGCAGCATAATGAAGTCCCATAAAGAATGGAGATATGTAATTCTCAAAATTCTTGTTACTGATGGATGCAAAACTGAATACGTACTACCTGAACTGAATATGTAGTGCAACAATGCCACTGGCACTCTCCTTAGAGGACACCATCAATGGGAAGAGGTATGGTGCTACCTCTCTCTAGAAGGAAATAGATAATATCTTCATTTCTGGATGTCCTGATTTCGAAGCATAGTTAGGACTTATTTTTTGTGTCTTGGGTGAAAAACTGCAAACATTGAGGTCTCTTGCAAGGTTATTATTGAGTGAATTGACGATTTATTTTTTTTATTTTTATTTATTTTTTTCTGTTAAATATGATTTTCGAAAGCTAAGACAAAGATTTGTATATCTTTCATTTTCAAGTTTGAATTGGCAAAGTTTATGGAAAACTAATGAACTTTACAAAAGAATGGCTGGACCCATGAATTCAGCTCTCTCTCTCTCTCTCTCATATTTCTCTATATTATACATAGACACATATATAATGGTATATGTTCCAATGAGATTGGTATTCTACTGCATGCAGGTGTCATGACTGCATATATAGCATTTGGGAATAAAGATATTAAATCCAGAGCTGAGAGATTTTTGAGCAGTATGACAAATTCAATTGAGACGGTTCTAAGGCGCAATCTGGAAGTCAGAATGGGACTTATTGCGGATGGGGAAAATTCTATAAACAGGATAAAAGCTGTCAAGTCACCAGATTCTATGGCAGTGGCACAGAAGCAGATGGAAATGATTGGAATGATGGGCAGGCACCGAAATGTAGATAATAGCAAATTAAGTACATCATATCAGGGCCCATGTAAAGAACAACTCAATCTGACCAGAAAAAGCTTTAATGGTTATGAGTGTATGCTACAAAGAACCCCAGATTCGTGAGATTTGTTTATTTTAGAAAATTGAGAATGGGTTTTGATTGAGGATGTGCAGGTTCGGGGGCTCCCTTGTGCCCACAAATTTCATGTGGAATGCATTGACAAGTGGCTCCGGCTGAATGTGAAGTGCCCCCATTGCCGCTACTCTGTCTTCCTTAACCTCGACCTCAGCACCCTCTCCAACCTTCAAGCCAATTCTGGTTGTCCCTTTGCTAGAGTTTTGACAGCCACACTCTACGTGCACACACAGCTAGCAGGCCAGAGCTACCCGTTGAGGTTGCAGGGCCTGCTACGCACAATCCGAATGGAGAATGCTGGTGGAGGCAATGATGATGCTGGCCTGGAAGCAGCAGAAGATGGACGGGCAGTGTTATGTCAGGGTCGGCCAAGCACAACGGCGGCGGTGATGACGGGCGCGGCCATGACATTGTATTATTTGTGGAACCTAATGTTATGTAACAGTTTAATTGAGGTAAACTTTAAATAGACTGTTGTTAATTGTTTTGTTGGTATTGTGGCTTTCATGATTGATTGTTTCATGAGTGGATTGAATGAATGGATTTGTAGTTTAAATAAATATTTAAAAAAAAAACCATTTTTAGCCTCAATTTGTCACTGAGGCTTGGATTTAGCCTCGGTTGTTGAGAACCAAAGCTGAAATTCTGTGGCTAAAGGCTTTAGCCTCGGTTGTTGAGAACCGAGGTTAAAAATAGATTTAGCTTCAATTGGAGGCAACTGAGGCTAAAATTTGGATTTAGTCTCAGTTGGAAACAATGGAGGCTAAATTTTTTATTTAGCCTCATTTCGAGAAAACTGAAGCTAAAAAGGTTCTTTTAGCTTCACTTGAAGAACCGAGGTTATAAAAGTCAATTTAGCCTTGGTTGCTAAAACTGAGGCTAATGCCTTTAGCCACGGGGGTTTCAACCTCGGTTTGGATAACTAAGGCAAAACTGAGGCTAAAGGTTTTAGCCTCAGTTTTGAACCGAGGCTAAAGCCCCCTTTTCTTGTAGTGGATGGAATTGCAGGGGACCAAATGCAATTCTATCCCTCATAATCCCATCTAATACCCTGCGCGAAACGACCCTACAGGTATGGCCTTCGATAGAGTGAAATGGCATAACAGAATTAGTGTAGCTGACCTTAATTAATTGAGATGAAGACTTAGATTATTATTTCTAATTAATAATTGTAAGATGGTTAGGATGGTCTCTTCGAGGTGATTGTCAAGCGACACATCAATCAAAAGTTGGCCCACTTGATGAATGATTTATAATGATGTGATTACTCCCTTTTTTTTATAAAAGTAATATGGATCGACCATTTTTGCAAGGATTGAGTGGATGGTTTGATTATAGCAATTCCTAAGGAAATTGAGGAATTAAAAGTAGGGCTTACAAGATGAACGGTCTAGATTGATGAGTAGACTCATTTTTCTACAAATAATGTGGTCCATCCATTTTTCCCAGGAATTTATTGAATGGCTAGGATAGCCCAATCATAGTGAGCCTACATGACAAATGGTCCAGATTGATGAATGGACCAATTTAATTTACAACAAAAATTGTGGCCATCTATTTTTGTAGCAATTGATCAAAAGGCTGGGATGCCCATTGATAGCAAAATTTGTGGATCAGTTGCAATGAAAGTAGGCCCACCAGATGACTGGTCCATATTGATTATTTGAACCATTTTCCTACAAGCAATATGGAACATCCTGTAACATCCCGAAAATCAAGGGTCGAGTAGTAACTCAACTCCCGAGTTCCAGAACATCACTTATGCAATAAAATGAATGATGATTGAATGTTGACTGTATTCGTGCATTGAACATGAGTGAGATTAAGCCAAAACAGCATATCATACTCCAGAGACAGTTAAATTGCAGCGGAAGACTGTGATAGATATATATAATATAAAAACAGTGGTGAGTCTCCAGAGTGTGATAAAGTTACCAGGTTAATTAATTGCAAGTACAGTTCTAAAATATGCCCAATGTGAGGAAGTGTAATGTTTTCTATCCCAAGTACCATAGCCCCGTCAATACAATATCAAGTCTTCATAGACCTGCTAGAGAGATACAGATAGGAGAACTCCTCCTCATCATCATAGAAGTAGTCCGGCTCTGCTTCATAAGCATCGCCATCACCTGAAACTCAACAAATCTGGTTGGTGTGTACAACATCGTCCCGTAATGTGGGAGTGAGTGATCAACTCAGTGGAACAGTAAAGCATAGGTTAACATGTTATCAATTTAGTCAAGCAGTAATGATAAAGCAGTAAAATCAAACACTCCTAACTACTCTTATTAATGCAAGTATGAATGCAGTCATGATGTATGCCCTCACCGACATACTCCTCATGCGACACCCTCTTCATTCGCGGCATGCTTTCATCCCTCAGTGCTCCACATCTTCCAGGCACATGCAATGCATGATGAGCATGATTACCGAGTTGTTATTATTCCATTTCAAACAGCAGGATTGGGAAACTAAGGTACCTCCCTTGTATCATTCACAAACATGATCCATTCTAGGGTCGTCAGTCCTAGACAATCTCATACGATGGTGTGTTTCTAGGTCACTTTATGAAGGGTGCCCTGGGTCACATTCGCGAGAATCGTTGCACCGCTCCCCCATCCTTATCAATACAAGCCTAGCTTATACTCTGTTACTACGAGAAGGCTAGTCGCCTCACGCAGATTTAGAGTATGCTCGAGGTCACTCCACTGACACCCTACCAGCGCGCTTAATTTTCGGCTTGACCGGTCCGCTTATTGAGAATGGAACCCGGATGCAACCCGACTGGGGACCACAGCCAGGCTGTGCCAGCGTAGGCCGACAGCTCGAATATAGTGTCCCATACCACCATAATCGGCTCACGAGTCTGGTTGCTCAATGGTCACTACGGAGAGGCACGTGGCCCCAGCGTAGGCCGACAGCTCGACCACGGTGTCCCATGCCACCATGCCCGGCTCATGAGTCTTAGCGGATCGAGGTACCATGGTTAACGGGATTTCACTGGTAAGTTTAGTACCCTAGGTTCAAGTAGTAGCGACCAAACATGGTGAACATACATTAGACAGATTGGGTTACTTAACGAGCATGACTAGCTCGAGCGCACAATCAATTGGACGACATGAAGTGCATAAGCACTTCGCATGGCCTAACCACTGTCGCCAACTGACGTACGACTCGGGTTCGTCAAACACATCTTACATGGCACATGAAACTCAACCACGATCTCAAATCTGGTACCGATTGTCTGAACTATAGACATAGTCCCAAACTCAGTCAATCCTCATTCATAGCATGTGGAGTAAAGCATGATAAACAAAGTAATTCAATCATGCTAGTAGGCATGTTATAAGGCATGTTATAAAGCATGATATAAAGCATGTTGTAAAGCACTATATCAATAGGAATACAAACACATATATTGCAAGTAAGCGGTTTAAGTAAACAACCTCATGGAGGTAATCATACATGTCTCTAAGGTAGTTGAAAATCCCATCTCAACACCCTCCTAAGGCATTAACATCCAAACACTTGCTCACACAAGCATTTCCACAAACACATAACATACTCTATTTCAACATGCTTAGTGTATGTTAGCAAACATGTATTAGGGCGAATCCTTTCGCCAAGCAACTATTTTATACACACATAATATATTTATACAACAATTAATCATGTCAAACACATCTCTAAAATACACATGTATACGATACTTCTTACAATACAATATTTCTACATACATAGTGTATATTAGTAAAACATGTATTTAGGCGAATCCTTTCGCCAAATAAGTATTTTATCCATATATTGTATATCCATGCAACAAATAATCATGTCAAACACATTTCCAAAAAATATACGTATACGGTATTTTCTACGAATACCTAGAATATGTAAAATTCCATATTCTACAACTTTAATCGAAACAGAAAACGGAAAGCACATTGTACATGTGCAATTGCATGCAGATCATGAATCTATCATTATCTGACATTGAAAGCGTTGAAAACCATAACCTATACACCTAAAGTCCGCACCTTTTGTCGTAGAATCGTAATGGAGACAATAGATTTGCTAAGTTTTCGTACATGGGAGTTTGGCAACCTATAGAACGGAATAGGTTAGCTACTTCATAACCTACAACTATCAAAACTCCAAATCAGATTAGGGTTAGGGTTTCTTACTTAGAAACGGAGCCGGAATCGCCGGGAAAGTGATAAGAATAAGGTAGTTAAGCACCCAAGGCAGCAAGGAAGAAAGGCAGGAAGGATCTCTCATAACTCTCTCACTTTCTCTCTTTTCTCTCTTCTTAAAACCAAATTCGTATGGCTGAAATGGGAGAGGGTTTAAGGTCCTTATATAGCCTAAAATCTCACCGAAATAGACTCCAGGTCAAGGTATACTTGGGTTATAACCAAAGCGTACCTGTTTCAGCTCAACGGAGGACTTCTAGAAGGCCTTCTTGAGCTAAAGGTCGGACTTAAGCTCACTAATACCGATCTACGTTTAGTTAAGTTTTCGTTTCAGTCAGATTTCCAGATCACGCGTGGCGGACCAGTTTCAGTTCGACGGTCAGCGGATCTCGATCGGAGATTCCGAGTACATGTAAATGTGTATGAAATTTCTCCTGATCCGAGGGTTTAATTTGGTCTGATTCTGATGGTCTGGTTGCTTAAAACTGATCTGCAAATGAGAGATGCCAGATTACTATTCAAGATATTTATTTTATAAAGAAACAAGTGTTTTCACACTCTCTCGCTCCAGACTCAAGCGAATAGCCGTGGAACACTGTTTGGATTTGATTTTCGAGATGGTTGTCAAGCCCAGCGAGGCGGTCCTAAGTCCTTAACTTCATGTTAATCGGACTCCCGATGTGTAGTCCAGACCTGATACGGAGTTTCAAAGTGCTCCCGAGAGCAGTCGGGTAATGAATTTGATCCTAGATTTTAGGGTAACCTTGCGTCAATGATTCTACAAGTTTTGGGTCTTGCAGATCGTATTTAAAGCAATTCAAACAGATTTCATAGCTAATCTAGTTTAGCACTTAGTTACTTTGTCTCATTTCTAAAGGATTTAATCCTAAGTGATTTCTATCTGAGGTGGTACTTAGTCCTTTGCAGTTTGTATATAAAGTGATCTAAGTTATACTACTTGGCTAGTTTAAGATAGTGTCTAGGGTGAAAGTACTTAGGAAAATTGAAAGAACAAGGTGGTGAAGGGTGGGGTTTGTGAAGGAAAATGGGTTCAAAAGCGGTTTTAGACTGTGGGATTCAATTCTGACAAGTTAATAAGGTATTAGGATCGATTCATTGCTTAAGGACGTCTAATCCCAGGTTGGCAAAAATCCGGGATGTTACAATCTACCCCCCTTAAAACAAAATTTCGTCCCCGAAATTGGCTAAGGGTAATAGAGAAATATTTAATTATTTCTTTTGCCTAAGTTTTATTAATTTTAAGTTTCTACGCGTGGTAGGGCATATACTAGTCTGGTTCCTTTTAATCTACCCCCCTTAAAACTTATTTCTTTATTCATTTCTTATATCCTGATGGTTTGCTATAATGGATTTCTAAGAAAGGTTCAGATCTTAGTTAGTGATCTATCTTTACGCACAGTCTGGATCCATTCCATTCGATCCTGGGCCAGTGGGGCAAAGGTCCACCACGCTTCCGCTGTGCCACACAATCAAAGAGATTTAATAGGTGACCTAACTAAATTGGGCTCATAATGTTCTACCCTCCTTAAAAACTTAATTCCCTAAGGCTCAAGGATTTATGTCTCGCTCCGTATGTCAGAACGAGGTAAAATTTTATGCCTATCTTTGGTATGAAATGGGAAGTAATCTATCACTACATTAGTCTTCCTTTCATCGATGATGTGTGCTATGGCATTGGTAGATATCGAAAGCTAAAGATGATGGGTATTGTGCTTGATTTCAGGGGCAGGTGTGGGTTTGAGGCCAGATGTCTAAGTCTACCAAAGGAAGACTATCATCATGGTCCCGACCTACCTTATGTACTCATGTCAAACCTAACAGGTAGGCTATCTTTCTACGTTCATATGCACAATATGTATGTCAACATGGCATGTGATTTGGGACCTAATTCCTAACTATTTGTTGCCCATTTGTGTAATTCCTTGGGCCTAAAAGACAAAGTCGCTATCGGTTATTTACTCCTAATACTTTTCAAAGACGAAGTTATAAACTTTTGGTTGCAAGTGGTTCGGCCAACACAGAAGAAAGTAGCATAGTGGGTCTGAGCCGGATACATAGATCTTCTGCCTCATGAGGACAGAAAATGTATCGTATCAGTTATTAATCCTAGTTGATCCCGACCTTCTGCATGATCAGATCATAGAGTTCATTAGTCACAACCAGGATTGAGAATTCGATTCAAACCGCGAATACCTCGCTTATATGTAGTTCTCTGTTCCGTGTTCCCGATTGTACTAAGTTCTTGAGAGGGCGATTCTAAGGGTTCCATATTCTACAACTTTAATCGAAACAGAAAACGGAAAGCACTTTATACATGTGCAATTGCATGCAGATCATGAATCTATCATTATCTAACATTGAAAGCGTTGAAAACCATAACCTATACACCTAAAGTCCGCACCTTTTGTCGTAGAATCGTAATGGAGACGATAGGTTTGCTAAGCTTTCGTATACGGGAGTTTGACAACCTATAGAACGGAATAGGTTAGCTACTTCATAACCTACAACTATCAAAACCCCAAATCAGATTAGGGTTAAGGTTTCTTACCTAGAAACGAAGCCGGAATCGCCGGGAAAGCGATAAGAATAAGGTGGTTAAGCACCCAAGGCAGCAAGGAAGAAAGACAGGAAGGATCTCCCATAACACTCTCACTTTCTCTCTTTTCTCTCTTCTCAAAATCAAATTCGTATGGCTGAAATGTGAGAGGGTTTAAGGTCCTTATATAGCCTAAAATCTCACCGAAATAGACTCCAGGTCAAGGTATACTTGGGTTATAACCAAAGGGGACCTGTTTCAGCTCAACAGAGGACTTCTAGAGGGCCTCATTGAGCCAAAGGTCGGACTTAAGCTCACTAACACTGGATCTACGTTTAGTTAAGTTTTCGTTTTAGTCGGATTTCCAGATCACGCGTGGCGGACCAGTTTCAGTTCGACGGTCAGCGAATCTCGATCGGAGATTCCGAGTACATGTAAATGTGTATGAAATTTCTCCTGATCCGAGGGTGTAATTTAGTCTGATTCTGACGGTCTAGTTACTTAAAACTGATCCGCAAACGAGAGATGCCAGATTACTATTCAAGATATTTATTTTGTAAAGAAACAAGTGCTTTCACACTCTCTCGCTCTGGACTCAAGCGAACAGCCGTGGAACACTGTTTGGATTTGATTTCCGAGATGGTTGTCAAGCCGAGCGAGGCGGTCCTAAGTCCTTAACTTCGTGTTAATCGGACTCCCGATGTGCGGTCCAGACCTGATACGGAGTTTCAAAGTGCTCCCGAGAGCAGTCGGATAATGAGTTTGATCATAGATTTTAGGGTAACCTTGCGTCAATGATTCTACAAGTTTTGGGTCTTGCAGATCGTATTTAAAGCGATTCAAACAGATTTCGTAGCTAATCTAGTTTAGTACTTAGTTACTTTGTCTTATTTCTAAAGGATTTAATCCTAAGTGATTTTTGTCTGAAGTGGTACTTAGTCCTTTGCAGTTTGTATATAAAGTGATCCAAGTTATACTACTTGGCTAGTTTAAGATAGTGTTTAGGGTGAAAGTACTTAGGAAAATTGAAAGAACAAGGTGGTGAAGGGTGGGTTTTGTGAAGGAAAATGGGTTCAAAAGCGGTTTTAGACTGTGGGATTCAATTCTGACAAGTTAATAAGGTATTGGGATCGATCCATTGCCTAAGGACGTCTAATCCCAGGTTGGCAAAAATCCGGGATGTTACACATCCATTTCCCCAGGAAGTGATGGATGGTTAGGGTGGCTTGATCAGAACGATTCTTGAGGATCAAAGGCAATCAAAATTGGAGCCTACATGATAGCTGGTCCAGATTAACGATTAGACTACTTTTTATAAATAATGTGGACGGTCCATTCTAGTACCAATTGATTTGATGGTTAGGATGCTCTGATCAAAGGGATTCGTGGCAAACACATTGCAGTCAAATATGGAGTCCACCTAGTGGACGTTATAGATTGATGATTATCCATTTCCATACATTTTCCTAGCAATTGATCAGATGGTTAGCATATTATATTTGACGGTCCGAACAAAAGCAATTGTTGAGGATCACATACAACTAAAAGTGCGGGTGAAAAGAAGGACAACTCAGATTGATGGTTAGAACCATCCTCACCATCTATCACTCAGCCGAGAGTCAAGCACGTTTGTTTGTCTTGGTGGGCAGTGCCTTCCGGGAATATATGGAAGCAACTTTCCTGTAAATTTATGTGGCCCAATAAAAGCTCTAGTTACTTACCCCCACCCCTGACTGGGGAGAATCTCAAGTTGGTTCAAGATGGAACAAGTCAGTCCTACTCTTTTAACAATAGTTGCCACTCACTTTCTATCACTAAGTTAGGTCGTTGTTTGGTGGGCTCTAATGTGAGAGACTTGTATCTTCGATTTAATGTCAGAGACGTGTATCTTGGAGTTAAGCACCTTATCTAGCTTTCCAATGACTTCCAACTGAAAATGACATCCTTACGCGGTATCCGCAAGAAAATAGCTACTTTTCTTCTTCTATTTTCCAGCTACTATTCTTTTCTTTTTTGTAGGTATCATAGATGTAGTCTTTTTATTTCTACTGTTGTAACCACTAAACATGGTTATTTTTTAGTTATGTGCATTCTAGGCTGTTTTTTTTTTTCCCTATCTTGTGGCGCAAGCACTCCTCAGTATATACAGATGTTATAGAAATAGGAAATAGCAAATTGAGAACACGGCAATGTCAGATGGTCTCAATCTGATCGGTGCAATGCTTCTTTGGCTTCTGAGTTTTGATTTGGGTTCTCTCTTGTGGTTCTGCTTTCTGGCATTTATTGTGTGGTGGTGTTTTTCCACAACAGTCCAATCCTATCAAAATCATATATAACTCATTCAAAAGACTAACAAGACGCTCTCTACCCCTGAGTCAAGTCACTCCAAACACGTCTTTAATGGAGAAAACTAGGGTATAGGAACCTTTCATGAATCACTAAGTCAGTCAAGCACGTGATGAATCCATCTAGAGCTTTAGGAAGTGCACAAAACTTCTCCACACGTGCCCATACATGTTGCCACACATGCCAAAGTATCCATGTTCGTTTGAAAATCCTAACCCTGTAAACTATAGCATGTGGACGTCATTATGTGGATCATAAATGCTTAAAAATCACAGTTGGATGCCTTGCCCAACTAATCAATGTCTTTGGCTGTAATTGAGACATGCTTCAATTGGAGCTGGTACAAGTTTCATCTATGGTTGGAATGAATTTCATTCTAATTAAATTTTATTTCCAATCAAAGTAGAAATGAATTTTCAAGCATTAAACACTCTTTACTTAGTATATTATAGATTGGATTGAATCAAATTGAAAGCTCTGTATGCAATAAAATCCCAAATCAGCTTAAATCAATTTGAAACCAGAATATTAATTCCATGGAGAACGAAAGGAGAGTGGAAGGGGATTTAAGGAGTTTTGGTGCTTTGGATTGTGATTTGACAAGCAACACCTCTCAAATATAGGCAGCATTAAGAGCTCTCATCTTTCTCCAACCCTGTCCATTGCTATTAGAAATTTTCAAAGCTCCTTACAATGCAGGGAAAACAGTCATTTATAAAATTGTTGTGATTCTCTAACTAATCCATCTACCAATCTTAGCCTCCCAAGTAATCACGTTGATTAATTGCTAAAGATATTTGATTAGTTACCAAGACACTAACCCAACAACCTAGCTAGAACAGAAAATTAATAGAATACAACTGAGTTCTAGCTCAAAGAACAAATAATAGAAAATAGCCTGAAACAGGTAGTGAACTGTTCCATCTTTCAGCAACCTTATGCTTCAATCATATGCTGTTGGAATGCTGTCGGAATACGGATATAGTTCCTCCACGTTTCAGTCATACAATCCTATATGCGCACTCTGCCTGCCTCTAGTAATGGCCCCTCAAGTGTAGCCCGATGTGGCCTTCTCCCGATGCTCCAGGTATGCCCTAGTCAGATAGAGCTTGACCTCAAGCTACCACAATCTCTATCATTTGCAGAATCTCCATGATAAAGCATTAAGTACTTGACATCGAATGGATTAGAAATGCATATGTGGCTCGGCAATAGTAGATGATAGACATTGTGGTTGATCTCCACAATGCATCAGCACTTTTGGCCCTCTTGATATGCTTTTCTTTAGAGTTTTTTCTATGTGTCTAGATATGACTCAAAACTGGAGGAGATGGACGTACGTATCTTTTGGTTTTTTGGGTGTGTGAGAGTTTCCAGGTGTAGGCCCATGGGGCCCATAAACCGCTCTCCCCTGGGATCAAATACAGCATTCCTCTGTTTAATCTCTGAAATCCGTCACTCAAATGGGCCAAGATCGGGACATTGACAAACATGAACAATGAGATATAATAGTAGGTGTAATCAGCTGGATTCAATAGCTAAAATTTCTCAAAGAGATGACATCTAAGATTGGATTCGATAAAGCCCCTTTTTCTAGTATACCATGAAAATCAAGGCATTAGGCAGGCAAGGTACAACCCAAGTCTGTCTTAGGCAGTCTATTGATGTAGAGAGGGTCGCGGACACTTTCATGTCCAAGATGGACCAGAGAAGGCCCAATCGGAGGCATAAGTGATCAAGACCATCAGAATCTTAAAACAGGCATATCTGGCAAACTGGAATGAGTTATTTGACATACCATGTATGATTTTGGGGTAGGAGAAGCTACTTTAGCCACACAAATGGCTACGCCAGGTTGCCCAAGCCAAATTTGCGAGATTCCATTAGATCAACAGTCAAAAATCCTTTTTAATTTCGTTTTTACTATTTATATTAATTTTTAGTTCAATCATAACTCTTCATCCTTTGAGCTTTAGGAGTTGTGCCACTACAAGAAAACCGTCTTTTGTTGGCGGTTAAAACCACCAGTAAAACCTTTACCGGCCATCAGAAAATTGCCGGCAAAAGCTCAGTCAGTAAAGGCTTTGCCAGCGGTCTGTCTTTTATCGGCGGTTGTGCTAGCCGCCGCCTAGTGTAACATTTGCTGGCGATTAATACACTTGTACTGGCGTTTTCTCAAAGCGCCAGGAAATCCCGGTAAGCGCCAATGTCTACTGAAATGCCAGTATATGCCAGTATATTTGAGGGGTAATGTTTATATTTGATTGAAACCCTTTTTTTTTTTTACATATTTATTTTATACCAGTAATTTGGATGTCGTGCATACATCACAGTGGGCCCCACACATAGGACTGTAGGTCTGATCATCAAGATTCAGATTGTGTGAATGTGGGGGCCAAGGTCTGATGATCCAAAGTGTTGAAATAATGGGTTTCACCAGGGATGGTGGATATCCAATATTCAAAGATCTGAACCATCTTATGTTATGGCTTAAGAACACACAGAAGAAAAATACATTAGTGGTGAAAACTCAAGAGAGAGAGGCCAAATATCAAAGGGTGATTCATCTACATGCAGTGATCCTAACGTATCCCTCAAAACAAAACACTGTAAGATGCACTCTGAAATAGCATAATACCAAATGCATTTTATCAGTTCTGTGAGTGGGCCAATCTATGTTTGAGCACTTGATTAGGCCCAAGAAATAAAAAGGCAAGCCTAGGCCCATATTGGACCACTACTAAGAAATGGCCTTATTCCATTCCACAGCCATTCATGTGGCGTAATGCATGCCCATCAACCCACTTCATTTCATGGGTTAAATCACTTACAAGAACACGTTAAATAAAATTAAAAAATAAGAACTTCACCCAGGCCATACCCCTTGTTAAATAAAAAATCCTTCAAGCAATCAGGACACAATATCTGTGCTCCATGCGTAGGTAGATGCTTGGAGTGGCCTGGTGTGGGATTGGGAGCCATGGCTAAGCTTTGGGTCCAAAAGAAGGTCTGATTTCTCAATGGACAAGGCCTCACATAGAACTTGCTTAGCCATGTGAATGTCAGTTTGGAGCCTTCTCTCCCATTGTCCTTTGGAGATAGGCAGTGGGCCTGAGGTCCCATTACTCATATGGCCATCCACACATGTTTGGAGCTTCTTAAGCTTTTTCTTCAAGTAGGTATTCCAGTAGTTTTTGATATCATTGTCTGTTCTTTGAGGGAGATAAGAAGCTATGGCAGCCCATCTGAATTCAAACAAATTCACATAAATATAAGTATCCAAATTCTTAGGGACTACAAAAATCATTTCATCCATCTATACAAAGGGAATTTATATTTACATGTCCATCTTTTATATATATATATATATATATATATATATATATATATATATATATATATATATATATATATATATATATATATATCACTTCTCATGTTTGATTTGTAAAGAAAAATATAGATTTTATAAGATAATAATTAGGCTTTTTCATTTCTAAATTTCTCAACCACAAAATTTAAAGTCAATCTCAATAATAAGATATATTGAAGATTTTCACTTGTAAATCATACACACCACTAAAAATGAAAACTCTTGGAATCCATTCATAGTAGTACCTTCGGAAATAATTATCAAATAAAGATTAGGAATTCCTATTTTACTTTAAATGGATTCCTGGTTATCAAACAGTCATTTGGGCCCTTAGATGGGTATATAAAGATTGAAAAAGATATGGTGTTTTTACCTATTGCCCAAGTGAACTTAAAGGTGGATGATCTTCTCCTCATCAGTATCAGTGAAGTTGCCACGTTTGATCCCAGGAATAAGGTAGTTAGTCCACCTAAGCCTGCAGCTCTTGCTACATCTAAGCAACCCTGGCACCAATCAAAAAGAGACGATAGGTATAAAACAGGACTACCAATTTTCTTGGATTAAAGAATAAACGACAGTAATCTATAACTAAGACTATGAGGAAACCTTGAGTTTCCATTGGAATGTAGAAGATTGCTTGGCAAGACCTCTCTCACCATGCTTGACAAGAACTCTTACAGTCCTTTTCCAGTTTTTTCTTTCCATGTGATAGAAACATGTCTTAAGATATCAATTCAAAACAAACACGAATACAATATCCTGAATCTTATCTTTACCTTTCTACATGTTGACATTGATTCATTCGAGTAAAATGGTGGATAACCCACAAGCATTTCATACATGATTTATGTCAAACAACCATTTTTTAATCCATAATGCAGTTCTTCAACAAGTACCTGAAGATGTGAAGCAGTTGCTGCAGCTCTGAGTCACCTAGAAATAAAGCTTGCCTTCTTACCATTTCCGCTGCACAGAACAGATAATTGTATTAAGATCTAAATCATCAGAGAACATAAGCAAGAGAAATGGCTCAGCTGAAAGTGTAGATAGGTTCCCCAATTTGGCACATCCAAACACAACTAAATTAGCTTGTAGATGCTTAGTTTGGCTACATTGTAGTTGGCTGCACTACTGAAGTAGATTGTGATAGTACAATGGAGAGAATTATTAGCAAATATCTGAAAGTATCATCTCTGGTTGCCAAAACAAAAACAAAAACAAAAAAAAAAAAAAAAAAAAAAAAAGAACCCAGATTAAAATGGTGTTACCTGATACTGAGCTATTACCTTTTCTTGAGAATCTACATACATATGAACCTACAGAAAGCAAGCAACTAGAAACATTCTACATAAATGCATTTGTACATAATTGCTCTTTAGTTTCGTAGCATTTGTACATAATTGCTCTTTAGTTTCGTATGAAAAAGACTGACCTTTCTCAGGGAATCTGTCATCTCTGCCTTGCGTTGATGGAGAAAATAACCTTGAAATACATAATTTAGTTATTAGGAAAGATCAAATTGTAGACCGGCAATGATCAAATTGCAATTACATTCCCAGTATTTATGATGCAGAAACATCTGTGAACATCAAATTGTAGATGAAATGATGCAGCAACTAGAGATATGCATATGCAACTCGAGGAAGTCCACCGATCAGATAACTGTGATTGTTCAACAGAGTAGATTTCTGATCTGTTGAACATTCACATTGGGATCCACCAGACGAATGATCTGTATCATCATCATCAATGCAAAATATCCCCATCTGTACAGACTATTGGCCTCGAACGAAAATTCTGTTAATTCAGTCGAAGTTGGTATAAAAGCTCAATAATATAGACTGGACATTCAATCACTTGATTCCAATACAAACAACTGGTTGGGAAAAACCATAAAACCATTGAAATACCAAAAACCGTCATGTAGTGAATGGCATCAGTATACTCTATTTTCCCAAAATTCACTCAAACAATTCATAAAATTCTCTGTTTCCCTCTGAAAATTTGAATATGTGGAATACCCTTAAAGCAGAAGCAAAAAATTTGAAAATGGGCAAACCATAGAACAATTTGAGAGTGGACAACTACCGCTGATTTGACTATGGGGCCCACCTGATTTTCCTTCCTTTCACAGGCTTTTCATACCTACATAAGCAACAGAAATTACACAAATTTTATCAAAGTAGTGGACAATACTCGCAGCAGAATCAACATGGCTCACTTCTAATAACAAACCCCATATGTTCATGAAAATGAAAATAAAAAAATATCCATTTTAAGTCCATTTCTCCAATTCTGTATTGGAAAATGGATGCCTGAAAATAGAGAATTTCAGACGGTAAAAATTCAATGTACTTGTGCCCGTATAAATACCTCAACATCAGATATGTTGCTTGTATACTTTTACCTAGCATCATGCATCCAACTAATTCATGATCGATATAGTGAATTACTTCGAAGTTATAAATGGTTCAAAATTCAAATTAAAAAATAAGGTTAACCGCAGCAGTCATATAGTACTGATTGGTATTAATATTCAGCATTCCAAGGAAAAACAATATGAGAAGAAAGAACAATGTTCACAGCACCCTAATCATGAAAAAGAGCTATACTAAGTCTGCAATAACAAAATCTAGCTCTTTGACAAAATTTTCTCTACCACGTTCCCACTCTGCAGCAGTCTGGAAAATGTAATTCAACCATATTAGGATTATGCACTTGGCACGACCCTAAGAATCAAACTTATAAAGAGAAAATTGAATTGTCAATTAAACCTTCAAATCTGGTCACATGCAATGGAAAACACATCTAAAGTTCATTGTGCTTTGGCAAATATCATCAGCACTAGTAAATGAACCATCCATCCAAAAACTGCTTCCCATCAATCATAAAAATAAATAATGGATCTTTCATATGTTATTCCATTCAGAAGAAATTCTTTATAGATTAGAACTCAAGATAGAAACAATGAAAGAATCAAATATTGACCGAAATTTATTTCTGAAAACAAAAAAATGTGTGGTGAAAAATCACTGCTAGAGGACCAGTTGAAAAGTGCCACCAGCTGACCAATCATATCATGGAAAGGAATGGACGGCACGGAACTTATGTAGTGGCATGAAAATATAGACAATCATGGGCAACAAGACAAGCCAAGAACAACATAACCAAGAGTGATCATCAAGTATTCCATACATCTACAAGCATAACCAATAGTAAATGTAAGATTAAACAACGTAGCGAAAGAATAAAATCCAATAAGCTTGACTTGCGGCACCAAAGTTATAGTCCCCCAAGCTTTCCCTGCAAAGCCTTGATAAGTGATAGTGCCTCTTTGCAGCTCCTCATCCACTTATTACCAAACATGTAATATTAAAACCACCGACTCGAAAGCATCTACAGCTCTAACATTCAAAGGCATGCTCATGGATGAGGTAGCAAACTGCTATAGTAAATTGCCAATCTCATATCTTTCAACATCCAGTTCTTCAAAACATCACAAGTACCAAAAGCTGTAACACCCCATATTTTTAACATGGGATGTTACTAACCGTTGATGGTTGGATTGGAGTCAATCTGACGGTAGGATTGATCTAGAGCTATAAATAAGACAACATTCACGCGTATGGCCCCCCTGAGCTTTGAATACGCCTGAAATTTGGTCAATGCCCTACTTGGAAACTACAAAGAAAATGGTCGGTGTCGATCTCAGAGAGCTTTGCTGTGGACCCCACTTTTTGAATGTGTGTGCACAATTGAGGGTGTACTCGCAGTGCACTGAATCGAAATTTATGTTAACCCAATGCAATACGAATAAGAGAAATTCTCTCTTTCCTTACTTTGTTTTCCGCCTGAAGGATATTCAAGCGGGCGACATCCTTCTGTTCGAGTCATGGCCCATCGTCGGTCATTGTTCGAATGATTTGAACCGTCCATCATGCTCAGGGGAGAATTCTGACCAAAACCCTATGCGTTGTACATGTGAGTGCACGCGTGTGGGCACAAATCTAGTCATAGCTAGATCGTGCGTGGAAGAATAATTCGAAAACGGAAACCGTTTCATCTCACCCTGTTGGCAATCCACATGAATATCCTCCTCAATTCTCATCCGTCCATTGAGAGAATCCTACCCTCTCGTTTTCCGCTTGCAGGGATTGCTGAACTGTGCATAACAAACATAGTTCTAGGAGGTTCTTTTGTTAAGGCGGTTAGAGGAGCAGGATTGAATGCAAATTTAGACCGTTTACCTTTCATCTGACGGTCTAGGAGAGTTAGGGCTTGATATAAGAGAAGAAGGATCAAACAACATTCCGATTCTTCGCCATTTTCGCAGCTGAAAGAGAAAATGACCCAAAACTTCCACATTCAAACCCACCGATTAAAAACTCATGAAGCTTCACTTTTAGATTTCCACAAGTTTTCTACGACAGATCCAGACCCTTTAGTGCAAGCGTTTCAAAGGAACGAAGCCTCATCTCAAATCCGCCATTTGAGCTTCACCTTCTTCCTCATTGGAAAACATGGATTTCTAATCGTGGCTGGCCACCAATTCTAGAACTGGTTCATTCGCCAGGTAGGCCACTTGATTGTTTTCTAAGCAATGAAATTTCACCAAGGTACGATCATTAATAGGGAAAGTGGGAGAGTGAGTGAGATGAGTTCACTCGGTTTGACTCAATCGAGCAGCGAATGAGTTCTCTCACCTTGTGTTGCTGAGTTTTTTGGTGAATACAATCTGAGTTGGATTGAATCTAATCCATGGCATGAGAAGAGTAATGGATATTTCTTTTAGAAGATTAGCAAGTCAAGGAGTTATCGAGTTATCATCGTGGCACTACGAGTTAACTCGACAGATAAGTATTAGACTGAGTCGAGACCGAGTTTGGACTAGGCTTGGTTCAAATCTAGGTGTTGGATATGTGTGTCAGTTTGTAGAAAAGGTAAGATAGGAAAGTAGAGATCGAGTTGTGTTCGGGGCGAGTTGACACACTTGTTCGGAGAATTCGGTCTTGATTAGGTCTGGTCACTTTGGTTCAGGAACCAGAGTGTGCTTCAGGTCTGACTCAGCCCAGTTATCGAGAGAGAGAGAGAGAGAGAGAGAGAGAGAGAGAGAGATATCAATGTAGAGTGTTGTCCAGTCCACCTGGTAGCACTGCCGAGTCGACTCAGTTGGAGTCAGGTTGTGTTGAATGGTTTTCAGCCCTTGTTATTAGAAGTGAGTCGATGTATATTAATCTAACTAGGTTGTGTTGAATGCAAGCTGAGTTGAGTTATATGGTTTTAATTTTAAAATCTATTTTAATGGAAGTTAATTGAATTCGTTTATATTTGTTAGGTGGGAGATTTTTTCCCAATCGCTTCATCAAGGTTCACCTTGTTTGGATTGAGATGGAATTGAGTTGTGTCGATTCGATTTCGAATATTGTGGGTTTGGAATTACTCTCAAGTTAGTACATGCACTTGAACCATATTTGAAGAGAACCCACACCCTAAGGTGAGGATTCACCCTTCAAGCTTACTTGCATTATAATAATTAATTTAGTTCTCTTTTGAATTAATTGCCTAATAATGTTTATGACTAGTTTACATGTATGATCGAGTTATGAGTTATTGATCTTCATTTTAAGATGACTCACATTTATATGCGCACATTCCTTGATTTGTTTTGTATGTGTATATAAGTACATTTCTTGATTTGTATAGATTAATGATCTAAATCCTATAGATTTATGATTTATTTGAATCATTTTCTCTAGTTTAGTTTCAATGGGTATTTTTTTTTTTTTTTGGAAAAGAAGACTCTTCCTCTCCAGCTTCATTAATCAAAAAACTTTACAGCGATTCGAGTGGGCTCCGACAAATGATTCGGACCTCACCTATCATATACCCACAAATGTACACAAACAAAGAAAGGAAGTCACTACCCTTATGGACGGACCGATATGATCGCACCTAATCCGACTCGGTCTAAGAAAAGAAGTCCGCGCACCTCTTGAGGAAGATCATTCTGACAGTTTATCACTGAATCAACCTGGGAATTGCTACCGACTCGAGCCATCCAATCCGCGGGGTTGTTTGCTTCCCTCTGGATCTTTCTGAACGCGACGTTAACACCTTGAGTCATCCTATTGATGCGCAAGATCTAGGATTTTCACTGCCATGAGGTGCTTGACTTCCCTGTGAGAGTATCGATGGCAACACTGGAATCTGATTCGACCTCTATCCTGTCTTACCCTTTCTCTAAACACAACCTGAGCCCATCATAAATAGCCCGAATTTCTGCTGTGTTGTTAGTTCCCCGCCCATATCCTGACGTGAAGGTGAAGAGAAGATTGCCATTATCCCCTCTGCAAATACATCCCCCACCCGACAGCCCCAGGTTTCCCCTCGCTGAGCCGTCCACATTCAATTTGACCCAACCACAAGCAGGTCGTTTCCATTTTATGACCTCCGACCAGAATTTCTGTTTGGGCGGGGACACGAGGCCTGGGCTGACTAGCCCACAAGTCGGCGACTTACCATAGCAGATGGTCTTGGACCACCACTAGATGCGGGCGATGGATGACGCTGTTTTCATGGGGGTCTGCTCATATCTAGCCTCGTTCCTAGAGCGCCACAACTCCCAAAGGATGATGATGGGTAACACCCCGCGACCTCGGGCCGATACCGTGCGCAGGGCCAACTCAGAATGCCATTGAGACAGCCTTGCTGCAATAGACTGGTGAGGGATAAGGGCAGCCCCGAACTACCAGCTACAATGATCCCAACTCCTGTGCGCCTGCTGCCCTTGGATAAATAGATGATGGAGCGATTCAACCTCCGGCCTGGCCATAGCTTCAGCCTCACAACAGTTGCATCTTGATACTAGAAAGAACCCTTTTGACTGCACTCTTTTGTCCACTGGAGTCACTCCTTGGAACAGCCTCCAAACAAAAACTAACCTTAGAAGGAACTGCGCTGTTCCAAAACTAGGTCCACTGCCTGCTGGTCGGGAACGGTGATCTGCTTAGTTTCCAGGTTGATTTGAGGGTAAAAGCGCCGGACGGGGCATGAGGCCAGAAGCACACCAATCTTTCTTCAGACATAGCGAAGCCCCCTTGGATAATGACATTGAGAGTTTCTGACAGAAGATAGGATAGGATTGCTGATGGAGGGAAAGGCCCCGCTGGCCCAATGAATTCTTTGACCTGCATGGACCTCAAAGCGACCGGGATAGGGAAAACAGCTAGCTGGCGCAAAGGCCCCAGTCCTGTCCAGTTGGAGTCCCATAAGCTCAGCTCCCCTGCGCCCACCAGCCACTGCACGTTGGCATCCAGCGAAGGCAAGATGGATCTGATGTTCATCTAAAGGGCAGATGCGGTGCCCTGCCTAGTAATCGAAGGCCCCTCCTCCAGGTCGCTAGAGTGAATTACTCTCATGAGCGCCACCCACAGCCCACCATTCTCCCCATACTTAGCATTTTAGGCTAGTTTCATCCCCAAAGTTGACACGACCTTCAGGCGTCTAACCCCCAGCCCACCTTCCTGAATAGGCCTGGTAATCTTCTTCCATGCAACCCACTAGCACTTACCTTTATCGTCGGCCCATCCCCAAAAGAATCTAACAAATAAGCGTTCCATGTCCTCGATAATCTGGGCTGGAACATGAGTTGCTGCCAACACATGGAGCAACGTGCTGCCCAGCACATGCCTGATGAGCGTCAGTGTGCCCGCCTGGGACTTCCAACTAGAAATTCTGTTCTAGATCTTGTTGATGATGAACTGGAAGTCAGCGCGCTTGCATCTACCCCTTAAAAGAGGCACTCCTAGGTACTTGACGATGTTAGGGGCCTTGTCGAAGCACAACAGTCTTTCCGTGCTTCGAATTCTGCTCGCAGACAGCCTGTTAGAACTTAGAATAGATAAAACATCTTTTGCTACTATTGATCTTCTGACCAGAGGCAGCTTGATAGGACACCAGAAATTCCTTGACTGCTTTGAGCATGGCCCTGCTACCGTTCACAAATAACAGGGTGTCGTTGACGAATAGCAAATGCATGAGAAGAGGGTTGCCCCTTTTCTGCTTGAAGGCCAGGCACCCACCCTGCACAACCAGGTTCTTGAAGCTTCTCGAGAAGGCCTCGACTACAAGGATAAAGAGCGTGGGAGAGAGCGGGTCCCCTTGTCTCAGCCCTCGGGTAGATCGGAAGAAACCGGCCACTTCCCCATTAACAAGAACCAAGAACCAGTTATTGACCCAGCAAGATTCCATCAAGGCCACCCCTCTCTCACTGAAACCGAACCTAACCAGCACTTTTTTTAGGAACTGCCAATCCACCCTGTCATAAGCTTTCTCTAAATCCAACTTAATGATTGTGTTGCCTCCCCTAACCTTTTTGTTGAGGTCACGCACTGCCTCCTGGGCCAGCGCAATGTTCTCTGTGATGGACCGACCCTTCACAAATGCCCCTTGCTCGCACGCAATCAATTTAGGGAGGAGTTTGCTCAACCTTGTGGCGAGGATTTTGGCCATAATTTTGTAGATGACGTTGCATAGGCTGATAGGGCGATAATCTGCGAAAGATTGGGCTGAGGACTTAGGGATTAAGCAGATGAGGGATGCCGAGAAGGCCTTAGGGAGCTCGCCCCTAGCAAACCAAAACATCATTGCCTTGTGGACATCTTGCCCCACTGTGGGCCAGCAATCAGCGAAGAATGCTGCTGAGAATCAGTCGGGGTCTGGAGCTCCATCCTTTGGGATGGCAGTCACCGCCGCATGAGTCTCTTCCGGGGAAGGTGGGGCTAGCAGCTCGGCATTGTCCTGCTGCGATAGAAGACTGGGAACAACTGAGGTGAAGACGTCTTGCCCGGAAGAGGGCATTGCCATGAACAAATCTTCAAAGAACTTTGTTGCAGCTGTCTTGATCTGACTTGGATTGGACAGAGAATTCCCCACTGCATCTCTGATGGAAGTGATAGACGATCGCCTTATCTTCTCGTTGGTTGACGCATGGAAGAGTTTGGAGTTTCTGTCTCCATCCTCTAGCCAATGAATATGCAATTTTTGTTTCCAATAGATCTCTTCCATGTGCTCCAGATACTCCAACCACTGCCTAGCTGACACACTCTACTGGAGCACAGCTCGTCGCTGATAGAGTCTTGCATCCTAAACTCTATGCTCTGGAGCTCGTCCTCCGCTACCTTGATCGTGTGGAAGACGTTCCCATATACTTCCTCATTCCAGAATTTCAACAACTGTTTCGTCTTCTTAAGTTTGAGACGAATGTTCACCATAGGCTGACTTGAGCAATCACCCTCCCATGCCTTCTTGATAGTTTGTTGGAATGTGTTATGGATTGTCCACATTCTAAGGAACTGGAATGGTCTGTTGATAGGTTGGTGTTGCGACGGAAGAGACAATATAAGGGGGCCGTGATCCGATTGAGCTCTGGGCAAGTGTTCAACTCTGAATGTAGGGAAAGCCGCCGACCAATTACCATTAATAAGCACCCTGTCCAACCTGGCCCACACTCGAGCCGACCCGAAACGGTTGTTGCTCGACGTGAACTTACTCCCAACATAACCTGCATCAATGAGACCCGCATTGTGGATGGCTTCTGAGTTGACATGTTGGTTCTGTCACCCTGTCGGGTGCCTAATCTCTCATCCGCCTCCGTTACCACGTTGAAGTCCCCTCCCACTGCCCACAGAACTGATAAGCCTCTGCTAAGGCTTGCCATATCATGTCACAATGCTCTACGGTTGATTTTGGAGCAGTTAGCGTAGACAATGGACATCAGGATGTTGTCCCTGGAGTTCTGCACAGACAAACTAACTAAGAGCATTTGGTTAGACTTGGACTCAACAGAAATATGTAATTGGTTGAGGTAAAACACCCAAATTTTACCCCCCTCATCGCCATTGGATAGGGATGAGTGGAATCCTAGCTTTAAACCAATGGTCACGCGCCTCTCCTCGCGCAACATGGGCTCTAGAATAGCCACCAGCGAGGGCTTGTAGTCCTTAACCAATCTTCTCAAAGATCTGATGGTAGACGCATTGCTTACCCCACGGGCATTCCAAATCAGGGCTCTATCCATCTGTTACACAACCCGACGCTTGAGTCTCCGAAGCTTGCTTGCCCACTCCCCATCTTCCAACTGCCTTGGGATTTTCCTGCTCAACAGCTTTTTCCTTCTCCCTTTTACTGCGCTGTTAGCTACTCCAACAGAGGATGTGGGGACACCGCTGGGGGTTGTGGTTACCGCTGGATCCTCCTAAACAGGCTAGCCCAACGCTTGCCCGCACCATTCCAACATGGGAGAGATGGGAGGATCCCGATCTTCTGATCTATACTCCAGGCAGGGCTGGGTAAAGGGGCTGGAAACTCTTTTTCCGAAGAGATGTTGGTGAAGTAAGGAGACAGGTCCACAGCTATGTGACCTGACTTTCATGATCCTGAGATATCGCTAGTCTGATCCTTCCTACTTGGCTATTTTCTGGTTGGAGTAGGGATGTTGACATGGGTGTTTTCCTTGTCTCATGGCCAACCCTAGGGGCTTACTGCAGGCCTGAGAGGGGAGCATCCCACCGATCTAGCTCTCGTGCTTCCAACATCCCCTCTTTTTTTTTCTTTTTTTTTTAACCGAAAAAGATTGATCTTTGTATATATCTGCCAAAATTTACATCCAACCCCGGGGATAAAAAATCGAGACCGAGACTGAGAGCCAACAAAAAACAAAACTAACTCTCAACCACTATCTAAAAGCAGACCAAAACCAAAGAAAAAAACGAGAAGAGGAGAGCAATCTGCTTATCTCTACTATCCTGAATAGTTTCTGATGGAGCATAATCCCAGCTTGTCCAGAAAAAGAAGACCCCTGACTTCCTGAGGTAGATCGCGGAAATTGGAAAAGATAGCTGAATCTTGATTTCCACTCCCCATCCTAGCCATCCCATCCGCCGGGGCGTTGCCCTCTCAGAGAATATGAGAGAAAACCATTTGCCCAGAACCGATCATCAACTGAATCCTAGCTAGCCAATAACTCCATTGCCAGCTAGGATCAGAATGACCTTGCAAAAAACTGACCACGAGTTGAGAATCAGATTTAATAATAATCTTGTTCAACCCCTTGTCAAGACACCTCTGAATACCATCATGAATGGCTCTAAGCTCCGCATAAATATTAGACCCAAACCCATAACCTTTAGAGAAGGGGAAAATAAAATTTCCTGAATCCCCTCTGCAAATGCCCCCACCACCAGATGGGCTTGGGTTCCCTAAGGCTGATCCATCAACGTTGACCTTGACCTAACCAATAGGGGGCCGATTCCATTTGACCACCGAGTAGAGAGATGGAGTTGAGTGGTCATGGGAATCAGAATGACCAGGCAAAGGCCCCCCGAAGTCATCGGTCGAGATTTAGATCGCATTCGGCGTGAGAGGCAGAAGGCGATCCACCACTCTATTCGCGCATTAACTTTGGGCTTTGAAGGCATCGACCCGTCAAACCTTGTTGCATTTCTTGCAATCCAAATTTCCCATAGAAGAAAACAAGGGGCTAGATTTTTGGTAGTTGAATTGGGGTGACCTACTGCCGACCCAGACCACCACTGAAGAAGCCTCTGCTCCAAGGAAACAGACTGCTGAATCTGAATTTGGAACTTCCTCCCCAAAGATTCCTAGGCCGCCGACGCCAAACTACCAGTAAGGAAAACATGGTCAATTGATTCAATATCATAATTGGGACTCCCCAAGGCCGGATCAGCCATGCAACACACACACCTTAAAGCTAGTTGAACACCCTTGCCTTGAAACATCCCCTCTTAGCCTCACTGGATGCTGGCCTAACCAGGGAATCATCTGCCTGGATTGGTTGACTATCGGCTGCTAAAGAGGCTGGTTGTGGGACCTGGTTGGATCTCCTTATAAAAGTGCCCCAATTGTGGCATCTGATAGATCGTTGCAATGAAGGGAGCTTACTCCACACAAACTCCCCACTGCAACCAGGGGCTCTCCCCTCAATGACTGATGGCGGACACCTAGAAGCTGGGACGTGGGACTCGTCGACTCGCGAGCTGCAGGAGCTAAAAAATCTTTCTCAAATGACTGCGAGGTTCTGGGTAGAGGGCTGCTGGGGTGTTGAGAGTCCCTGAAATTGGGCTGATTCCGTTGAAGGAGCTGGGCCTGTTGAGCTGATGCCTGATGCAGTATAGGACTGGCCCTCTGAAGCACCACTGGCTTGGGGGGAGAATGAGGGCTGATCAGCTGGGGCTGTGACGACGGTCCCCTATGAGGGTAGCCCTGGAGCCCTATGCCCCTCGTGCAAGAAGGGTTGAGGGTGTTAACAGCGGAATTGGGAGTGGATTGGGCACCACTCATAAGCAGTGGGTGGGATTGGGGTGAGAGAAAAGGCATACAAGTTGTGGATGTATCAAAGGCATTAGCACAAACATGTGGGAAGCGGGAAATGATGGGGTCCCTAGACGCGTGGAACACCCTATCCACCTAAGATTTCGTGGATTCCTGCTCCCTTTGGATAGACGGGCCTAGATGGATTGCTCTCTCACTCGAGCTGTGGCTCTCCACCACCCCACTGATCAGGAAAAACTTCCCCTTAACCGACATGTACCTCAAGTTGTGAAAGTCAACCCCATGTTTGGGCTTAATCTGAACTTTGGCGAATGCCTGGAATGTCCCTCGCAATGTTGCGTTGTCAATCTCCACTACCTCTCCGAAGGTACTAGCTAGAGCTTCGATCATTGAGGGCGGCCACACATGGGCTGGAATCCCCAATAGCCGAATCCAGATCCCTTGATACAGGGGAGTAGATTTGGGCTACCAGGTAGCCACATCTACTAACCCTATCTCTGAGTGCAGAGGGGTAGAAGCCGCAAATGCGGCCATCTCCTACCTGGATTAGAATCGAAGAAGGAAATGTTTGGGGCCGACCCTGGTGAAATGGACCTACAGGGAGGAGGTGGATTTGCGGAACGCATCAATTAATTGCAAGATCGAGGTGGATACCTTAGATGCAGTGGCAATGAGGGCTGAAGAAAGCCCAACCTCCAAATGCTCCACTTCCCCTCTATTAGCTACCACTGTGTATGAGTCTGTTGCACAACTCCCGACTGGTGCCAAGGGATTGCCTGGTCGATTGGGAAACTGAATTTGAGCCCTAACCGGAAGGGTATTTGTGCCAGCCTGTGGCTTTTGCGCGGCCAGACGGGCCTTCTCTAATCTAGGGTGGTCCGACTGGTTATTAGCTTTAGCAATAGAGATGATCCTACCGTCGACTCTCCTCCCATTCAGGCATTGAGGTCCATTGAAGGCGTCCTGTTCATAACGAAATCAGACAAATACGAAGCCCCGAGGCTTAACTCTGGTGCGATCCTTGGGGAGGAAAACATCCAGCAACCTCCTGAATCTGCTGAAAATGCGGTAGAGGTCTTCTTCCGTAGTGTCGAAGGTGAGATTGGCTACAAAGAGGGTAAAACAGTGCGAAGAGGATTTCCGCGGCCGAACCCTCTCCCAAGGTCGTTCTTCCTCTCACCTGTTCTCCATTCTAGCTTATTGAAATATAGAAAATAAAATCAATGGTTACCATCCAAGTGCCCCATGATTCTTAGTTTTGAGTTTCAAACTTTATGATATTCTTACAGACGCACTACCCTGCTTTCCACTGCCTTCCGCAGCAAGGCGTTGCCTGCTCTCCACTCTCTTCTGCAGCAGAACGTTGTGCGCAAGACGTTCCACAGCAAGATGTTGCCCGCTATCCACTCTCTTCCGCATCAAGACGTTGCGCGCAAGACGTTGCCCCAGATCTACACTTGACTACGGTCTCTTCCACAGTAAGATGTTCCGCAACAACACATTGCGCACTAGACGATCCGCTGCAAATCCTTAGCGCGCTGATCACTACTATCTCGCTCCGCAAATCCTCTCCACGCTCGTTGCGTGCAAGATGTCCCGACGCTCCACTGCTCACACAACACTAGAATGACTGTTGATAGTGCTGATCGCGCAAATCACACAAATCCGCTGATCGGCTAAACACTACTTCACAATCCTCAAATCCGTTGATCGCGCAGATCGCGCAAATCACGCAAACCCGTAGCGCACTAATCGTGCAGAGCCTGCAAACCCGTAGCGCGCTAATCGTGCAAAGCCTGCAAACGCGCAGCCTGATAAACCTGCAAACCTGATCGCGTAACCTGTAAACCCCACATTAGAAAAACTTACACAGTCTTGCTTGGTCAAGAGGATTGTTTTAAAAATTTTTCATGGGTACTTACATGTGTATTTGTTTGATAATGCGTATTAAATTGATCGTGATTTAGTTTGACATTTGTTTGGTGTTAATGGATGTATTAAAAATCTAATACCATATATTGATGGATATTATATTAGGGATTCCTCTAACTAGTGGCCGATTGTGAATAAAATAAATGTTATGTGGTCGTATACTTACCATCTCGTAGATTATTTGTGTCAATGTGGCTTGTAGATTGTATTATTTTGTTGCGTTGATGGAGACATCACGCGCACAGGCGCACTCACACCACCACCCCTACGCATGTACATACGCAAAAGGAGGACCCCACCATCGATCTGGCTCGATGACGATGTCCAGGGAGAGCCTCCTAGCTAGAAGACAAGTTTTGGTTTAAAAAAAGTGGGCCCGATAGTCAAGAAAAGCCTATCATGGGATCTCATGATCATGGCCCACTCGTCGGATTGATTTCATATTTTAGGTTTTGCTTATTGTTATTATTTAGAACATCATGAACGCTTTAGATTTCTCTGTTTAGTTTTTATTTTAGTTTACTTCATTGTCAAGTAATAGGTTGCGCACATGGTGCGAGTTTTTGGGGTATAGGGTTTTCTTATAAATAGGCACCCCTTGTAGCTTTTTTCATTGAAAAGATTAATAAAAATTCTGTATTTTCCTACTCTCTAAGTTGTGAAGCCTAATTGGGTGTGAAGTCCTCCCTTCATCGAAGGGTTAACTACCGTGGTGCGAAGCCACATCTATCCCGATTCACCCCTATCCATTGTCATCTCTACTACCCATCTTCTACCATCCCTTCTTCTCATCTCACCCCATCATCTACACTTCGAATCAATCATCTATTGCAGCAATTCTCCTCCCCACATCAGAATTTCAGAATCTGGCCCTACAAGATGCTGAAACTTCGGCGGAGCACCACGCACAAACCGTACATCAGATCGAGCTGAGATTTAGAGGTTTTAGAGTCCATCCGTGGCCAACTAGGGCCAAGGTGGCCTTTTTCTGAATAGTAGGCCCCACACACGTGCGGCCGGGATCACACGCACGTGCGTCTGGGTCATTGTTGTTGTTCACGCGTGCGGTACTTCTCTAGTTCGTCTCTCTCCTCTCTTTCACTTCGCTTTCATCTAAAATCCCTAAACCTAATCCTAAATTACTCATATCTCCAATTTTATGCCCATTTTTCTTACCCTAGGGTTCCCCGAATTGGAATTTCTGAATCCCTTGGATTGGGGACTGATTACTATACATGTGTGGATGATTATTTCTTATCTTTGAGTATCGTTTGATTCATAATTTTTATTGATCCAGCCCTATCATGTGTAGACCTGGACCCGCATAGATTCCCCTTAATTGAATGTTTGGACTTTCATGTGGGATATGGAATTTGTGTAATTGTTTCTGAACTAACGTGATCTTAAGCCTGAAATCTCACATATCATATTTAATTTTTATGTCCTGCATCAAATTTGGTACCAAAGCCTAGGGTTCTTGTAGGGGAATTCATTACATGTTTAGGGTTTGGTTATTTATGTCCATTACGCATCAATTCTCATCATATATGGCTGTTTAGAGGTCCATAAACCCTAACATAAGCTGCTGAAATTTTCTGTTATCCCCTTATTTGAATTATTTTAGAAATTAACTTAGTTTTCTATTTCTAGGTTTAGAAACTTTCCTTTTCTGTTTTTTAAAAACTTTCCTAATCTGTTTTTAGAAACTAATTTCCTTTCCTTTTTCTTTTTCTTTAGAAACTAGGTTGTTTTTTTTAGAACTTTTCTAATTTGTTTTTTTTTTTGTAGCAGCTTTCCTAATTTGTTTCTTTAGAAACATTCCTAATTTGTTTTTAGAAACTTTCCTTTTTCGTTTTTAGAAACTAGGATGCTTTTCTTTAGAAACTTTCCTAATTTATTTTTTATAGAAACTTTCCTAATTTGTTTTTCTTAGAAGCTTTCCTTTTTCGTTTTTAGAAACTAGGTTGCTTTTTTTTAGAAACTTTCCTAACTTGTTTTAAAAACTTTCCTTTTTCGTTTTTAGAAACTAGGTTGGTTCTTTTAAAAATTAAAATTAAAAAATAAAAAAAATCTTATATTTTGACAAGTATATTACTGAATTTTGGTTGACACCCTATACAAAACATGGAACAATTGTAAGAGTCACTAAACAAGTTGTCCCAAAAGTTGGAGTTTATGATTAAGCGCTTAGAAATGGACCAATACTTAGAACAGCTTGATGTGCGCATTACCCGACTAAAGACAATCGCCAAGACAAACCCCACCATTGGAGTAGATGTCCCATCTCAGGTAGGTGGCCTGGTGGATAGACCAATAAATAGAGTTGGTGAAGGAATTAATTATGGGTGTGCACCCGTACACCCACCCCATGAGAGACATCAAGACCACTATTTTGAGGGGTACGACATGTGCGACCTTGTGGCTGGAGAGAGTGCACCAAACGCTAGTGTAGAGTTACCCACTGAGACCATTCCGATAATGGATTGCGTGATGTCTTTCCTGATGATCTACCGGATGAGTCTCCCCCTATGGGGGATATAGAGCACACCAGAACATGGGACACCGTAATACCTATAGCCGAGTTTGCGTTTAATAGTTCTGTCGATAGGTCCACAGGTCTCAGTCCTTATGAAGTCGTTATTGTTTATAAACCTGGGAAACCTATTGATCTTGTCCTCATGTCACTGCCCCATAGGGTGTCAAAGCCTGCGGAGTCTTTTGCGCATCACATTCATTCATGGCATCAAGAAATCAGGCAGAAGATCACTACTAGTAATGAACATTACAAATTTTCTGCAAATCAACATAAACATTTCAAAGAATTCAATATTGGGGACTCTGTGATAGTCCGCATCTGGCCCAAACGGTACCCTCCGGGGGCCGTTCGTAAGTTACAAGCGCGTAGCGTTGGACCCTTCAAAATTATAAAACGAAACGATCTCAATGCATATGAGGTAGATCTTCCACCTTATATGGGAATTAGTTCCACATTCAACGTAGAAGATTTAGTTACTTTTCAGGGGACCACTAATACTTTGTCCGGCCCTTCGTCTACCCGTCCTCATTCCTCATATTTATACCTTGAACCATGGCCCCTTCCCGACCCATTTTTCCAGCCTCTACCTCCCATACCCACTCTTCCTGACCTTTCTTCCCAGCCTCTACCTCTCATACCTACCCTTTCCGACCCATTTTTCCAACCTCTACGTTTTATACCTACCCGTCCCAACCTATTTTCTCAGCCTCTACCTCCCATACCTACTCGTCCCGACCCATTTTTTCAGTCTATACGTATCATATCTACCCTTCCCAACCCATTTTTTCAGCCTCTACCTCTCATACCTACCCATCCCGACCCATCTTCCCAGCCTCTACCTCCCATACCTATCCTTCCCGACCCATTTTCTCAGCCTCTACCTCCCATACCTAACCTTCACACACCCAAAAAGGAAATAGAGGATATCCTGGACCATCAGATAGTTTTAACGTCGGACGGCGGGTTTCAGAAGTACCTGGTTAAATGGAAGTCATGCCCAACTTTAAACAGCACGTGGCTCACTGAGGATGAGCTTCAGAGACTTGATCCTGACATCCTGGAGCGGTTCACGAGTTTTATTTCACCAGTGGCGAAATCTTCGCAGCCGGAGAGAATTGATGGGGACATCACGCCCACACGCGCACTTACACCACCACCCCTACACACGTACATACGCAGAAGGAGGACCCCACCATCGATCTGGCTCGATGATGACGTCCGGGGAGGGCCTCCTAGCTAGAAGATAAGTTTTGGTTAAAAAAAGTGGGCCCGATAGTCCATAAAAGCCCATCATGGGATCTCATGATCGTGGCCCACTCGTCGGATTGTTTCATATTTTAGGTTTGCTTATTGTTATTATTTAGAACATCGTGAACACTTTAGATTTCTCTATTTAGTTTTTATTTTAGTTTACTTTATCGCCAAGTAATAAGTTACGCACATGGTATGAGTTTTTGGGGTATAGGGTTTTCTTATAAATAGACACCCCTTGTAGCTTTTTTCATTGAAAAGATTAATAAAAATTCTGTGTTTTCCTACTCTCTGAGTTGTGAAGCCTAATTGGGTGCGAAGCCCTCCCTTCATCGAAGGGTTAACTACCGTGATGCAAAGCCACATCTATCCCTATTCGCCCCCATCCATCGTCATCTCTACTACCCATCTTCTACCATCCCTTCTTCTCATCTCACCCCATCATCTACACTTCGAATCAATCATTTATTGCACCAATTCTCCTCCCCACATCAGAATTTCAGAATCTAGCCATACAGGAGGGCTGAAACTTCGGCAGAGTACCACGCACAAACCGTACATCGGATCGAACTGAGATTTAGGGGTTTTGGAATCCATTCCTAGCCGACCAGGGCCAAGGTGGCCTTTTTTTGAATAGTGGGCCCCACACATGTGCTTCCGAGATCACACACATGTGCGTCTGAGCCATTATTGTTGTCCACGCGTGGGGTACTTCTTTAGTTCGTCTCTCTCCTCTATTTCACTCCGCTTTCACCTAAAATCCCTAAACTTAATCCTAAATTACTCAAATCTCCAATTTTATATCCCTTTTCTTAACCTAGGGTTCCCCGAATTGGAATTTTTGAATCCCTTGGATTAGGGACTGATTACTATGCATGTGTGGATGATTATTTCTTATCTTTAAGTATCATTTGGTTCATAATTTTTATTGATCCAGCCTTATCATGTGTAGGCCTGGACCCACATAGATTCCCCTTAATTGAATGTTTGGACTTTCATGTGAGATATGGAATTTGTGTAATTGTTTCTGAACTAACGTAATCTTAAGCCTGAAATCTCGCATATCATATTTAATTTTCATGTCCTGCATCATGCGTCCTTGAAAGACTTGGTGCCAATGTGACTTATTGGAAGGACTCTTGTTGTTGGAAGTATATTTGGATTTGTGATGGTAAAGTCTACGTATCCAATCATGAGTGGCCACTAGTTGTAAAGATTCTTGTAAATGAAATGTCTTGGATTCTTTATCTCACCATCACTACTTTTAATTATTTGAGTGTGTTAGAATATTACTTGTTTAAGTCTCATGAGCCGAGGATGGTGGAATGGGACACTATGCCCGAGTTGTCGGCCTATGTTGGGTTGTGCGCACCCCCCATAGTGACCTTGAGCTTCTCTGATATTATATTTGTAAATTGGACTAATAACAGTTGGGTTAATCATGCATACATGGCATGTGAGCATTATCGGGTGCCTGGTCGACTGTTTGAAAGACCAGTGTACTGTTCGAACGACCCTTTTTACATTTTGAATAGGTCGACTGTTTGAAAGACCCGATATCATGTATGAATGGGTCAAATGTTTGAACGATCCATTCATTTGTTCAGATGGATGTGCATCCCCAGGCTGATTGCATTCATGCATTCATTCATTAATCAAGATTAAGTTGGTGATTGAATAGTGTGTTAAAAATGGATTGTATCTTTGTACATTATACATTAATTCGTAGTTTGGATGTTATAACCGTTTGTATTATATTTGTGGGGAATGAATTGTATCTCTTCATGTTACACTTTGAATTCTGGGTGGACATGTAATTGGTGTTGTACTTGTGAGTGTTGAATTGTATTTTAGACTTATATTTTCTTAAATTTGTACTTGAAAATGGGAGTTGTATCTTCTTCTGAATTACAGGTGGTATCATCTTATATGTCACTTAGGAAACATAAATTGTATACTTTTGTATTCAACTTGTGAAGTTTCCGTTGGATATTGTATTCTTCTGAGTTTATTTGAATTCCATTCTTGACTATTGTGATGCTTGGTAATCTTGGAGCGTATACCTCACTGGGATAGCCATTGACGTTATCAAACCATATTCAGTTGGTGCAGGTTATGTAAATGATGTACAAGTTAACATTAATGTGGAACATGAAGAACTGGATAATCTTGCGATTTTTTATTCTACATTTTCTACTTTTGTTAAGATATTTCATTTGATTATTTTGAATCATTGGTTTGTATAAGCCCTATGGGCAACCAATTGTATAAGTTGAGATATATTTTAGACACTTCCTCCATGTGGGGTTTGTTTTGCTTCCGTTGTGATTGATCATTTATACTTATAAAATTATATATATATATATATATATATATATATATATATATATATATATATATATATATATATATATATATATATATATATATAAAACTGTGAAATGTGGGCTATCCTTGTAGGTTAACTCTCAGGATTTTGGAAAACGAGGACAAAACTCGGGTTACGAAATCTGGAGCATTACAAAAGCTCAACTCCAAGCAACCGCCATCTCACAAGATATCCAAAATAGTGAGTTCACTATCTCTTCTAATCCCCACAACACAGTAAAGGGGGGAGCCTAAAAGATTAAAAAATGCCCACGTAAAAACAAGAAACTGGGGAAAAAACCGTAACCTAGTTATGAAGGTACCTGAGATGTGTTAGAACAAATATTTAGCACTCTAAAAACCACAAAATCATCACAAAGCTCAAAAATTCAAAGGAATAATAACCAAAATTAGGAAAAATCACATATAACACACATACATATACACATATCTTTCATGTTAACTATTTATTTATTTATTTTTAAATTAAAATTGTTAGCTATTTATGATATGGAGCCAAAGTTATATTTTTGACTGGTTATGGTAAGTGAATAAGGTAATCTTTTAGATTAAGACATTTCTTTTCTTTTTCTTTTTTTAAAATTAAAATTGTATCTCTTAACTGATCTCCACAAATTTCTCCCTAGACATCCCATCTCTCTATGTATAATTTCCCCATTGTTAGTGGAATAAACATACATATATGTAATCTTATGGTTTAACATGACTCATTGGTGATCACGTGGAAAAAGTTAGCTGTCTGTGAGCAATTATTTTAAGGTGCTTGTGGACTTGTTGTTATTGACATACACTGAAGAAAATTTTGAGGTGAAGAAACTTTCATTCCTTGTGATAAAATCATAAGTAGAATATAATACAGATATTATGAGCAGCAATGATCTATTCAGACATTCCACAAGAGAGGAAGAAAGCCATCTCTAGAGACATATTCAGCACCACACACTAATAAATTTAGCCAATGCATTCAGAAAATTCTAGCAGAATCATTAAATGATAAATTTCATACTATCTAATAAGTTTCCAGATGTCAAAATGCTGAACTTTTCCCACGGTACAACAATTAGGAGGATATATCCAACTTACATCAACGTCTCTCGCTTTCAAATTCTTTGGTTTTACCAAATTAGGATTTTCTATCTCAATAACACCTTGCGCGCCTTTCTTTTTCTGCCAAATATCAGGCACAGTTACATAAAAGAAAGAAGTGAGTACAAATAATGACAGCTAAGTGGTGCAAAATGAAATTGTCAAGTTGTAACATAAGATTCCCAAAGTAAGAAGAGACAAAGAAAAGCACAAAAGAAGCAATAATCAGAGAGACATCCCACTGACCTCAGTTTCTTCTTCAGATTCTTCTTCGTATTCCTCTTCTTTGTCTTTAGCGTCTTCCTGATGGTATTAAAGTTTTTCCCTTAAAACCCAAAAGGATAAAACAGAAGTGTAGGCAAGACAATAATGACAAAATGAAAAACTATGTAGCTAGTTTTATAGTTTCACAATCATTCAACCTCAAAGAGGCTATGATTGGCTCCTAGCATATGTACATGCCTTTTCCTATGTAGCTACTGTCAGTGATATCAACTTGGTCTGTACAAGAGAATGCTCAGATCATCTGTATACAAGTTGGGTCTTCCCAGAATTGCCTATTGAAGCACTAGGCTCTCCCAGCGTGGAAGTAGCTCCTAATGAAAACATCACAATCAAGGGTTAGTTAATAAAGGGGTCAGTCCAAACATACATGAGCAGAAATACCAAGAGGGAAATGCACATCAGGTGGGCCACACATGCATCGAGCATTCTTCACATGTCTGCTTTTAAATTTAGTTAATTCTTCTCACACTCATGCACTAGCCTACTTGACAAGTGGACCGGCCTTAGCAAGAATCATACAAAAGACAGCTCGGGAGGGGATTATCCATTATAGCTGCTCACACCCGAATCACAAAACAAAGGAGTCAGGTGGGGCAGACTACTCCTTACTAGTTAATTCCAAAGTGGGTTCATGTACATCACAAGCCTAGTGTCTAGAGATAGTCTTTGGCCCGTAAGATATCAATGATTGATGCACTAACATGTATCTATAATGCCAAAAAAAAAAAAAAAAAAATCCATACAACCAATCATGCCACAACCAAAACAAACAGCTCATGACAAGCAAGTAATCAATGTGCCAACACCAAATACAAAGCTGTCAAAAACAATCTACACATTGCTATCCAACAATGTCGAGCACTGGAATCGTTATCGATTACAGACAGCAATTGAGGGCTGACGGTGAACAATAATAAAAGGTGGTTAGAACCAAGTGTATCTAACGTGCAAGGACCAAAGAATCATACATTGATTAACAAATTGGTTACCAAAAACAGTATGGATTCCACTGAAAACAGTGTATTGATTGCAGCTATTTGCAGCTGTGAAATACTGAAAGTGAAGCATGCCACAATCCTAGATGATCCGATTCCAGGTGAAGATAAAGGCATGAGATCAATCAAAACATCATAATAAATGCAGCACAATACCCTTGGTTTTAAAATAAAAAATTTTTAAATTTTTATTTAAAAAAAAAAAAAAAAAAGACAACAAGGGATACCATAGGTTTTTAATCTATAATCCATAATTAGGGAATCGACACTACAAATCCCTAATTAGGGATTCGAAACTCAAAAATTCCCAATACACAAATCATTGCACAATGTTACTTGAAGGATTAAAAAATGTCCAAATTGATATGAATAGATAAGGGGAGAGAGAGAGAGAGAGAAAGAGAGAGGGAGAGAGGGGGGGGGGGGGAGATACGATGTTGCAGCAGAATGCTCCTTGATGTGCGGCGGATCGAGCGGAGAGGGAGATACTTGATGTTACCGCGAAGGCCGAGGAGATAGAGATAGAGAGAGAGAGAGAAGGAGAGTGAGCGGAGAGGGAAAGGGAGAGGAGAGGCGAGAGAGGGAGGAAGAGGGAGAGGGAGAGCGCGTGAGAGGGAGAGGGCCGAGACGGAGAAGGAGAGGCAGAGAGAGGGAGGGAGAGGGAGAGGGAGAGCACATGAGAGGGAGAGGGAGGGAGAGAGGAGAAGGAGAGCTAGAGAGAGAGAGTCGGTGTTGTTTGAGAGGGTAATTAGGGCTTTGTTATATATATATATATATATATATATATATATATATATATATATATATATATATATATATATATATATATATATCTGCGGCCGTTAAAACTAGCCGCCAACAAAGGGTAGCCCCATCGGTCGGCTAAGGCCCGTTTTCTTGTAGTGTGCCCAACATGAAAAGGGCTTATAAAATTTAGGAGAATAACGTGGTTAGGCCAAATAGGACACTTACTATTTTTGGCCGAAAACCATGAAGTCTACTAGGAATCATGACCATCTATAAATAGTAAGTTTACTATTTACAGTAAGTCACGAATTTTAAGGAGTTTGAGTTGGAATTTGATTCTGAAACTTCTTCCTAGGCTTGGTATCACTATTTAAAGGATTATAAATTCAGTTTTATCATCAATCAAGCTATTTTCGAATTTATTAGAATTTATTTATAGTTTCTATTTCTCCTCATGGATTTGAGGAATCTCTGTGAGGAATCCAGAGAAGCTCCGTGGATTCGGAGTAATTATCCCTTGAGGAAGACGGTGATCGACCTCATCACGTCCATCCCTATGTCATCTATTTATATAGTTATGGGTAAAATTTGCATGACCATGTATAGTATGTATAGAATATACTGGTTGAGAAGAAGACATGCATTCATCTTACAGCTGCACCCACAGTTGTATACCAAGCTGTAAATACACTGCATATTGCTTTGGTTTATATACATAAGAAAACAACAAAGTGAGAAAGTATCAATGAAATTATCCAAAGGTAAGAGCAATCTAATCATTATAGATGCCAAGAAAAAATATACGCAACATAGATAAAAGGAGTTCAATTCACATAGACAGTTACATAGATAAAAGGAGTTCAATTCACAGACAGCTTTTGAAATACAAAGCAAAGGCACATTGTGCTTATTCTAATATTCTAATGGACTCCAATTTAATGGATAACAAAGATAGAATTGGAGACCATCACAAACATATAATGTAGCAAACATTCTTAATGACATAAATTTGGAGGTTTTTGTCAAGAAATATCATCTTCTTTCCCTTCTTCGAGTTCTGCTATAGTTGTTAAATTTGCGACATGGGTTATCTCAGGGGTAGTTGTGTCAACATTTGGTGGAGCAGAGGTGGCAAAAGGATTTGGTGGCATCATCAAGCTTTCCATGCTTCCTTCTAGCATTTGGACCACACTTTTCATAGCAGGGCAATCTCCCGGGTACCACTGTATGCACCAGAGTGCCACAGTTGTTAGTTTCTTTGCTATATTTGCATCTTCAACTGCAACGATGTTGAGTCCCAGCTCTTCCCCATGATGTAGACGATTATAAATCCATTCAGGAAAGTACACTTGACTGGTGTTTTCCACTGTAACATCAATGTTCTTCCTTCCTCCAACCATTTCTAGCAACAACATTCCGAAACTGTAAATATCCGACTTGTAGGAAACATTTCCAAAGTTCCTAGAGAACACTTCAGGTGCAATGTAACCCATGGTTCCTCTGGCAGCAGTCATTGATACAATACTCTGTCCCTTGGAGCATAACTTTGCTAGCCCAAAATCAGATATCTTGGGATTAAAGTTATGGTCTAGCAATATATTGTGAGGCTTGATATCAAAATGAAGGATGCGTTGGTTGCATCCTTGGTGAAGATACTCTATCCCTCTAGCAATGCCAATTGCAATATCTTTAAGCTTCTCCCAACTTAGCAAAGGTTTTTTGGCATCTGCTGAGAAAATGAATTTTTCTAATGATTCGTTTGGCATGAATTCATAGATGAGTGCACGCTTCAAGTTGTCAGTGCAGAAGCCCAGAAGACGAACCACATTAATGTGGTGAATCCTACCAATGGTACCCACTTCATTAACGAAGTCTTCCCCATCTCCCCCTGACTTTTGTAGGATCTTCACCGCAACCAGATCTCCGTTCGCAAGCGTTCCTTTGTAAACACTTCCATAAACTCCTTGACCTAATTTTTCTTTGAATTGATCGGTCATCCTTTTCAGATCAGCATAAGAGTATCTTGTGGGCTTCAAAGATTTATAATCCTCCAGAAAATTTTCAACCTTGAGCCGGTTCTCTCCATCTTTCTCCCTTTCTAACTTCCATGAGTGGTAGAACTTCAAGCTAATCAACAATGCTACTAAGATAACAAAGGAGCCTAGGCTCGTACCTGCACATGTAATCATGGAAATTACTTCCTAAAACGTGTGGAACTGTATTGAGATGTGACATGCATGTACCACGTGAACAATTGATAAGTTGGCCAGATTGAGGATAGGCCACACTTCAAAAATCACACCAAATGGACAATGTCAGGGTCCTCTGAATTCCCTTTTACTATCTGATCTATTGCAGCCCTGTACAAGAACTTCGATTGGGTAGTTACATCATCCAATCAATGTGTTTCTGAACATTTTGTAAGTCATTGATCTGATAATCGTGTGGTTGTGAGTTTTTCATGGTGACCCACCACGAATGGGCTGGACCAAATGGGTAATCTAGGTGGTGATTAATTTCACAATTAAATCTTAAGGACATCATACACATTTGTCTTTTTATTAGTGGCCCATGAAGTGTAGGATGGGCGTAATGGACTGCTGAGATCTTTTGGTTGGACTGTCCACTTTGCCCTAGCCAACTGGGAGCATTACAATGTACAATGCCTTGGGAGCATTTGATCATTTCTCAGCGTGAAGAAATGAACTTGCATAGGTAGACAGAAAGGGTCCAAACAATCAGCCACCCTGCAAAAATCTCAGCTACAGACAGTTCTGTTGTAAAGTCCATAGGCATTGAATAACAATCCCATTTCTGAATGTTATAAAGCTTGGGGAGTGATCATTAATAACACAAAGCCCAAGTGCAATGGTTACATCAACAGCCTGAAAGGTGGATAGTTGGACCAAATTCGGCCTAACCAAACATTTCGCAGTTCTTGATCAATAGCAAAGATCATCCAATCGGGTCAGGCCATGAATCACAAGGTCAGGCATGGATCATAACTCTTGTCCTGTTTACTAAATGGATAGGGCTTGGGCTGGCCCCAACAGGACCAATTGCAAATCCTATTCCAAATATTATCAATCTGTATTATTTTAATATCGAAAGTAGAATAGTTCATAAACCAAAAAGGGTGTAAAGATTAATTTCCTAAATATATCGTCTCCTTCAGACTATATATGCTGTGAATGTTCTTGTTCATGTAGTCCATAAGAACAAAAGGAGGCAGAGGTTTTACCTATAATTACTTGCCTTTTCCGTAAACCTGCAAAAATGACTGCACGAAGTTAGCTCCATTGCAGTTGTAAATTCTGTTGGTGCACAGGTGTCAGGCATAAACCCCAGACCAGATGTAGCACTGGAAGAATCGGAATACGGTAGAGCGACCTCTCTACAATGCACCGTGCAGTGCAATGTGCAAATTGGGTCTGCCATATGTGAGGCCCCTGTATGGATGGTTTATGTCTTAGAAGTGGCACTTATTGTATGGTTCTATCCATCTGATCTGTGGCCATTAGAGTAAAAATGGAAACCAAAAACAGTTAGCTGTCAAATTAAAAGTGAGATAAAAAGTGATGGATTAGTTTATTTCATGGTTTTACTTTTAGAACTTTAATCCGTCCTGGTGCTAGTATACGGGAAGACCCAACAGCCCTCATTGATATTGTTTGCTATGAGCTACGCTAAGTATCTTGTGCGCTTAGAACCCCGTGCCTCAGGTTCACCTTGGAACCCAAAATCATGATCATCCAGAACTTAGGGCAGACTCAAGGAAAAAGTCAGGATGGAATGCCCATCATTAGTTTTGTGTAGAGTCAACTGTGGTGTTTATCTGCTATCCAATCCATTCATCTGATGTCATAGCAAGTGAGTTTAGATGTTTTTATGTATAATTGTATGCAGAGGTCAACCTGAGTGTCAGCCTGATTTTTGAGATCAAGACCAACTAATAGATGGGCCACTGCAGAAAGAGGTTTGACCAACTAGCTACTTTGCACCTTCAACTTAGTGAAGTGGGCCATGCTATATATCATCCTAAACTTGACGCATTCTCCAATTGATCAAGACCAACTAATAGATGGGATGGATGCTATAATTGCATTTGTTGAATGTTTCTAATCATTCATTCAATCTACTAGGACTGTTGCTTATAACTATATTAACTATCTAATAATGAGCTTAGCATATGCTTAAATTTGATGTTTAAGGTCATCCAAATGATTTGGTACTGGGACTATGGCCAATTGATCAGATGGTTTGGATCAATTTCCCACAATGACAAGCTACATGGTTATCTAGAAAGTTCATCTAGTAGGACTACATGGCAAACATCCCATTATTTAGAGACTCCTCATCAATACATGGTATGAGATCTTTGAGGATTTCTCTTAATAACTGTGAATTTTGCCATGTCAAAAATTCTGCTAAGGTGACCGTAGCTATGAAAAAAAATGCCGCTTTTCTCTTGTAACCATTCGTTTCCCAAGCCATCTATTGGACAGTTATGATCACCATATCAGTCCTGAGAAATGGAAGTAATGCATGCTGGGGCTCACCAGAGAGACTGCCTTCTTCCATGATTGGGTTTTTCTGCTACAACTTACTTGGATTGTCCATTCTGGAATCCACTGATTAGTAGTTTCAAGTTTCAACTAAGTTCCATTTTGGCTGTATGGCCCATGATGAGTGGACCTCATCAGTTTATCAATGGACTCTCCATGTTTCTGTACCCAAGTGACATAACATATTGTCAGATTTTGAACCCTCCAAAGACCATATTATCATGTTAGTATAGTGAATATCTTTTAAATTTTTTATTTTCTGTGAGACTTTCTCAATAAGATTCTGAAAATAAAAATAAAAATCTGAAAATTCACGCACCAAAAAATAACAGGCATGCATATTCAATAGAATATAAAAGAATCAATAGATTTATGTGGATGAAAATTTGGATGACGAGTCTAATCTTAACAAGAAAACAGGGAACATATTTGATGAAGATTTAATATTTTTTCTATTTTATTATCATTATAGAAGGGAAAAAAAAGGGAGCTTTTATTAAGAGAAATGCCCCAGAGCCCTCAGATCACTATAAGTTATAGTGCTCCTAGTTGCATTAGATCTAACACACATTTCCCATCCATGCTTTGCAAAAAAGACATGTATAGTATAGAAAATAATACCCAATGGAGGATGGATTAGATCATATAAACAGTGTGAATTTTTCATGGAAGCCTAGGAAAGTTGAGATTGAACAATTGGAGGTTCCATCTGAAGCTATGCAACTAGGAGCACTCTACAACTTTTAGTGCTCTAACAACAGTGAGAATAGTGGAGCACTTCTCTTTCATTAAAATACCTTCATTGCGATAATAGAAACATGTAGTTTCATTGGTGTGGGTCTTGTCTTTGAATCCACACATCCATCTTTTGGCTTCATCACAGCCTCTACATCCAGGTATGTCCCACTTCAGATTAACATAATTATCAATTACGTATGGCGATGGAACTTCAAGAGTCTTTATAGATTGGCAAGACAGGAGCAAGCTTTCCACCCGATAATAAGAAGGTAAAAGGAAAACACCATGTTCCAAGTCGCTCATGCAAGCAAGTTTTTCGGGGTATCCGAAACTAACACCCACCGAACAGTTGACGACTGTAATGTTAATTAGCCCGTCAGAGGAATAATAGCTGAAAGGAGAAGAGGTGAGATTGAGATGGAAGAGTAATCCCTCAATGCAACCGTTGGAGTCTACGACGCTTAGTCTCTGAGATCCGTAGTCTATGTGGCTCACTTCAACTTCTCGTGTAAATGGAAGGTGTAGGACAGTCTGCTTGCCGTTGCACGACAGCTCAAAGCCTGGGTATAGCTGCATCGATCTTGATGCTGAGATCCTTGTTTTCCGAACGGGAATCGGATTTGAGGGCCGTGCCTCGAACACCTGGTAGTTGGGCAGTCGTACTTCGATGAAAATTCATGGGAGTTGCAAGATGTAATGGTTAGGAAGAGGAAGACTGTGTGAAAGAAGAAGACCTTCAACCAACCCATCGGAGTGATTTAGAGAGCGATGATAAAGCTTGATATTCTGGTTATTAAAGAGAATAGGGAAAATGTAACTGTTGATAGGCTTGATGATACACGGATTCGTGGCTCTAAAATCAGTGAATCCACCCGAAATTGGAGAACTGTGGTCTTGCCGCCAGTCAAGTTGACACACTGAGTTGATTTACTCACAAGACTCGCTACGACTTGTTACTTGACAGCTGGATTGGTGATTGGGTATGACACGTGTCATTAAAAGAACAACATAATCTATCCTCTAGTAAATCTAAGTTTATATTAAGAAGAGAATTATGTATATGTCAAATCCACTCCATCCATCATGTGAGAACTTCTGTGCCTACCTTACTCTTTCTCGGGTGGTAGACAATCGGGAGTTTCAAACACCCGGCAAGAGTTCGAGTACCCATAGATGGTGAAATTCCAGTGGGGCGTGAGTGTGTGGGTGGTGTGTGTGCGTGGGTTTTAAAAAAAATAAAGTGTTTTATGAACCCCGCCATTATATATGTGTTTTTATCCAAGCCATCCATCTATCTTTTCTAATCATTTTTAGGGTATAAGCTTAAAAATGAGACGGATACAATTTTCAGGGACCATGCTACAAGAAAACAATGGTGATTGAACACCCACCATTAAAAACGTCTTAGGGCCACTGTAATGCTTATTTGCCATTCAGCAGGTTGATAAGGTCACATATACCTGGATGAATTCATCCAAAACTTTCATGGGCCAAAAGAAGTTTTTAATGGCGACAGTTCAATTACCACCATCTATTGTGCAGACCACATGAGTCTTGGATCTACCTCATTTGAGCTTAAATGCTAAAATAATCTGGAAAAGTAGATGAATGGGGTGGATAAAACATGTACGTCATGGTGAGGCCATTGGCTACTGACTGCTTTTCATTTTTTCTTGCGGTTTGGATCACCGTAGTTGTGAATTTTCTAATTTTTGCCCAAGCACCAATGCGTGATTGTTGAACATCCACCATTAAAAAACTTCCATGGCCCATTGTAATGCTTACCATAATGTTTGTTTGCCATTCTAACTCCTTGATAAGTATAGACAAACCTGAATATGAAGGGAAAAAGAAAATATTGGCTTGGCTTGATCTAAAACTTTTATCCCCACAAAAAGTTTTTAATGGTGGGAGTTCACCTGAGATTTGGATCAGACTTATTTTTTATCTCACGCCTAAAAATGATATGGAAAATTGGACAGACAACTAAAATTGAACACATACATCATAATGGGGCCTACAGCATACAATATACAATCTGCATTCAGGTTAAAGACTCGGTGGCATTCTCATTATTTTAGGAAAATTCATAATTTAAACGTACAGACATTTAAAAAAAAAAAAAAAAAAAACACCGAAGGAAGTAGTTTAATGAAAACTTAATTAAAACCAGTATGACTTAATCTTGACCTACCCTAAGTCACCTCGGTGCATGTGTTGGCGTTTTAGGACGTTGGTTTAAAATCAAAGCTAATCTAATTCCCAGGTGGACCATATTATAGAAAAGTGGTGATTGAATGTCCATAATAATAATAATAATAACTTCTTATGGGCCGTGAAAGTTTTCCATCAATATGATATCTTTGTCTTCTGGCCCTAACAATAGCCTGGATGGCAAATAAATATTATGGTGGACCTTGGGAAGTTTTCAAAGGTGTATGTTTAATTACCACTGTTTCCTTGGCCCACCTTAAGTTTTGAATTTCCTTCATTTTTTTGGATCCAAATGGATATACAACAGATGCATCAAAGTGGGCTCCACAATCATGACCTCACCGAAATGGGCGGCCAAATCCGGGCGCGGCTTGGATACTGACAAGGTCAGTAGCCACGCTATTGAAGTGACGTCACCAAGCTCTGTGGACCCTACCATGATGCATGTGTTGCATCCATACCGTCCAACCATTTTTAGAGATCGTTTTATGGTATTACAAAGATAATAAAATAGATCTAATTTCAAGTGGACCCACCACAGAAAACTGTGGGAGCAGTCACACCCACTGTTGAAACATTTATTGAGCCCAACGTGATGTATTTTTGAGATCCAACTTATTCATAAGTTAACATAGAGATAGATGAAGTGAAAACAAAAATATCAACTTAATTAAAAACTACCGTAGCCCCTAAGAAGTTTTGAACGGTGGATGTCACTGTCCCGCTATTTTTCTATAGTGGGGTCCGCTTGAACTTTAGATCTATCTCGTTCTCTTTATAATGCCATAAAACGATCTCTAAAATTAGATGATATGGATATGACTTGTCAGTATCCAATCCGCGCCCGCAAATCCAGATCTCCTTTGGTGGCAAGCTTGACTGAGTCGTTGAGCAAGAGATCAGGTATCTACTCGTCTTGTCAAAAGCAGCCGGATCTCCTTGGAATGGAAACGGATTGGCTACTCCCCCGCCAGGCTGGTGGTGGGTGCACTGTGGGCCAACAATGATGTATGTGCATCATCCATGCCGTCTATCTATTTTTATAGATCATTTTATGATATAAAAGAAAAAAAGAGGTATGTTTCTATCTCAAGTGGACCACATTACAAGAAACAGTGTTGAATGAACGTTGACCATTAAAAACGTTTTGGGCATGGAAGTTTTGGATCAAGCTTATATTTATTGTTTCCCAGTCTTTATGACCTAATCAACGGATTGGATGTCAAATAAATAGTATGGTGGGCCTTAGGAGGATTTTAATGGTGGATATCCAATCATGTGGTGTGGTCCACCTTAGATTTATATCCCTATCATTTTTTATATCAAGCCCTAAAATGATCTGTAAAAATGGATGAACGGAATGGATGAAACAGCACTGACTATCAGTCACGGGGCTGGTGTCAGGGGGAGTACCCAATCCGTCTCCCCTCGGAACGACTTGATGGCGTGCTCCACCGACTTACTGGCCATCAGCTTTGACTGACGTATTGAACGTGAGAGGTGTATACCTACTTTTTTCTCGTCTTCGCCTATTAATAGCATGTCACGTGTTTTTTTAATGGTCAGTTTGATTTTGGAGGGATGAGGTAATTATCCAGTAATAAGTAATAGTTACTAAGTAATTACTGCATGTTAATTGTGCTGACGTTGACTGCTTAACTTTTTGAAGTTAGAATAGAGAATGGCTGCTAAATGAGTACAAAGCCTACTCTGATGTACTCGATGTATCCACATAGTTCATCCTACATGTAAGTTTTTTGGCCATAAACCTAAAAATGAGGCAGATCCAAAGCTCTAGTGGACTAAATCATAGAAAATAGTGGAAATTAGATGCTTACCGTATAAAAATTTATGTGGCCCTAGGTGTGTTTTGGATGAAGCTAATATTTGTGTTTACTCTTTTCAGTGCTTTTATGATTTCATAAATAGATTAGATGGCAAATACACATTAATGTGAGCCCAATAAGCATAATAACTTTCACTAACGGACATTTGAGGCCATTATTTCCTATGGTATGAGATACTTATCATTGCATTTGTCTTAATTTTAAACTTAGGCCTTAAAATCTTTTGATAAAACAGATGAACAGAGTGGATATGTCATGCACATCACAGTGGGGTCCATCTTCGGATAAAACAAATGGACGGTGTGGATATGTCATGCACATCAGTGGGTCCACAAATGTACGTCAGGTTTTTTTTGACCTATTTTTAAGAAGAAAATGCATTTGGAATTTCAAACAAAGTGAAAAGGTATTAATGACCTTTTTCAAGGGTATTTACCTTTTTCAAGGGTATTAATGACCTTTTTTCAAGGGTATTTTTCAAGGGTATTTTTCAGCTACACAAAAATCAAACACCCACCTAGGTTGTTTGAGTTATAATTTGAGCCTAAAACTCTGTCTTTAGTTTGAGCTCATTATTACTATTTTTTTTTATAGATATTATTTATACATTTGTCTCCGGTGGATTCAAGGAAGCTCCGTGACAAGTCCATGGAACTCCGTTGATTCGAATTCGGAGCAGATATCCCCACCATTGACTGTCGTTTGCTTGGACAGGAACGGTGCAGAACACCTGTTTTGGCAGAGCGGAAGGCATCCAAGCTTTGTAAGGCCCACGATGTTGTATACGTAAGATTCACTTCGATCCGTTCATCAGACGAGAACCATTATTTTTACAGTACCTAAAGAAGATAAGCCTAATAAAAGCCCACATGAGACACACCGTTAGGCTCACATGATGTGGCCGAACTGATCAGTTTTGTCTCAAGCAGGTTCGTGTTTCTTTTCTTCACCATAGTGAATTAATTACACCTGATTAACGGTTTTGATGAAAGATACAATGGTGGCCCCACAGAAAAACTTTTGTTTGTAGAGGATTTAGTCCCTTTCGTCGCCACATAGATAAGAGAGAGAAGGTGCAGCTTTATATTCCTTTTAATCTCTTGAACGACTTGACTCTCAAAATCATACCTTGGGTATTTTTTTATTTTATTTTTTTGGGGTGATGCGATAAGATGAGAGGGAGAATCCTATCTATAGGATTGCTAGCGTTTCTTTTCACCGCCATGTTGGTAGTTTGCAGAGCCAAGAAAGACGAAGGTTGCTACTCTTCATGTGGTAACATCTCCAACATCAGCTTCCCTTTCGGCTTGGAAGGCGATCCTCGCAACTGCGGCTACCCTGAATTCCAACTTTCTTGTGAAAACAATCGAACTGTATTACATCTCCATTCTAATAAGAAATTATGGGTCGAGGCGATTGATTACAAGAACAAGACCATCCGAGTCATTGATTCCAGTCTACAAAGCAATGACTGTTCCTCTCTCCCTACCAACTCCATGACGAGCGAAGACCTTATAGGCGGCGATCCATACATCTTGCCTTCGTATCTTACCAACGGCGATCCAGACATCTTGCCTTCGTATCCTACCAATACCATATTTGTGAATTGCTCAGTTCAGATGGACAAAGATCCTGCTTCATACATACCTACCACAGGTTGCTCAAATTCCACCTCTGGGGCATACATCTATGTCCTTGGGCGTTCGATGATGCTGCCCGAGCTCCATCCATCTTGCAAAGTTGTAGCCAAAGCCCCTACAATGTTGGAAATGGAGAGCGCCGGAAAGTCTAATTATAGAGAAATTCATGATACATTGATGAAGGGTTTTGAACTATTTTGGTATATTCCTCTCTTATGCCGCAACTGTTGGCCAACAGGCACTCGATGTACCATCTATATGCAAGGAAGCGTGGAAGACCCTGGGGAAGTCGTTGGGGATCCCTGTTACAATCCTTGCAGAACTATCTTTCAATCCAAGCATTGTAACTTGTAAGTTCTTAATACTTGGTTTTTTTTAGAAGAAGCAAGAGACCGGACACCCGTACCACTCCCACCTGTTACCAAACGGATATTTAAAGAGATTTTACGGGACGCAGACCCTTGATTTTTCACGGTCCATCTGGATGTTTACGTGAGATCCACTCTAACCATTAGACGTGTAATCTCACTTAAGCTCACGGCCTAAAAAATTAGGCTGACCTGTGATTGAGCTGGGCTACACTAAAGGATCTAGCCGGGAGAGATCATCCACCCTTGAAATTTACAGAGCGGTGTGATGATTATATAAAATCCACTTCAACCATTAGTTGCCACACAAAATTTTAAGCGATTGTCAAAGGAGTTACCTTCCATTAGTTTTCTAGAAATTCGGTCATTTAAAGTATATGTTTTTAAAATGACAAAATTGCCCAGCAATTAATGAGGTTGCTTAAGAAGAATTAAAAAGGCACCTACATATGAATATTATTAATGAGGTGTAATTATAAAAAATTTTAAGGAAACAAGAAAATAAAATCCTAGAGTTTTATCTTATGTGTGGATTGCATTGCAGGGATGTGACCATTGGTCGGTGTTGCTCTGTGGGTCCCACCATGATGTATGCATTCAATACATGTCATCCATCCATTTTTCCATATCATCTTATGGCATAGCTAAAAAATGAGGCAAATTCAAATCTTAGGTGGACCATAATGGTGATTGAATGCCCACATTAAAAACTTCCTAAGGCCCACCATAATGTTTATTTTCCATTCAATCAATTGATTAGGTCGCACAGACCTGGATGATGGGAAAGCACAGATATGAGCTTTCATGGCTCCCCAATAAGTTTTTAATGGTGGGCCTTAAACCACCACTTTTTACTGTAGTGTGGTCCACTTGAGATTTGAATTTGCCTCATTTTTGGACAAATGCTGTATATAAGATAATACGGCAAAATGGATGGATATAATGGATAAAACACATGCATGTAGGTACTTTTTAAATCTTCTCAAGCAACCTCAGTAATTAATGGGCATTTTTGTCATTTAAAAAAAAAAAACTTTAAACTGACTGAAGTTAGGGAAGACCACCGGAAGGTATCCCTTCGACGGTAACTTAATGAAAACTTAATCTGAAAACGTATGAGATGTAAATAACATACTAATGGGTACTATTTTGCAAAATTCCCAAGAAAAAAAGAAAAAGAAAAATAAAAAAAGTAAAGGTGGCTGGGATGGCCTACAACATTCCATTTAGCATATTTTCATGCATTTTGAAATCCCTCCTTCGGTTGAGCATCTTATGGCAAATTGTATAACAGTCCATAACATGAAAGGCTCTGATTATCATACCACTCAGCATGTGAGCCCAAGCAGCGGTGGTATTGGTTCAATTGTTCTTCAAAACTGTCTATATCAAATATGTCTCACTTTCTTTACAATTAATAAAGCTAACAAAATTCTTGTAAATTCATCGCCCACTTTCTCAACTGTTACCAATAGATCTCCCACTCTCTTTACAACTACCAAAACTCTTGCAAATTCATCCCTATCTAATCCAAATCTAAACTTTTTAATCTAATTTAAACTCTCTAATGTGAATCGTCCAAATTTTAATACCACATCAATCTAAAGCTACAAGAAGGGAAAAATATTAAAACATCCAAACATTCAAGAAATGGATGTCCTGAATCTTATCAATTCATCAATTAATTCCATTTGAGTTTCTCATCATTATTTTGAATTTGTCATTGTTTAAAGTACCCCCGCTTGTAATATAAGCTATCTTACAAACGTTTGTAGTCGCCTGCTTTAAAGCATTCATTGAATTTTCATAGCTTTTGGGTTCTCTGCAAATTAATATAATCAAACTCTATTTTATCAAGTTTGGAAATGGGGTCTTGCAGGGATTAAAATGTGTGTAGTTTTCTCTTCAGGTCCATTTGAGAACCGCATTTTTCATCTTTAGTTTCACCCTCGAAAAGAGAGATACTTTACCATTGTTATTTTTGAGACGTGATCCATCCACTGTCTACCCCATGAATTGGGTGGTTTGAACTCAAAACCGTGCTCTCCCCATGCATGGCCTGGGTTCGCATGTAAACAAATAAAATGTTGCAAACTCATTCAATTGCTTTTTTACTGCAATGAATTTTGTTATTTACTGCCTTTAACTTGAAGAGATCTATTATTTTCACATCCTCAAGTGATTACTTGTCGGATAATGCAGGCTTGTTTTGGATCTTAAAGAGAAATTATGCCGAATATCACGGCGAAATTTACAATCGCATATTTTTCTATATGCTTGGTAAGTCCTTAGCACCTTACTCCAAAGACATTTTCATGGGAAGTTTTGAGTCCTCTTCATCCATATTTAAAGCCAGGAGTTATGTGACACATCCGTTGAGTATTTTGTATCCTAATGAAAACCTTGAATGTGCACTAAAATCCCATAACGTGGGCTCTACTTAACTGAATGATCCTTGGTTTCCCAAACAACAACATTTGCGTGTTGAATTTGGAGTTCTAGCTGTCATTTGTGCTTGCATTTGACAGGTAATTGATGATGGCAATCATTCAATATCTCTAATTTTTGGGTAACTCCCCATCCCCTCTACAGCCCACATTTTGTATGGGTTGGATTTAGGGAAGTGTTTGCTCCATGCACAATGGGTTTTTGTATTATTGTAATCGACCGTACTCCGAGTACAGAAGTCTTGACTTTATTTGCTTAGGTTATGACTAGTACCTTACAGTTCTCAAACTCGCTGACTCGACTGGGCGAAATTTCAAGCCAGGTCAATGGGAAACTCAAGTTGATTCGATTGCTCAGTCAATTCAACGCGGCATTGATGGATGAATGATGTAGTTGCTTTATTATATGTTCTAAATTACTTATATTAAATCTAAAAATTTTAAATATCTACTAAATTTTCTAATATTATCAATTTTAATAATTAAATATTAAGTTGAGTAGGTTCAAGTCTTCCAATCAAGCTAACCCAAATAAACAGTGAGTCAAGTCGAGTTGAGTTCTCTGAGTTTTTGAACTATGACTGGTACCAGACCATCGTCAAGCTATTATCTAGTATACTGGTAACACCATCTAAAAATTGCAAGTACGGATACAAAACTGGCATACTTACTAATCTAATGTACATTTCCATGTTTTTCTCTATGACAAATAGTTTTAGCGACGGGGAGAACATTAATTCATCGGAATAGTGTGCCTTATCGCCTTCCTGGTATATAAATTACAAAGGAGACATATATGGATGGACACCACAGTAGAAGAGTTCTTGAGCGAGTACAGATGCCAAACGCCTGCAAGGTATTCTTATTGGGATATTCGAAGGATGACCATGCGTTTTAAAGATAACTTAGGCCAAGGTGGTTTTGGTTCTGTTTACAAAGGAAAGCTCAGAAATGGTCCACCCGTTGCGATCAAGATGTTGTCTAGTAAGTCAAAAGGCAATGGGCAAGAATTCATCAATGAAGTTGCTACGATCGGAAGGATTCATCATGTCAATGTGGTCCGACTCATTGGATTTTGTGCGGAGGGATCGAAAAGGGCTCTTATCTATGAATTCATGCCTAATGGCTCTCTAGAAAAATATATATATTCCCATGAAGGTAAGAGCAGCCCTTTGAGTTGGGAGAAGATGTACCAGATTGCATTGGGGATAACACGCGGATCGAATATCTTCATCAAGGTTGTGACATGAAGATTCTACATTTTGACATCAAGCCTCACAACATTCTCCTCGATGATAACTTCGACCCAAAAGTTGCCGACTTTGGGCTTGCAAGTTCTACCCAACAGATGAAAGCCATTTATCAGTCACAGCTGTAGGAGGAACTCTAGGATATATGGCTCCTGAACTATTTTATAAAAATACCAGGCAGGTCTCATATAAGTCTGATGTTTACAGTTTCGGAATGCTTTTAATGGAAATGGCTGGCAGAAGAAAGAACGTGAATCCATCTGCAAACTCAAGCCAAATTTACTTCCCGTTGTGGATATATGACAAGCTCGATCAAGATGGGGAGATGGGAATGGAGGATGCTGCTGAGGATGAAAAGGAAATTGCAAAGAAGATGGTTATAATTGCATTGTGGTGTATACAGATGAAACATGAAAACTGTCCTTCCATGAGTAAAGTTATAGAGATGCTAGAAGGTAGTGTGGAACTTCTGCAAATGCCAGCCAAGCCTTTTCATTCTTCCCCACAAAGGGATCCTGATGAAGATCATGCAACTGATACAAATCCCACGGAATCATCGAGTATTGAGGAACTGGGATTGCTCTCAGAAATTTATGAGGAATCCAATAACTTAGATGTGATTATAGAATAAGTTGTGATACTTAGACTATTTTAAAAAAAAAAAAGTTTTAGATATTTGGTAGAATCTTAGAATCCCTATGGTACAAGTACGTATAATGATGTATGTGTTGGTTTTAATCTTAGTTCTTTTCCTACATATGTAATGTTTTTTTAATAATATAACTTGCAAGCATTAAAGGTCATCTTTCCCTATACTGATTTGATGACTTATGACTAATGATCTAATTAAATGTATGGCATTTGATAGAGTGAAATGGCATAACAGGATTCGTGTAGCTGATCTTGATTAATTGAGATGAAGACTTGGATTATTATTTCCAAATAATTGTAGGATGGTTAGGATGGTCTGTTTTGAGGCGATTGTCAGGTAACACATGCAATCAAAAGTTGGGTCAGTTGATGGATGATTTATAATGATGTGAATACTACCCTTTTTAATAAAAAATAATATGGATCGAACCATTTTCTTAAGGATTGAGTGGATGGTTTGATTATAGGAATTCCCGAGGAATTTGAGCAATTAAAAGCAGGGCTCACATGATGAACAATCTAGAATATTGATGGATTGACCCATTTTTCTACAAACAATGTGGTCCATCAATTTTCCCAGGAATTGATCGAATGGCTAGGATGGTCCAAATAGTAAGCCTACATGACAGGTGGTTCAGATTGATGAATAGAACAAATTTACTATAAAAATTGTGGCCATCTATTTTTGTAGCAATTGATCGAAAGGTTAGGATGCCCATTGATAGAAAATTTTGTGGATCACTTGCAATAAAAGTATTCCCACCAGATGAGTGGTCCATATTGATGATTTGAACCATTATTTTCCTATAAGCAATATGGAACATCCATTTCCCCGTGAAGTGATGGATGGTTAGGGTGGTCTGATCAGAACGATTCTTGAGGATCAAAGGCAATCAAAATTGGAGCCTACATGATGGCTGGTCCAGATTAACGTTTAGACCACCTTTTACTAATAATGTGGACCGTCCATTTTAGTAGCAATTGATATGATGGTTAGGATGGTCTGATCAAAGGGATTCTTGAGGAACACGTTGTCCTACTGTCAGGGATCCACTGAAGTCGCTTCCAATTTAAACGGACGCGATTTCTGTTGGACGTAGGCCAGTGGGGCCCACTGGTGAGCAATCACTAGTGGGTGGGTCCCACGAGCTTTGGCTTCTTCCGGTCTTTTTCGTCTTCTATTATATTTCAAATTCAACTTTGAATTTGATTTATGATAAGAGATAGGGATAAGACCGGATGATGTGGCCTTATCCCAATCCCACTTAAACTCTACTTCCTCTGTTATAAAAAGGAGTGTGCTTCTCTCATGGAACGCATCGAATCATACGAAACACAGAGAGTATACAGAGAGAAATAGAGTGCGCTATAGTCTGTCCATCTTGGCTTGTCCTTGGGACGATCTGATCCATAGGTCGCTATCCGGGACCACTATATACCGTAGGATCAGAGGTGTGAATAGTTCAATCTACTCCAGTAGTAGATAGACGGGCCATTGGAGCATCAATGTTCAGCTTTATAAGGGTCCCAATTATCGTGTAGACCGTCAGATCTTGAGGGCTCATCTTTCGCATTTCCCTACAGTGGTAACAGAGCTTTTTAACGGCGGATCTCCGATTATTATCATCTAAAGGTAAGTGGCCTATCTTTTCCTTTAGGATTGGAATAATGGCCCACCATTAATATCATCTTCTGATATGTTGCACCACGTTAGATCTATATGTGTTAGATCTGTATCTGACGTTAGATCTATATGTGTTAGATCTGGCGTTATGTAACATGCAATGTATGTGCTAGATTTGTATACACAATGATATACAACGTATGTCTAAGATCTGACGTTAGATATGTATGTGCTGAATCAGATCTAAACACATATCAGTGGATATACAAAAATGTGATATGATATATATCTGATATGGTGTACACATCTGATATGATATACAATAGTGACGTTTACATCACAAAGCAAAGTCGCTTGTGCTTTCAAAAATCACAGATTTGTATGTACACGTGTGATCTATTCATAAAACACGCTTGATCACTAGGCTGATCCGGATGATGTACGATGATCATGTATCAAAGAAACGTGTAAAAACAATCACAGAGAATTTTCACATGGAATTTGTAACATACACGTATGATATACATATCCTTGTAATGTACAAAAGTGACGTGTTGGTCTACAAAACTTTGCTAACATATGCCAATATGTGCAACGTGTACAAATACAACAACTGGGTGTTGTAACGTGTTCATGAGTTCTTTATACATAGGGAAGCGCATTGTACATCAACAACATTCCCTACATGTAACATTTTGGCATCTACTTATGTGTAACGTGTTGTACACCAATGCATGAACGTGTTTTCGACAATACATTGCAACGTTTACTATACACGGGATCTGTTGCTATTTCATGCATGTAAATCTCATGATGTACACAAGATCTGTTACTGTACACATGATCTGTTGCTATTTCTTGCATGTATATCTGTTGCTGTACACGAGATCAGAAGCTGTAAATTTTTCATGTACTATGATTAACGTGCAGCTTTCTACTTCATTATCACATATCAATAGTACACGTGTTGGTCTGGTATCCATACATGTATGATGTACATGTATGATTTGCTAATGACTCAATTCACTATACATCTGCTAGTATCATATGTACATCCTATATGTGATTTGCATATGAGATGTGTGATTCATATGATTAATGTATGGATCTGATCTATGTGATGCACATATGAGATGTGTGATTCATATGATTAATGTATGGATCTGATCTATATGATGTACATATGAGATGTAACATGAGCAGATAACATGAAACGTGTGATGTACAATTGTAATGTACATCACGTATGATATGAAAACAGAAAACATGTGATATGAATATGTGTACAGTGACCATACATCTGGCATAATAAAAAAATAATAATAAACATGTTGTTCTGTACAAAACATCAGCCACACATATGAATCTGATCCGTGTATTACACAGATCTCTTCACTAGATATATGTTGAATCTAAACCGTCCATCCAACTGATGAGTTTGGATTTATACTGGAGAAGTACAATAAGCTCTTGGTCAATGTACAAGTGTATACGTATTGGCAGATGTACACGTACAACAACTATGTTTTAGTTTTGCAAATTCCACGTGTAGATCTGTTAAAAGATGAATGCAGATATTTGTTAAATTCATGTTTAATCTACAAAGCAATAGTGTGGCCCACATATATATGATATGATATTGTTTCCTTCATGATATTATCTTCACTGTTGATCTAGAGATAATTAGTGAGCGAAACGATCATCAACCATGATGATCAATGTTGATGAAAGGATCCATCATCAACATTGATCATTAACGGTAATGATCGGATCTATCACTAATGGTCATGATCACAGATGAAAATAAAACTCTCCTGATATCTTAGCTCTTTATTTTCATTCTGATGATGATGTTTATATGAGTGAAATAATTAGGCTTGATATGTTTAGATCTAAGCCCTTCTTATTTTTCATTTGAACATATAGAAAAACTTAGTACTAGAATCCTCCCTAAAACAAAAGGTTGTGTATAACCTGAGTGGGAGTTTAATCTCCTCCATCAAATGATGCATGCAACCAAATAATGGAAGGTTGCATGTTATACAATTATAATTTTATAAAAGTACCAATTTCATCTTAATTTGAGAACTTGATTGTTCTACACCGCCCATTCGGGTATGTGGACTTTCAGATCTCGTTAAGATGTGTTGACTACTTTTATATTATGAAAATTTGTATAACACGTAGAAATGCTGATGATTAGTGTCAATACCTTAGATCTTAGCTAAGTAGTGATACTCATGCAATGTAGAGATGACCACCAAAGCGTTGATCGCTGAACAACTGAAAGGACAACATTTCGACGACAACAACTACGAAGACTGGTCCCGCGCGGTGCGATGCCTTCTAGACGAGGACGATATATCTCACACACTCGATGTAGTTCAAGAGGAACCCATCTTGGTTGAAAACGGAAATTTACAAGAACATACGGTTGTGATGACTCGCTACAATAAGCGGCGAAAACAAAATCGTTCAGCCCGTAATGTCCTTCTTAGCACCATGCACAAAGAACTCATACCTACGTATGAAGTGCATGAAACCGCTAAGGGAATCTGGGAAGCACTGACAGATGCCTATGCGCAAAAATCAGATGCAAGAATTAGGGCAATGGAATTGGAATTCCAAGAGTATAGGATGCCCGTCGGCTGCCCCATCAAAGATCATATCCGTAAGATGGAGCAAATGATAGGTGCCCTTAGGAATGTTGGGTGTAAATTGACTGAAAATCAGAAGATTATAGCCATGCACTGTTCCTTGCCTGAATCTTGGCCCAAATCAAAAGAATTTTGAACCATACTGATTCTATCACTACGTTCAGAGACTTTTGTGGCCACTTGGTACGTGAGGTTGAAATGAATGCAATTCAGCCAAGTTCGGCAAGGGCCTTTGTAGCAGAGACCCATAAGCGGAAAGCTAACAATAAACGGTCCAAAGCTCGCAAGAAGAAGAAGAATAACCAAGAACAGAAGACCACAACACCTGCTCCAAATCTCAAGAAGGGGAACGGAAAGAAGAAGCAGAAAAAGACAAATGTAGTCTGCTTTGTCTGTGGAAATTCCGGCCATTATGCTCGACAGTGCGCCCATAAAAAAATGGTAATTTCTCAATCACTAGATACTTTGTATGTAGGCGTTTGTTCTGAAATTCTTTCCGTTGATACTATATCTAACGAGTGAATTTTGGATTCAGGCGCAACAAAGCACGTGACAAGTAGTCGTCGAGGACTCGAGGAATTCCGGCCTGTAGCCAGGGGGAGTTACAAGCTATACATGGGCAATAACGCTGTTGAAGACGTACAAGGGATTGACATTTTCCATCTACGTACGTGTGACGCCCCGGTCACTGCTTCATGTGGGTGGGCACACATGTGGGCGGGCCCCCAGGTGTGGCTGGCGAACTCTTGTGTGGGCGGGCAGACTCTTGTCTTGGGCGAGCTACTGTTGCAGTTGACTGTAGCGTAACTTGTCCCACATCGAAAGAGTTGTCTGGAGTTGTGGTGGTTATATGTTGGGTTTCTCCCTTAACAGACATGACGCATTTTAAACCCGTGAGCTTCGGTAAAGCGAATAATATCATGTACTGTGGGGGTGGGCCTTACAAATGGTATCAGAGCCGAGGATGGCTCTGCCCTCGGTGGGGGATAATGTGACGCCCCGGTCACTGCTTCATGTGGGCGGGCACACGTGGGCGGTCACACATGTGGTTGAGCCCCAGTGCGGCGCGAGGCTCTTGTGTATGCCGGCGGCGCAGTCTTGTCTTCAGGCGAGCCTCTTGTTGCATTGACTTAGATAACGTAACTTGTCCCACATCGGAAGAGTTGTCTGGAGTTGTGGTGGTTATATGTTGGGTTTCTCCCTTAACAGACATGACACGTTTTAAACCCGTGAGCTTCGGCAAAGCGGATAATATCATGTGCTGTGAGGGTGGGCTTTATAGTACGCGCATAAGGCGAACAATAATACTCCGTGATATTCTATATGCACCGGGGATGTATCGGAATTTAATTTCTATTTCTAGGTTATTAGCTGATAGTTTTGATATTCGATTTTCCGGGTCAAGAGTTTCTTTGAGACAGAATAACCTCATCTTTGCATGAGGTAATTTAATTTCAGATTTATTTATTCTAGACGTAGAATGTGATAATACATTTCTTGCTTTGTCTGCTATGTCGAATAAAACTGTAGTATCTGAATCTCAAAAATGGCATGTGAGGTTAGGTCATATTGGAAATGACCGTATGACAAGATTAGTACGTTCTGGTCTGTTAGATTCCTTATCCAAAGTTGATTTGTCATTTTGTGAACATTGTGTATTTGGGAAGACTTCGAAAAAACCATTTCCAAAAGCGGCTAGGTCAAAGGCCACACTAAAGATAATCCATTCAGATATCTATGGACCTTTAATGTACATGCTAGAAACGGATGTCAATACTTTGTCACTTTCATTAACGATTACTCGCGCTATGGATATGTGTATCTCATCTCACACAAATTTGAGGCTTTTGATTGTTTTCTTAAATATAAAGCTGAGGTGGAAAATCAGCTTGAGAAAAAGATTAAAATCCTTCGATCTGATAGAGGTGACGAGTATATGTCTGAAATGTTTAAATCATATTGCGAAAATGTTGCCATTGTTTGCAGTACACAATGGCTTACACACCACAACAAAATGGTGTTGCAGAGAGAAGGAATAGGACATTATTGGACATGATTAGATCGATGATGGCTCAAGCCAATTTCTCTACCACATTCTGGGGAGACGCACTGTTAACAGCCGTCTACATCCTAAATAGAGTCTCATCCAAATCAATTCCTAAGACTCCATATGAGATGTGGTCTGGGAGGATTCCTTCTCTAGCCAACCTACGCCCTTGGGGATCTTTGGGATATGTTTTACTACCTACTCCGCATAGAGGTAAACTTGATAGTAAAACCATTGAATGCGTGTTCATAAGGTACCCTATGCATTTAAAGGGATACGTTCTAGTTTATGAGGACCATGGACGATGGATTGAGACAGAATCCCGAGACGTGACCTTCGTTGAGAATAGATACCCAAGCTGAATGAAGCAAAAGGTTCCAATCCAACTTTTTCAAATACCCGATGTATCTCAGGAGAGTGGGAATTCTGCTTCACAAGACGATGATACTCCTATAGTTCGTCAGGACAGTGGGAGGACATCTCAGCAGGCTCCTGAGTTACGTCGAAGCGAAAGAAGATTGATTCCCCGAAGATATTTAGATATTGAAGGGCAAATATTCTCTTGCGTTGCAGTTGATGATGATGAACGTAATTCGTATCAGGATGCATTATTATCTTCTAACTCCGCCGATTAGGTAAATGCTATGGACGAAGAGATCGCTTCCATGGAGAAGAATAAAGTCTGGGAACTTGTTGATCTGCCTTTCAATCGCAAAGCGATAGGTAACAAATGGGTACTAAAGATCAAAAGAAAGGCAGATGGTACAGTGGACAAGTATAAAACACGATTAGTTGCTAAAGGTTTTACACAATAAGAAGGCGCTGATTACGAGGAGACCTTTTCACCTGTTGCAAAGTTCTCCTCAATCCGCATGATCTTGTCCATTGTCGCAAGTTTAGACTTAGAGTTATATCAGATGGATGTAAAGACCGCATTCTTAAATGGTGACTTGGATGAAGAAATATACATGCAACAGCCTATGGGTTATATGGACAAAAAGCATCCAAAGAAAGTCTGCAAATTGTTGAAATCTATCTATGGGCTGAAGCAATCTTCAAGATAGCAGTACATGAGGTTCCACTTGGCCATCACCACTTTTGGATTCACGATGAGTGAAGAAGATCATTGTGTATACATGAAACGGTCTGGAAGATCTTTTCTGATACTATCTGTATATGTAGACGATATCCTGTTAGCTGGAAATGACATGCAATTGTTGACATTGACTAAAGATTGGCTATTCTCGAACTTTGAGATGAAAGACCTCGGTGAAGCCAACTTTATCATTGGGGTAAAAATCATCAGGGATCGCCCTAAGAAATTTTTAGGCTTGTCTCAAGCAACTTATATACAAAAGATCTTAGAGCGGTTCAGGATAGAAAATTCAAAAGCTGTTGAAACCCCTATGGATAAAGCTACCAAGTTAGACAGGAAATCGTGTCCCCAGACTGAAGCCGAGAAATTGGCTATGTCCTCAGTACCTTATGCAGGCGCAGTAGGGAGCTTAATGTATGCTATGCTTTGCACTAGACCAGATATTAGCTATGCAGTTGGCATAGTCAGCCGTTATCAGAGTAACCCGGGACAGTCTCATTTGCAAGCCGTCAAACGTATATTCCGCTATCTTAGAGGAACAAAAGACCTAATCTGTGTTATGAAGGCACAAGCCTCGAGCTCAAAGGATATTCTGATGCTGCTTGGGGTAATGACGCCGACGAGGGAAAGTCTACTTCAGGGTATGTATTCTTACTCGGAGGAGGAGCTATCTCATGGTCGAGTAAGAAACAGACATCCACAGCTCTTTCATCTATGGAGGCCGAGTACATTGCATGTTGTGCTGCAGTTCAGGAGTGTGTATGGGTTCGCAGATTTCTATTGAGTCTGGGTATTGTACCGAGTGTTCGTCAGCCTATATCGCTGAAGATAGACAATACTTCTGCTATTGACTTGGCAAAGGACCCTAAACACCACCAGAAATCTAAGCACATTGAGATCAAGTATCATTACGTCCGTGATCAAGTGAGAGATAAAAAGGTCACCCTCAGTTACATTCCTACCAAGGAGATAATGGTTGATCCCATGACAAAACCTATAGCTAGAGATCTATTTCAGGTTCACGTCAGGCAGATGGAATTGAGGAAAACTTGATTGATGTACTTGTTTTGTAATACCTTTGATCTTTCATTAATGAATAATAAATTCCATTTATTCAGTATTGAACATTAATATCAACTAGGTAAGAAGATCATCAGCATTTACCTTGAGATCATGTAGGATTTCTATTTTTGTTGGCAGGCCGATCACCCACTCGCACGGGTTGACCAACCTTGAATGTACAAGAGAGGTACATTTGGGGCTATGTTTATACATTGAGGTATAAACTTCCCTTTATTGTGAATAATAAAGGATGAGGATATGAGTGAGTCGTATCCGCCTACAATTTTATAAAGATTGTAGATGAAACTGATAAAGTCGAATAATATAATCACACCATTCCTATACATGCGATCAATGTTATGGCCTGAAATTAAAGCCAGGTTATGAGGTTATAAGATGAGTCGTACTTTATGTAGAATAACCTGCGTACTGTAGACCCGACTTACACCTAGTATTGTCTACTTTACGACGTGGGTTGTAGCCACGTGCTGGGACCTATTACCTACAGATTGCTTTGATTTGATCCAATCATTGCAACGTGTGAGTAGCCAGTCCTGTAGGTGACTCTATGTGTCCTTAGCTACCCTCCTCTTGTGTATATGAGGATGAGATTGAGTGTCGCTACTTTAGTGTACAATGACGAAAGGTCCTTGATTGACCAGACTCGGTTACGCTAGGAAAGCGGCTTGATTAATTCCAAATTACATATCTGCGTGGGGAAGATCCCGTGACAGCTACACCAAGTTTCTAGAACTATTAATACGTACTTGAAGACTTATCCGCCGGCAGTATCGAGTTGTTTTTATTAGACTTTTGCAAACTGTATTTTTCTTAAAAAGCACACACATATATATATATATATATATATATATATATATATAAAAGTATTGCTTTGAATTGATTTTTGTCGAAGTTTGTGAAAAATCAAGTTTTCAGAATAACTCGATAAGTTGGATAAGTGCATATGTTGGCCGAGTACTCTAAATCGGGAGTTAACTCTATCCGGTGTGGTCATGCAGACTAGGACAGGCATTACAGAGCTTGGGTTATTGAGTACTAGTTAGGTGGTCACTTAGTACTTAAGCACCTGTGAGAAGATTATGGTGATCCAGTTGGTCTCACGCCTCTGATTCTTTTGATCGTGATGTTTGGTATTTGATTGTTATAAGGCAAGTTAGTTGGACAAATTTTGTGCCTATCCCACAATGTGATTGAGTGGGAGATGTTGGACGTAGGCCAGTGGGGCCCACTGGTGAGCAATCACTAGTGGGTGGGTCCCACGAGCTTTGGCTTCTTCCGGTCTTTTTCGTCTTCTGTTATATTTCAAATTCAACTTTGAATTTTATTTATGATAGGAGATAGGGATAAGACCGGATGATGTGGCCTTATCCCAATCCCACTTAAACTCTACTTCCTCTGTTATAAAAAGGAGTGCGCTTCTCACATGGAACGCATCGAATCATACGAAACACAGAGAGTATACAAAGAGAAATAGAGTGTGCTATAGTCTGTCCATCTTGGCTTGTCCTTGGGACGATCTGATCCATAGATCGCTATCCGGGACCACTATATACCGTAGGATCAGAGGTGTGAATAGTTCAATCTGCTCCAGTAGTAGATAGGCGGGCCATTGGAGCATCAATGTTCAGCTTTGTAAGGGTCCCAATTATCGTGTAGACCGTCAGATCTTGAGGGCTCATCTTCCGCATTTCCCTACAATTTCCTGCTTCTACTCAAGATTCTGGGTGGGGCCAACTACATTGTTTGTGAGAAAGTCACTCCGTTCATCCGTCATTCGAGTTCATTTTATGACATGAGACCAAAAATGTGGAGGATTTTTAGTGACCACCGTTGAAACATTTACATGGCTACGACAAGTTTTGTATCTCGGAATTCCTTTCCCCACTGTTTCATCTTGTATGGTCCACCTGAGTTTTGGATCATCATCATTTTAGGTATCATGTCTTAAAATGAGCTATAAAAACGGATGGACGGGTTGGATTTCTGACAAACATCGCAGTGGCTCCACGCAGGAACTGAAATCCGCGTTCAATTTAAACCGGGTGTCCCTCTGCCCAAGACTGAAATCTCTCCACCCCTTGAGATCCCTGCCCCACCTTCTCACCTCAAAATCCCACAACCAACCGTCCTTTCACCGGTCCTTCTCCCTGTCGCACCTATCATCATCACCATCATCATCATCATCTCCACTCCCTTCACCATCCGCCGTCCGATTCATCAATACGTGCCGCCCCCGAGAGGAACCCAACTTCCACTACAATATACCTCCCTTCCTCGACGAGATACCTCCACCCGCCAACTGGGGCATCGTGATGGTCCCTGAAAATCAGGCCTACGTTGTCGAACGGTTGGGATGGTTCCAGAAGACCCTCTATTCCGGCATCCACTTCCTGATACCAGTGGTGGATAGGATCGCCTACGTCCATTCCTTGAAGGAAGAGGTGTTCCTAATTACAAATCAGTGTGCAATTATGAAGGATGATGTCCGCATTCTAATTGACAGTGTTGTTCATGTCAAGGTAAAATTTATCTCGTAATTCCGTCGGTTGTGCATGTCTCGATTACTTTCTTGATTTTGGCCAGATTTGCAGACAGTCGATCCGTTGCTAGCATCATATCACCTCAGCAATCAGATCCTTGTAGTTGCGAATCTGTCAGGTGGGATGATGCTCAGAAATCTCAGGAAAATGAATATCAACAAGGTTCTTGAGGAGATGGATACTCTGAATGAGAGTATCTTGAATTCAGTTAATGAAGTTGGTACTGCTTTGGGTGTGAAGTGTCTGCGACATAGGATATGGGACATATCTCCTTGTCCAAAGTTAAGTGAAATTATTGAGATGCAACAGTAGGGGGGAGAGAGAGAGAAAAAGTTCAGCTATCCTAGAATCAGAAGATTCCTTTGTTAGAGCTAAAGAAGTAGCAAAAGCTATCTTTACAAAGGTACAAGCAACTGCAAAAGGAATTTCTTTGCTATCAAATTCCATTAAAGTAAGTGGAGGTGATGCAGACAAGACAATGATGAAAGCCCTGCAACTGTTGCTCCACCACCAGTTCTCTTTGGAGAGCCCCAAGAACCAAAGGTTATACGGGGTAAATGGCCTAGGATTTTCTTCAGTGGCATTTGGTAAACTGAAAAATAAAGTCTGAAAATTAATTTTAGTATGGAAAAGTTGAAGTACTGAATTTTAGTATTTATTTAAGTACAAATTTTGTTTAGTAGAAAAAAAAAAAAAAAACAAAAGAAAAAAATATATGTATGGATTAAGAAGATTGTTGTGTGATCCTTTCATCTAGGTCTGTGTGACCTTATCAACAGGTTTGATGGCATATAAACATTACAGTGGGCCTCAGGAAGTTTTTAATGGTGGGTGTTCAATCACCAATGTTTTCTTTCCTGTGGTGGGGTCCACCTGAGATTTGGATCTGCCTCATTTTTTGAACCATGTACTAAAATGAGGTGGAAAAACGGATGGTTGATATAATTTGTGGAACCATCAATTTGGACTGTCCATCTTGTCGCTCCACTTTTGATTGCATGTGATCCTCAAGAGCCTTTTTGATTGGACCATCATAGCCATCTAATCAATTACTATAGGGATGGTGTTTAAATTTTTCGGAAAATAAGTCAAATCATCAATCTAAATCTTCCATCGTGTGGACCCCGCTTTTGATTACATGTCTTTCTTAAGAATTGCTTTGAGCAGACCATTTTAACCATCTGATCAAACGCTAGTAAATGGTATTGATTGCACAAGAATGGATGTAATCATCAATCTGGACTGTCCATCTCATGGGCCCCACCTCTAGTTCCATGCGTGTCTCAAGAGTCCCTTTGATTGGATCATCCTAACCATCCAATTGATTGCATGGAAAATGGATGATTCAGGTGATTGTAGGACAATGGAACTTATCATAGATGTGGATCATGCCTTTGGTTTCATGTCTTCCTGAAGAATCTCTTTGATACGATAGTCGTAGCCATCCCATCTGATTTCTTGGCATGATGATTTTAGGAAAATACATCTAATCATCAATCTAGACCATCTACCATTTGCAACTGATCAAATCACTTTGATTGCTTCATCCTAACCATCTAATCAATTGATAAGAACATGGACAGTCATACTTGATTGTAGGAAAATAATCTAATCATCATTCTGGACCATTCATCATATAGGCCCCACATTTGATTGCACGTTTTTCTCAAAAATTCCTTTGGTTGGATTATCTTAACCATTCAATCAATTGCTAAAAAAATAGATCATCCATATTGATAGTATAAAATTGATTAGATCTACAATGGGAAGCGTCCATCACGGATCCCGGGCCTATTTTTAATTTTATGTTTCCTAAGAATCCTTAGGATCAAAACATCCTTAGCATTCGATCAATTACCATGAAATGGATGTCTGATATTCTTTGTGGGAGAAAGGTCTAATATAGACCATTTATCATGTGGGTCCTACCCTGGGATCACATTATTCACTTGTCAAAATGATTGGAGATGCCAACATTGATTACAAGATCAATAATCATTTAATTCGAGAGTTACAAAAAAACAAAAAAAATAAAAATAAAATAAAAAATAAAAAAAAAATCTTAAGCTATATCTTTAAAATCATGTTATTTCACCAATCAAACATTCTCTGTAAAGCTTTCCAAAATTTAAAAACATAAAGAGTAAATTTGAGAAAATTGCAGCTGTCAAGTCATAGTTGTGATTGATTCCAACTTGAATGTAGAGTCAGTGGAATTTCGAGCCCTAAGACCCTCAACATGAATTCTACAGAAACTATTGTTTCATTGTTTCCACAGTGCTAGATTGATAACTGAAATTTTATTTTAATTGCGCATCCAAATCATTTCCATTGTGTTAAAGAGTTTTTTAGGGCTACGTTTGGTTGCACCATGTGTAAGCAAAAAATAAATTACAAAAATGTGAATGATGTAACAGTGAAGAATGCAAATCAATAGGTTTTGTTTACCACAAAACAACAAGCATGGCCCAGATCTAAACATGTTGGAGGCCTGTGCAGTGCCTGAACATTAGCTATCCAGCCATTTATTCCATACAAATCAAAAGTAGATGGGTACAGGTGAAAGCAGAATAGGAATACAGAGCAAGATGTCCTCACCAGGAATTGCAGGAGAGCTGATTAGGTGAGACCCCGGCCTCACCCCCTTACCGTGGTGGTACTGTGGGGCCCACCTTGATGTACGTGTTATGCATCCACTTTGTCATTTTAGGGCATTGTCCCAAAAATTAAGCAGATCCAATTATCAGGTGGACCATACCATAGAAAACAGTATTGATTGACCATTAATGGGCCACAAGTTTTAACACTGGAAATATTAACGTGTGCCTTAAGAAGTTTTTAATGGTAGGGCGGTCGACCACCACTGTTTATTATGGTATGGTCCAACTGATAATTGGATCTGCTTCATTTTTTGTATACTGCCCTATAATGATCTGGAAAAACGGATGAACAACATGGATACGTGTTACGTACATCAAGGTGGACCCCATGGCCGGACCATCTTGGGTGAGGCCGGGGTCTCACCTAATCCACTATCGAATTGCAGAACCTAAAGAGAGGTGCACCCTTGCTCCCTGGGCAACATAACTTAAAAAAGAGTACTTGAGCCTCTTTCAGTAATGTATGGACTGTAGTTGTACTCTCATGTATGTATTTCCAGCCTACAACATGAAAGGCTAGGATCTTCAAACCCAGGTGATTTTATGGAATGGTCCATCCACGGTAGGGCCTGACAAAACAATGTTCTAGATCAAAGAACCATCAGCCAAATATTCAGAGCAGACCGACTTCCAAATGCTCCAAAAAAAAGATAGTCTTATAAACATAAGAAAACACAGCTACAGCTTAAGGACAGAAACAAGAGATGGTTCAGACAGTGGGTAAGTAATAAAGAGATCACATTGTCCATAAAAGGGAGTAATGTAAAACTGCTTTCCCTCAAGCTGGATCTCTACAAATCATGTTAGTTGAAAACATGAAAAAATAATTGAAGAACACAGAAAATCCGTCTCTTCAGGCTGACAAGATTCAGATTGTGAGAATCAGAACATCTCATTTACACTAAAATCCCATTAGCATTTCAAAATCTAAGCGCAGGGAAAAAGCATATTCAGCTACAATAACCACTCAGTTCAAAATTTCAAGTCCTACTCAACTAAGTTTTCTGCGTAGACCTCCGCGGCTGAGGGGCTGCAGCATCTTCTTTCTCATTTTTGTCCTCCTTTTCATCGCTGCTTCCTTGATTGTCAGCCTCTGAAGCTGAAGACTTCTTTGTTTCCTTTACGACCTTTGGAGCAGCCTAAACATAAGATGATGTTCTTAAGAGAAATGTATTGAATTCTCCTTTAACCATACAACACATCCTCATGTGATTACTTGTTGGACAATGCAGGCATTTTTGATTTCATCAAAATTTTCGAACAGGAATTACTTATGTTCAGTTTGTTCCTGTATACTTGGTAAATCCTTGGCCCTTTTCTCCAAAGATATTTTCAATGGAAGTTTTGAGTCCTTTTCATCCATATTTAAGCCAGGAGTTATGTGACACATCCATTGAGTATTTCATATCCTAAATCCTAATGATCACCTTGCATGTGCACAAAAATCCCAACATATAGGCTGAGTGAAAAAAAAAAACTGTATGATCCTTGGTTGCCCAATCAACAACATTTGTGTGTTGAATTTCGACTGCTAGCTGTCATCTACGCTTGCATTTGACAGGCAATCGATTGTAACAAGGATTACTCAATGTCTCTAATTTTTTGGTAACAACTAACACGGCATCCACTATAGTCCCCATTTTGGGTAGGTTGGATTGAGGTAATTGTATGCTCCATGCGCAATGGATTTGTTGTATTCATGTAATCTACCATACTCTCACTACAAAGTCATGACTTGGTTTGCCTATGTTATGACTGGTACCATAATTCCGAAACTTGCTGACTCAACTCGGCAAGATTTTAAGCCGAGTCACTGGGAAAATTGAATTGGCTCAATCACTCTATTGACTCAGTATGACTCGGCATGATTGAGTCGCTTGCCTTATGAGGTGGGAGGTGAGAGTAGATTCAAACCCCCAGCATCAAACAAGGGAAACAACAGCTTTAACCATTGAGATATGCATGTAGTTGCTTTGTGTTATGTTCTATATTACTTACACTAATTCTAACTATTTTAAATATCTACTGAAATTTATAATATTTTCAATTTTAATAATTAAATATTCAATCAAGTCTTTGTGTCAACCTGATCCAACTGAACAGTGAGTCGAGTTCTCCTAACTACAGTAACAAAACTACCACCAAAATTGTTTAACTGGAACGGTTAGGATTTTGGTTCAGAAACGGCTTTAAGTCGTTCCTGATTTGAAATGGTAATAAACCCTCAAATTCCTTGCTATTATACCGTATTTTCACTGTTTTGTTGGTGTGTCCCAATTGAGTATTGGATCTTCTTATTTTTTTATTATTGTATTTTATTATTTTATTTTGAAACAGATGAATGGAATGGATTCGATTAGTAACCTCTGAGTGGACCCCACAAGGCCCGAGAGGCACATTGGTTTATATCTGCTGCAGACTACTGATTCGTTTTCAGCCTTTTCTTACGCCAAAAGCTCCCAAACCCTATTTCGCGTCTATTTCCGTCTCCTTCTCTCAATCTTCCTCTCCCTCTCCCTCTCCCTCTCTAATCTCCCTCTTTTTCGATCTCCCTCTCCCAATCTCAACCGTCTCTCTCTCCACCCAACTCTAGAAAATGCCAATACTTCCAACTTGTATTTTGAAGAATTTCCCAGAATCCCCAAAATCCCCAATCTTTCTCGCTCCTCCCTTTTTTTTTTTTTCAATCCTCAATACAGCTAGGAAATCTCTCTCTCTCTCTCTCTCTCTCTCTCTCTCTCTGTTGAGGAAGCAATGGCCATGGTGGTCTTGATCCATCCCTGCCCAGGGCCGTCCGAGATGGACTACACGGTCTAGATTGGCGACTGTCAGATCCTCGTCACCATCGCCGAAAGTGACATTGATACCCAGATGTGGGTGTGCGATGTCCGCCAGCTCTACCGTCCGAAGACCATGTTCATAGGCGTTGATATCGTACGGGACTCAAAGAAGCTCAAGAAGGACTGCCCTGTGCTCTCCGTCGACAATGTGATAGAGCTGCAGCCGATCGTTGAGAGGAAACTGATTAAGGTCAATAAGAAGATGTTGAAGAGTGATTTGAAGGGGTGCGGGCTCGAGGAGCTGGCCTCGGCTTTACTTGGGCTGAGGTTCCTGGACTTGCCAAAGCCGCAGCTCATGGTTGGGTGTTCCTAATGGGATTACTCGGAAATGGATGAGAATCAGCTCAAGAGGGCTTGGTTCGAGGCATTTCTTGCATTTGAGATCGGGTCAAAGGTTCTTGATTAATGAAATGGAACGTTTGGTTTTGGCCGTGTTGAATGCATGTTGTTTTTTCCCATAGGGTTTTTCGTTCGTGGTGGTTGGATGAGATTTTTAGGGTTTTAGGAGTTTCCTTTCGTTTTCGTTAGGCCCCATTTGGATCGGGTGGATTGGAAGGGATTGAATGGTATTAGGGTGGATGGCATGGATTTCAAGGCAATGATGGTGTTGTTAGTGGATTGTCTTAAGATCCATGGGATTGCTATATCCCGGGATTACTATATCGAGTCTGCTTGGCATGCCCAGCCAATCCCGGGATTAAACCTTCCCATCCCTTCCAATCCCTCCAACCAAACACATCCCAGGCAAATTTGATCGGATTAGGGTGGATTGGATGGGATTGAAAGTTAATAATGGTGTTGTCAATGGATTGTCTTAAAATCCATGGGATTGCTATATCCCGGGATCAGATCACCCAGTCTGTTTGGCACGCCCGGCCAATCCCGGGATTTAACTTCCAATCCGCCCGGCCAATCCCGGGATTTAACTTCCAATCCGCCCGGCCAAATGGGCCCTTAGGGTTTTGAGGGTCCGACTGTTGATTTTAGGGCTTTTTTCCCTCTTTCATGCAGTTTAACGGTGCAGATTTGCGGAAGAGGATTTGGCTTTGTGGTTTCATGTCTCAGACAGTCCGATTCAGATTGGACTGAGATCCTTTGGTGTGTTGCCATTTGATTCGTCTCATTTCCCTCCGTACTTCTTCTGAAAAAACATCCAGAAGTTACAGTCCTTGACCCACCAGATGCCATAAAGGTAGTGCGGCAGTTTTCCCTACCAGATGTTAATAAACATGAACTTTACAATAATGCTGGTGTATTTCGGTTCCCAAGAGTTTCTTGCACTGCGGCTTCTGCAGATCTCGATCCCAGCATTGCAGGTGAGATCATTGAGTCTTCCTTTGTCTGAATATCAGCTTGCTTTGCTGCAAAATCATGTATATGAATATGCATCTTTATTAATTCTGGTTTTGTTCTAATGGACTTGTACAATGTTTAAGATCCTTGATCAACCCTCCTAGAATATGCAGCTCCCTAATGTTATTTTCTGTTTTTCAGATTTTGATGCCAAGGATTGCATCTCACAAAAATTGTTATTTAAGTCATCTCTTTCCTCTAGATCATGTTGTTGGGTCTCTAGATCCTGTTATTTAAGCTCCATGCACCTTAGAGATACATTTCCTAGCACCTTTTTGACAGTTTTTTCAGCATAGGTTTAATGCATTGTATGGTTACTGACTGACTGTCCTTTGTGTTGTTCTCTCATTGTAATTGAACTTTTATTAAGTCATCATTGCAGGTGTCCATGCCTTTGATTTTATCACTTTGGGTTACAGAGAAGATTGGCCACTCAGCATTGTCTTGACCGCAGATGCACTTAAACTATATGCTGACATTTTCAGTTTTCTGACTCAAGTTAAGCTGGCTGTTTTTTCACTCACTGATATATGGCACTTGCTGAAGGTATGTAGCTTTAGTTATTTATCTACAGTTATCTTGTATTTCTTTGATTGCTAATTGCTATATCACTCTACTTCATTGTACTAGTCAGTTGTGTGTTTATATTTGTTTTCCCATTTTTCTTCTATCTCCCACTTGACACATCAATGTTTTCTTCTCTTCGAAACTAGTATTTTCTCTGGAATCTATGAAATTATCTTTAACAGTCATCATCCGAATCTCTGTTTTTGTGCGTGTGGGTGGGTGGGTGGGTGTCTGCATTGACATGACACTCCATATGCATCTAATGAACTCTTGTACTTTTCATTTTCTGTGTTTTTGTGTCTACATGCACATGTAAATCCATTTTCCAATTTCCAATAGACCTGGTTAGCCAGATAAAAAGCTTTTTAATGGAGGATTTAGCTTTTATGATTCTTTTACTTGATCTCTAATAATCTCGCTTTTCAGATTCTAAATAACTAGTCGGGCTAGAGTATGAAACACAAGTGAAGTCTTGAGTTTTTCTTGGGGAATTGATGCAAATGGATAAATTCTGGGCTGATTCTAGTCATGATCTTCTGCAAATTTAGATCTGAAATTGCTATGAAAGTAATCACAAGAAAGTGGAAAAGAAAATATCTAAGATTGTGGGAGTTATCAAAGAGTTTCTTGGAATTTTCAGCTGACTGCAGGCATAGCAGGAATAAAATCAGGTATTTTCAAAGAATGCTGCTTCCTGTAACCATGGGGGCCATCTTGCAATGATCCGAGCCATGTTCTGGCAGCCCGCATCATGGATGACTTGTGGACAGCTTTTCTTGTCCTTCTGCAAATTCTTCTTTCTCAGTAACCATCCTTGCTAATTGAAGATTTTAAAGGAATCTATTTCTTGACATTTTCATTGATTTGATGCACTTGGTTCTTTATTTACATTTTTTATTCATGTTGAAATTGAAAATTCCTCAAGGTATCTTCTACTTCAGCAAATATAATTTATATGACTTGGACATATAAACTAGGTTGCTGTTAGACATGGATTTGAGAGGTTGAACATTGCAAGCTCAGAAAACCCAAGACACTTCATGTCTCTGCCTTTATATAAACCTTTGGATTGGTTGGCATTCTGTTTCAATTGAAGTGAGGCGTTGCAGGCTACTCTGCATCTGCCCTCGTCGTTGGCCACTCATGACAATAGCTTCATCGTTGCTTGAGATGCAATTGGGATCATGTCCCTATATATTGGTTGAGGACTCGATGGCAAGTGGCTCTATAGTTTCGATAGTAGTCTTTTTTTTTCTTCTATAATTGTTTGGACAAACTTTGAAACTTTGAATTGAATTGCAATGTTAATCTTGATCAGTGAACAAAAGCTGAACTAATTTCATTCCTAAGCATTCATATGAATGATTGGTCTTCAAATTTTAATTATGTTACTTTCTAGTAGTTTATAGGAATGCAATTACAGTGTTTGAGGATGCTTCCTTGTTTCCAATGCTTATCATGTTCATTGTTTTTCATGGATAAACAGAACATTCATAATTCAATTCATTAGCTGAGTTGGAAATCTGTCTTCTGGTTTCCAGGCCTGACTTAGCTGAGTTTCATAGAACTCCGTGACTCAGCCCAACGTTTGAGAAATTGGTTAAAAGCACCAATATGATTGTAAAGAGATGCAAGGAAACCATGAAAAAAATTGAGGAAAATAGTGAAAAAAGATGCTAGGGACATGTAGCTTCAATCTAATGATTAAATACATGTGTTAGGTGGGTATATGCAAACATGATTATCATTATGCCTTTCCTTTATTATTTTTGCAGGTTAGGCAGGATTTCTTGGCAATCACATGCTTTGCTGCTGTTTGTTTCCTTGCTCTGCTGCTTTCAGGCTTTGCTGTTTGGTTTTTCAGCAATTGTGCTCTCAGGTTTGGCTAAATTTTCAATTCAAGCTAAAATTAGCTGCCTATGTTGAATCTGTGATCACTTCCTTGTCAAAGGTTTCTCAACCCTTGGAGTGGAGAACTACAACAGGCACTTACATTCTTTTAACTTCCAGCTCCATCTATAAAATGAGATTCATAGTCGATTGATCCATTGTACGGAAATCGATTAGGTGGTGGCCTTAGATTCAAGTACTTTATACTCTGTTGCATCTGCTTTTGTAACCATTGGTGGTGCCTGAACTAGTACCCAAAGAAAACTAAATGGACATGAATTAAAAATATGAAATGATACTGAATTCACTTTAGTTGCACCACCACTATCAAATATCAAATATCAACAAACATTCAAGACATTTGCTTTATATGGATCGTGAGCGCCTTGGGTAAATAACTTGGCATTTCACAGCGATTGATCGATTCTAAATTGTTTGGAATCTTATATGATTTGTGATATTTGGGATATTTTGATAAACATGATGCAAAGGTGCAGTATATGCCTTTTGTTAATGTTTGGAGCAATCAATAGTTGTGAAGCTAGTTCCATTACATTAACTAGAATTCTTTGCTTGCTTTACTCCTATTTTCAGGAAATGGTGAAGGGTGGGAAGCTAATCTTCTCATTTGATGCAACGAAGAAAGCTCGCTTTGGTGTACTCCCATAATGTGCAAAAGATGAGTTTCAAATTGTTAGACAGGCCACATGCCTTGCCTTGTATAGCCGATTCTATAGATAGAAATAGAAGATTTTGTATTTATCTTTATACCTTGTATCATCGTTGTAGAATTCTATAAATTCAACCCTTCAGGGTTGTCTCAAATACAGAAGAAGAAAAGGAGAATCATTCTCTTCAAAACCTCCATTGTTCTCCATTGTTTTTGGTTTGTTTACATGGTATCAAAGCCATACCTGTCACGACCCTAAATCTAGTGTTGGTAATCCATGATTACTAAACACCACATTTTTGGTTGACAGCCTCCGTAGAACTCCGCGTTTTGGGACTTTCATGTAGCACATACTAAGTCCCATAAGCGGGGCTCCACAAGGAGGATTTCGGAAAGTAAAACCAACAAACACGTTGCATTTCTCAAAATTTCATCATATTCAACATATCTTACTGTGTACAACTGAGCACATCAGGGCAAAACCAAAACATAAACCACGTCATATTTACTATACCTGATGTACATATGCAGGGTATTACAAAAAAATATACACACTGATATGTACAAAGCAAAAAGGATAACTGGAGTCTGTAGCCTCTACTCCTGCAGCTCTCTACTCTCACCTGAAAAAAATAGAAAGGAAAGCCGTGAAAATGCATGTTTCATGTCATGCTCATTTAATGCACATGAATGCACAGGCTTCCAAATCATTTTTATATACAGAGGTGGGACTTCTACCCACTTGTAACATCCACACGCTTTCAACATTTCCACAACTTTCCATATTTCCCAATTGGATCACCTAAGTCTAAACACAGAGGCGGGACTTCTACCCACTTGTATAGACTTTTCCACCGTGGTCAACTACAGAGGTGGGACTACATAGTTTACGGGCCAAACTAGTCTAACCCACTTGTGTTGAACCTCACTATCTACCTAACAGCGAGAATTCATAAGTCGCCTGGCAAAACGATAGCGGACAATTTACGAGCTCGTCACACACAACCTATCTTTGCTTGCTCATAAGAAGGTCATGTCAAACCTCTCAACCAATCGACACACGTCAGTGGGAGTCGCTGCCTACTTGGGTATTTTGGCATTTTAGCGCTCTGTTCTTCCACCCAGTCTAAGCATTGGTCGCTCCCAATGGTACCAATCGGGGTTTAGGGACTTTCACCCACGGACCCTTTAATCATGTCCTGTTGAATTACACATTTTCGGTGTGGTGTCCAACTCAAGTTGTAACAAAGTATGTTTCATCGCATTTACAATCACCGTATGTATGTATTCATGAGCCCTCACACAAGCATAACAGATCATTTCATTTTTGTTTTAAAGGCAAACAGAGGACGACCTTCCTCATGAGGTCCCCTCATAATGGTCATTTCTCAGATTATTTAATTTTAAGTCTGTATCTTAACATTCAGATATCGGGTTGAAATACGGCTTGCAGCTCGATAATAGAACAACATTATGATCAAGTCAAAATATTCTCGGGGCCAATGGACCTACAACCAATGGCTATCCAGTGTACAAACCAGATTTCTGGGGTATCGGGTCTTACAATACCGATCCTAATTCGGCATCTTCTTCATCACCGGCACCACCGTTTGTCAGATCCGGCACTCCCCTGTCAGATCCGGCTCCTCCTCTGTCAGATCTGGCCCTCACAAAGCTCGTTCGATCGTCCCAAGCTCTGTCCGATCGTCCCAGGCCTGCCGCACGCCCCTACTACTCGTCCCCTGTGCACGCTCCTGCTACGCGTCCCCTGTACACACACCTGCGCACGTCCCTGCACCCCCACCTGTGCACATCCCTGCGCACGCACGCTCCGTGCACCCTCCGCGCTTGCTTCCGATCTCTCTGTTGTTGCATCTCTCTGCTTCCGATCTGCTTCATCTCTGCTGCTGCTTCTGATCTGCTTCGTCTCTGCTGTTGCTTCTGATCTGCTTCATCTCTGCTGCTGCTGCTTCCAATCTGCTTTGTCTCTGCTTTCGATCTCTGCTAATTCCGATCTCTGCTACGTCCGATCTTTGTTACACGTCCTGCTGATTCCGATTTTTACAGCCGATCTACTACTCCATCCGATCCCTACTGCTGCACGTCCCTGTTGCTCTTTTACTAAATCTGATCCCCTTTTATTGGTTGTTGTTCTAATCTTTGGCTACAAGGTACTTTCTTCCGCATCGTTTTTTTTATCTCGTCCTATCTATGGATAAAGACTCCCGTACAGAGGCCCCACGATGTAGTTTCGATGGCACCAATTACAATCTATGGGCCATTCTCAAAGTTTTCTCAAGGGTCGAGGTTTGTGGGGACTACTTGATGGATCTGTTACTATCCCCGCTTCCACCGATGTCGACAAAATAGCTGATTGGGAAATGAAAAATAAACGGATCATTACCTGGATTCTTGATTCGGTCAATCGATCAATAGCTGTTCGCCTCACGCCCCATCGCACTGCTAAGGCTATGTGAGATCATCTCCAGACAATATATCAACAGAGTAATGCGGCTCGGTTAAACCGTTTGGAACAAGATCTGGTTCACCTTACTCAGGGTGACAAAAATATTCAAACTTTCTACTTTGCAATGGTTACAATTTGGACAGAGATGGCTATGATGGATCCAGAATTTCCAAATAACTTTAAAATCTTCCACACAATGCGCGAGAGTGGGCGAGTTAGACAGTTTCTTATGAAACTGCGTCCGGAATTTGAGCATTGCAAGGCTGCTCTTCTGAACCGTAGCCCAACTCCTTCAATGAATTCGGTTATCAATGATTTATTAGCCGAGGAAAAACGACTGCAGGTCCTCTCTCAGGGGACATCTCAGGGACCATCTGACCTGAGACTTACTGTATCCACCTCTGCACCAAACCGTATTTCCACTACTTTAACTTGTCGTGGCTGTAACAAAGTAGGACATGTCGTCGCTTAATGCAAAGATTGGTGCGCATATTGTCGAAGGACTGGTCATGGTATTCAGGACTGTCGTTCATGTGCCTACGCATCCTCATTCGGCCATGGACGTGGTGGTCGAGGTCGTGGTCGTGCTCTTTCTGCTACTTCTGTGCCCACTTCTTCCAAGCCTTTTGTTAGTGATACTACATCCACTGGTTCTGTTGAAGGTCTTTCCTCACCTTTAACTCCTGCGATGCTCCAGCAGATCGTGCAGGCCCTTTCTGCGGCCGGTATGTCTGGTATAACCGCATCTTCACCATGGTTCTTCGATTCTGGTGCTTCAAATCATATGACTGGTGATGTATCCCATCTTCGCAATATTTGTCCCTACACTGGCAATCAGATTATTTCTACTACAGATGGAACGAAACTACCAATTCAATCCATTGGTTCTTTAACTTTCTCTCCTTCTGACCATCGCCAGTTTACCCTTCGTGATGTTTTTCATGTCTCTAAACTTTCCTCAAATTTAATTTCAGTTGGTCAACTCACATCCAATAACTGCCTAGTCATATTTCTTCCAAATTGTTGTTTTGTGCAGGATCTGGCAACGGGGAAGGTACTTGGGAAGGGTAGGCGGCATGGATGTTTGTACGTGTTGGACTTTCAATCATTAGTTACTCCAGTTCGTTGTTTCTTCTCTCCCTCTTCCTCAGATATTTGTTCAGCAAATAAAATGTGAAAACTCTGGCACTTTCGCCTTGGTCATCCACATTCTGATCGTTTGATTCAGCTCTTTTCTTCTGGCATATTAGGGAATATTTCTCTTAATAAAAATGGTTTGGATTATTCTTGTTCTTCTTGTTGCCTTTTAAAAAGTAAGTGTATTCCCTTTCCTCTAAGTACTACAAAATCATCATCTATGTTTGAACTGTTACATACAGATGTCTGGGGCCCTTCCCCAATTATGTCTCTCTCTGGACTACGATATTATGTTATATTCATTGATGATTTCACCCGTTTCACCTGGATTTATTTTTTACACTCTTAAGTCACAGGTGTTTGAAAAATTCAAAATATTTCATTCTATGGTAGACATACAATTTCAAGTAAAAATCCAAACTCTCCGCTCTGACTCAGGGGGAGAGTATCTCTCCACCAATTTTCGTACATATCTTCAGGGTCATGGGATTACTCATCAGACCACCTCTTCTGATACTTCACAACAGAATGGGGTGGCTGAACGCAAAAATCGCCATATTGTTGAAACTGCCAATACCTTAATGACAGCCATGAGTGTTCCTCGTTCCTTCTGGGCGGAAGCTATGATGCATTCAGTCTACTTGATTAATCGGTTGCCTACTACAGTTCTGAATAGTAAATCTCCCTACTTTGTTTTCACTGGTTCTCTTCCTACATATTCTACATTTCGTGTTTTTGGTTGTGTATGTTATGTTCATCTAGCATCACGTGAACGTAACAAACTTTCTTCAAAATCAGTCAAATGTATATATTTGGGATTTGGAGAAACTCAGAAGGGGTTTCGTTGCTATGACCCGGTCTCTCGTCGTGTACGGGTATCACGACATGTTGTTTTTCTTGAACATATTGCCTTCCATTCATCTGGTCCTCCTTTGCCTACACCAGACTCTCCTGGTCTTACTATTTTTCCTAATATTCCGGTTGCATCGAGTCCACCTTCTTGTCCATTGCAGGTTTACTCACGACGACCACGTACAGATCCATCACCTACTACTCTCCCTATTATACCTGTAACTGATCCAGATCCTATCTTGGTATGTCGTTCCACTCGTAAACATCGACAGCCTGATCGTTTGATATACTCTATGTCTGCCATGAATACTACCTTGGATACTGTATCTATTCCTACTTCATACCATCAGGCAGCCAGTCATGATTGTTGGAAAAAGGCTATGGCAGAAGAACTTGCAGCATTGGATGATAACCATACGTGGGACATTGTTACTCGACCTCTTGACCGCCAATTAATTGGCAGTAAATGGATTTATTCTGTGAAGCTCAAGTCTGACGGATCATTGGATCGATACAAAGCTCGGCTTGTCGCTCAGGGATACAAACAGGAATATGGAATTGATTATGATGAGACATTCGCTCCTGTAGCCAAGATGAAAACTGTTCGCACTCTTCTGGCAGTTTCATCAGTTCTCACTTAGATGGACGTGAAAAATGCTTTTCTTCATGGAGACCTCCAAGAAACAATATATTTGAAACCTCCTCCTGGTTCTTTAATCCCTGCCGATAAAGTCTGTCGCCTAAAGAAAGCTCTATATGGTCTCAAACAGGCCCCTCGGGCATGGTTCCAACGTTTTCATGATGTTGTTATAGGAGCTGGCTTTACTCAAAGTGGTCATGATCCATCCTTATTCCTACGCACCTCTGAGCATGGAATCGTCATTGTTCTCGTTTATGTTGATGACTTACTTCTGACTGGTAGCGATGATACTGACATCTCAGCATTAAAGGACGTTCTGAAATCATCCTTCAAGATGAAGGACCTGTGTCATCTAACATACTTTCTTGGACTTGAATTTTCGCGTTCTATTCGTGGAATCCTGGTCAGCCAGTATAAATATGCCAAGGATCTTCTCGCCTTGGCCTCCTTAACGGATCAAAAGACAATTCAGACTCCTTTGGAACTTAACGTTCAATATGGTCATGACGATGGTGAACTCCTTGCAGATCCTACATTATACCGCCGTTTGGTTGGGAGTCTGGTTTACTTATCAATGACTCGTCCTGATATTGCCTACGCTGTCCAAGTTGTCAGCCAATTTGTTTCTGCTCCTCGAATTCTTCATATGACTGCGGTATTGCGCATCTTACGGTACATACGTGAAACTCTGGATCGATCTTTGTTCTTCTCCTCCATGGCCTCTCTGGATCTTTGTGCTTATTCAGATGCTGACTGGGCCGGTTGTACTCTCACCCGCAGATCTACCACTGGCTACTGTGTTTTTCTTGGCACTTCTCTCATCTCTTGGAAGTGTAAGAAGCAGGCCACTGTTTCCAAATCCAGCACGGAGGCTGAGTATAGAGCAATGTCAGCAGCTTGTAGTGAGATTATCTGGTTACGTGGACTTCTTTATGACTTGAGCGTTCATCTACAAGATCCTACTCCACTCCATGTAGATAATCTGAGTGCCATTTAGATTGCGTCTAATCCGGTTTTCCATGAATGGACAAAGCATATTGAAGTTGACTGTCACTTCATCCGCGAGAAGTTTCAGTCTCGGCTCATTTCGCTACCACATGTCTCTTCCCATGATCAGATTGCCGACATTCTCACGAAGTCCCTCACTTCTGCGCGCCACTCATTTTTAGTTAGCAAACTATTACTTGTCGATGACCCGCATTAGTTTGAGGGGGGATGTTAGACAGGCCACATGCCTTGCCTTGTATAGGCGATTCTATAAATAGAAATAGAAGATTTTGTATTTATCTTTATACCTTATATAATCGTTGTAGAATTCTATAAATTCAACCCTTTAGGGTTGTCTCAAATACAAAAGAAGAAAAGGAGAATCATTCTCTTCAAAACCTCCATTGTTCTCCATTGTTTTTGGTTTGTTTACACAAATCAAATGGTTTAAGCTCCCAAATTGCTTATCTTCCATAATGGTGAGTTTTTTTTTTTCCTAACCAACAACAATGTCTCGGGAAACATGTCAAGCTTACTATGCCTGATGTGCATTTTGCATCATAATCCTATATGTCATATCAAGCAGGGTTAATTGGCCTGGGCACTGAGGGGTCCCAGATGTGTGTTTGTGTTTCTAGTCTTTTGTAGCATGCTCCGATTCTTCAATCTTGATCATTAGTGGGGAGACTTTTCTTTTTCACTCAGTTACCTTTGGCATCTTTTTGTATCTTGCCAGAGCTGAGATCTGTTTGTTGTCTGTTTGTGATTTGAATTTAACACTTTTAACTGATTTACTCTATTGGCTGGCTTGCATTACCTTGACACATGTTTTTATTGGATATGCTTAATTATTGATGCTTGGAAGAAACAAAAGAATTTCTTTTATTAGAAACAATACAAATGCATGTGCGCATATGTGCAAATTTATCTAAGAGAAATGACAATAATTACCTGATATGGTCTAAGGAGAAGATATAAAGAATGTTGATGTAATAGTATTTAGTTCCTAGTTCTCTTCAAATTCTTCATGGTGAGTCGACCAAATTGAATTCAATAGCCATAGTCAATGCTGGTTTTTTTACAAAGTTTGTAGTCATGTTTGGTTTGGTGAATTTCCCTTCTATTCTGTATGCCAACTAATTTCACATGCACAATTGAGGTTACAAAAGAAGGTTAATTGGTTTGATATTATCCTTCAAGGTTAGGTTGCAAGACTGCCTTCCTTTTGGACTTCCAAGTAATCAAGACACGAGCAGAACACAGTTCTGTTGGAGTTTCTGATACTGAATATTTCTTGCTCATTCTGCTTATGGAATACTAATCTCATCTTGTCTGTCTCATGAACAAACCTCATCAAAATTTGAACCCATGATGTTGCTTCACAAAAGCAGCTATCAGCATCTGCTGTAGATTTTCCTCAGATTAATGAGAGTTACACTGGCAGGTATGTCTTTATTCCTTACCCCTTCGATGTTGGCAATGCTGTAGAGCTTAGATTTTGAAACCGTTTGAAGGGGATAATGTGAGAACTCACTTCTTATTTCTGGAAGACTGTTGGAAAAGAAACTGGATACCCAAGGACCAATTAACTTCAATTTCTCTATTTCTTATATTCCCCGGGAAATCAATGGGCTGGCTGATGGGCTTGCTCGATTGGGAGCGGCCACTCAGGGATTTTTCAGGGCGGATAGGTGGTCGGACCTCCCTAGGCTGATCAGGGGGCTCTGTTTCCTCGATAGAGCGGGTATTGGAGCTTTAAGGGAGATTTAATTTCTGACTTATCTTTCTTCCTTCTTTGAATAGCCACACAATAGGCGATACATTGCATCTTTTTGTCTGCCCGTGCGCCCGAAAGCCTGTTCCTGTAACTTTGTTGATGATTATGAATGGATGATTTTCTTTATAAAAAAAAAAAAAAAAACTTCAATTTCTATAGTTAGTAGTTCCACTGGTCTTCTTGATGAACAAGCAGTCCTGCAATTGTATATTGCACTCTTTTATTACCACCATTGCTGATAATAGGAAATTCGTGAAGTCATCCTTTTAATGGGGTAGTTTATTTGTTTTCATATGATGTGGCCAATACTTTGGATTCAAATGCTTTTATAATGTACATTTCACATTTAATTACGAAAACATCTTTGAATGGGGAAGTTTATTTCATGTTTCTAGATGTACCCAATAGTGGGTATATTTTGCAATGACATTTTTCTTTTCTGTGGGGAGTGGTTTGTCAATTAGTGCACCATTTTTCATCTTTGAACTGCAAGTTATTATTATTATTATTATTTTTTATTTTTTTTTCCATTTGGCAGAAAATAAATTAATTAAGTCAATGCAACTTGGAATTTGTTTTGCCCGATTTTGTTTTGCACTTCACAATTGAGCAATATTTAAAAGCTTTGTTGGTTTTGCAATCAGGCTTTGTGGTTGAAACCCGATGATCAGTTTTGCACAGAGATGCTAACTTTGGCGCTTGTGGATGAATGCCACTGTGGTTGAAACCCGATGATCTTTTTTTCCAAACAGTTCTCTTACTTTTTTCCAATGTAAAGCCTTTAGCACAATCTACAAATATATTGTTAATCGTAAATCGTAGGATTTGTAAACTTTCGGTCAAGCAAAGCTAAAAATAGAAGAGAACAATTATGATTTGAATCCTAATCTAGATTTGAATCGTAAATCCCAGGATTCATCTAGAAAGGGATTCAAGGTGGGATTCAAATCATTTTGCTTAAGATTTGACTCAAATTGTAAATAGTAGGATTTTGACAACTATGATAAATGGTCTATTGACTCTATCATGTATTTTTTAGTCTCCTCACAATGAAAATCCATACTCTTCATTGACATGGGATGTTGTCCCTACTGTTTTCTATGGTGTGGTTTATTTGAGCTTGGATTTGCTTCATTTTTTAGGTAGCATCTCAAAATGAGCTAGCAAAACAGATGGAAGATGTAGATACAAAACACATGCATTAGGGTGGGCCCCATAGCACCCAACACATCATGCACCACAGTTGGGAATTAGGTGGGGCCCAGCCTCACCCAAGAAGGTGTGGCCCTTACAGTGGGTCTGCATTAGGGTGGGCTCCATAGCACTTAACACATCATGCACCAGAGTTGGGGATTAGATGTGGCCCCAGCCTTACCCAGAAGGTGTGGCCCTCACCATGGGACCCACCTTGATGCATATATTATATACCCACACGGTCCATACGTTTTGCCAGGTTTCGGGGCAAGTTGATACAAAAAATGAAGCAGATCCATTTCTTAGGTGTATCATACAATAGGAAACAGTGGTGATTGAACTTTAATGGGCTAAGATGATACTTGTTTGTTTTCCTTCATCCAGATTTATATGATCTTATTCATAGGTTGGATGATAAATAAACATTAAGAAACATTACACTAGGCTTTAGGAAGTCTTTAATGGTAGGGCATTCAAATTGAAGTTGCTTGTCAGGAAACCTTTGTTTATGCCTTGCCTCAAAATCTTTTTTTATAACCTGATATTGGTGCAGGTACACTTACAAGTTGGGGCATAGGTTATTCAATGGTTTGTACATTTGGAGTCAGACATATCACTTCAAAGCATCTCCTTATCCTGGACAGGATTCTTTACAGCGTGTAGTAATTTTTCGTGACATGGAAAAGGTAGGAACTCTCTTGGAAACCTTTCTCATGCACATAGATTGATGGTTTTGCATGTCTTATTCCTCTCCTTTCATTTCCATGAAACAATGCTTAGTATTTTTATTTATTTATTTATTTATATTCTTAGGTGGGAAGCGCCTTGTTCCTGTGGGTCTAGGAGATGATGATCAATGCATCAAGGAGGGAGCTTCACACTCCAGCTTCTGATCATTCTTGCATTCATCTGGAATTTGACATACCTGGGACATGACTTGTGTAAGTTTCCTTTGGATTTTATTTGATGCAACTTCAGAGCCACGATGATTATTACAGCCTTTTCTTTCGAATTATAAGATTTCTTATTGCTCTTGATGAGTTTTGACAATAGTTTTGCTTACTATAAAACTTTTAAATGGAATGGGTCATAGGTGTTTCAAGTAAAAGCCACAAAACTGAATGTGGAATAGTTCTGAAGAATAGGATACTTCTGTTTATATTTGTGTCATGGATTTTGAGAGTTGAATATATTTTGAGAATTGAAGATTGCATCTCGATTACCATAGACATGGCTGCGGACAGTTGTTAGTTGCTGCTACATCCATCGCAAGGTCACCAAAGTTGCCTAAACTTGTGAAGCTTGGGAATCCACTGTAGTCATTGGAGCAGTCATATATTATAGCTTTCCATTTACTGAAGCTGTCCTTGAGCAAGTACAGATGCCAAACGCCTGCAAGGTACTCTTATTGGGATATTCGAAGGATGACCATGAGTTTTAAAGAGAAATTAGGCCAAAGAGGTTTTGGCTCCGTTTACAAAGGAAAGCTCAGAAATGGCCCACCCGTTGCGATCAAGATGTTGTCTGGTAAGTCAAAATGCAATGGGCAAGAATTCATCAATGAAGTTGCTACCATCAGAAGGATTCATCATGTCAATGTGGTCCGACTCATTGGATTTTGTGTGGAGGGATCGAAAAGGGCTCTTATCTATGAATTCATGCCTAAAGGCTCTCTAGAAAAATATATATATTCCCATGAAGGTAAGAGCAGCCCTTTGAGTTGGGAGATGTACCAGATTGCATTGGGGATAGCACGCGGGATTGAATATCTTCATCAAGGTTGTGAGTTGTGACATGAAGGTTCTACATTTTGACATCAAGCCTCACAACATTCTCCTCGATGACAACTTTTACCCAAAAGTTGCCAACTTTGGGCTCGCAAAGTTCTACCCAACAGATGAAAGCCATTTATCAGTCACAGCTGTAGGAGGAACTCTAGGATATATGGCTCCTGAACTATTTTATAAAAATATCAGGCAGGTCTCATATAAGTCTGCTGTTTACAGTTTTGGAATGCTTTTGATGGGAATGGCCGGTAGAAGAAAGAACGTGAATCCATCTGCAAACTCAAGCCAAATTTACTTTCTGTTGTGGATATATGACAAGCTCAATCAAGATGGGGACATGGGAATGGAGTATGCTGCTGAGGATGAAAAGGAAATTGCAAAGAAGATGGTTATAGTTGCATTGTCGTGTATACAGATGAAACCTGCAAACCGTCCTTCCATGAGCAAAGTTATAGAGATGCTAGAAGGTAGAGTGGAACTTCTGCAAATGCCAGCCAAGCCTTTTCATTCTTCCCCACAAAGGGTTCCTGATGAAGATCATGCAACTGATACAAATCCCACACAATCATCGGGTATTCATGAGCTGGGATCGCTTTCAGGAAATTATGCAGAATCAAATATCGTAAATGTGACTGTCTTTTTGGATGTTTGAAGGAATCGATAATCAATCAAGAGATGTTAACAGAGAGTGTCTTTTTGGATGCACAAGAAATGAATTCTAAACATTTATTTTAATTAAGAGGAAATGACAAAAACTAATCATGTTTCCTATCACGCATACTGAGAAGGTAGATCTCAAGTGAGAGTTATGATCCTTCTGAGTCCAACTACATAATTGTAATTTAGAGCCTAGATACACTCAATATGAATGCTAAGGAAACTTCATTATTTTCAGTGCTAGATTGACAATTGCAATTCCATTCACTTCAGCATCCAAACTATTTCCATATTGTTAGATTTCTTTAGTTACTTCAAAAAATCCCTCAATTAATGGAATCACCACTCCTTATACATTTTCCACATGTATGATGGAGGGAACGATGTTTGCCCCACCTATGTTCATAAAAGGAATTATATGGTGCATGACCTGCATCTTTGCAGAGTCTAGACAGGTTTTGAAGTCTGACAACCACGGCCCATTTTTGTAATCCGGACCAGTTCTCTATTGTTTTCCATCATGGATGGATTATGCCTCAACAAGTTGATATGACAATTTTAGCTTTTCCAATTGTAGCCTAGAGATGATAGTCAATAAGAGAAATGCAATAGAGGTTTGAATTCAACTGAAAAAGGGATCTAATATTGGATGTTGAGATCTCCCAATCTAGGAGATTTGGAGCGTGCAATATCCATGCTGGGACTCAAAAGGCCAGTCTTCTGGAGCACGGAACCATTAGGCTCACCTATTAATAAGAACTTCCTAAACCTTCAATTATCTGCCAATGCAATGGATGAGAGTAAATACAGTTCTTTTTCTTTTCTTTTCATTCCTTTTTTTTTTTTTTTTTGTCGACCCCCATTTGTGGGTGATCCCATCAGAACAACAGTCTAAATCATAGCTCAAAAACCCAAAATTTCACCTTGCCTCGATGTCCAACTGAGTTGGGTTGACCTAAAGACTTGACTAAGTCTTCAGTTGAGTCAACTCGATCTTTAATAATTCAATTATTAATATTTAATTTGTATAAGATAAGTTCAAGTCATTATTTGAAATCCAGGACCTGATAATAGACAGGCTAGAGATGCCATACACACATGATAGCTTGATTTGATGATGCACCTGTTCGCGCATGCAATGGTGTGTCAGAATGTTGCCTATGGGTTGCCTTGGATTTGGAAGCTTCATGACATTAAGGCATACATATAGCAGATTTTCTAAGTAAACTAACCACAATGAAATAGACTGCTAAATAGTCACAAGAGTCCCAAGTCCAAGAAGCAGGAGCATATCTAATGCAATTTTTTTTCTTTCATGCTTTTTTCTTCTTCTTCTTTTTCTCTCTCTCTCACTCTTTTTTTTTTTTTTGGAAATAGAAAAAAGATTACCAAACAGTCGAGCATACATCCTAACAACAATAAGAGAGCAAACAAGAAACTACAAAATGCAATTAGAAAACCAATATAAGGATATAACAGTGAAGAAGTCAAGACCTCTGTTAACAACAAAACAGCAAGAAGGGGGTAGATTTAAACATGTGCAAAGCCAAAGCAGCGCCCAAACATGAACCATCCAACCATAATTTGATTCAATTACACAAACCAAAAGTAAATCTATACAACAAAAAAAAAAAAAAAACAAACTGAAATAGGAATATGGAGAAAGACATGCATACAAAATTTTGCTGGACCCATTTATATTACAAAGGAATTATAGTGTATAATATACTTGGGCTTTCAATTTCATACAAACGACCAATAGTTTAGCAGTCCCATACCATTTGTCCATCAGTACCCACCTTCAATGGACCATTCTCTCAAAATGTCCTGGATTGGAAGACTCTTCTCAAAATGTCCATCACTTTTGGTCCTCTTTCCATGCATATCTCTAGAGTTTATTTGGTGTGTCTAGATATGACTCAAAAAGTTGAGGAGAAAGATGTATCTTTTGGTTTTGCTGGTGCGTGAGAGTATCAAGAAGTAAGTCCATGGGGGCCATAACAAAAAGGCACCACTGTCCCCTGGGATCAAAGACGACATTCCTCTGTTAAATCTCTGAAATCCATCATTCAATGGGCCAAGATCGTGACATTGACATACCTGAATAATGAGATATAATAATATGTGGAACCAGATGGATTCAATAGCCGAAATTTCTCAAAGAGATAATTTAAAGATGTAAAATATGAAAAATGAGGTTTTAGGCCAGGCCAGGTACAGCCCAAGTCTGGCCTAGGTAGTCTATTTATATAGCTATGGGAACAACTTGCATTGCTATGTATAGTATGTATAGAATGTACTGGTTAAAAAAAAGACATACGCATTCATCTTAACGTGTGTGCGCCCATATATTACAAAGCTATAAAGATTATACAGTCATACAGCTGCACCCAGAGTTGTAATACGAAGCTATACATACACACTTCATATTGCTTTGGTCTATATACATAAGAAAGCAACAAAGTGAGAAAGTATCAATGAAATTATCCAAAGGTAAAGAGCAATCTAATCATTATAGATTCAAAGTAAAGGAAAAATATACACAACATAGATACTAGGAGTTCAATTCACATAGACAGTTTTTAAAATCCAAAGCAAAAGCACATTGCTCTTATTCCTTTGGGAAAAGGATTAGGTGGCATCATCAAGCTTTCCATGCTTCCTTCTAGAATTTGAACAACACTTTTCATAGCAGGGAAATCAACAGGGTACCACTATATGCACCAAAGTGCCACAGTAGTTAGTTTCTTTGCTATATTTGCATCTTTAGAGTTCTGGAGGTTGGCTTGTTAGGTGGATCATTCAGGTATTTGGCCTGGCCCATTGCTATGCTATATTTTCAGATCATGTTGGGTAGGGTTCAGACCAAGCTCAACCCACTTACGTAAATGGGTCACATTCTCTAGCCCAAGCCCACCCACAACCTATTCAGCTTAAGCCCAAACATGTACTGAAAGCAAGTCATGCCAGTCGACTGCAGGCTGACCTCATCCATTGCCTCCCTTAATCACAGGACCAAATTTATTTCTAACCTAATAAAGAAAAAACCCAAAGCTGTTACGGACATGGCCCAATGCCATCCTCACCTTCTATCACTCAGCCAGGTCATTGTTAAATGGGCTCTGCCGACAGTCAAGCACGTTTGTTTGACTTGGTTGGCAGTGCCTTCCGTGGAACATATGGTTAGCAAATTGCATGTAAACCTTATGTGGCCATGTTGTCAAATCGCAGATGCGATTGCATGAAATCAGCATAAAGCATATGCGATCGCACAATCGCATATGCCATGGCATATTTTTTTTCAAAAAAAAAAAAAAAAAAATCTAAAAAATCTAAAAATTCTTAAAAAAAAAAAAAAAAAAAAAAAAAAAAAAAGAGAGAGAGAGAGAGGGAAAAACTCGTCTAATTAGTATACATGATTGGATTGGGTTATTTTACTTATTTCATTATAGTTTGAGTGTTTCATTAAGTGATATATTTAATTACTTATATTATATTATATAAATTTTAACAAAACAATCAACAAGCTACATTAAAAGATAACTAATTATTATAAACTTCGAACAAAGAAATTTTAATGATAAATAGATAACTTGAAACAACTTACAAGTTATAACTTACAACTTAATTTACAAAAAATGAGCACAACTTATAAAATACAAAAAATAAACATAATTGAAATAATTGTAGAGAGATTAGAGTAAGAAAGAAAGAAGTGTAAGAGAGAAAGAGTAAGAGATTTAGAGCTTTGGAGTGAAGAATAGTGAAAATGGAGGGGATATGAGTGCCTAATTATAGGCAAAAGTTCTCCAATTTGAAAAAATAAAAAATAAAAATAAAAATAAAAATCTTCCGCTCTTGGCTATTGGGAAATATGCGATCGCATATGCAGTATGCGATCATATTTATCGCATATAAAAGTATGTCATGGCATACTTGCTAGGATCGCATATGCCATCATGGCATTTGCGATTTGATCAATAGTATGCGCATATGCTATCGTATTTGATAACAATGATGTGGCCCAATAAAAACTCTAGTTACTCACCCCCAGCCTTGACTGAGGAGAATCTTGAGTTAGCTCAGGATGGAACAAGTCAGTCCTAGTCTTTTAACCATAGTTCCCACTCTCACTTTCTATCACTAAGTCAGGGGCAGTTTGGTGGGCTCCAATCAGAGAGACTCGAATCACATAGTCAAGCACCTTTATCTAGTTTTCCAACTGAAAATGACATCCCTTACACGATAGCTATTCCCTGTCGGCAAGAAAAAAGCTACTTGCCTTCTTTTTTCAATAACTTATTATTCTTTTATTTTTTTTGCAGGTATAATAAATGGTAGTCTTTTTATTTCTACTGTTGTAACTACTTAACATGGTTATTTTCAAGTTATGTGCATTCAAGGCTGTTTTTTTTTTTCTTTTCTTTCCTATCTAGTGGTGCAAGCACTTGACAGTATTTGCAGATGTTATAGAAATAGGAAATAGCAAGTCGAGAACACGGCAATGTCAGATGGTCTCAATCTGATCGATGCAGATGCTTCTTGCATCATGCTTCTTTGACTTTTGACTTTTGATTTGGGTCTTCTCTTGTGGTTTGCTTTATGGTTTTGCTTTACTGGCATTTCTTGTATGCCGGTGTTTTTCAACAACAGTCTCACCCTATCAAAATCATATGTCAAATTGTCAAAAGACTCACAAGACACTCTCTACCCCTGAGTCAAGTCATAACAAATGCGTCTTTGACATAGAAGGGTAGGGTAGGAATCTTTCATGCATCACTAAGTCAGTCAAGCACGTGATGAATCCATCTAGAGCTTTAGGAAGTGCACAAAACTTCTCCACACGTGCCCATACATGTTGCCACACATGCCAAAGTTTCCATGTTCGTTTGAAAATCCTAACCCTGTAAACTATAGCATGTGGACTTCATTATGTCATTATGTGGATCATGAATGCTTAAAAATCACAGTTGGATCACCTACCCAGCGCCTTGCCCAACTGATCAATGTCTTTGGCCATAATTGAAACATGCTTCAGTTGGAGCTGGTACAAGTTTCATCCATGGTTGGAATGAATTAAGTTCATTCTAATTAAATTTTATTTCCAATCAAAGTAGAAATGAATTTCAGGTTAAAAACATTGAACACTCTTTACTTAGTATATTATAAATTGGATTGCATCAAATACAAAGCTTTGTATGCGATAAAATCCCGGATCAGCTTAAATCGATGGGAAACCAGAATATTAATTCCATGGAGAAGAGAAGGAGAGGGAAGGGATTTAAAGGAGTTGCTTTGGATTGTGATTTGAAAAGCAACACCTCTCAAATATAGGCAGCATTAAGAGCTGTCATCTTTCTCGAACCCTTGTCAATTTCTATTAGAAATTTTCAAAGCTCCTTACAATGCAGGGAAAACAGTCATTTATACAATTGTTGTAATTATCTAACTAATCCATCCACAAATCTCAGCCTCCCAACTAATCACATTGATTAATTGCTAAAGATCTTTGATTAGTTACCAAGACACTAACCCAACAACCTAGAACAGAAAATTAATAGAATACAACTGAATTCCAGCTCAAATCAACAAATAATAGAAAATAGCCTGAAACAGGTAGCGAACTGTTCCATCTTTCAGCAACCTCATGCTTCAATCATTTGTTGTTCGAACGCTGTCGGAATACAGAAATAGTTCCTCCGTGTTTCAGTCATAGACTCCTATATGCGCACTCTGCCTGCCTCTAGTAATGGCCCATCAAGTGTAGCCCGATGTGGCCTTCTCCTGATGCTCCAGGTATGCCCTAGTCGGAGAGAGCTCGACCTCAAGCCACCACCATCTCTATCATTTGCAGAATCTCCAATGGATCAGAAGTGCATATGTGGCTCGGCAATAGTAGATGATAGACATTGTCGTTGATCTCCACAATGCTTCGGCACTTTTGGTCCTCTTGACATGCATATCTTTAGAGTTTTTTCGATGCGTCTAGATATGACTCAAAAACTGGAGAAGGACGTATCTTTTTTGTTTTCCTGGTGCCTATCCAGGTTAGGCCTATGAGGCCCATAACAAAAGGGCACCACTCTCCCCTGGGATCAGATACGACATTCCTCTGTTAAATCTCTAAAATCTGTTACTCAATGGGCCAAGATCAGGACATTGACAAACATGATAACAATAACATATAATGGTAGGTGTAACCAGCTCGATTCAATAGCCGAAATTGCTCACAGAGATGACATTGAAGATTGGATTTGATAAAGCCTCTTTTCTAGTAAACAATGAAAATCAAGGCGTTCAGCCAGGCCAGGTACAGCCCAAGTGTAGCCTAGGTGGTCAATTTATATAGCTATGGGTAAAACTTGCATGACCATGTATAGTATGTATAGACTGTACTCGTTGAGAAGAAGACACTTTCATATTAACCAGTGTGTATGTGTGTATTACCAAGCTATACAGATTATCCATAATCATAGAGCTGCACCCACGGCTGTATACCAAGCCGTACATACTGCATATTGCTTTGGAATATATACATTAGAAAACAACAAAGTGAGAAAGTATCAATGAAATTATCCAAAGGTAAGAGCAATCTAATCATTATAGATTCCAAGTAAAGGAAAAATATAGACAACATAGATACAAGGAGTTCAATTCACATAGACAGCTACATAGATAAAAGGAGTTCAATTCACATAGACAGCTTTTGAAATCCAAAGTAAATGCACATTGTGCTTATTCTAATGCACTCCAATTTAATGGATAAGAAAGATATAATTGGAGACCATCACAAACATATAATATAGCAAACATTCTTAATGACATAAATTTGGAGGTTGATGTCAAGAAATATCATCTTCTTTCCCTTCTTCGAGTTCTGCTATAGTTGTTAAATTTGCCGTATGGGTTATCTCAGGGGTATTTGTGGCAACATTTGGTGGAGCAGAGGTGGCAAAAGGATTTGGTGGCATCATCAAGCTTTCCATGCTTCCTTCTAGCATTTGGACCACACTTTTTATAGCAGGGCGATCACCCGGGTACCACTGTATGCACCAGAGTGCCACAGTTGTTAGTTTCTTTGCTATATTTGCATCTTCAACTGCAACGATGTTGAGTCCCAGCTCTTCCCCATGATGTAGACGATTATAAATCCATTCAGGAAAGTACACTTGACTGGTGTTTTCCACCGTAACATCAATGTTCTTCCTTCCTCCAACCATTTCTAGCAACAACATTCCGAAACTGTAAATATCCGACTTGTACGAAACATTTCCAAAGTTCCTAGAGAACACTTCAGGTGCAATGTAACCCATGGTTCCTCTGGCAGCAGTCATTGATACAATACTCTGTCCCTTGGAGCATAACTTTGCTAGACCAAAATCAGATATCTTGGGATTAAAGTTATGGTCTAGCAATATATTGTGAGGTTTGATATCAAAATGAAGGATGCGTTGGTCGCATCCTTGGTGAAGATACTCTATACCTCTAGCAATGCCAATTGCAATATCTTTAAGCTTCTCCCAACTTAGCAAAGGGTTTTTGGCGTCTGCTGAGAAAATGAATTTTTCTAATGATTCGTTTGGCATGAATTCATAGATGAGTGCACGCTTCAAGTTGTCAGTGCAGAAGCCCAGAAGACGAACCACATTAATGTGGTGAATCCTACCAATGGTACCCACTTCATTAATGAAGTCTTCTCCATCTCCCCCTAACTTTTGTAGGATCTTCACCGCAACCAGATGTCCATTTGCAAGCGTTCCTTTGTAAACACTTCCATAACCTCCTTGACCTAATTTTTCTTTGAATTGATCGGTCATCCTTTTCAGATCAGCATAAGAGTATCTTGTGGGCTTCAGAGATTTATAGTCCTCCAAAAATTTTTCAACCTTGAGCCGGTTCTCTCTATCTTTCTCCCTTTCTAACTTCCATGAGTGGTAGAACTTCAAGCTAATCAACAATGCTACTAAGATAACAAAGGAGCCTAGGCTCGTACCTGCACATGTAATCATGGAAATTACTTCCTAAAACGTGTGGAACTGTATTGAGATGTGACATGCATGTACCAAGTGAACAATTGATAAGTTGGCCAGATTTAAGATAGGCCACACTTCAAAAATCACACCAAATGGACAATGTCAGGGTCCTCTTAACTCCCTTTTACTATCTGATCTATTGCAGCCCTGTACAAGAACTTCGATTGGGTAGTTACATCATCCAATCAATGTGTTTCTGAACATTTTGTAAGTCATTGATCTGGTAATTGTGTGGTCGTGATTTTTTCATGGTGACCCGCCAGAAATGGGCTGGACCAAATGGGTAGTCTAGGTGGTGATTAATTTCACAATTAAATCTTAAGTACATCATACACATCTGTCTTTTTATTAGTGGCCCATGAAGTGTAGGATGGACGTGATGGACTGCTGAGATCTTTTGGTTGGACTGTCCATTTTTCCCTAGCCAACTGGGAGCATTACAATGTACAGTGCCTTGGGAGCATTTGATCATATCTCAGTGTGAAGAAATGAACTTGCATAGGTAGACAGAAAGGGTCCAAACAATCAGCCACCATGCAAAAATCTCAGCTACAGGCATTGAATAACAATCCCATTTCTGAATGTTATAAAGCTTGGGGAGTGATCATTAATCACACAAAGCCCAAGTGCAATAGTTACATCAACAGCCTGAAAGGTGGACAGTTGGACCAAATTCGGCCTAACCAAACATTTCGCAGTTCTTGATCAATAGCAAAGATCATCCAATCGGGTCAGGCCATGAGTCACAAGGTCAGGTATGGATCATAACTCTTGTCCTGTTTACTAAATGGATAGGGCTTGGGCTAGCCCCAACAGGACCGATTGCGAATCCTATTCCAAATATTATCAATCTGTATTATTTTAATATCAAAAGTAGAATAGTTCATAAACCAAAAACGGTGTAAAGATTAATTTCCTAAATATATCGTCTCCTTCAGTCTATATATGCTGTGAATGTTCTTGTTCATGTAGTCCATAAGAACAAAAGGAGGCAGAGGTTTTACCTATAATTACTTGCCTTTTCCATAAACCTGCAAAAATGACGGCACGAAGTTAGCTCCATTGCAGTTGTAAATTCTGTTGGTGCACAGGTATCAGGCATAAACCCCAGACCAGATGTAGCACTGGAAGAATCGGAATATGGTAGAGCCATCTCTCTACAGTGCACGGTGCAGTGCAATGTGCAAATTGGGTCCGCCCATATGTGAGGCCCCTGTATGGATGGTTTATGTCTTAAAAGTGGCACTTATTGTATAGTCCTATCCATCTGATCTATGGCCATTAGAGTAAAAATGGAAACCAAAAACAGTTAGCTGTCAAATTAAAAGTGGGATAAAAGGTGATGGATTAGTTCATTTCATGGTTTTACTTTCAGAACTTTAATCCATCATGGTGCTAGTATATGGGAAGACCCAACACCCCTGCCACATCATGTCCCTCATTGATATTGTTCGCTATGAGCTACACTAAGTATCTTGCATGCTTAGAGCCTCTTGGGTAGAACTCTCATGAGATCCACCCCGTGCCTCAGGTTCACCTTGGAACCCAAAAATCATGATCATCCAGAACTTAGGCCAGACTCTAGGAAAAGGTCAGGATAGAATGCCCATCATTAGTTCTGTGCAGTCAACTGTGGTGTTTATCTGCTATCCAATCCATTCATCTGATGTCATAGCAAAGTGAGTTTAGATGTTTTTATGTATAATTGTATGCAGAGGTCAGCCTGAGTGTCAGCTACTTTGCACCTTCAACTTAGTGAAGTGGGCCATGCTATCATCCTAAACTTGACGCATTCTATGATTGATCAGGACCAACTAATAGATGGGATTGATGCTATAATTGCATTTGTTGAATGTTTCTAATCTTCCATTCAATCTACTAGGACTGTTGCTTATAACTATATTAACTATCTAATAATGAGCTTAGCATATGCTAAATTTGATGTTTAAGGTCATCCAAATGATTTGGTACTGGGGCTATGGCCAATTGATCAGATGGTTTGGATCAATTTCCCACAATGACAAGCTACATGGTGATCTAGGAAGTTCATCTAGTAGGACTACATGGCAAACATCCCATTGATTAGAGACTCACCACATCAATACATGGTATGAGATCTTTGAGGATTTCTCTTAATAACTGTGAATTTTGCCATGTCAAAAATTCTGCTAAGGTGACCATAGCTATGAAAAAAAATGCCGATTTTCTCTTGTAACCATTCGTTTCGCAAGCCATCTATTGGACAGTTATGATCACCAGATCAGTCCTGAGAAATGGAAGTAATGCATGCTGGGGCTTACCTGAGAGACTGCCTTCTTCCATGATTGGGTTTTTCTGCTATAACTTACTTGGATTGCCCATTGTGGAATCCACTGATTAGTAGTTTCGACTAAGTTCCATTTTGGCTGTATGGCCCATGATGAGTGGGCCTCATCAGTTTATCAATGGACTCTCCATGTTTCTGTACCCAAGTGACATAACATATTGTCAGATTTTGAACCCTCCAAAGACCATATTATCATGTTAGTATAGTGAATATCTTTTAAATTTTTTATTTTCTGTGAGACTTTCTCAATAAGATTCGGAAAATAAAAATAAAAATATGAAAATTCGTGCAACAAAAAATAACAGGCATGCATATTCAATAGAATAAAAAAGAAAGAATAGATTTATGATGATGAAAATTTGGATGACGAGTCTAATCTTAACAAGAAAACAGGGCACATATTTGATGAAGATTTAATATTTTTTCTATTTTATTATCATTATAGAAGGGAAAAAAGGGGGGGGGGGGGGGGAGTTTTATTAAGAGAAATGCCCCAGAGCCCTCAGAGCACTATAAGTTATAGTGCTCCTAGTTGCATTAGATCTAATACACATTTCCCATCCATGCTTTGCAAAAAGACGTGTATAGTATAGAAAATAATACCCAATGGAGGATGGATTAGATCATATGAACAGTGTGAATTTTTCATGGAAGCCTAGGAAAGTTGAGATTGAACAATTGGAGGTTCCAGGTGAAGCTATGCAACTAGGAGCACTCTACAACTTTTAGTGCTCTAACAACAGTGAGAATAGTGGAGCACTTCTCTTTCATTAAAATACCTTCATTGCGATAATAGAAACATGTAGTTCCATTGGTGTGGGTCTTGTCTTTGAATCCACACATCCATCTTTTGGCTTCATCACAGCCTCTGCATCCCGGTATGTCCCACTTCAGATTAACATAATTATCAATTACGTATGGCGATGGAACTTCAAGAGTCTCTATAGATTGGCAAGACAGGGGCAAGCTTTCCACCCCATATTCAGAAAGTAAAAGGAAAACATCATGTTCCAAGTCGCTCATGCAAGCAAATTTTTCGCGGTATCCGAAACTAACACCCACCGAACAGTTGACGGCTGTAAAGTCCATTAGCCCGTGAGATGAATCATAGCTGAAAGGAGAAGATGAGAGATTGAGATGGAAGAGTAATCCCTGAATGCAACCGTTGGAGTCTACAACGCTTAGTCTCTGAGATCCGTAGTCTATGTGGCTCACTTCAACTTCTCGTGTAAATGGAAGGTGTAGGACAGTCTGCTTGCCGTTACACGACAGCTCAAAGCCTGGGTAGCTGCATCGGTCTTGATGCTGAGATCCTTGTTTTCCGAACGGGAATCGGATTTGAGGGCCGTGCCTTGAACACCTGGTAATTGGGCAGTCGTACTTTGATGAAAACTCATGGGAGTTGCAAGATGCAATGGTTAGGAAGAGGAAGACAGAGTGAAAGAAGAAGACCTTCAACCAACCCATCGGAGTGATTTAGAGAGCGATGATAAAGCTTGATATTCTTGTTATTAAAGAGAATACGGAAAGTATAACTGTTGATAGGCTTGATGATACAGGGCTTCGTGGCTTTTAAATCAGTGAATCCACCCGAAATTGGAGAATTGTGGCCAGTCAAGTTAACTCACTGAGTTGATTTACTCACACGACTCGCTACCACTATTTACTTGACAGCTGGATTTTGCGTATGACACGTGTCATTAAAAGAACAACATAATCTATCCACTAGTAAATATAAGCTTATATTAATAAGTGAATTGTGTATATGTCAAATCCACTCCGTCCATCATGTGAGAACCGCTGTGTCTACTGTACATACAACCAGGCGGCCATTGGATAGTGCACTATAAACCCCCACCATCTTATATGTGTTTTTATACTAGCCGTCCATTTATCTTTTCTGCACATTTTTAAGGTATAGGCTTATAAATGAGACGGATACAAATTTCGTGACCATGCTACAAGAAAACAATGGTGATTGAACACCCACCGTTAAAAACTTCTTCAGGCCACTGTAATGCTTATCTGCCATTCAGCCTGTTGATAAGATCACATATATCTGGATGAATTCGTTCAAAACTTTCGCGGGCCAAAAGAAGTTTTTAACGGTATGGGTTCAATTACCACCATATACATGTAGTCCACTTGAGTCCTTGGTCTACGTCATTTAGGCTTAAATGTTAAAATAATCTTAAAAAGTAGATGAATAATGTGGATAAAGCACATACATCGTGAGGCCATGGGCTACTGACCGCTTTTCATTTTTTCTTGGGGTGCGTGTCATTTTTTTTATTGGTAAGGATTAGGTGGGATGGGATTCAAGAAACATATTTATTAAGTATGACAGGGATGGTCCCGGTTACCATCCATGGGATAAGCTTAATTTTGCTATGTTAGTAATACGGTAGTACATTGAATAGATATATCCACCACCATTTGAAACTATTGAGAATGAGACATGTGTTATATCTAAACTGTTCATCTATTTTTGCAACCTTATTTTATGGCTTGTGCCTAAAAATGAGACAGATCCAAAACTTATGTCACCCCAGAGAAGTTTTTAACGGTAGGTATTCAATTCTCATTGCTTTTTATGGTTAGGTTCATTTGTACTTTAGATCTACCTGATGTTTTGGCCCATGCTCTAAAATGATCTTGAAAATTAGGTGGACAGTGTGAATATAGTCCACACATCATGGTGGGACCTACACAACTGGCTAACATTGAGTGGAATTGGCACCGGACCCATGCAATTCCATCTAATCTAGCTCCATGTCAGTCTTCAGAAACATCGAGTGAAATTCGCAATTCCATCCCAACTACTCCCATCTAATAACTTGCGCCAAACGCCCCCTAAATAGACTTAATGGCACGCTTGACCGAGTTGATGGGAAGCGGATTAGCTAGTGTACCGCACACCATCTGTATAGCTGCTGTAGGTACATGTAGTGGGAAAGCAGTGACGCTCCCCAAGTTGTATCAACGGTTCAAAGGGAAAACGGATTGGCTGGTGTACCTCACACCAGCAATATATCTGCTGTAGGTGCGTGTCGTGCTAAGACGCGTACTAGCACTCCTTGAGTTCTTAGTTGTACGAACGGTTCAAAGGATATCAAAGTTACATGGGCCCTTTAGTGATGTATTTATTATATCTACACTGCTCATCTATTTTTAGAGTTCATTTTAGAATATTATGCAAAAAATGAATCATCCAAATATCATCTGGACCACAGCATAAATAGGAGCAGAGATAATGATTTTCACCGTTAAACAATTTGTAGGGCTCACCATAATGTTTACTTTACATCCAATCAGTTCATAAGTTTGCAAATACCAAAGTGAAGAGGATAAACAAATTTCATATTGATCCAAAACTTCCGTGACCACAAAAAGGGTTTCAATGGTAGACATTCAATCCTCCACTAATTTTTGCAGTGTGATCCACTTGATAGTTATATTTGTCTTATTTTCATCTCAAGCCTTAAGATGAGCTCGTCAAATAGATGGATGGTTTGGATATAATAGGTACCTCATGATCAGACCCATGAAACTTGCCAATGTCAATAGAGCATCTATACAACTGGTGTGAGGTATACCGCTTCCGTTAAAAGGAAATCAAAGTTACATAGCCTTACAGTGATGTATTTATTATATCTACACTGATTATCTATTTTTAGAGATGATTTTAGAGTATTATTCAAAAAATGAATCATATCCAAATATCATCTGGACCACACCACAACTAGCAGTGGAGATAATGATTTTCACTGTTAAAAAATTTGTAAGGCTCACTATAACATTTACTTTCCATTCCATCTGTTCATAAGGTCAGAAAGGCCTAAATGAAGAGGAAAAACAAATTTCATATTGATCCAAAACTTTTGTGACACCAAAAAGGATTTCAATGGTAGATGTTCAATCCCCCATGCTTCTTGCAGTGTAGTCCACTTGATAGTTAGTTCTGTCTTATTTTTCGACTCAAGCCTTGAGAGGAACTCACCAAGTGGATGGACGGTTTGGATATAACATATAACTCATGATCAGACCCACAGAATTGCTGGCGTCAATACAAACAGCTTATAACTGGTGTGATGTACACCAGCCAATCCGCTTCCGAGTTGTTGAGTATGAGATCAGGTATGAGGTATCTACTCTTTTGACTTGTCCAAAGCTGACCGACTTACTGCCCATCAGCTTGACTTACGTATTGAACGGGAGAGGTATCTGCCTCCTTTTGTCTCGTCTTCGCCTCTCATTGACCTTGTCAAAGCAACCGTCGAAACTTTCGAGTGTTAAGTGAAATTGTTACCTCTCGTGGGATGCTCAGTGAGAGCCCGTTTGGTTGAATACAAAATAAATAAGCCAACATTATTGTTAGATTTAGGTATTTATTTAAATAAGAATTATGATCATTATTTTTATATTTTGAAGTATTTGTTTAAATAAGAATTACAACTTTATTATAAAAAAAATGTAAAATAAATTGTAAATATTATATATTCATATCATACAATTATCATTTTTACTATGACTGCAAAATCAAACAGGCCTTTAAGTCAGTCAGGCATGTGCTCAATGAGTTGGTAGTTGTTCTTAGGAGATTCAGATTCGGCCTCTTACTTCAGTGAGACCACGACCATGGAGCCCAACTTGATGTATGTGATGTATATTCGTGCAGTTCTTCTAATTTTCCAGCTCATTTTATAAAATGGGTAGAAAATATAAAGCAAATCCAAATTTTCAGGTGGACCACACCATAGAAACGATGCTAATTGAACATTGAAAACTTCCTAAAGCCCACTGCAATATTTATTTACCATCCAGCCCGTTGTCAAGGTCACACAGGCCTAGATGAAAGGAATTAGCACAAATATCAGCTTCATCGAAAACTTTTATGGACCACAAGAAGTTTTTAATGGTGGATATACAATCACCATTGTTTCCTATGGTGTGGTGCACTTGAGATTTAGAAAAGCTTCATTTTTTAGCCCATGTCTTAAAATGAGCAGGCAATCTTGATAGACAGAGTAGATGTACAACACATGCATCAAGGTGGCCTCACGGCCATGGCCTCACGGCCATGGCCTCACCTTGGTTCCAAGGGTGTTGTCATCGCCATATACTTACCCATCATCCTCTCTTAGTCATCTTGAGAAACCATAATGGTGACTAAATCATGTTGTTGATAGATGTCTTAAATCTGTCAAACAGGCTCGATGTCATCAAGGAAATTCGGTCAGCCCAAGAAAGTTCGGCTGAAAATCTAGCAACATACTCTTTTGGAATTTGCAGGAAGTTCGGCCAGCCTAAGGTCAAATTCGGCTAGTCAAAGTATCGGTCGGCTAGCCCGAGCTCTGGTTCGGCCAACCTATGGTTACGCAATTCGTGCGCGGACTGCGTAAATTTGAGGTGGTTTCCATACTATTCCAATTCGATGCGAAAGTAGGGTTTCCTAATTTATAAATAGGAGTTCTTAGGGTTATTCTAAAGTATGTTAAGGCTTTCTAAAGTATTCCAAAGGGTTTCTAAAAGGGGTTCTAAGGTTTCAAAGGGTGTAGCAAGGGTAAGATTCGAGATTGTTCGAATCGGGTAAGTCCTCTCTCTTTGTAATTTATGCTTTCATAGTGGATTTCTGTAATGCCCCGAAATTCAAGGGTCGAGTAGAAACTCAGCTCCTAAATTTCCGATTGTCACATATGCCCTAACAGACCTCATATGCAGATGAATGTAAAGTATCTTATGGGCAATGAAGAATTAAACCAAGCATAAAGTAACTTTAAATCATACGGAAAGTTAAGTGCTACTAATAGTGTAAATATCTAAATATAAATCCAAAATATATGAAATAACATCCAATCAAGGATCTAGTCCCATCCATACAATAATCCACTAGGGCCCTGGCCCAATCCTGCGATCACCAACCAAGCTAGAAAGATTCGCCAAAAGCTGAAAGTACGTCCGCTCATCCTCCTCGTCCACATCGGCATCTTCCGACACGTCAAACTCCAGTGTCACTGCATCTATATCAGGTTCTGGTTGGTGTTTTAGAACTCCGTCCCAGAATGGGAGTGAGTAGCTAACTCAGTGGTGCCATTAACAATAAGTTAGACGAATTATCATGCACAAGAGTAAATTTAATGAACAACATACTTAATAAAATCTTAGATACTCTGGTTAATGCAATGCATGATTTAATGACATGATGCATGCCTCTCACCACAACACTCCCTCTTGCGACACCATCTAACGTTTGCGAACCAACACTCCCACAAGCGACCACGACTGCCAAATCGTAAAAAGTAGCCAATGCACGTAGTGCACACGTTAGTCAAGTTGATTAGTTAGGTTCATTCATCCAGCAGGTTGGGGAAACTAAGATACCTTTTATTGGAAAGCATTGCCCTAATCGATCACGCGGCTCTACTGGTCGTGGCCTTATGACTCTCGCAATCCTTAGCTCTCGTGGGTTCGTCAATCTTATAACTCTTAAACCTATATGAAAATAATTGGGACTTCAAAGTCCTGCTCGCAGTCACTACGGGTTGGTCGTCACCCTAGCATAGGCCGACAGCACAGGCATAGTGTCCCATACCACCGTCCCCGGCTCAAGAGTCTTTGGTGCTCACTGGTCACTACGGGGAGACTCATCACCCCAGCATAGGCCGACTGCACGAGCATAGTGTCCCATACCACCATCTTCGGTGGACCGCAAATCATGATTAACAGTGGGTGTAAGGGTTACAGAGTACCTCAGGTTCAATCAGGCATGTACGATCATGGTTAACATACAAGGATGGCTAATCAGTGGGCTAATATGCCCCCACGAGATGAACCACAGACTGTACGGCCTGAGAATGACATCTCATGTAGTCTAATTATGGCCGTCAAGTCGCAGTATGACTAGTCGGGCTAAACTTACCTATGGGCTGACCCAACAGAAAGGTTGCCCAAAGGGATTCTGGTTGATCGGCTGATCTATAAGGGGACATGCACACAGGTAGATAACATATATTCAACAATTTTAGTGATAATTTTACAAGCGACAAGTATATTTCAACATTCTAGGCATATGGACAACAATATACTAAACTCCGCCCAAACATCCACATGTGAGGAGTCAACATTACAATTTCAGCAGCAATTGAAGATTAAGATCAACATATTCCAGTAATTTAGAAAAGATGGACAACCATACACTTACTCACAACAATTTAATTTGCATGTACTAACATGAATCATACAATTCAGTAAGGTAGCGGAAGCCAAGCGCAACAAATTCAGCAAATCAACAGGTAAACAAATAATGCATCCAATCTACGCCTAGCAATTGCATGTGATGAAGTTCAAGGTACCAAATCAGTAATATAATTGAGGAGTTTTACATGTAATTCCCTAATAGACCAACAAACCGATATTCACACATCAGGGAGTTCTCGGGACCAAAATCCCTCTTCCAATTTTAGGAAAAACTTATGTTTATGTTCCAAATCAAGAAGTTCCAAAAATTCAGCAACATGCAAGTACATACACCATTCACATTCACTAGGATCTACTCTAGGCAGGATAATCGACCACCTAAAGGTAATGGTCTGCACCTATTATCCACCGGAAGCTTTTGGGGTTGCTCTAATGTCGTCGGGTCCACAGACTTGACGTCCAGGGCCCTGCGTTACATGAAACTCATGGTAAGGTGCATGCATGTGGCTTGTTGCTAGAGAGATGGATTGGGTTTCGAATCTTAGCTTGGATTGAACGTAGCTTATTTTTACGGTGATCAGGTTGGGATGTCGCGCAATGTAGAGGTGTAGGTGCGGGGAATTTTGGTCCCCAAGCACCACTTACACCTACACCACTCTCCTTCTCTTTCTCTCTCCTCTCTCTCTCTCCTCTCTCTTCTCTCTCCCTCTCTCAGCTGTTGGATTTTTGTGGGAGTAAGTGAGAGAAAGGCTTCAGAGCTTATATACCTAGAAATTTGATCAGTTAGCCCTGGGTTCTGCCAATTGCTTCAAACGGCCTTATGGGGCCCATGGCTGGTTATTGGGGCAACCTTGATGGCCCCTTGGCCCATTTAATTCATGGGACAAGTGCCCCATGGCCCGATGAAGGGCTGGGTGAGATTTGACGGCAAACAAATGCGGGGTTTTGCCGCAATGGTCCGAATTGCAATCAACGGTCATCGATCCTCGATCAACGGTCAGATTTTTGTGGGCAAGCACAGGGAAATATCTTCAGCCTTCAGTGGAAGTTTAGAAGAAATTCGATGGATGAAATGCCCAAATTCACTTACTCAAGAAACGAGGCCAATTGATTTAAAATTCCAGATTTTTATTCCCTAGGCAGGGCGACTTGCATTTTCCAAGTGCTGACTGGATGACATGATTTATCCATTTCTGGGTGCCGTCCGAGCCTATCGCCCACGATCGACCACAAGCCCAGTGAGACCCCTGGCCTCCTTAAGCTTCGAAATTTTATGTCCTACCTTGGGCAGTGCACGGCTCGTATAGGCAGCCGTTAAGTACAATTAGACTGGCCAGCTTTGCGGCCCGCGTTCAACCCGAGCATAGTTGGATTCAATCGCATTAGTGGCTTAATCTAGACTAATTTACCGGTGATAAATCCACACGTGTGATCGGATCGTACAGTCTTGCATCAATTCACACGTAGATGCCTCAGGACACTATTCTGATTGGGCCAGATGTTACAATTTCTGTCGTTTTATGCCTTGGTTTTTTCCCAAAAAGGTTTTTCACGTTAAATCTGTGTGTTCTCTTGTGTTTACTTGGTGCTCTTGGATTGTTACCCTAGATCCATATTTGTGTGATTCCGCATAACAAATCTCAACAAGTGGTATTAGAGCAATCATTGGGGCATAGATCTGAATCTGAGGGATAAGCAATAATGGTAAGCATTAGGTATGATATTGAGAAGTACTCAGGGAAAAATAACTTTGAGTTATTGAAGATCAAGATGATCAGTTCCTTAACCAAGCAAGGTGAAGATGGTGCTCTTGAGGAGTGAAAGTCTACTATGACTGATGATGATTGGAATACTTTTGATAAGAAGGCCTTATCATCGATCCCTTTGTATCTCACGGATGAGGTTCTATACAATGTTATGAGGGAGAAAACTGCGACTAAGTTATGGGTGAAGTTAGAAGATGTCTATGCGAAAAAATCCTCTGAGAATCGTTTACACTTGAAGCGTTAGTGGTACAACTTTTGAGATGACAGAGGATGGAGATCTAGAGGCTTATATCAGTAACTTTAATACTGTAACGCCCTGAAAATTGAGGGTCGTGTATACGCTCGACTCCCAAGTTCCCAAGTATCACTTATAATTAATTTTACCATTTTATGTTTAATCATGTTTAATGAGCAGCAAAGAATTACTTGAAACATGAATCACAACACAACTAATCTACTGACATAGAAGTAGCTATATATATATATATTATACATGTCCAAAAAATATCAGTGGATAGCACAAGGCGTTGCCCAGCAAAAATACCAAAAAATGATAAGTCCAAAAGAATATTTCGCTGAGTCCAACACCCAGCGATAAAAAATCCATCTACTAGAACTATGGTGAACTGCCCATTAGCTGAAAGTAGGACAGCTCATCCTCATCTTTGATGCTCGCGCCACACAGCTCATCGAACTCAGCACCACTTGTAGCTACCGAAGAGTCTGGTTGGTGTTTTAAAACACCGTCCCAAAGTGGAAGTGAGTGATCAACTCAGTGGGTGCTATTAATCTTAAGTTATAACAAGCATCAATTATATTAGGAATTTAATGAAAGGCATAACATTCACAGGTCTCTAACTAGTCTTGTTAATGCATGCGCATGAATTATGATATGATGCATGACCTCGCAATAACACTCCCTCGAGCGACTCCATTTAACGATCGTGTGTGACCAACACTCCCTCGAGCGACTCCATTTAACAATCGCGTATGACCAACACTCCCTCATTACGACCTCAACTGCCGAGTCGCCAACCTAACTAATGTGATGCGATCGTGATAGTGTTAGCCTAGTTCTTAATTAATTCTGTTCATCCAGCAGATTGGGGAATCTAGTATACCCCACGTATCAGTGCACTCAACTGGCTGCGAGGCCAAGGCCCCTTAACGTGTGAGGCCAAGACCCCACGATCCTTGATCTCGTCGGGTTCTCCATCCCTGAGTTCAAGCACATGGGGAGTGTTGAGTAGAGGGATCACTCGCGGTCACTACGGGGAGGCTCGTCACCCCAGCGTAAGCCGACAGCTCAGACACAGTGTCCCATTCCACCATGCCCAACTCTCGAGTAAGTGGATCGATTTCAAATGGTTATCAATGGGCTTTAATGGTTGAGGGGTGTTCCATGTTCCATACAGGCATGAGCAGACAGGGTTAACAAACATGATTGGTCAGTAAGTGGGCCAGATCGTGCGAGTTTAGGTGAGTACGTGATGGACGACATCTGGTACAAGCGACCCATGTAGTCTAATTACGGTCGCCCGTTCCCATCCACAATCCGTTGGTCCAGCCTCAGGATAATCCTACCAACAGGACCACCTTCTCTCACCTCAGTTTCCTGACCAACCTAAGGATTTAATGATATTCAATATATAGCACTTTAACAAGTTAGGAAATATCATCTTATACAAGTGATGTCGTATAATCATGCATTAAACATATAAATTCAAAATTCGCTATAAATGTAACTACTAACAACACTACGAAATAAATGTACATGTGTGTTGTGTGGGTTAGTGAGAAAGCCAAGAATTTCATATATCTCATAGTATAAAAATGCACAAGGGTTAATACATCACACATTCTATAAGGAAACATTGTACAAGAATCAAATAAGAAATGAACATGCAATCATCAAATTCATACCCAATCATGTGAAAGACAACAAATATTTCATAACCATTCCATCTTGATTGAGAGGATCAAAGGTGAGGTCTTTCCTAGGTTTTCTCTAGATTATTCAATACATCACCCACACATTCATAATCATTAGATTCATACTAAAATTGGTGTTAGGCCACCTAAGAGTAATAGTCTACACCTATGGATCGTTGAGATCTTGGGAAACGACCTAAGAGTGTCGAATTTGGGGTCGATTGGCTGGAATCCTAAGAAATGCATTTGCATGTTAGAATATCATGTGAATCCTCCCTCGACATGAGGGGTTTCCAAAAAGATGAGGAATTTACCTACCCAATCAGTGGAGAGGGGTTTTGTAACACCCTGAATTTTCAGGACCCAAGTATACAACTCGTTTCCCAAAAACTCGAGTGTTAACCTTAAAGGATGGTCAAATTCGAGTATATTTTTTCTTTCATCAGAGTAAGAAGGTGAGCGTAGAATGGACAAATCAACATAAAGGAAATTTTCATTTATATTTGAAAGATACAAGAGCTACCCATAATGACTTATACAAACCAATGTCCCCATTCTTACAATTATAAAATGAAATAATATTACATGTGAAATATAGTAAATTACAACAAATTTGGGATATGAAATCTTGTAGCAACTCTTAGCAATTACAATCATGCATCCCCGTCAAATATAGCTTGTTCCTCGTCAATGTAAACATGAATTTCACCTGGGCCACTTGTGCTACCTATACGGTTATATACTTGATGGATGAGTGGCCAACTCAGTATGAATTTCTCTCAAGATTACACACCGCCGCATTAGGTAAGAAATAGTATAAAACATCTAGACAACCAAAACAGAGTAAATGCAGTCTTATTAGATGCATGAATGCGTAAATGCAATCACTGTCCTGGGTAAAACATCCAGACGGACATTAGGGTCGTCACCCATACAATCATCGACCTGGGTAAAACATTCAGACGATTTGTGCCCCAGGAAAAACATCTAGTCAGGCGAATACGTCGACCAGGGAAAAACATCTATACGGTCTGTGCCTCGGGTAAAACATCCAGTCACGTCTACCCGGGAAAAATATCCAGACGGTCTGTGCCTCGGGTAAAACATCCAGACGGGCAATTGCGTGTGATGACAATAGATGATGGTTTGTTCCCCGGGCAAAACATAGTCAAGCAAATCCGTACGCCATGGACAACAGCAATAGATGCTGGTCTATGCTATGCATGCATGATTAGCCAACCCATTATTAATCCAATTATAACCAGCTAATTTAAATAAGCTCACGGTCACTATAGGCAGCACATGGCCCAGCGTAGGCTGACGGCTCGGGCATAATGTCCCATGACCACCATCCCCAACCCATGAGACTACTATCTTAGGATGTTTAATGGAACCCATCGACTAGTGGCTAATCATATTACAGTATATGGGACTTACCATCGCATGGTTGCACAGTATAAAACATCGAACTCATATAGAGAAATTACCAGAACAAAGCCACATAGGGCGATATCAAAGCAAGCCACATAGGGCAATTATCAAAATAAACTACATAGGGCGAGTATCAAAACCATGCGATAAAAGACCATACTTTAAAACCATTGGGCACAACAACCCTGGATGGTAGGCCCACATCAATGGTTAATTTAAACCATCATTCAATAACCACAAAGCCGAAGGTCCATTACAATCACAACCAGTCGGGTTACATCCTAAGTATGAGTGTACATTTATAGGTGGGGGTTTCTCACTGATGTACCAGTTTAAGTTTCATAAGCAATCCACAAATAATTCATGAACAAATATACAAGATGAACATTAAGCAAGCAATATAGTAATTCAATTTCCACCAGCTAATATATGTGATTATAAGAGAGAGATATCAATTATAAATTAAAATAAAAACTATAACTTAAAATAATGGAAAGATGGAAAGCTCAAGGGGAAGAATCATCACCTTATTTGTCAACTCGCCTTCCAATGTTATTAAGAAGAGCGCACACCCTTACACTTAGATCCTATCACGAATTGTAAGTTGTATGGTTAGATCCATGTTCTATGTACTGTTTATGGTTGTAATTATAACCTAGGGTTTGGATTACTTATTTTTAGGGTTTAGTATAGAATTATGGTTCCATCCCAGGGTTCAGTTAAATGCTTAGATCCTAGGATTTGAATACAAGATTATTATTATTATTATTATTGTACTGTGGGCCAAATACTATTCATGATAGGAGTTTTTTAATCCATCCATATTAATAATGATGGTTTATAAGTTCATATTTGCATATACCGACATTATCTAATGTTTTTATAATGACTAATAATCTCTTAGGTAATATAAGTAATAATAGTAGAATATTTACTAATGATAATACAATAAGGACTAATTATATTAACAAGTATTATACTAATCCTATGATAACTATTTTCAAATGCTAATAGTCAATAATAGTGAATCTAACCATGATACTAGACACTGTGAGCTACCATGAGTTATGGAGCTCTACAATTAGCTCAAACCTAACATATTATCTATGTTCAGGGTATTGACTTAGAGCTTAGATTACTTAGCTTTAGGATTTTATCCTAGAGTTTAGGTCTAGGCTAGGTTTCTTAGGGTTTGAACCCTAGTTAGTGTATTATTAATTACAATGGCTATTATCATTAGGGTTGTAATTTACATTAGCTAACATGGTAAACATTCATTATGATGAAAATTAACAATAATATCCATAACGCTAATTAGTACATTGTAATATTGATTATAATTTCTAGTCAATGTCATTAAGATGACATTAGTTATTACAATAATAGCGATATAATTAATAAGAAAATGAATGATGAAGATCTGAAAATAAATGAAAATTCTCACCTGGTTGATTCAGTTCGAGTCGAGTTGACTCGGTAGCAACTAACCCGACTCAACTTCCCTACTTCTTCCTTCTCCTTTCGTCCTCATTTCTTTCTTCCCCAAAGTCATGCAAGTTATGGGTCATACAAGGCCCGAGTGAAACTGCCCAGATGCACTTGCCCAACGCGGATCTGGATCGAGTCGACTCACTGACTCAACTCGGTAGTGAGTCGATAAGAATCAACCTCTCCCTCTCTCTTGTTCTTCTTTTCTTCTTCTTCCCCACCTTTTCTCTTGTTCAGAGAGGTCCAGCAACATCTGAACCCAACCCAGCCAATGGGCCTACAAGCTGACTCGGTCCCGGACATGGAATTTGGTAGGGTTTGGTAAATTTTATTTCCTACAAGATGGATGGTTCAGATCAATGATCTGATCTCAGGTGAGGCCCACCTGATCGGGTTTCACGGATGCGATCCGTTTGCTAACTAAAAACGTAGAGAGAGAGAGAGAGAAATCTCTCACTTTAAGTAAAACGTGGGTCAAGGGAGTCTGACCGAGCAGGCACGCCTGGTGCACGGCGGGCACGAGTGCACTAAGTGCACTCGCACCATGTATGGGGCCCACAGTGCTGTTTGGGAGAAATCCACACTGTTCATTCTTCTTAGAGGTGCTAATCAAACCTTCTGACTAAAAAATCAGGCAGATCAAAAGTTTAGGTGGGCCTTACAGCTTGGTTTAGGTCTTATTTGTGGACTCACATCGATCTGATGATCAGATCATCTCAAAATCGAACGTCAACGGTTAAAAGGGCCCTAAGAACGTATTTAGATGACAGAGACCCCTGTTCTATGAATTTTGAACATTAAATGTTATTATTAGAATAATTTTAATATTTATTATTATTATTATTGTTATTATTATCATCATTACTTATTTCCTTTATATATTTTGTCATATATAACTTATATTATCACAAATTGTTAATATACATAAATTATATGAATATCAGTAAGCAGAGATTAATATATGTATATATATTATTTGTATATTATTTGTATGGTCATATACGTGTTAGGTTTTAAATTTTATACAAGTTATTAAATTGTTTGAAATATGTTAGTCATTATAAATTTTCCCAGTATATTTTATTCTTACATATTACAAATTTCATAGCTTGTAATTTATATTAACGATGTTGTAAGTATATGCATTTAATATGGATTATAGTTACATATGATTTTAATGTGAAACTTTAAATATTTATAAAATATATAAATAGCATTTCATAGTGTATATATATATATATATATATATATATATATATATATATATATATAGATAGATAGGTTGTATTATTTTCTTGTATTTATATTAAATTAAATAAAATGGTAACACTCGAGCACTAAAAAGTATGAGGTGTTACAGGTTCTTCCGGTTGTGGGTGAGGGATTCCTTAAGGAGGAGGTAAGGAGTTGCAAGACTCGGACTATCTTGGGCCCCACTTCAACTACGATCCACCATCTCCCTTCTTCTCTCACGCCTTGCTCTCTCTTCTCTCTTTACTCTCTCCGTTCTCCTTGGTTGTTGGAATAATGGTGGGAGTATGAGAGAAAGAGCCTTAGTGTAACAGCCCGGATTTTTCCCAACCTGGAATTAGACGTCCTTAGGCGATGGGTCAATCTTAACACCGATTTAACTTCTCAAACACTCAATTAAAGCCTCAAATCCCTTTTCAAAACCATTTCCTTCACAAATCTCACCCTTCACCACCTTGATCTTTCAAGTTTTCTAAGTACTTTCATCCTAGACACTATCTTAAACTAGCTAAGTAGTATAACTTGGATCACTTTATATACAAACTACAAAGGACTAAGTACCACCTCAGACAGAAATCTTATAGGACTAAATCCTTTAGAAATGAGACAAAGTAACTAAGTGCAAAACTAGATTAGCTACGAAATCCACTAGAATCGCTTTAAATACGATCTGCAAGATCTAAAACTTGTAGAATCATTGACGCTAGGTTACTCTAAAATCTCGGATCAAACTCATTACCCAACTGCTCTCGGGAGCACGTTGAAACTCCGTATCAGATCTGGACCACACATCGGGAGTCCGAATAATGCAAGGTTAAGGAATTAGGACCGCCTCGCTGGGCTTGACAACCATCTCGAAAATCAAATCCAGACAGTGTCCCACGGCTGTTCGCTTGAGTCTGGAGCGAGAGAGTGTGAAAACACTTGTTTTCTTTCCAAAATAAATATCTTGAATAGTGATATGAGACTTGTTACTTATGGTCAATTTGTAAGTAACCAGACCGTCAGAATCTGACCCAAATACACCCTCGGATCAGGAAAAATTTCATAAACATATCCATGTACTTAGAATTTCTGATCGAGATCCACTGACAGTTGAACTGAAATTGGTCCGCCACGTGCGATCTGGAAATCCAACTGGAATGAAAACTTAACTAACCTAGATCCAGTGTTAGTGAGCTTAAGTCCGACCGTACACAGAAAAGGGGCCGCCAGAAGTCCTCCGTTGAGCTGAAACAGGTCCGCTTTAGTTATAACTCAAGTATACCTTGACCTTAAGTCTATTTTGGAGACTTTTTAGGCTATATAAGGACCTTAGAACCCTCTCTCTCATAGCCATACGAATTTGAGATTTGAGAGAGAGAAAAGAGAGAGAAAGTGTGGGAGATGTGGGAGAGTCTCCCTGCCCTTCTTCCCTACTGCTACCCAAGCTCCACCACTCCGTTCTTGTCGCTTTTCCAGCGATACCGACTTCGTTTTGAAGTAAGAAACCCTAACCCTAAATTTATTTTAGGGTGTGTTGGTTGTAAGTTATGTAATAGCTAACCTATTTCATTCTTTAGGCTACCAAACTGTCAAATACGGAAGCTTAGCAAACTCAGCTGATCCGTTACGATTCTACGGTATAAGGTGAGGACTTTAGGTGTATAGGTTACGGTTTTCAATACTTTCAATGTTAGATAATGATAAATTTATGATCTGCATGCAATTGCACATGTACAAAGTGCTTTCTGTTTTCTGTTTCGATTAAAGATATAGATTATGGAATTTTGCATATTCTAAGTATTCGTAGAAAATACCATATACGTATAAATTTTGAAAATGTGTTTGACATGATTATTTGTTATATGAATATATGATATATGGATAAAATACTTATTTGGCGAAAAAATTTGCCCAAATACATGTTTTGCTAATATACACTATGTATGTAGAAATAGTATATTGTAGAAAATACCGTATACGTATATATTTTGGAAATATGTTTGACATGATTATTTGTTGTATGAATATATAATATATGGATAAAATACTTATTTGGCGAAAGGATTCGCCCTAATACATGTTATGCTAATATACACTATGTATGTAGAAATCGTGTATTGTAGAAAGTACCGTATACGTATATATTTTGAAAATGTGTTTGACATGATTATTTGCTGTATGAATATATATCATATGTGCGTAAAATACTTGCTTGGCAAAAGGACTCGCCCTAATACATGTTTGGCTAACATACACTAAGTATGTTGAAATAGTGTATGCTAAGTGTTTGTGAAAATGCTTGTGTGAGTAAGTGTTTGGATGATGATGCCTTAGGTGGGTGTTGAGATGGGATTCTCAACTACCTTGGAGACATATATGATTTTCTCCATGAAGTTGTTTACTTAAACAGCTTACTTGTGCAATATATGTGTTTGTATTCCTATTTATGTAGTGCTTTATAACATGCTGTATAACATGCTTTATGACATACTTGTTAATATGCTTTAATTACTTTATTTATTATGCTTTACTCCACATGCTTTGAATAAGGATTGATTGAGTTTGGGACTATGTTATAGTCCAGACAATCGGTACCAGACTTAAGATCGTGGTTGAGATTCATTTCGCCACGTAGGATGTGTTTGACGAACCCGAGTCGTACGTCAGTTGGCGACAATGGTTAGGCCACGCGAAGTGCTTATGCACTTCATGCCGTTCAGCTGATTGTGCACTCGAGCTAGTCAGGCTCATCAAGTAACCCGGTATATCTAATGTATGTTCACCATGTTTGGACGCTACTGCTTGAACCTATGGTACCAAACTTACCAGTGAAATCTCGTTAACCATGGTACCTCGATCTGCTAAGACTCGTGAGCCGGGCATGGTGGTATGGGACACCGTGGTCGAGCTGTCTGCCTACGCTGGGGCCATGTGCCTCTCCGTAGTGACCAGTGAGCAACCAGACTCGTGAGCCGATTATGGTGGTATGGGACACTATATTCGTGCTGTCGGCCTACATTGATAAGGTGATGGGGGAGTGGTGTAACCTTTGTGTGTAACAGCCCTTTGTAGTGACCTCGAGCATACTCTGAAATCGCGGTGAGCCTTAGAGTTTTACCGCAGTGTATGGAGTATGAACTAGGCCTGTTTCTGTATAGTGATGAATCGTTAAAGAGGTGATGGGGGAGTGGTGTAACCTTTGTGCGTAACAGCCCTGGCAGCCTTTGCAGTGACCTAGAAAATACACCATCGTCTGAGATTAACTAGGACTGACGACCCTAGAATGGATCATGTTTGGGAATGATACAAAGGAGGTACCTTAGTTTCTCAATCCTGCTGTTTGAAATGGACTAATAACAACTCGGTAATCATGCTCATCATGCATTGCATGTGCCTGAAAGAGGTGGAGCACTGAGGGATGAAAGCATGCCGCAAACATAAGATGGTGTCGCACGAGGGAGGGTGTGATGAGGGCATACATCATGACTGCATCCATACTTGCATTAATAAGAGTAGTTAGGAGTGTTTGATTGTACTGCTTTATCGTTACTGCTTGACTGAATTGATAACATGTTAACCTATGCTTTATTGTTCCACTGAGTTAGCTACTCACTCCCATGTTACGGGACGGTGTTTCGAACACCCACTAGACATTGTCTGATTTCAGATGGCGATGCTACTTCTGAGGCGGAGCCGGACCTTTGCAATGACTATGATGCCTGCTTGTATTGGTTATCTTCTGATGGCTTCCTGTGAGCCGTGTCCTGATCGACGGGGCTTTCTGAGATATTGACTAGAGGACCTTACACATTTGGTATATTTTAGGATTGTACTTGTAATTATTTAACCTGGTAATGTTATCACACTCTAGAGACTCATTATAGTTTATATATTTTATCTATCTATCACAGTCTTCCACTTGCAAATTTAACTGTATCTGGAGTATGATATGCTGTTTTGGCTTAATCTCACTCATGTTCACTACTCTAATACAGTTAACATTCAATCATCATTCATTTTGTTGCATAAGTGATGCGTTGAAACTCGGGAGTCGAGTTTATGCTCGACTCCCGATTTTCAAGGCATTACACTTAGGGGCTTTATTTCCTAGGTTTGGGCCCATTTGTCTTGTTTGCCCTCAATGGCCCTGTGGGGGGCCCTTTTTAGCTTTAGGGCAGCCTTGTCATCCCCTTGGCCATCAAATTAGGTGTGTAGGTGTCTCATGGCCCGATGAGGGGCTGTGCAAAATTTGGGAGCGAACCGATGTGGAGTTTTATCGTACGGTTCCGATCTATAAATGGCCCTGTGGGGTCCATTCAGGTCGTTGGGGCAGTTCTGATGGCCCCCTGGCTATGAAATTTATAGGGTGGGTGCTTCATGGCCCGATGAAGGGCTGTGCGAAGTTTGGAGGCAACGGACACGGGGTTTTACCATATGGTTCTGATTTGTGATCAACGGTCACCGTTTCACAATCGGTTTTCAGATTTTATGGACGGCATAGAAAAATATTTTAGGCCTTCACCGTAAATGTAGAAGAGATCCGACGGCTGCAAAGCTTAATAACTCAGTTTTATTTAAAAGTGTCAGATTTCAATTCTAGCCTTTGGGTCAATGCTGGTATGAGTTGCGTTTGGCAAGTGCCATTGGGACGACGTGGATAATTAATTTTTAGGTGTTTACCGAGTCTATAGTCCACGATGGACCACAAGCCCAGTGAGATCTGTGGTTTCCCCAATTTTTAGATTTTTTGGAACTTCCTTGGCCGCTGCACGGCCCACACAAGCTGTTACTAAGTACAAACAGGTTATCTGGCTTGATAACCCACACACGGTCTGATCATAACCAGACTGGTCCACCCTAATGGCTAACCAAGGTTAATTTATTGGTGGCACCCCACATACGAGTGGTTTAGGCGAATAGTCCTGCGGTAAATCCTACGTGGACACCTCAGGACACTGTTCTGGTTGGACATGACGTTATAATCTACCCCCCTTACAAGTAAATTTCATCCTCAAAATTTATACCTATTCATATTGCTAAAGCAGGCTTGGCTAATGCTTGCGGACTTCTACCTCCGTCTCCTAAGTGGCCTCTTCTTCATCGTGGTGGGTCCATAATTCTTTGACCAATTGGATGACCTTGTTGCGTAGGACTTGCTCCTTCCTATCCAGTATTCAAGTGGGTCGAAGAATGTATGTGGCATTTTTCTTGAGCTCCACATGTTCTCACTTGATGATATGCAAAGTGTAAGACCTATATCCTAGTCTGTATTGTTCTATCGACTCTCACGATCCTTCTCGTCGAATTCCGGCAATCTGCAAAATATAATTGTCGTTTGTGTTCAACCCTAACTCGTATACTTTAGATCTGAGTCGGCTTAATCCGAGACTTGTATCATGTATTAGGCCACATGTATGATTGAATGCATGGAAGGGAGGGCCCATAGTATCAGGGTCCCTCCATCGCACGTGTCTCCTTTCTCTCTCTCCCTCTCTCTTTCATTTTTATTGCGTGTGATGATATGGTCATGTGGCCCACCTGGATGGACCCCACCATGAAGCATGTATTTTATCCAAGCCATCTGTGGGTGGGGCCCACCTTAAAATGTGTTGTATGCAAATCGTCCAGCATCTAGGGACGCTGGACGTTGCCACAAAGTGAAGTGTGAGCTGACGGTGTGGTGTACTGACGTAAATACCAAATATATATATATATATATATATATCATTTTGATTCAAATCTTTGGGGTGGGCTGCTCATACAGGCCTCACCTTGATGTATGAATTCAATCCACGCCATCCATCCTATTTTCCAACTCATTTTAGGCATTGAGCCGAAAAATGAGGCCAATCCAATTATCTGGCGGGCCATTTCATAGAAAATAGTAGTTTTACCGTTAAAATCCACTCTGATGTTTTTATACACCAAAACATGTTGAATATTGGGCTCGTTTGGACTGCCTTGAGCCTTAGAATCTAATGGGTGGAGCGGATCCACCTGATACGGGCCCCACCTTGGAAAAACTGTGAAAAAATATCTTTTTTTAATATATATATATATATAAGGCACCAGGCGCTATTATTGCTACCATCCAGAGGACGCCGTAGTAGCATCCTGCTGCGTTAGGTGTGGTGGGCAGAGACGTGGGTCCCAGCCGTGGACCCCACTGTGATGTGCGGTATGGTGCTCTGAGGTGGAGAAGATATTCGACACCATGAGATGTACAACCCAGCAGCAAGTCTCATTAGCTGTATTCCTTCTCCAGGGTGAGGCTCATCATTGGTGGGCATTTGTCGCCTGAGCGGTAGCGGCCAATTTGGTGTGGACCTGGGAGGACTTTGTAGACCGGTTTGACAGGAAGTTCTTTCCGAAGCATGCGCAGCAGCAACGCGTATTAGAGTTTGAGACTCTGGTCCAGGGAGACATAACTGTGTCCCAGTATGAGGTATGTTTCATCGCGCTATCGAGATTCGTGACGTAACTTATTGATGATGAGAGGCAGAACGCCCATTATTTTGAGAACGGTTTGCGTCCTACCCTTAGGAGCTGTGTGATCAGACACATACTTCAGAATTTTGAGCAGATTGTGAGAGGGTCCAGATCTATGAATCAGATTGGGCCAGTTTACAGAGAGCCCGTGATCAGAGGGGAGATCAGAAGAGTAAGGTGTCCTCTGGTAGCTCATAGCAGCAGTAGCATCGTCCACAGCTGCGACGCACGACCCGCCTAGCATTCTAAGCACCAGTGGCACCCCCAGTACCACCTCCCAGATCATTTTTAGGTACTTACTTTGGATGAGGTAGGACAGGACATCGTAGGCACTAGTGTCCCCATCCACAACAGCAGCAGCTGATGACACCGTATCAGCCTCCGCAATAGCCCCCATAGCAGCAACAACGACCGCAGCACCACCCTCCAGGACCTCCCCTGTAGCAGTAGAGGCAGTAGATTAAGCCACCACAATGATAACAACAGTAGAAGAGACCTCAGATGGGACCTTCACCTCCCCAGCAAGCCCAGGGTAGATTTTATGCCGCCCAGCAGGACCCTCAGTCATCAGGAGGAGTTGTCGAGGGTATTCTCCCTGTTTTTGCATGCATTGCACGTGTATTGTTTGATTCCGGTGCATCACAATCCTTTGTGGCCGATGATTTCTGCCAATCGACAGGTTTGCCGATGGAGTCTGCCCATGAGGGTATGTCAGTATTAACACCCTTAGGGAAGACTGTAGTGTTAGACCGATTTTGCTCGTCTTGCTCCGTTCTGATTACGGATATCTGTAATATCCCGAATTTTTGCCAACCTGAAATTAGATGTCCTTAGGCAATGGGTCTATCCTAACGCCTTATTAACTTATCAGAACTGAATCCCACAGTCTAAAATCGCTTCTTAACCCATTTCCTTCACAAATCTCACCTTTCACTACATTGTTCTTTAAATATCTCTAATTACTTTCACATTAGACACTATCTTAAAGTTTAGGTGATGAAGAACAATACTTAAACTAAACATTACTGAAAATACTAAATACATAAATAAAATAGGCTTTTAACCATTAACCTTATGGAATCATCGACGAATAGGTTATTTAGAAACATCAGCCTCTCCTGCCTTAGGATCTTCTTCTGTTGACAACGCCCAAGTACTACCTCAGATAAAAATCTTATAGGATTAAATACTTTAGAAATGAGACAAAGTAACTGAGTGTTAAACTAGATTAGCTACAAAATTCGCTTGATCTACTTTAAATACGATCTGTAAGACCCAAAACTTGTAGAATCATTGACGCTAGGCTACCCTAAAATCTAGGATCAATCTCATTACCCGGCTGCTCTCAGGAGCATCACGAAACTCCGTATCAGATCTGGACAGCACGTCGAAAGTCTGATTAACGCGAAGTTAAACGGTTAGGACCGCCTTGCTGGGCTTGACAACCATCACAGAAATCAAATCCAGATAATGTCCTAGCGCTATTCGCTTGAGCTCGGAGTGAAGAGTGTGAGAAATGTGAAATTAATTAAAAATAAAATATAAATTTATGAAATCTGGCATGTGTCGCTTGCGGACAATTTATAAGCAACTAGACCGTCAGAATCTGACCTAAATACACCCTCGGATTAGAAAAAATTTCATACACATATCCATGTACTTGAAATCTCTGATCGAGATCCGCTGACCGTTGAATTAAAATTGGTTCGCCACGCGTGATCTGAGAATCCGACTAGAATGAAAACTTAACTCCACCTAGATCCAAGGTTGATGAGCTTAAGTCTGACCGCACACAGAAAAGGGGCCGCCAGAAGTGCTCCGTTGAGATGGAACAGTCTCCCTTTGGACATAACCTAAGTATACCTTCACCTAAAGTCTATTTTGGAGAGTTTCTAGCCTATATAAGGACCTTAAACCCTCTCTCATTCCTCCCATACGAATTTGAGAAAACCTAGGAGAGAGAAGAGAGAAAAGAGAGAAAGTGTGGGAGATGTGGGAGGATCTCCCTGATACTCTATCCTGCCGCTATACAAGCTTAACCATCCCGTTCTAATCAATTTTCCGACGATTCCGGTTTCGTTTCTAGGTAAAAAACCCTAACTCTAATCTGATCTAGGGTTATGAACATTCCAAATGATGAAATAGCTAATCTATTTCATTTTATAAGTTGCCAAACTGCCGTATACTAAAGCTTAGCGAATCTATCGACTCCGTTACGATTTTACGACAAAATGTGCGGACTTTAGATGTATAGGTTATGGTTTTCAATGCTTTCAATGTCAGACAATGATAGATTCATGATCTGCATGCAATTACAGATGTACAAAGTGTTGTCCGTTTCAATTTTCGGTTATACGTTAACTATGTTGAATACACTGTATTCCTCGTATTTGTAAAAAATACCGTATACGTACAAATTTTGAAAGTATGTTAGCCATGATTAATTACTGTATAAACATGTTATATATATGTATAATATTCACTCGGTGAAAGGATTCGCCCTAATACATGTTTTTACTAGTACACGTTATGTATGTTAAAAGAGTGTATTCTAATTGTTTGTGAAAATGACCGAATGAGTATAGAATTCGCATTCGTGCTCGCCATGACTAATTGTCATGGATATATGATTGTTGTATAGGCGATACCCCTTTGACGAAAGGATTTGCCCTAAATCACGCCACGGCCATTATACGCTATATGTGTTAAAATGTGTAGCCCAAGTGTTTGTAGAAATGACTGAATGAATATGGAACTCGGATTCCTGCTTGCCATGACTATCCATCGTGGGTGCACGGATGTTATAATTGGGGCAACTCCCTAGTGAAAGGATTTGGCCTAATACCTATGTGATCAACATATGCCATGTATGTTGATGTATGTAGTCTAAAGTGTTTGTTGAAATGTCTAAATGAGTAGTAGTTAGTAAATTGTAATGTATGAGGGTGTTGAGATATGATTCTCAACTCCTTTAACTATCTGTATGATTTCTTTAGATATCTGTGTGATTAGGAATTGAATATGTACAAACTCATGCTTATGTTGTACTTCATAACATGCTTAACTGATTGTATGATTTTATATATGTACTGCATAAGTTTAAGTTATATTCCATAAGAGCCGTGAAGGGTGATGGGGGAGTGGTGTAACGATTCCGTGCAACAGCCCTGTCAGCCCTAAGCGGACAATATTGAATATTTGATTGTATAATTTGAAATCTTGATACATTACTGCTTTAACTGTTCCGTAATTGAATGTGATTGGGGCTATTGTATAGTCCAGGCAATCGGTAATAGGATTGAATTCGTGGCTGAGATTCATTCACCACGTGAGATGTGTTCGATGAACCCGAGTCATACTTCGGTTGACGATAGTGGTTGGCCACGCGAAGTGCTTATGCACTTCATGTCGTTCAACTTGTCGTGCGTTCGAGCTAGCCGAGCTCATTAAGTAACCCGATCTGTCTAATGTATGTTCACCATGTTTGGACGCCTCTACTTGAACCTAGGGTACCAAACTTACCAGTGAAATCCCGTTAACCATGGTACCTCGATCCGCTAAGACTCATGAGCCAGGCATGGTGGTATGGGACACCGTGGTGGAGCTGTCGGCCTACGCTGGGGTTTCATGGTGTTGCGAGTGGGTCAGCCCGAGCCTTCCCGTAGTGTCCATTGAGCAACCAGACTCGTGAGCCGATTATGGTGGTATGGGACACTATATTCATGCTGTCGGCTTACATTGAAAAGGTGATGAGGGAGTGGTGCAATGATTGTGTGTAACAGCCCTGGCAGCCCTTTGTACTGACCTCGAACATACTCTAAATTTGCGGTGAGGCGACGAGTTTTACCGCGGTGAATAGAGTATAAACTAGGCCTGTATCAATTTAATGATGAACTATTAAAAAGGTGATGGGGGAGTGGTGTAACGATTGTATGTAACAGCCCTGACAACCTTTGCAGTGCCCTAGAACCACACTATCGTATGAGATTATCTAGGTTTGACGACCCTAGAATGGATCATGTTTGGGAATGATACAAGGGAGGTACCTTAGTTTTCCAATCCTGTTGTTTGAAATGGACTAATAACAACTCGATAATCATGCTCATCATCACACTGCATGTGCCTGAAAGATGTGGAGCACTGAGGAATGAATGCATGCCGCGGACGTAAAATGGTGTCGCATGAGGGAGTATGTCGGTGAGGGCATGCATCATGACAGCATTTCATACTTGCATTAACGAGAGTACTTAGGATTGTTGACTGTACTGCTTTATATTACTGCTTGACTGTTTTGATAACATGTTAACCTATGTTTTATTGTTCCATTGAGTTGATCACTCACTCCCACGTTACGGGACGGTGCTTGTAACACCAACCAGACTGTCTTAGCTACAGGTGATGGCGATGCTTATGAAGCAGAGTCGGACTACTACTATAATGTTGAGGAGGAGTTCTCCTACATGTAACTCTCTGACGAGTCTATGAAGACCTGGCATTGCATTGACAGGGCTATGGTATTTGGGATAGAAGATATTACACTTTCTTAATTTGGTATATTTTAGAATTGTACTTGTAAATAGTTAACCTGGTAACATTATCACACTCTGGAGACTCACCACAGTTTATATAGTTTATATATCTATCACAGTCTTCTGCTTGCTATCTCACTTGTCTTTGGAGTATGATATGCTGTTTTGGCTTAATCTCACTCATGTTCAATGCACTAATACAGACAACATTCAATCATCATTCATTATGTTGTATAAGTGATGCGTTGGAACTCGGGAGTTGAATTTATGCTCGACCCCCGATTTTTAGGGTGTTACAATATCTTTTTGCCTATCGACCTATTCGTATTGCCAATGTCCGAGTTTGATGTCATCCTGGGCATGGATTGGCTCACCGAGTACCACGCTATATTAGACTGCTCCGCGAGGACAGTCACATTTTGTATACCCGGCGTGCCAGAGTTTCAGTTTGTTGCCGAGCCCAGAGGAGAGCAGCTTTTCTGCCTGTTGTCATATGCCATTGAGGAGTCAGTTGCTTTGAGTACGACCAGCTGCAGATCATTTGTGGTTTTTTCGATGTGTTCCAAGAGATTCCGTGGTTACCAGCTCATCGACACGCCAAGTTCCAGATTGATCTTGTGTCCAGTACGGCGCCTATTTCGAAGGCCCTGTATTATATGCACCGTTGGAGTTACGGGAACTGTAGAAGCAGTTGAACGAGTTGCGCAAGCTAGGCTTTATCCATCCGAGTAGTTCACCGTAGGGAGTGCCAGTACTCTTCGTGAAGAAGAAAAATTGCCCGTTGAAGCTTTGTGTAGATTACTGCAAGTTTAACAAGGTCATGATCAAGAACAAGTACCGGCTCTCAAGGATCGATGACTTATTTGATCAGCTATAGGAGGCGCAGTTCTTTTCGAAGATAGACTTGCGGTCTAGTTATCATTAGGTTCAGGTTCGAGATGAGGATATCCCGAAGACAGCCTTCAGGATGTGTTATGTTCATTTTGAGTTCCAGGTCATATCCTTCGGACTGACCAATGCACCCGCAGTATTCATGTAGTTGATGAACGAGGTCTTCCGTCCATATCTCGACCAGTTTTTTTGTGGTGTTCATCGATGACATTCTAATATATTCAAGGACTCGTGAGGAGCATGAGCGGCATCTAATGATTACCTTGCAGACCCTCCATGCACACCAGCTTTACGCGAAACTGGAGAAGTGTGAGTTCTGGCAGGAGGAGGTGAAGTTCCTCGGTCATGTGGTGACGAGGCAGGATGTCGCAGTGGACCCCTCGAAGATCAATGTTGTGCGACTGTGGGACCAACCCACAAACGGGTCCAAGATCCGCAGTTTCCTCAGTTTGGTGGGCTACTACCGATGTTTCATCGAGGGATTCTCTCGTATTGCAGCCCCGTTGACCAGGTTAACTCGGATGGGTGCCGAGTTCGTTTAGAGCGACACTTGTGAGCAGGCATTTATGGAGCTAAAGGACCACCTCACGTCCGCTCTTGTCCTTACTCTTCCTTCTGGGAGTGATGGATTTGTTGTATTTACCGATGTCTCACGAGTTGGCTTGGGTGTTGCCCTGATGCAACACGGGAAGCCGGTGGCTTATGTGTCTTGCTACCTCAAGGTCCATGAGATGAACTACCCCACACATGATTTGAAGCTAGTAGCAGTTGTTTTCGCACTAAAGGTGTGAAAGCACTATCTTTATGGGGTGAGGTTCGACACTTCTCTGACCACAAGAGCTTGAACTATCTGTTCTCACAGTCTAAGCTGAACATGAGGCAGAGGTATTGGATGAAGTCCCTGAAGGACTATGATTTTGACCTCCAGTACCACCTAAGCAAGGCGAATATGGTAGCGGATGCCCTCAGCCGTCAGCCACGCGGCTTAGTGCCGCACATGATGATTCAGGAGTGGAGGATGCTTAAGGACGTGTCAGCTTTTGACTTCGAGATCGGCTTGCAATCGTCTATTGTACAGTTATCGAGCCTGTCGATTCAACCCTCTCTTATCGCAAGAGTGATCGAGGCTCAGCAAGCAGATGAGTTGGTGCAGAGTTATCGGGTTGAGGCAGCATCTGAGAGTCAGTCAGATTGGCAGATTGGTTGTGATGGTGGACTTCGCTTCAGAGGTTGATTATATGTCCCGGATATTCCTGAGTTGCGCCGAGATCTGATGACCGAGGCACATCGATCGCGGTTCTCTATCCACCCTGGCTCGACGAAGATGTATCGCGATATGAGATACCAGTATTTTTGGGTGGGGATGAAGCACCAGATAACCAGTTTTGTGGTCAAGTGTGACACGTGCCAGCGTATCAAGGCCGATCATCAGAGACCCCCTGGTCTATTGCAACCATTGAGCGTCCCGATGTGAAAGTGGGAACACATATCTACAGATTTTGTCATACGTTTGCCGAGGACACGACGCGGTCATGACGCCATCTGGGTTGTTGTGGACCGTCTGATGAAGTCGTCATACTTTTTTACGATTCATGAGACCTGACATGCGGACCGGCTCGCCAAGCTGTTTGTTGACAAGATCGTGAGACTGCACAGTATTCCTATCTCGATCGTTTCAGACAGAGACCCGAAGTTCACATCTCAATTTTGGGGGAGCTTCCAGAGAGTAATGGGGACTGATTTGCAGCTCAGCACCTCGTATCATCCGCAAACTGATGGCCAAACTGAGAGGGTCAACCAAATCCTTAAGGATATATTTCGGGCCTGCGCGATTGATTTCTCAGGTAGTTGGGACGAGCACCTGAGATTGGCTGAGTTTGCATACAACAACAACTATCAGGCGACCATTGGCATGACTCCTTTTATGGCATTATATGGTAGACCATGCAGATCTCTGAGTTATTGGACCGAGGTTGGAGAGCGGCATTTCCTAGGTCCCAAGCTTATGCAACAGATGTCAGAGGCTATTGATATCATCAAGCAGAGGATGCGCACAACTCAGAGCTAGCAGAAGAGTTTTACTGATTGTCACCGTCGTCCTTTAGAGTTTGTCATTAGGGACCATATGTATCTCAAGGTCTCACCCATGAAGGGTGTGGTTCGTTTTGGAGTAAAGGGCAAGCTTGTCCTGAGATTTATAGGACCTTTTAAGATCACCGAGGGCATTGGCGTTGTGGCTTATCGGCTTACCTTGCCATCTCAGTTGTCTGGTGTCCACAACATTTTTCATGTTTCTATGTTGATGAAGTGTGGGTCAGATATCGTTCCCGTTATTGATTGTCAGTCGTTAGAGGTTTGTGAGGACGCTTCTTGCATTGAACAGCCAGTTCGTATCCTTGATCGGAAGGAGCAAGTCCTACGGATCAAGGTCATTCCCTTAGTGAAGGTGCAGTGGGGCCATCATAGTATAGATGAGGCATCTTGGGAGCGCGAGGTGGAGATTCGAGAGCGTTATCCCCATCTTTTTTATGTTTGATTGTATGTTTTATTGTGTTTTGATTATATATGATGTTATGTTTTCTATTTCCTTATGAGTTATGGTTAGCTACGATGGTAGTATAAATTTCGAGGATGAAATTTTTATTAGGTGGGGAGAGCTGTAAGACCCGTATCCTAGTTCGTACTGTTCCGTCGACTCCCGCGATCCTTCCCGTCGAATTTTGGCAAACTGCGACTTTAATCGATGTTTGCATGCAACCCTAAGTTGTATCCTATATATCTAAGTTGGTTTAATCCTGAGACTTGTACCATTGCAACCGCACCGTCGCAGCGGTTCCAACGTCGCGTCTTGTATACTGATCTGATACCCTAGCCAGAAGATGTGGGCCTGCGTTTATTTCGAAGAAACGCTACACATTTGCGAACCCAAGAAAATCTCTACAACCCATCTCATCAATCAATCAAAGTACATAACACATGCTTTCTTTCTCCCCAAGTCAAGCAACTTACCAAGTCAACTCTTAAGTCAAGTACATCCATCACCTCTCCCTTACAACTACCATTTCTCTCTCTCTCTCTTCACATTTTCCAAGCAACCAAAGAGGTGCACGTCCAAGCACCTCTAAGAGAGAAAAGTGAGATGTGTGTGGCCCACTTTCCACCCCAAGATCCACCATCCTAGCCCTTCATTTCTCATCATCTTCCATCAAAGTGAGACATAAGGAGCTCCGCGTTCCATCGGACCAAGAAGATCGAACGGTGGGTGTTTCTATAGGCTTAGATTTTATGTTTTTATGATGGGCCAAGTGAGGCCTACCAATTGATGGTATGGATCTTACTTTGGACCCCAGATGTGGCCGATGGCCCACTTTGATTCTCATGATCATTCCATGATGGGGCCATTCTCCATGGACCCCATCATGATGTTTATTTTCCTTGCATGGATAAGGTCATCTAGACCTTGCATTTCGGTGGAGAAAGGATCTCCACCGTTGATTTGATCGATGGGCCCACAAGTATTTGGACCCACTTAATATATGATTGAATGCATGGAAGGGAGGGCCCATAGTGTCAGGGTCCCTCCATCGCACGTGTCTCCTTCTTTCTCTCTCTCCCTCTCTCTTTCATTTTTGTTGCATGTGATGATATGGCCATATGGCCCACCTGGATGGACCCCACCATGAAGCATGTATTTTATCCAAGCCATCTGTGGCTGGGGCCCACCTTAAAATGTGTTATATGCAAACCGTCCACCGTCCAGGGACGCTAGACGTTGCCACAAAGTGAAGTGTGAGTTGACGGTGTCGTGTACTGACGCAAACACCAAATATATATATATATATATATATATATCATTTTGATTCAAAGCTTTGGGTTGGGCTGCTCATGCAGGCCCCACCTTGATGTATGAATTCAATCCACACCGTTCATCCTATTTCCCAACTCATTTTAGGCGTTGAGCCGAAAAATGAGGCCAATCCGATTATCTGGAGAGACCATTTCATAGAAAACAGTGGTTTTTACCGTTAAAATCCACTCTGATGTTTCTGTACACCAAAACATGCTAAATATTGGGCTCGTTTGGACTGTCTTGAGCCTTAGAATCTAATAGGTGGAGCGGATCCACCTGATGCGGGCCCCACCTGGGAAAAATCGTAGAAAAACGTCTTTTTTAAGAATATATATATATATATATATATATATATCCGTCCAGAGGACGCTGCAGCAGTGTCCTGCTGCGTTAAGTGTGGTGGGCAGGGACGTGGGTCCCAGCCGTGGACCCCACTGTGATGTGCGCTGCACATCAACACCGTGCATTTAATGGGTCCCTTTTATATATGGGGTGCCCCCAAATATCAGCCGTATACATAACTCAGGTGGCCCACGTCACAGGAAATAGTGATGATTGAGCGTCTACTATTAAAACTCTTTTGGGTGTCACAAAAGTTTTGGATCCTTATGAAATTCGTTTTTCCTCCTCATCTGGGAGTGTGTGACCTTATTAACAGATTGGATGGCAGATAAACGTTATGGTGGGCCCCCGTGGGACCCACTGATGTAAGTGTTTTACCCACACCGTCCCCGTGTGTGGAGGTGAGACAGCTGGTGTACCTCACTCCAGCTAAATAGCTGTTGTAGTAGCATCACGAAGTTCCATGGGTCCCACTTGTTTCATCCACGCCGTCCATTTATAGGACTCACCATGATGCATGTGTTGCATCCAAGCCGTCCAACCATTTTGAAAGCTCATTTTAAGGCTTGAGACAAAAAATAAGACAGATCTAGTACCACGTGGACCACACTATAGAAACAGTAGGATTGGATATCTACCATTGAAACCCTTGGATTCCAGAAGTCTTGGACCAATAGGGAAATTGTTTTCCTTTTAAATCAAGTCTGTGTGACCTTATGATCAGATTGGATAGAAAATAAATGTTATGGTGGGCCTTGAGGATTTTAATGGTGAAAATCATTGTCACCACTGTTATTTGGTGTGCGGTCCAGTTAATCTTTTGATATGATTCATTTATATATATATATATATATATATTACATATTGATGTACTTGTGGCCGTCCGTTGAGACCCACCTTGATATATATGAGGCCCATGTGATACGGCCCATTAGTTGTATTTGAGGCCCATAAGTCGAGGCCCAATAAGATGTACATAAGGCCATTGCAATGTGTGATTCCACCATGGTTTATGTAATGATGTTTATGACGGGCCATATCTTGGGAGCAATGATGGTTTGACAGCCACATTGTAAGAGTAATGTTGGTTAAATGTCCGCATTGTAACTCTCCCTGGGGCCCATTGATAGGCCCATACTAGTTGTGTGTAAGCCATCTAGGCCCATCTTCGTCGTAAGGATAGTTTATCACTTTATAACATGCTTAGTATAATTTCATGGCTCATGTCATACACATCATATGTATGCTTGATATGAGTAGTGACTGATCATAGCATATGCCATTGGAAAGATTATTTATGGGACTCACTAATAGGAGTTACCCATATGAGCGCGTGGTACACGCAAGATTGTTGTATGACTGACAGTGTGATTCATGCATCTCACATTTATGTGTCATAATCATTGTACGCTCTAATGACATCAGGGCCGTGGCTCTACAGGCACATTGTGGATGGCCATATCGGATACTGAAAATACTTGGTTCTAGCACTGTGGGCACTTAGGATGTCCTTGAGTGAAAGCCTCAAAACCTTTTTGGTACCAGGAGATGCTCTAACCTCTAGACCGAGTGGATACACCAGCACAGGAGTGCCGAATACCAGTAGGCCACGTCTCCCACTGTGTCGTGGTCAGTTAGAAGGGGGTGTGGCCTTATTCGCCCAAGTGAGGGGGTTGTAAGCTAGGCTAAGTTTGACCAGCTCGCAAATGAGTCCGCTATCGACTAGCCAGGTAAGTATTAGTAGACTACTAGTCAGGCGAATAGTGTGGTTTATTTCACTTACTGGGCTGTGCGGCTAGGGAGGCGGCAGTTAGTGTGAAGTATATTAAACCCCAGTGATATCCCAAAGAGAAATTGTACTGATATGTGCACTTGATGAGGACTGACATACTTATTTTGCATCTTGCATATGACATTTGGCTACATAGGCCTCTCATCACATGGTCTTGGTATGACTGATAGCATTCATGTCTTGTATCGCATAACCTTAGTATGGCTGATAGTATTCATGGGGTTACTCGTATATTTTCATATTATTCTGATATTTTATACTTGGCACTCACCTTGCGCACACACTTACACCACCCTCTAAGCTTTTGTAAGCTTATGCACGACCATTGCATGCAGGTGTCGTTGGATTGTAGCAGCACTAAGGTAGGAATGCGCATCGGATTATTTTGGAGCTTTTTTATCACCTTGTATTTCCCTTTCCACATTGTACTTAAAGTTTTTGATATAGTGGATATGTGGTGATGTTATTTTGTGACTTGATTATGCTTGTGGTTATGCTCCATTACAAAAAAAAAAAAAATTCATACTGAAAATCATCCTTGTAGGATCCCAGGATCAGAATATGGCATATGAGTGTCGGGATCCGAGAATGGGGCACTAAGAAGGTTGTCGGCACCGGATTCGGCGATCGGGAATTTTGTGAGCCCGATTTTCGAGTTTGGAGTGTGACACGAAGGGTCGGGGATATACTTCTTCAACATTGATACACGAAAGACGTCGTGCACTCCAGCGAGTGGCGTAGGTAGGGCCAAGCGATAAGCAACTGCACCTATGCGGTCTAAAATCTAAAAGGGCCTAATGAATCGTAGCGTGAGCTTTCTCTTCTTTCTGAAGCATACAACACCCTTCATTGGGGAGATTTTAAGAAATACGTGGTCCCAGCTTTAAATTCCAAGTCCCTCCGTCTAGTGTCAGCATTGCTCTTCTATTTGCTTTGGGCTGTCAAGAGGTGACGCCGGATAATTTCATTCTTCTCAGCCTTAATTCGCACCAAATCCGGCCCCATCAAGCTTTTCTCGTCAATTTCTTTCCAACAATGTGGGGCTCGACATGAACGCCCATATAAAGTCTCATAGGGCGTCATGCCGATGCTAGCTTGGAAGCTATTATTATAGGCGAACTCGGCGTAGGGGAGGCAGTCATCCCAACTCTCTTGAAAGTCCAGTACAAAGGCCCGCAACATGTCTTCCAATATCTAATTCACCGGCTTAGTTTGCCTATCGGCCTGCGGGTGGAAGGCAGTGCTAAATTTCAACTTCACTCCCATAGCTTCTTGCATGCGCGTCCAGAAAATTGACGTGAATCGAGTGTCTCGGTCCGACACAATCTCCAACGGAACGCCATGAAGTCGCACTATTTCCTTGATATATAACTTTACTAAATCATCAGTGGATCTCGAAGTCTTTATCGGCAGGAAATGGACTGATTTGGTTAACCGGTCCACAATCACCCATAAAGAGTCATGCCCCTTTCTAGTCTTGGGCAAGCTGGAAATTCATAGATATGAAATCCCACTTCCATTCTACTAAGGGCATTGGTTGCAAAAGGCCCGGAGGTCGGCAGTGCTCGGCCTTGACCTATTGACAAGTGAGTCATCAGGACACATATTCTGCTATTTCCTTTTTCATGTTGTCCCACCAATAGTTTCGCCTCAGATTCCAATACATCTTGGTACTACTAGGATGCATCACCAATTTGGAGTTGTGAGCGGCATTTAAAACTTCTTCTCGTAGTCCCTGAAGATTTGGGATATAAAGGCGGCCTCGGAACCGCAATCCCCCATCATTACCAACTCTCCACTCGGATGTCACATCATTCCCCACTCTTTCCTTCATCTTTTTCAACACTTCATCGCTTTCTTGAGCTTTGATGATTTTGCTGATAATCAGTGGCTGGACATGGATGTGGGCTATGACCTCGTACGGTTCCTCCACGGTCAGTTTCATGTCGAAGTCCCGTACAAACTCCACCATGTTCCATTCTCTTACCATCAACGGAGCCACAAATTCAAGCATTCTTTTGCGGCTCAAGGCGTCCGCCACCAAATTAGCCTTGCCAGGGTGATATGAGACTTCAAACTTGAACTCCTTCAACGTCTCCATCCAGCGACGCTGTCTCATGTTTAGGTCCTTTTAAGTGAAGATGTTTTTGAGGCTCTTATGATCATAGAGGAGCTCGAACTCTTCACCGTAGAGATAGTGTCTCCATATCTTCAAAGCAAATACTATTGCTGCTAGTTCGAGGTCATGGGTGGGGTAGTTCTCCTCATGTTTCCTTAGCTGTCGAGAAGCATAAGCAATTGCCCTGTCCTTCTGCATGAGTACGCAACTGTAACGATCCCAATAGAAATTCTTTCTTTACATAAATTTACAATTTAAATAGGTCGAACCATCCCCCACTTGAAACTAACATTTCAACTGATAACCATTATCTAACTCTAAACAACCTAAGATACTAACTAACACAACTGAAGGGGGGGACTAACCATCTAACTGGAATTACTTACACTAAGACTTCTAGTACCAGCCCTTATAAGAGTAGAAACGAAATAACCTTTGAACCGCAGACTCTAGGACTTATGGTCGGCATGGATCAAATTAGATCATGACGTGGACCCCACATCCAGGCCGTGCGTGTACACAGTAACGTTCACATGCGGTGTGCTAGATCAAGTCATCTGGTCAAAGCAACTTTGACCCGATGAAATTCGCAGAGAGTCTGGAATTCAAAAAAAAATCCCTCCCGCCCAGCGTCGTTCCATCTGAGCCGACCATTCGGCGAGGCAAACCAACAATTCCCGAATACAGAATCCAAATCCAAACTGTGCATCACGTCCTATGGGCCCCAGCTACCCGGATCATGCTGTGATTATCGATTGAAAACCTTCGGTACCACCTCGGTCAGCAACTGATCAAGGAACGGATTGGGATGGCGCTGACGAGGGCAGTGGATCCACGTCCGCAGTATCTCCCACCAATCCGACTGTTGAAAACTGCCGGTGGATAGCCACGAACGCACGAGAAATCCTAGTCACCCCTACCATTTCCAAAAGTAGCTACCTACTCGCCGGAATGCAGAAGGAATATTGACAAATATAGATATCACAATCTCCACCGTTCCTTGGCTTCTAAAAGACTCGGCGAAGCATCGTGAGACGTTGAGGTTAGGTTTCGTAAGGGAAGCGCCTGGCGGACTAGTTTTTGGGGAGAATTTGAAACGGCGGGCGAGTTCTCACCTAAAATGAAATCATCTTAATCTAAGGTCATCCTTGCTCTGTAAAATGGACCCCACATTACTTATAGGTCATATCAGGACCATCCAAACGGCCCTGATCTTAGGATTAACCACTCGGTTAAAAGTTGTCATTTTCATCGGTCGTCTTCCTCAAACTGACAGTGAAACCCATCCTTTTAAGATCAGGTCCTTTCACTAATCTGAAGCATCCATTGTGTGGCCCATCAAACCCGAAACCCATCTGTGAATGATACCTGGACCCATGCACACGATCAGTTACTTGAGAGAATCATGATGGTGGTGTTCTCTTGGTCGGCTTGGTTTAACAGCTCGCTAATCCTTGCGATTAGCTGGTGACGTTTCCAGAAACAGTAAGACTATAAATAGTAGCACATTAGGGCATATCCCAAGATAAGAAGGGGAAGGAAATAGAAAGCGAAAAATGGAGTGTGTGAGCGGGCGTAGCTAGAGCGAGTTGATGATTTGATAGCAACTCGACTCGATTTGAGTCGTCCTCTGTTAGGAAAGAAAGATAGAGGAAGACAGGAGGAGAGATAGAGAATAGGGGTGAGATTTAGAGGGAACGAGAGAGAGAAGAAGAGGATAAGGGTGATGGGAAAATCGCTACTGGAACAGATTGCATAACCAGTTGCAACCCGAGTCAGTTGATCGATCTGTCTGTTGTATAGAGAATAGAGGGAGAGCAGTAAGATATTGAGATAGAAGGAAGTCTGAGAGAGAGATAGCAGTGGAGGCAGCTGTTGGAACCAGTTTTCAACTGTTGTTTCAACTCCTCCCGAGCCAACCGAGTCCGCACTCCAACCGCTGTCCAGTTGCATCATCGGCTGGTGTAGTCAGTCATCCCAAACCGTCTTTCAGCATCCAAACAATGCCCCGAATTAGGTAATCCTCGTTGCCCTTCCTCTGTTAATAGCAAACTTGTCAGCTTGATTGACTGAGTTCACAGCCACCTCAACCCAGTTTTGGACTGAGTGACTCAACTACCCGTCCCAAGGTGAAAATCCTAATCCGACTCCATGGCTATGGTCGGTTTGCCGCAAAACACCCACACCATAAGATACTTTGGATCAATCTCGACCACTACTAGAGTATTACACCTAACCGTCAAATGGGTCGTTTGAGTCAAGGGATGTGGAATGCAGCTCCCATCTATGTTTCAGGTGGAACCCAGCCTCATGTCGGATCTGAGGAATCTCCCAACTCAGCCCCTAAAACCGACATTAGCTCAGACATTCCAACCAAACTGATCTACATCAAGATTATACGTCTAAATTAGGGAATGTCTAAATGCCTAGCTGAGTAGCTCAGTGATTAACGCCTAAATTAAATAGACAGGAAGTATTCCTACCTGAAGCTTGAAGCATTCACTAGATGTTCAGGACCTCAACATCAGAACCCTACAACAGGTGGGTTTTCTCTATTGAAGAATCAACAAGTTATAGGTTGTGATGTTCTGCCGGGTCAATTCAGTAGCAACTCGGAGGAAACTAAGAATGACTTACTAACACCCTATAACATGTCACATCAGGTGTTGGTGCCCACTGTCATCTTGTTGGAAGAGTAATCCCCTTCAAATCAAAGAAACAAACATCTTGGGCTTCTCTTTTAAGAGCCACAAACCAAGATCAATACCAAGGTGAGAAGCATCCCCCATAGCTTCTAACTTTCACTAATTTTCATATGGATTAAATCTCTAATGTATAGAATTTTAGAAAACCATTGATTCCTAGCTATCGTGACTTTCTTGGGTTAATCGTTTTAATGCCATATTTCCTTAAAAATATGTGTATGATGTATTGTCTTATGAACTCCATGTCACATTTATAATTATTTGCCTATGAATATCTCTGTCAGACATACTAAGAAAAGAAAGCTTCCACACTAGATTATCTGTGAATTGTGTGGTGAAATGATACCTTCATGACTTTCTATATTCTCTAATCTCTAATTTAGTTGGCACTATCATGTGGATAGTTCTTAAGATATGGTAAATGTGAATTTGTTCACATATAGTGTAAAAATGGATGATTGGAATTCCATCTTTCATAATTATTACTATTTTAATATGAGACCAAATTTCCTCTTATCATCTTTATATCATGAACATAACTCTAATGAGACTGACGTGAGTTTTACAAACTCTTACTTCATTACACATTGTGAGTAGTATGAAGAATGATTATGGGAAGAGTCCTTAAGGGTCATAGAAGGACTCTTAAATAATTCAAATGATATAACCCCACTTGTAAATGTACATGATACATAGTGAGCCCTCCTTGAATGTAAAGAAATTATGGATATACATGTGGAATGTATAGTTATATATTTTCTATTTGAAAATTGAAAGTCAATCCTATTTAATGTATGTAGTGTCATGGTGCATGACTGTAACATCTCGAAAAAATCCGTACAAAGACCCAAGTACCACCTCAGGCAGAAATCACTCAGGACTAAATCCTTTAGAAATTAAATGAGGATTAACTAGTGTTAAACTAGATTACATGCGAAATCAGTACTAATCACTTTAAATACGATTTGTAAGACCTAAAACTTGTAGAATCATCGACACTACATTACCCTGAAATCTAGGATCAATCTCATTACCCAGTTGCTCTGGGGAGCACACCGAAACTCCGTATTGGACTTGGACTGCACGTCAAAAATCCAATTACTACGAAATTATATAATTAAGACCGCCTTACTAGACTTGACAACCACGTCGAAAATTAAGTCTAGATAGTGTCCCGAAACTATTCGCTTAAGCTTAGAGTGAAGTGTGTGAGAAACGTGAATATTTTAAAAATAAAAATCTAAATTTAAGTAATCTAAGACTTGTCGCTTGCTGGCTGAATATAAGGATTCAAACCATCAGAATCTGACCTAATTACACCCTCGGATCAGGAGAAATTTCTCACACATGTCGGTACACTTATGGCCCTAATCGAGTATCGGTGACCGTTGAACTGAAACTGGTCCACCACGGTAGATCTACAAATCCGATCAGACCGAAAACTTGACTCGAGCTAGATCTAATGCCAGTGAGCTTAAGTCTGACCTTAGGCTCAAGGGAGGGCTCCGGAAGTGCTCCGTTGAGCTGAAACCGATGCTCCTTGGACATAACCTAAGTATAGCTTGACCATAGGGTCATTTCCATCAGTTTTAGGCCTATATAAGGGCTTGAAACCCTCACTCTCTCATCCCATACGAATTTGGAAAACCCTAGGAGAGAGAAGAGAGAAAAGAGAGAGAGTGTGTGAGAGAGAGTTGGAGTTCATCCCTGGGATTCAATCCCATCACTCCACGTGCCTTACCACCACTTTCGTACCTCTCTACCGGCGCTACCGATCCTATTCTTAGGTAAGAAAACCTAACCCTAATCTGTTCTAGGGTTTCAAATAGTTGAAATGATGAAATAGCTAACCTAGTTCATGCTATAGGTTGTCATCCTGCCGGTTACAAAGACTACGTGTTTAAAACGAATTCGTTACGCGTTTACCGGCATAAGGTGCAGACTATAGACGTATAAGTTATGGTTTTCAAGGCTTTCAATGTCAGTTAATGATTTACTCTTGACGTAGATGCTATTTCACATGCAAAATGCGATGTCTGTTTTGCGTTTCAGTTATATACGAACTATGTGAAGTTTAGCGTATTCTTTGTATTTGGAGAAAGTACCGTATATATATGAAATTTGAAAGTGTGTTTGCCATGATTAACTGTCGTCTATGTATACTAGATGTATGTATAATAACTACTGGGCGAAAGGATTAGCCCTAATACATGTTATATCAATATACGTTGTGTATGTTATTATGTGTAGCTTAAGTATTTGTGAAAATGACTAAATAAGTATAGAATTTGCATTCATGCTCACCATGACTAATTGTCGTGGATATATGATTGTCGTATAAGCGACAACCCTTTGACGAAAGGATTTGCCCATATATGTATGATAACTAATATATAATATGTATGATGGAGGGTGTAGTCTAAGTGTTTGTTGAAATGACTGAATGAATATGAAATCATGATTTGTGCCTACCGTGGCTATGGGATGCAAGTACATGATGATTGTGTATGTGACAACTCCTTGTCGGAAGGATTTGTCCAAGTACATGTTAAAAATCGACATATGTCATGTAGGTTGATAGGTATAGTATAAGTGTTTACTAAATGTTTGTATGAGTAAGTATTTGGTGAATTGTACTGTATATGGGTGTTGAGATAGGATTCTCAAGTACCTTAGGGATGTGTATGATTTCCTCCATACAATTTATTTAGTTTCTTCGCTTTACTTGTGAAAGGCATGTGTATAGATTCTTGTTTATGTTGCATCTTATAACATGCTTGATAATATGATTGGACTACTTGGTTACTTCTGTTCTAACTACTCCACATACTTTTTGGTTAAGGTTGAATGTGTATGGGGCTATGCTATGGTCCAGGCAATCAGTAATAGGCTTTGAGTTCGTGGCTGAGATTCATTCGCTACGTAGGACGTGTTTGACAAATCCAAGCCGTACTAGAGTTGTCGGCAGTGGTTAGGCCATATGGAGTACTTACGCACTTCATGTCGATCAACTCGATGTGCGCTCGTGCTAGTCAAGCACGTCAAGTAACCCAAGTAACCCGATGTATGTTCACCATGTTTGGACGCTACTGCTTGAACCTAAGGTGCCAAACTCACCAGTGAAAACCCCGTTAACCTTGGTACCTCGATCCGCTAAGACTCATGAGCCAGACATGGTGGTATGGGACACCGTGGTCGAGCTGTCGGCCTACGCTGGGGCAACGAGCCTCCCCGTAGTGACCAGTGAGCAACCCAAACTCGTGAGCCGAATACGGTGGTATGGGACACTATATTCGAGCTGTCAGTCTCCATTGGTACAGCCTGGCTGTGGTCCCCAGTCGGGTTGGCAACAAGCTTTCAAAAATAGACTGCCAGTTGGTAGGGCATTGGTGGAGTGATCTCGAGTACAAAATAGGCCAACCCCGGCACAGCCTGGCTGTGGTCCCCAGTCGGGTTGGAGACGAGCCTTCAAAAATAGACTACCAGTTGGTAGGGTGTTGGTGGTAGTTACCTGAACTTACCTATCGTATGTGATTAACTAGGATTGATGACCCTAGATGGATCATTGTTTGAGAATTGATATAAGGGAGATACCTTAGTTTCCCAATCTTACTGTATGAAAAGGACTAATAAAAACTTGGTAATCATGCTCATAACATCACACTGCATGTGCCTCGGGTTGAAGAGCACAAAGGGAAGAAAGCATGCCATGACCGTAAGATGGTGTCACACGAGGGAGTGTAGGCTAGGAATGCATCATTATTCATATCATCTTTCATTATATAAGAGTATTCAGGGATGTTTGATTTTACTGCTTTATCATTACTACCTGACTGAATTGATAACATATTAACCTTTGCTGTATAGTTCTACTGAGTTGATCACTCACTCCCATGTTATGGGATGATGTTTTAAACACCAACCAGACTCTGTCTTGATTACAGATGACGACGCGACTCCTGAGGCGGAGCCTGACTTTGAGGACGACGAGGAGGCATTCTCCTACATGCAGTTTTCAAGCGGGTCTATGTAGACCATGTTCTGATCGACGGGGTTATAAGGATGTTGATTGGACGCCATTACACTTGTTATTTTGTACTTTTAGAGCACCCATGTATATTTTTTTATTCATTTTTGGAGTATACATGTAGATATATAACTTGGTAACATGTTCATACTCTGGAGACTTATAATATTTTATATATTTTATATATCTATCACAGTCTTTCGCTTGCCTAATTTAATCATCTCTGAAGTACGATATGCTATTTTGGTGTAATCCCACTCATGTTTAATGCACTAACACAGATAACATTCAATCATAAGCATATATGTTGCATAAGTGATGTTTTGGAACTCGGGAGTTGAGTTGCTACTCGACCCCTGATATTCAGGGCATTACAAGTTGGTATCAGAGCATGATTTGGATTAAATCGGACCTGGGTTATGGTCACACTATGTACGCTGACATTTTTCGACATAGGTGGGTGCGAGAACAATGTAGAAACAAGCTTAGGTTTCCCCGATTTCGCCAATTAGCGAAGTTTACAAAAATCGATCGCTCTGTTCGAGTCTGTACCCATCCGTGATCATATGAACCGATCCCGGATCACCCCTAGGCCGTCAAGCGACGGGTTTAGACCATGGTTAACCCTATCCCAACATTCAAAAATCTCCATGTGCAGCTGTACATCAAAAAGTACCCGAAGGTACCCGATATGGCTCGAATCGGAATCGGGGGCCAAACCGAGCAAGTCCAGGGGGGACCCAAGGTGTGCCCCACATGTTTTTGGACCTAGGGAAAGGACCTCGCCCAAAGGGTGAGCCCTTGCCAGAATCTCCAGAGACCGGAGAGGACCTCGCCGGTTTGGCGAGGCCTCGCCGCCAGACGGGCCTGGCCGGGCTAGCCGACGCATCCTGGGTGTTGTGCGGCCCACTGATGCATGTTTTTTCATTTAAAACCCCCCTATGACGCCTCTCCTTCACAGACCACCACTTCAAGCTCTCCTTTTCTTCAAAAACCCCATATCCCTCACTCAAATTGCCCCACCAAGAGTTCTCTCTTCCATTTTCATGCACCCTCTCCACTACCCTGCTGTAAACCCTTCTCTATTGCTGCCTACCCTCTCCATTCTCTCTCATTTGAGCTCTTAAACCCCCCATTTGAGTCTCAAATTCGTGTAGACCTACTAACCCATCCATCTCTTCATTTTCCTTCTTTAACCCTTATCATTTGAGCCTTGACACACCCTTTGGAGGCTCAAATCCGTGGAGACCTAAAGACCTCAACCCTTTCCTCCCTTTTCTTCACTTTTTTATGGCTCTATTCGAGCTTATTACGGCCATATTTTTAATTTTCACCTTTCTTTCTCTCATGGGAAGAAAAGAGCTTTTATAGATGAAGCCAGGCCTAGTCGCCCTACTCGTTCAAGGAGGTCGAGAGGTGCCGCCATGAGTACAAGCACCGATCGGGAGTTGCAGACCAAGAGGGATCACGATCCTCAGGCTCCCGTTGGAAGGGCTCTGTTGGCAGAGCTATCCCATGGATGATATGAGGGCCGTAGGGTCATTTTTAAAGCCCACGTGGATGAGAGGCTCTTTGAAGAATATCTGCTGATGGACCGCCTGGCAGAAGCTGGATGGGGTCTCGTATTTGAAGGAAAGTCTCGAGCAAATATGGGCACTGTTCGAGCCTTCTACGACCATATTCGAGAACCTATGCTGGAGCCTTTGCAGTTCAATATTCGAGTGGGAAGAGATCGGGAGGCCACAATTGATGTTGGCTTGATAGCCCGACTCATGGGAATGCCACTTTGCGAGGTCCATGCAACCGAGAAGAATCTTAAGAGTACACGTGGAAAAGGTCACCGCACGCAATTCCTTTGTGGTCAACTGGCCCACTGGAATCCAAACAATAGCCTCCTAGCGTCCAATATGACCGACGACTTCCGCCTACTCCACCACATCTTCACGCGCAACGTATATCCCAGGTGGAGCAATCGCAGCGTGTACACACGTCTGATGGTAGACTTCCTGTATCGAGCTAGGCAAGGAGAAACATTGTGCCTGCCTACGTATGTACTACTACAGATAGTTCAGACGCACGCTCTCCGAGGATAACCATTTCACTCACATTCGGCTGACCCATATGCAAGCTTGCTAGTGAATTCGGCTTCAGACTTGGCTCAGAAAGTCTTGCGCCGATCCACTTCATTAACGATACTACTCTTAACAACATAGGTATTGGGCCACGACAACGTCGAGCCTATCCTGATGGGTCCGGGGATGAGATAGAGACGAGCGGTGACGAGGAAGAAAGTAGTGAAGAGGAGGAAGAAAATGAAATAGAAGAAGGAAGTGGGGAAGAAGAGGAGGGGTCCCAAAACTCAAGTGGGGAGCCTCCTCCTGCTACCGAGGAAGACCGCCATGACCAAGCCACCCTGAGACATGAGGTCAATGAGAATCAGGCTTCCATGAAACATAAATTCATAAAGGGGTCTTGCACCTTGAAGGTTATGTTGTGTTGTTTGCAGGGCAAGTGTGCTCCTCCTCCATCACCAGATTCTGATGACTAGTCTTATGTTGTAGTCGCCCTTGAGTTTTCTTTGCTTTCCTTTTTCCCGTACTGTAGTCTAAATAGGCTTAGTAGTAGGGTAGGTTGATGGTGTGTTTGTTGTTTAGAGCTTTGATTAAACTAGCTCACATGCATCTTCTATCATGGTTCATGTGAAACTATATCTCATATACCTGACCAATTTTGTTACGGTATGCATGAAGATCCTTTTGTTATAGAATGGGTAGAATGCTTGACAAGTTGAGTAATGCTATGTTAAATCTGACACATGTTGCACCCTATGTTGTATATAGGGAATGCCACCTAAGGCCACACGAATTGCGGCGCGTCTCAGTTTTGGTGATCTGATTGACGAGGTATCTTCCCTGAGTGATAGCTAGATAGACCCTAGTTTGGGCCTGACCCACACTGCCATGCCGGATTCTCAGCAAGCCATTGGCCCTGCCACTGGGTCGATACATATGACATCGCCTGTGGTGCCACCTGCTACACCATTGGTTCCTAAGCAGAACCGTGCGTCTACGTCGACGCCACCCATGCCTCAGTTGGCTCCCCCTACTGATAGGCTGGAGTAGATGATGTTGTTGATGCAACAGCAATAGACACAGCAGCAGGCACAGCAACAACAGTTTTTCGCCACCATAGCAGGGGCCCTCGGCCAGAAGATGAGTGTTGTTCGGCTTGCATCACCTACGCACCCTACTGGGAACATACATACCAGCAGACTTTTTCAGCACTTTCAGCATTCTCATCCTCCCACTTTTGCGGGTACTCATAGACCCGAGGAGGCTGAGTACTGGATAGATCTCATCTCTAAGATGTTGAAGCCGCTACACTGCACTGAGGTAGAACAAGTTGAGTTAGCCACATATATGTTCTAGAAGGAGGCTAGTTTATGGTGGGACAACGTCCTACAAACGGTTCCCATAGGACACATGTGGACTTGGGGTGCATTTGAGACACACTTCCATGAGAAATATTTCCCCCTCACGTACCACCATGAGGAGGGAGAGTTCCTTCACGTCCGACAGGGGGGCATGACAGTGGCAGAGTACGAGAACAGGTTCACGGAGCTAGGCAGATACTCTCCTTTGATACTAACTGATGAACCGATGAAAATGCGGCATTTTTCAGATGGGTTACGGCCCGATATCCGCACTAAGACGTGTTGCGCTAGCATTCCCAATTATGCCGAGCTAGTCAACGCGTCTCTGCAAGCCGAACAAGATGGAGATAGAGTTTCTCAAACATGTATACTAATGGGCCCGAGGCCTCAGCCCGAATCATAGGATCGACTAGTCCTAGGTAAGAGGCCACATGTAAACTTGCCTCCTAGGCCCATGGCTCTGCCGACCCAGCAAAGGCAAGCGAAACATTGGTGTACATATTGCGATAAAGGCAGACACACTGACTCCTATTTCACCAAGATGAAAGAAACGGTATCACGCCACCTAAGAAGATCGATCGTCGGCCACCACGTGATGTAGCGACTCCACCTCTACGATCTGCATCACCAGCGCAACCATTTTACCGACCACCTATACTTCAGAATAGGCCACCTCAAAGAGCTATGACAGCGTAACCAAACCATCCTCAACAAGCCCATGTGCATGCACTTACAGCTGAAGCACCTGAGTCAACAACTGCAGCGCCTTTAACCTTTGAGGTCACTGCTCACATTCAAGGTACACCTGTATTCCTATTGGCAGACACTGAGTCTATTGAACCAATTCGTATGAAAGAATAGGCCTAACAATGGATTACTATCCTCATTATAAAAATAATAATAATATGGTAACTAGAGGGGACAAATATGTTGTAAATAATAGAAAGGTCAAAATGGAAAATTTCTACAATTGCAAGTTGCTAATAGGTTGGTCATATCTTTTAGAAATTCTTATATTCATACTAGGAATTATCCTGTGATTAAATTTGATTATACTAAAGATATATATATATATATATGTTGTTTTTGTACAATTAAATTAGAACCCTCGAGTAGGATTGAGTTTCATAGTTTAATACTCTGTAAGATCATGTTAGAGGCGGACCACAGTAAGGTTATAAGTTTCTTATTTCCCTTGAAAATTCAAGGTTCATACCGCGTCGAGGAGATGTCCCTTTCTTTCCCTTCCCACGGCTTTATGTTGCTAGCATTCCAAACTTCTACAATATTTTAGGACTCTCGACTCTTCCCTACCTCCCGAAGTTAATAAAACCAAAGTGCAAATCTGCTCATAACCCCCTAGCCATATGATTGAAATAGCAACCTACAACTACAATATTAGGAGATTGAAAACCCTTCTAGTATAGTCTTTTAACTATGAGCACCAGGAAAAAACTTTTATCCACCAAGTTAAACATAGGTTAAACAAGAACTCTCGTTGAACAAGATCCAAAGGACAACCTTATAGACATGAGGCTTGAACTTCCTAGCGAATTATAATACTCCTTAAATACTTTAGGATGATTCGATTTCAAAATTTTAGAACCATATCCGTATGAGGCATTCGCGGCTTAACTCAATTCTCAATCCTGGGTGATTACCAAAGGACTCACTGCTTGACCGAGCAGAAGACCAGGATCCATCAGGATTATGAAGGGATACAATGTGTTGTCTGCCCTGGTCAGGCGGGCAATCGACGTATCGGGTTCGAGCCTACCACAACTGACTTTCCGTATTAACCCAATTATAAATGGTAGAATATACCACCCTTAGATAACCTTTAACATCAGACACTTAGCACGATAATAATGACTTGGACATTTATCTTCAAACCTCAAAGGTAGACACTTTTAAGGGGGGTAGACTGATATGAGCTAGGCTAGTGTGGCTATTATATACCCTAACACATATATAAACCTGAAACCAACAGAACTAACCTGAAAACCTTTACTTATTACCTTTAGACAATTTCGGGGATGAAATTTTTCTTTAAGGGAGGTAGATTGTAACGTCCCGAAAAAATTTGTATAAAGACCCGAGTACCACCTCAGGTAGAAATCACTTAGGACCAAATCCTTTAAAAATTAGATGAGGATTAACTAGTGTTAAACTAGATTACATGGGAAATTAGCACTAATCACTTTAAATATGATCTGCAAGACCTAAAACTTGTAGAATCATCGACGCTACATTACCCTGAAATCTAGGATCAATCTCATTACCCAGTTGCTCTCGGGAGCACATTGAAACTCCGTATCGGACCTGGACCGCACGTCGAAAGTCCGGTTACTACAAAATTATATAATTAAGACCACCTTGCTGGAATTGACAACCACCTCAGAAATCAAGTCTAGATAGTGTCCCGAAGCTATTCGCTTGAGCCCGGAGTGAAGTGTGTGAGAAATGGGGATATTTTAGAAATAAAAATCTAAATTTAAGTAATCTGAGACTTGTTACTTGCTGGCCGAATATAAGGATTCAAACCGTCAAAATCTGACCCAATTACAGCCTCGGATTAGGAGAAATTTCCCACACATGTTTGTACACTTGTGGCCCTGATCGAGTACCGATGACCGTTAAACTAAAACTGGTCCACCACAATCGATCTGTAAATCCGATCAGACCGAAAACTTGACTCGACCTAAATCCAATGCCAGTGAGCTTAAGTCCGACCTTAGGCCCAAGGGGGGGCTCCGGAAGTGCTCCGTTGAGCTGAAACAGATGCTCTTTGGACATAACCTAAGTATACCTTGACCATGGGGTCATTCCCATCAGTTTTAGGCCTATATAAGGGCTTGAAACCCTCACTCTCTCATCCCATACGAATTTGGGAAACCCTAGGAGAGAGAAGAGAGAAAAGAGAGAGAGTGTGAGGGAGAGTTGGAGTTCATCCCTAGGATTCAATCCCATCACTCCACGTGCCTTACTACCACTTTCGTACCACTCTACCGGCGCTACCGATCCCATTCTTAGGTAAGAAAATCTAACCCTAATCTATTCTAGGGTTTCAAATAGTTGAAATGATGAAATAGCTAACCTAGTTCATGCTATAGGTTGTCCTCCTGCCGGTGACAAAGACTACGTGTTTAAAATGAATCTGTTACACATTTACCGGCGTAAGGTGCAGACTATAGACGTATAGGTTATGGTTTTCAAGGATTTCAATGTCAGTTAATGATTTATTCTTGACGTGGATGCTATTTCACATGCAAAATACGATATTTGTTTTGCGTTTCAGTTATATACGAACTATGTGGAGTTTAGCGTATTCTTTGTATTTGGAGAAAATACTGTATACATATGAAATTTGAAAATGTGTTTGCCATGATTAACTGCCATCTATGTATGCTAGATGTATGTATAATAACTCCTGGGGAAAAGGATTAGCCCTAATACATGTTATATCAACATACGTTGTGTATGTTATTATGTGTAGCTTAAGTGTTTGTGAAAATGACTGAATGAGTATAGAATTTGCATTCGTGCTCGCTATAACTAATTGTCGTGGATATATGATTGTCGTATAGGCGACAACCCTTTGACGAAAGGATTTGCCCTTATATGTATGATAACTAATATATAATATGTATGATGGAGGGTATAGTCTAAGTGTTTGTTGAAATGACTGAATGAATATGAAATCATGATTTGTGCCTACCGTGGCTATGGGATGCAAGTATATGATGATTGTGTATGTGACAACTCCTCGTCGGAAGGATTTGTCCAAGTACATGTTAAAAATCGGTATATGTCATGTAGGTTGATAGGTGTAGTATAAGCATTTGCTAAATGTTTGTATGAGTAAGTATTTGGTGAATTGTACTGTATATGGGTGTTGAGATAGGATTCTCAACTACCTTAGGGATGTGTATGATTTCCTCTATACAAGTTGTTTAGTTTCTTCGCTTTACTTGTGAAAGGCATGTGTATGGATTCTTGTTTATGTTGCATCTTATAACATGCTTGATAATATGATTGGACTACTTGGTTACTTCTGTTCTGACTGCTCCACATACTTTTTGGTTAAGGTTGAATGTGTATGGTGCTATGCTATGGTCCAGAAAATCGGTAACAGGCTTTGAGTTTGTGGCTGAGATTCACTCACCATGTAGGACGTGTTTGACGAACCCGAGCCGTACTAGAGTTGTCGGTAGTAGTTAGGCCACACAGAGTGTTTGCGCACTTCATGTCGATCAACTCGATGTGCGCTCGTGCTAGTCGATCTCGTCAAGTAACCCGATTGACCCGATGTATGTTCACCATGTGTGGACGCTACTGCTTGAACCTAAGGTACCAAACTCACCTGTGAAAATCCCGTTAACCTTGGTACCTCGATCCGCTAAGACTCATGAGCCAGACATGGTGGTATGGGACACCGTGGTCGAGCTGTCGGCCTACGCTGGGGCAACGAGCCTCCCCGTAGTGACCAGTGAGCAACCCAAACTCGTGAGCCGAATACGGTGGTATGAGACACTATATTCGAGCTGTCAGTCTCCATTGGTACAGCCTGGCTGTGGTCCCCAGTCTGGTTGGCAACGAGCTTTCGAAAATAGACTGCCAGTTAGTAGGGTATTGGTGGAGTGACCTCGAGTACAAAATAGGCCAACCCCGGCACAGCCTGGCTGTGGTCCCCAGTCGGGTTGGCGACGAGCCTTCGAAAATAGACTGTCAGTTGGTAGGATGTTGGTGGTAGTGACCTGAACTTACCTATCGTATGTGATTAACTAGGATTGACGACCCTAGATAGATCATTGTTTGGGAATTGATATAAGGGAGGTACCTTAGTTTTTCAATCCTGCTGTATGAAAAGGATTAATAAAAACTTAGTAATCACGCTCATAACATCGCACTGCATATGCCCTGGGTTGAAGAGCACAGAGGGAAGAAAGTATGTCGCGACCGTAAGATGGTGCCGCACGAGGGAGTGTAGGTGAGGGCATACATCATTATTCATATCATTCTTGCATTATATAAGAGTATTCAGGGATGTTTGATTTTACCGCTTTATCATTACTGCTTGACTGAATTGATAACATATTAACCTTTGCTGTATAGTTCCACTGAGTTGATCACTCACTTCCACGTTATGGGACGATGTTTTAAACACCAACCAGACTCTGTCTTGATTGCAGATGACGATGCGACTCCTGAGGCGGAGCCTAACTTCGAGGACGACGATGAGGCATTCTCCTACATGCAGTTTTCAGGCAGGTCTATGTAAACCATGTTCTGATCGACGGGGTTACAGCAATGTTGATTAGACACCATCACACATGTTATTTTGTACTTTTAGAGCACCCATGTATATTCTTTTTATTCATTTTTGGAGTATACATGTATATATATAACTTGGTAACATGTTCATACTCTGGAGACTTATAATAGTTTATATATTTTATATATCTATCACAGTCTTTCGCTTGCCTAATTTAATCATCTCTGGAGTATGATATGCTGTTTTGGTGTAATCTCACTCATGTTTAATGCACTAACACAGATAACATTCAATCATAAGCATATATGTTGCATAAGTGATGTTTTGGAACTCGGGAGTTGAGTTGCTACTCGACCCCCGATTTTTAGGGCATTACAATGACATTCACGCATGACATGTGAGCTTTTCCAAGTGCTTAATGTGAGCCACATTCTGTTCAAGTTACTGTTAGATCAGTTGAATGACTAGAGTTGTACATTTGAGTCAGTTTGGACACTCTTATTTTACATAAGGCTTTTCTAGAATTTTTATTCCTCCTCGGACATACCCCGGGTATTTTTTCAAGAGGTCGTCCTTCGGCGCACTCACCTTCATGGCCTTTTCCAGGTAGTCTACCTACCACAAGCAGTCTTTTATTTTAACAGCTGGATTGCATAACCAGATCTGTGACTTGAACATGCATCCATACATTCATGTAAATACATATGTAGTGTATTTCCATATGATTTAGAATTATTAATCTATTTTGGATTGATGTGTTATGGTGGAATCGATGAGGGAAATTCCCACTGAGTTTTCACTCACCCCATAGTACGGTTGCACCAAATAGACGCAGGTATGACAGAGAAAAATGGTGTCTATGACGTCACTCCTAGCATAGCAGAAAAGGAGTACGGAGAGGAGGGCCAGTATGATGATGTAGCCGAGCCGCAGGAGCTCCACTAAGTACTTAGGATTTACTGCTTTCATTTCATGCTTTCAGACATTATTTTAGTTTTGGCTTGCTCTGAGATTTGTAATTAAAAATCCCTTGCTATGGGATCTAGTGTTACTTGCTTTACTTCATACTTTCATTCACGCATGTTGAACTCCTTTGGTTAGTTTATACCATGGTTATACCTTGTTACTATGAATTGTGTCGATAGATAGATGAATGGTAGTTTCATTTCTTAACGTAACCCTCGGGTTCTCCTACTCGGGTGAGCATCCTCGGGTTTCGAGAACCAGGGTGTTACAACAACCCAAGCCCACATGAGAGGCTTCAGTATAGACGATGTACTTGACCCCTTGCTCAGGTAACACGAGTACAGCTGCTGACATCAGTTTATTTTTTAACCCTTGGAAGGCCGCTTCCGCTTTCTCATTCCAGGCAAACTTGAGGTCTTTCCATGTAAGCTGGCATAGTGGCCGGGCTATTTTAGAAAAATCCTTAATGAATCTTCGATAATAGCCTGCGAGACCGAGGAAACTTCTCACTTCCGTAATTGACTTTAGTTGCTTCCAATCTTGTACGACTGTCACCTTGGCAAGATCCACGGATATTCCTTCCTTGAACACCACATGTCCTAAAAATTTGACCTCCCTGTTCCTAAATTCAATTTGGAACGAAACAGTCCCCGGCAACGGCGCCAAAAACTTGTTGTTGTATTTAAACCAACATGATTTAAATGATATTTAAACTCACAAGTATACGAATCAGATGCAGATATGGTGCGTATTACGAGATCGTTCCCATGAAGACTAATCGTCACAACTCAAATCTATGACTCTCCTTAACTAATCCAACAAATAATGAACTAAACTACTAAGCACAATTTTAGGAAAAAAAAAAATTAAGAACAGAGAAGAAAATTCAATCAGAGAAAGAGCACTAGGACTTTCGAATCCACCCCTAATTATCCTAACCCTTGTTTTGTCTGTTGATTCACCTTGATCTAGATTGATACCACTTATATAGAGAAAGCACAATCTGTGTCCTTAATCGGGCATACAGACTGTCTAATTCATTTAAGCAATGCCATGAATGACATATCCCATGTCCTTGGTCGGGTACATGGAATGTACATTCATTAAAGCACCCTGTTTCTTTCTCTCTAGGAAACCTGTTCTTAATCAGACCCAAGCACCTGTAATAAGCATCCAAACAACATCCATATATATACTTTGGTCAAGTTCATAGATGGAGAAGTATAGAATTTAAACCAATCAAGCCCACTTAGAGAAAGAAACAAATTAATTAATATTCAAAGTAAATCAACCAATACAAGAGCTAATCAAATTAGGGGCTTCATCTCAGCCCTAGCTGAGAGATTAGTGACCCATAAAATCCATTAAAAAGATGGAATAAAATTCATAAAAATAAAACACCAAACCAATCGATCTCTCTCTTCTTTCTTCTCTTTCTTCTCTTTCTTCTCTCTCTTGCTCTAGATCTCAAATTCCCTATTTCTGAATGATTTTCCCACGCCCATAATTCCTCTTTTATAGCTGCTGGAGAGCTGGGGTCGGTGGCAGAGTCGTAGAAGGACATGAAGTGTAAATTTTTGCAGCCGTGATCGGTGGGCCCCATAGAAGTATTTTCTGGAAAATCCACCCCGTCCATTGGATTCAGGACGAAATTTCAGTTAAGAATGGGTGGTTTTGAACGTCCATTAACGCGGCCCAGAGAAGAAATCACAACAAAATTAGTTTTGAATGTCACAAGACCGCCTATTTGTGGCCTCTGTATCACGCACGTATGCACGCATGAGAGCAGAATATCAGCATGGTTTTGAAGCTCTCGAACCACTGTACAAGATGGACGGATCAGATCTTCCGTACGGTTAACGGGTGGGGTCCACAAACAGCAGCAAAAACGGACAGCGGTCATCCGTTACGCGGACACGAAACCCGCTGCTGTTGTGATGGTGGGATCCACATACTTGGTATTCTAGAAATCCACTCCGTTTATTGGATGGAGGATGAAAAAATGGTTGGGAATGCCCAATTTCGAGTTAGATTTGTGGTGGCCCACAGAGTTTTGAACTCACCGTCCGTTTTACCATTGAACGATTGAAAAACTAATATTCATTGTACTTTCCATTTCCGTCACCTTGGCGTGGATTATGGTTGCCCCAGGAAGCGGATGGACGGTTTGGATTGTCCATTTGGACAATAGGTGGGGTCCATAACTGCGAACCGGCGGGTCGATTTCGCAGACGCTGGAACGGCAGGAGCCGTTTTGAATTTTGAGAGAGGAAGAGAGTGCGGTCGCGCTGCGCCCGATCGCCACTCAACCCAAAGGTCTGCGACTAGACTTCTTGTGAATGGTATACACTCACCACATATGGGGCCCAATGTAATGTTTGTGTGAAATCTGCACCGTCCATCCTTTTCTTCATATTATTTCAACCGCCAAAACCAAATTTGAGGCAGTTCCAAATATCAGGTGGGTCTAGAATCGATGGTTTGTGGGCTGATTTGTCAGTTGGCCCACAAACCGAGATCTTTATTAGATGAAATTTAATATGTACGGTTAATTTATGGCCCTCATCCCATGTATGAAGTTTTAAACTGATCGGATGGCGGGAACCATGTGATCTTGCATTCTGGACCCTTTTCAGGCCTCTTTAAACGTGAACGGCTTGATTTCTTCAGGTCCCTAGCATGTAAATTCTTCAATCTTGATCCTTTGAAGTCCATCCCGTGTTCTGGCGACATTGGATCATCAAATCCATGCTTTTCACATCAATTTTCAATCAACGCTCCTGATTTCATCACGTAACAAAAATACAATTAAAATATGAAGTTAAGCGTTATCATGCTTGTAAAATCAGGCAATAGTCGGGGTCTAAGATGCAATATTCGACCCTCATCACTCCCCCTTCCAGAAGTCGCATTTCCTAAATTGTGCAAACAACCGATTTTTCTTAAGGGTTTCAAGGACCGCTCTTAAATGTTCTTCATGCTTTTCACGACTCTTTGAATACACCAATATGTCATCGATGAATATGATGACAAATTTGTATAAGAACGGTCTGATGATTCTATTCATGAGATCTATGAACACCATTGGAGCATTAGTGAGCCCAAACAGCACGACTAGGAACTCATAGTGGCCAAAAAAGGTTCTAAAGGTTATTTTCTACACATCCTCGTCCTTGACTCGCAGCTGATGGTACCCTGATTGTAAATCGATTTTTGAGAAGTATTGAGCACTCCTCAGCTGGTTGAACAAGTCATCAATTCTGGGCAACGAGTATTTGTTCTAAATCGTTACTTGGTTCAATCTCCTGTAATTTATGCACAATTGTAATGAGCCGTCCTTCTTTTTCACAAATAGGACCGGGGCTCCCCACGACGAGACACTGGGTCGGATAAACCCTGACTCTAACAGATTGTCGATTTGCGTCCTAAGCTCTTCCATCTCACATGGGGGCATCGGTAAGTCAGTAAGGAAATGGGTGTGGCATCAGGAGTTAGATTGATCGTGAAGTCTATCTCACGTCGAAGAGGAAGTCCAGGTATGGCCTTAAACACATCCCAAAAATCTTGGACAACGGGGGTGCATGTTATCGAGGGTCCATCATAACCCTCCTCTAATGACGCATAACACAAAATTCTACGATTGTGGCTGACCTGGACCGAGAATGTGTAGGAGGCGCCTTCACCTTGTATATCTTCACCGATAGAGTGTCACAGTCGTTTCCACCTTCATCACAGTCAACCAGTCCATGCCTAGGATGATGTCGTAATGGAAGATCTTAGTCACTATCAAGTCCACGAACACTACCTTACATCCCAAGTCTATGGGGCAATTACGACATATCTTTGTTGCTTCTGAGTAAGTACCAACAGAGGCAATGATCTTTACCCCTACGAAGGGGGCAGGTCGTAGCCCTAGACGCTTGACCGTTGCATGCGATATGAGTGAAGTAGTGGATCCAGTATCCACTAAAAGAAATATGGGAGTACATTGTATGTGGGTTGTCACCTCAAAGGCCGTAGGAGTGGGGGTGACTACATCTTGGCCCTCGGCCGCTAATGCATGAACTCGACCTTGCTGCAGATGGTTCGGTCATTGTATAGCCCATTGGGGCGGCCTAACTTGAGGTAGAGGAGGGCGACAGAATTACTGGTTCGGTCCTATCGCCTTCAGCGGAGGAATCTGCAGCGCTTGTTGTGGGTGCCTGTTGATACATTGAGGGGGCATAATGTAATACCCCATACCTTTCAGTACTCGGGTGTTACCACATAACCTAACTCAATATGAACGCTAACCTAGCTTACCTGAACAATCGCCCTCAATCCCTCCATCTTGACCATTTGACTTTGACAATGACTACAAGACCTTTAAGAGTTTAGTTCAATCGGGCCTGGATCCCTAATGACCTTCCAACCATCTGATTTTGGGCTATGACTACTCACTACACAGTCGTAAGAATTGAGATTGATCTTCTCATTTAACCACCTCAAAATGAGTACATTGACCCTGTACTTAAATAAATAAATAATCTTATTTTTAGAACATTGACCATGAAGATATTTCGGCGTACCCCTACTTAGTATAAATAAATCATATAATGTAAATTTAAAGATCAAAGTCGCGAGATCCACTGTTCATCGTGTCCATCACACCTCATCTATCAAATTATCCATTAATCATGCAACTTGACCATCTGATTATGAGGATAACCCTTAAGGATCTATTTAAATTAGACTAAAAGCCCTAAGAACTATTGATGGTCAGACTTAAATTCAATCTGGCCATATGATCAACGAGAATCCACAATCAGACACCAAGGCCTAAAAGTATGGCCCATCTGACCCTTTTGATCAGCCACATGTCTAATCCCCCACCCTAGTTGACACTGTTAAACAATGGGTGGACTGGATTTACTGAAATACCCTTGTGGGCCCCACAAACACCTTGTTAGGCATGAAAACGTCAAGTTGTAGGGCCCAACTGAGAATTGGATCTGCCTGATAATTGGGCAAAGGCCATGACAGGGCCCACCATGTAGAATGGACGGAGTGGATTTTCCACAAATGTCGCGGTGGACCCCACATATGCATCGCATGTGCACCTCAGGGGAGCACTCGAGGTGCACCGGACCACCAAGCTCGGACAAACTGAGCGCTGACTGCATTTTCCCGCAAATGGGAAAATCTCCCTCTCTCTCTCTCTCTCCTGTTTCTCTGCCAACGAACGGACAACGTTCATGTTTTTGATCGGTGGCCCACCAACGGGGCCCATATTCATGATCTGAACCGTCCATTGGATAGAAGACCCACGTGCGACCAAAACCTAAAAGGTTTTGTACTATCCCACACGTGTACAGGCACACGATTTTTTACGTAAACGGGACCTACACGCATGCCGTTTCCAAAAGTGGAAACTGTTGCCACTCTAACTCAGCAATTCGTGTGCTCTCACCCCTCTCCAATCTCGACCATCCATTTCAAACAAATCCCAGCCATTCAAGGGCTCTCCACGTGGGAGAGGGTTTTCGCCCACGGGAAAAACCAAAACAACTGCCGGTTTGAGATAATAGCGGTATTTTGGAGTCAGTCCTACCAGAACAAATCCGGACCATTGGCTGTCGATCCTACGGTTCTAACACATGAGGGTAAAGGAATAAAAGGGCTGGGATCGAGCTCAACAAACCCTAGCACCATTTCATGCCGCAGGAGAAAATCAGAGAGAGAAAGTAGCCGTTTCCTTTTATCTCTAAACCCACCACCCAAACGCCCATGGAGCTTCGAAATCTCTCCTCTGCAAGCTTCATGGCATCCATTCGAACCCTCTCACGCTCTCAGATTGGAGGAAGGAGCTATGGGAGAGAATCCGCCATGAAAAGATGGGTCATCTTCCTCGTCTGAAGCCGAGCTGAGTTCGGTCAGCTCAAGACCGCATGAAATGTTAGAAGGAAAGAAGAATGAAAGAGAGAACAAGAGAGAAAAGAAAGAGAGAAGCAGAAAGAGTGGTGCAACTGTTGCACCGCACCAACACAACCATTTGCACTCAAACCAACCTTAGCTTGGGCCGAGTCAGGCCGGGCTTAGCCTGCACTGCTGGAGCTCCAGCACACGCACACACACAAAGAAAGAAGAAGGAGAGAAAACAAAAAAAAAGAAGAAGAAAAGAGAGAGGGAGACTGCGCTGGGTGGCAACCATTAGAACCAAGCCAACTCAGCTGTCGTTGCGGGCAGTCCAGGTAATGTCCAAACCCCCTTATCCTTCTGTCTTCACCTAGCCATGATTGATGGACCATTATCGAAATCAGGCTCTATCTGGGCTGAAACAGGCCTCCAAATAGACCTCTATCTGTACCAAAGATGGTCTCCAACTAAGCAGTGATTTGAACTGATTTCGGCCACAAAATTTGGGCAGAGAACGAGCTTGGTGCTGGACCGTGCAGTAGGCCACGTACGGCCTTCCTAGCAGGGCTGAAACCAGCTATACACTGGGCCGAAAGCTGAGCTGAAATAGGCCTCACCTGGGCCACAAATCTAAGTTGAAATCAGGTTTTAACTAGGCCGCAAAGGCGAACCAAGAATGGTCTCCAAATGAGCCTTGTTCCGAGATGAAAACGAACATTAGGAGGAGCTGAAGTCAAGGCCTTAGCTGGGCCCTGCAACGGACTGAAATCGGCCTTTCTGATGGGCTGTCATCTGAGCTGAAATCAGCCCAAGATCAAGCCAGTGATCAGACAGTAGGCATGTGCAAACCCAAGCCTTGTGCGCTGGAAGTGGGCCTCACCCTCATCACGGTGGGCCTAACAGCCCAGCCCAATCTCTGGGCATGCAAAGTATATAACGACTAGGCCCAGTTAGGCCCAACTCGGGTTACATATGGGTAGCTAGGTTTTGGGAGGTTTCAGGCCCAGTCTAGGCCTCATTTATTGGGCCATGGCTGTTGGGCCTGATCGCCCTAATACAGGCCCAGTTTCTACTTGGTTGGGTCCCCATAATCCCCACCTACTTGTAGTGGCCTAAAGACATAGTGGGTCACTCCATGACAGTAATGCAGGTGACATGGAGTGTACGAAAGTGGGTCTCATTGTTATTGGATGAAAGAAAAACCCGAGTTGAATTAGGCCTAGATAGCTATGAGCTCAAGTCCACTGGATTGGATCTGTATAAGCCGAACTAAGCTTGTAAATACACGAGCTGGTTGCAATCATCCTTGTTACTGTTACCATCGTCGTTAAGATTATTAATATTATATATGAATAGCCATTAGCCATATTGGCATGGTGTCCATCACTTGAAAATATTATCTTTAATAATAAGTTATACTATTTTATTACAATTCTAATACTAATTATTACTAGGGTCACAAATAATAATTGTATCATTAAAGTTAAATTATAACTAACTATATTTCTATTATATTGTATTTAAGTTGCACATACATCATAAGTTCTACTCCTAGAATTAAACCCTAGGATGTAAACCCTAAAGTATACAACTAAAACCCTAAAGGGTAACCCTAGGCGATGATCTTAAACCCTAGGTGGTATGCAGAATTTGGATCTAATTGTACAAGTTCCTGATTTATTATAAGGATTGGTTCAAAGGAAACACGCATTCTCTAGCAACACTGGTAGGCAGTTCAAAGTATAAGGTGATGATTCTTCCCCTTAAGCTTTTCATCTTCTCATTAGCTTAAGTTATAGTTTTTATGTAAATTCATAATTGCTATCTTCCTTTTATAATTACATGTGTTAGCTGATGAAAATTGAATTACTGTATTACATGCTTTATGATTATCCTATATAACTGTTCATGCTTGTGGATTTCTTTTTTGTGGATTGCTTATGAAACTTAAACTGATACATTAGTGGGAAATTCCCACATATGAATGTACACCCATACTTGGGATGTAACTTGACTAGTTGTGATTGTAATGGACCTTCAACTTGATGGTTATTGAGTGTGGTCTAGATGGATCATTGATGTGGGCCTACCATCCAAAGTTGTTGTGTCCACTGGTTTTTAAGGATGGTCTTTTATCGCATGGATCTGATACTCGCCCTATGTGGCTTTGTTCTAGTATTTTCCCTATATGAGTTGAATGTTTTATACTGTACAACCATGTGATGGTAAGCCCCATATATTGTAATATGATTGGCCACTAGTCGATGGGTTTCCATTAAACATCCTAAAATGGTAATCTCATGGGCCGGGGATGGTGGTCATGGGACACTATGCCCGTGTCGTCGGCCTACACTAGGCCATGTGCTCCTCGTAGTGACCGTGAGCTTATTTAAATTGGCTGGTTGTAATTGGACTAATAATGGGTTGGTTAATCATGCATGCATAGCACAGACCAGTATCTATTGTTGTTGTACGTGACTTATAGATTTGCCTGTCTAGATGTTTTACCCGAGGCAAAACCATCATCTATTGTTGTCGTACATTACTGTCATACGTAACGTACAGATTCGCCTGTCTGGATGTTTTACCCGAAGCACCAACCACCACTGTTGTTATCGTACATATTTGTCTGTCTGGATGTTTTACCTGAGGCACAGACCGTCTGGATGTCTTACCCGAGTCGATGACTGCATGAGTGACGACCCCAATATCCATCTGAATGTCTTACCAGGGACAACATTTGCATTTACGAATCCATGCATATAATAAGACTTCATCTACTCTGTTTTGGTTGTCTGGATGTTTTATACTATTTCTTACCTAATGCGGCGGTGTGTAATCTTGAGGGGAGTTCACACTGAGTTGGCCACTCATCCATCAAATATATAACCGTACAGGTAGCACAGGTAGCACAGGTGGCCCAGGTGAAATTCATGTTTATATTAATGAGGAGCAAGTTACAATTGACAGGGACGCATGATTGTGATTGTTAAGAGTTGCTACATGATTTCATATCTCAAATTTGTTGTAATTTACTTTATTTCATGTGTAATATTATTTCATTTTGTAATTGTAAGAATGGGGACATTGGTTTGTATAAGTCATTATGGGCACTCTCTTGTATATTCTAAATGAAATTTGAAATTTTTTCTTATGTATATTTGTCTATTCTACAGTCATCTGCTTACCCTGATGAAGGAAAAAAAAAATAAAGATGGAATTTGGTTCCCTAATAGTTAACACTCGGGTTTTTGGGAAACGGGTCATGTACTCGGGTCCTAAAGATTTGAGACGTTACACATAAAGCCATGGTCCCTCATCCTTGAAAAACAGAAGGGCTCCGAGTGGCCCACCCTCTTGCAGTACTCACATATGCGGTTAGGCCGTGCGGAAGGAGTCAGAGTGACTGCCAGCCTAGGAGGAGAATTTGGGTGCGACCTCTTCCCGGTGAAGGATGGGAACGGTCCTTCAGTCCTGCTTCGCGGGCCTAACTGTAAACGGGTTCGTGAGACTCGCTCCTCGTCTTGTTCTGCTCATATTGACATCTCTATCAGTTTGGCATAAGTTCTGATGTTTGCACAACACATCTTTGAGCGAATGCCGCTCCTCAAACCCTCAGTAAATCGCCGCATTTTAATCGCCTCGTCGGCAACTATTTGTGAAGTATAGCGCGACAATTCGGTGAAGCGATTTTCGTATTGCGCCACGGACATTCCTCCCTGTTGGAGGTGTATGAATTCATTCTCCCTCTCATGTCAGTATGTCTACGGGAGTATTTCTGATTGAAGCGGGCCTCAAATGCTTCCCATGTCCATACATGGTTCTCCGAGAGGGTCCGAAGAACACTTTCCCACCACAAATCTACCTCCTTCTCAAAGAGGTAAGAGAGGAGTTTGACACTCTCCACTTTAGAACAGTGGAAAGGCCAAAGTAGCTTGGTGACTCGGTTGAGCCAGTATTCCGCTTCCTCTGGGCGATGGGTGCCAGCAAAAGTAGCTGGCCTAAACCTTTAGAACCACTCAAATAAGTTGCTCATGGTGGTTGTCGGCGCAGCCATGACGGATTGCTCTGGTTGTTGCACACCCATGTTATAGGCCATGACTCCCATCATCGTGGCTAGCATTTGTTGTTGTTGTTGTTGCATAAGAAGCAACATCTGACCCATTTAGTCCATAGCTAGCATTGGGGAAGGTGCGAATGTTGTGGCTTGTGTTGGCGGCACATCCGGGACCGCATCTTGGGTAGTACTACCCGTGTTGTGGGATCCGGTCGCCCTTTGAGGGCCTGGTTGATCATCGGGAATTTGGTCCCTCTTGACGAGGCCGCCGTGAGGTAGGCGAATAAAGTGACCATCACCTCGAAAGCGCATTTCCTGGAAAGACGGTCCTCAAAGGGTTAAACAATAGGACATTGTCCATACAAAGATCATGCGTAGATATACAAGGCCTATAAATTCCATTCGTGAGCATGGGCAACTTTACATACAATCATTTACAAGGTGACAAGAGAAATCAAGGCAACCCATGCATTCATATTAAATTCCAAAATGCTATTAGAATGGCCGGTTACACCCTACAGAATGGATTACATGTGCTACTAGACATCCCAAACATAAAGAAAATACAATCTAATCGAAGCGAAAGTTCTAACTATCCTTCAATACATGGAAATAGTCCAAACTGACTCAAAACAACTACTAATTATTAGTAAAGTTAAGCTACTATTCTTCTGGGTCGGACGAGGACGGGGGTGCTTCCTCCCCTTTGCTGCAGTAAATCAATGTCTTTATAGCTCGATATATCTTCTTATTCCATTTCTCTTGCTCTGCATGGTGCCTTGCTTGGGTTTCCTCCATCTTAGTCATTCTAGCGTCGAGCACATCCAAATGCTCATGTATGCTTGGAGCGATAAGCGATCCACCACCGACTTCTTCGGCTTCCTCAGTTTGTTCGACCCCCTCATCTTCATCCTCATCCTTATTTTCATCCTCGTCACTTTCATCGCCTTCTTCTTCTTCTTCGTCGGCATCCCCAAACTCCTCAATGTGGGCTTATCGCTATTTGGGGCCTATCCCCATATTATTTAACATGTCATCGCCCAATAGCTGCGTCGGTATAAAATTTCCATCCGATTTGCCTACACTGTATTGACGGGCCAATCGACAGACCAAGTGACCAAATGGGAGGCATGCATTCTTCCAAGTCACCCTTGCGGCCCTCACGGTTTGATGGAGTACTACGCTGGGGATGCACACATCAGCTCCCTGTCCCACTTGATATAAAAAACTCTACCATGTAGCGGGAGCACTCAGTATGGTTCTTCAGCCTCGGGTACACATTATGGGTGCAAATGCGGTGAAGTACTCGGTACTCTAGGGTCAAGTTGGACGAGTTCAGGCTGACCTCTCGCCTCCATCAAGTAACCTATCCACACAAAAAGCGAGTTCGCTCATCGCTGGCTCGACTCATATCCAAAATTTCCTCATCAATCTATACCTCCCCTAATGGCACTCCAAGTACGTCAGAAATGTCCTCCACCCTAAAGTGGAACCTCTTACTACCTACTATAATATTAATGCCCGATAGCTTGAATTTAAGGTTTCTGATTCGGGTGTAGAAAGCCCTGGCTTGTCCCTCATCGGCCTAGGAACCACCATAGAATATGGGACCCCATTCCTTTTCCATGAGCCGATTGAGTAAAGCGAAATTTTTGAGTAGATGCTCCTCCACGGAGGCCTCAAAGGCGACATTGCGCTCACGGAAATTTCCTACATCTTCAATAGGTGGTTGGGAAGCTTGAGTTGCGAGCCCTCTTTGGGAGTCGTTTCTTCGCTTAGATCGGACTTCCGAGCTTGCCTTCCCTTTTGGATCGGCCACCTTCTTACTACGCCTTTCTTAGCTCGGTCCCTACTCGGCGGGAGCCAGTCTTTTCTTCCCCATAAGGGATAGGAGAATCAGAAGGGAGAAGAAAGAGGCAATGGTCGACAAGAAAATGAAGAAGGGTTTTGAGGAAAGGATGGATGGTGTGTGGGAAATCTAGGTGGATCCTTAGAGGAAAGATCCTAGGAAGGGTTTTGAGAATGGCTTGAGAATGGGTCTAGGGATGGGTTTGGAAAATGAAATTTGGAAATGGGTTTGAGAATGTATTTGATAAAATTAGTTAAGAATGGGTTTTTAGGAAAATGGGTTAGATGTGGATGTTAATGGATGGGTTTGGATTGGAGATGAGGAAGAAGAGGTGGGTTAGTTGAAGGAAAGACTTTGAGAATGGGTTTGAAGAAATGGGAAATGAAGAAGGATTAGAAAATGAGGTGTCAAGAAGGGTTTTGGAGAAAGGTGGAGTGAGATGGGTAATGTGAAGAAGAAGATGATAGATTTGAGATTTGGGTTTGAGAATGGGGAAGGGAGAGACTTTCTAAGGGTTTTAAAAGGGGTGGAGTGCAATGAGTGGTGGAAATGGGTTTAATGGACTCTAAATAGTCCCAAGTAGTAAGGAGAGTGGGCCCCACTTGTGTTTGCAAAGTAACGAGAGGGGGCCACCCATTTTCGGTCCCGGGCGGGGTCCCGCCGAGTTGCTGGACGAGTGGGTGGGTCCCGGGGAGGCTCTGGACACCTGAACGGGGGCCACGCCGGTCGGGCGGGTTCCTGCCGAGCTGTTGGAAGGTTAGGCAGGGTCAGGCGGTCGGGTGGGGTCACGCGGGCGGGGTCAGGCAGTCAGGCGGGGCGTGCAGGCGGGATCCCACCGACCCTCTATACTCCGGGTGAGTCCACTTCATTTGAGATTTTTCGAGCGCCGGTAAGGCCCCCCAAGACGTCATATATGATTTTAGGGTAGGAGAAGCTGATCTATGCAATGAGCCTAGTTGTTTCATGAGATTCTTCTTGGTTAGTAGCCAACATCCAATTCTTCTACATTTTCACTATTTCCGGTAAATCTTTGTTCACCCCTAAGTCTTTATCCCCGAATGGGTTGGAACTATCAAGTTCGTTCCGATATTAGCTCATTTGGTCTAGGACGACGGTTTCAATTGTCCAATCATTCAGTTCCAAGTTGTTTCTATTAACGGGTTGAGGTACTGTAAGACTCTCAAACCGATTCCCTAGCATCACTACTCTCCCTCGTTGCTTAATCCTAACTCCTTGGAAGTCTTACCTTCTATCCAAGATTGTTGATTCAGGGCCTGGGATGGTTCCTAAAATTCTAAGTCTCTGTTACGTTTCTTATCATTTCAGTATTGCTGTTGTGTTTCCTCTCAAGTAAGCGAACGCGTTAGTGAGTTCATGGTCCACGGCCCAATTAATTCCAAACCATTGCTCTGATACCAATTTGTAACACCCTGAAAATTGGAGGTCGTGCATACTCTCGACTCCCAAGTTCCCGGGTATCACTTATAATTAATTTTACTATTTTATGTTCAATCATGTTTAATGAGCAGCAAAGAATTACTTAAAACATGATCACGACACAACTAGTCTACTGAAATAGAAGTAGCTAAATATATATATATATATAATATATATATATATATACACATGTCCAAAAAATATCAGTGGGACGCACAAGGCATTGCCGAGCAAAAATACCAAAAAATGATAAGTCCAAAAGAATATTTCACCGAGTCCAACACCCAACGATCCAAAATCCGTCTACTAGAACTATGGTAAACTGCCCATCAGCTGGAAGTAGGACAGCTCATCCTCCTCTTCGATGCTCGTGCCACACGGCTCGTTGAACTCATCACCACCTGCGGCTATTGAAGAGTCTGGTTGGTGTTTTAAAATACTGTCCTAGAGTGGGAGTGAGTGATCAACTCAGTGGGTGTTATTAATCTTAAGTTACAACAAGCATCAATTATATTAGGAATTTAATGAAGGGCATAACATTCACATGTCTCTAACTAGCCTTGTTAATGCATATGCATGAATTATGATATGATGCATGACCTCGCAACAACACTCCCTCGAGTGACTCCATCTAATGATCGCGTATGACCAACACTCCCTTATTGCGACCTCAACTGCCGAGTCTCCAACCTAACTAGTGCGATGCGATTGTGATAGTGTTAGCCGAGTTCTTAATTAATTTTGTTCATCCAGTAGATTTGGAAATCTAGTACACCCCACGTATTAGTGCCCTCAACTGGCTGCAAGGCTAAGATCCCTCAACGTGCAAGGCCAAGACCCCGCGATCCTTGATCTCGTCGGGTTCCCCATCTCCGACTTCAAGCACATGGGAGTGTTGAACAAAGGGATCGCTCGCGGTCACTATGGGGAGGCTCCTCAGCCCAGCGTAGGCTGATAGCTCGGATATAGTGTCCCATTCCATCATGCCCTGCTCTTAAGTCAGTGGATTGGTTTCAAATGATTACCAATGGGCTTCAATGGTTGAGTGGTGTTCCAGGTTCCATATAGGCGTGAGCAGAAAGGGTTAACAAATATGGTTGGTCAGTAAGTGGGCCAGACCGTATGAGTTTAGGAGAGTACGTGACGGACGACATCCGATACAAGCGACTCATGTAGTCCAACTACTGTCGCCCATTCGCATCCACCCAAATCCGTTGGTCCAGCCTCAGGATAGTCCTATCAACGGGACCACCTTCTCTCACCTCAGTTTTCTGACCAACCTAGGGATTTGATGGTATTTAATAGCACTTCAACAAATTAGGAAATATCATCTTATACAAGTGATGTCGTGTAATCATGCATTAAACATATAAATTCAGAATTCGCTATAAATGTAACTACTAACAACACTATGAAATAAATGTGCATGTGTGTTGTGTGGGTTAGTGAGGAAGCCAAGAATTTCATATATCTCACAATACAAAAATGTACAAGGGTTAATGCATCACACATTCTATAAGGAAACATTGTACAAGAATCAAATAAGACATGAACATGCAATCATCAAATTCATACCCAATCATGTGAGAGACAACAAACATTTCACAACCATTCCATGTTGATTGAGATGATCAAATGTGAGGTCTTTCCTAGGTTTTCTCTAGATTATCCAATACATCACCCACACATTCATAATCATTAGATTCATACTAAAATTGGTGTTAAGCCACCTAAGAGTAATAGTCCGCACCTATGGATTATTGAGATCTTGGGAAACAACTTAGGAGTGTCGAATTTGGGTTCGATTAGCCGGAATCCTGAGAAATGCATTTGCATGTTAAAATCACATGCGAACCCTCCCTCAACATAAGGGGTTTGCAAAAGGATGAGGGATTTACCTACCCAATCAGTGGAGAGTGGTTCTTCTGGTTGTGGGTGAGGGATTCCTTGAGGAGGAGGTAAGGAGTTGCAAGACTCGGACTATCTTAGGCCCCACTTCAACTATGATCCACCATCTCCCTTCTTCTCTCACACCTTGCTCTTTCTCTTCTCTTTTTACTCTCTCCTTTCTCCTTGGTTGTTGAAATAATGGTGGGAGTATGAGAGAAAGAGCCTTAGGGCTTTATTTCCTAGGTTTGGGCCCATTGGCTTTAAGTTTCAACAATTGCCCTTAATAGCCCTGTGGGGGGCCCTTTTTAGCTTTGTGGTAGCCTTGTCATCCCCTTGGCCATCGAATTAGGTGTGTAGGTGTATTATGGCCCAATGAAGGGTTTTGCAAAATTTGGGAGCGAACAGATGCGTGGTTTTATCGTATGGTCCGATCTATAAATGGCCCTCTGAGGTCCATTCAGGCCGTTGGGGTGGTTCTGATGACCCCTTGGCTATGAAATTTATAGGGTAGGTGTTCCATGGCCCAATGAAGAGCCGTGGGAAGTTTGGAGGCAAACGGACATGGGATTTTACCGTACGGGTCCGAATTGTGATCAACGATCACCGTTTCACGATTGGTTTCCAGATTTTGTGGACGGGCGTAGAAAAATATTTTAGGCCTTCACCGTAAATGTAAAAGAGATCCGACAGTTGTAAAGCCTAATATCTCAGTTTTATTTAAAAGTGCCAGATTTCAATTCTATCATTTGAGTCAAGGCTGAAGTGAGTTGTGTTTGGCAAGTGTCATTGGGACGGCGTGGATAATTAATTTCTAGGTATCTACCAAGTCCGTGGTCCGTGATTAACCACAAGCCCAGTGAGATCTGCGATTTTCCCAATTTTTAGGTTTTTTAGAACTTCCTTGGCCGTTGTACGGCCCGCACAAGCTGTTGCTAAGTACAAATAGGTTATCTGACTTGATGGCCCACAGATGGTCTAATCATAACCAGATTGGTCCACCCCAATGGCTAACCAGGGTTAATTTGTTGGTGGTACCCCACATACGAGTAGTTTAAGCGAACAGTCCTACAGCAAATTCTACACGGACGCCTCAGGACACTGCTCTGGTTGGACAGGACGTTACAAATACATTAGTTTGCAAATTATTAAATATGGAGAAAGTGATGAAAGGTGAGGAATAAGCATGTATGTTGCTGAATTCTCTTCCAGCATCATATGAGTCATTCAAGGACATAATGTGCAACACAAATAAAACCCTGAGTGTCAACACCGTTATCTCAGCCCTTTAAGGGAAGGCCATGAGAAAGCTAAACGACGACATAGGGACATATTCTGATGCACTGTTTACAAGGGGTAGGAATTCTGAACAAGGTACAAGATCTTCAAGTTCTAGATCCAAATCCAAGGGCAATGACAAAGGTAAGTTAAAGTGCTGAAACTGTGGGATGGAAGAATACATGAAGAAGGATTGTACAAATCTAAATCTAAGAGAGAAGAATCTAAAGCTTCGTACAAGGAGGCCAATGCTGCCACGTCAAATGGATCGAATGGATGTGATGGTGATGTCTTGTCTGTGTCAACGATCAGACGCCTATTATACAATTTTGGACAAGGATATGTGCCCGTTAGAAAATGAATTTGGTGTCTTTAGTGATGGAGAAGTGGGACTTTTTTTTTCTCCAAAAACTATTCCATTGATGACACAAGACATTACAAGACAAAGGCTATTCGGGCGGAGATCGGCTACAAAAATTGCTGGCCCACCTATCGTTTCCTATACAAAAGAATCCCCTCAATGCTCTCTAATCGAACCCAACCCTGCCTTATCTGGAGAGGCGGGACTACTTTCGGTTTTGGTACATAAGATGGTGAATATGTGCTACCATCAATCTTCGAACACTAAAAATATGACACATATGACAAATATGACAAATGTGCATGTGCACACGCATAAGTGTACCGCCAACCAAATTTTAATCTCCGCATATGTTTCATAATCTATTTATATCATGATATTACGTATTTGATAAACAAGGGATGAAAATTAATACTGTTAAGACAATTATAAAATCAAGCATGTCATTATTTCTGTATATTAATCTTAAGATATGTATCTTTAATTTCTACCTTGGAGAATAGTTTCCCTACTACCTTTTACTAGACGGTAGTGGTTACCATTATTTTATGTTGATATAGAGGTGAATCCAATCTACTCATCTAGTGGGTTGAATGCCCAATATTATAAAAACGATAGAGACTCGACCAGCGTACCTTTCCTTGTGGGTGGATTTTCTTGAACATGGATCATTGACCTTCTTATACTTGGACGAGAATAGTCCAGAACACTTGTTTTGGCACCGCGGAAAATACTCAAGCTTTGTGAGGTGATCTACTACGCTGTGTATGTGAAATCCACTTTATTCATCAGATGAGAAGCATTCGTTTTACAGTATATATCGAAGATAAAGTTGATTAAACGCTCAACCATTCGTTTTACTGTACATATAGAAGATACAGTTGATTAAAAGCTCAACCATTCGTTTTACTGTACATATAGAAGATAAAGTTGATTAAAAGCTCAAATGGGACACACCAATGGGAACAATATAAAATTAGTCTTAAAACCATTAATTTCACATTACGTGGCTGAACTGATTTTTTTTTTTTTTTTTCAAGCTGATTTCTGCATCTATGCTGTCTTGGTGAGTGACACGTGATTAACGGTTTTGATTTGCGATAACATGGTGGCCCTACAGAAAAACTTATGGTTTGTGGATATAACTGAATTTTGGCTTAGTCTAACATCAAGATAAAACTTGATAGACGCAGTGGATTATACATATACAATATAGTGGGCTCCACAAACTTTGATGTGAGAGAGAGGAAGGGGTAGGCAGAGTAGACTTTTCCAATAAGTGCATTATTTATACCTTGCGTATGGTACTCTCTGGAACGATTTAACTCTCGAAATCATACCTTCTTGTTTTTGTTTTTTTATTTTTTTGCGCAATAACATGAAAGAGGGAATCCGATCTATAGGGTTGCTAGCGTTTCTTTTAGCAGCCATGTTCGCAGTTTGTAGAGCCAAGAAAGAAGAAGGTTGCTACTCTTCATGTGGTAACATCTTCAACATCAGCTCCCCCTTCGGCTTGAAAGGCGATCCTCGCAAGTGCGGCTACCCTGAGTACCAACTTTCTTGCGAAAGCAATCGAACGGTATTGTACATCCATTCTAATAAATTCTGGGTCGAGGCGATTGACTACGAGAATCAGACCATCCGAGTCATTGATTCCGGTCGACAGAGCGGCAACTGTTTGTCTCTCCCTCACTTCAACATGACGCCGTACGGCGATCCATACATCTCGCCTTCGTACCGTAACAATATCATTTTCGTGAATTGTTCGGTTCAGATGGGCAATGATGATCCTGTTTCATACCTAGCTACCACGACTTGCTTCAATTCCACCTATGGGGCATTTATCTATGTTCTTGGGCGTAGGATGATGCTATCTGAGCTCCATCCATCTTGCAAAGTTATAGGCAATGTCTTTACCATGTCCGAAATGAAGACAGTCGGAAAGTCTAATTATAGAGAAATTCATGATAGATTGATGAAGGGTTTTGAACTATCTTGGGGTATTCCTCTCGCATGCCGCGACTGTGTGAAAAAAGGCATTAGTTGCCAGTATCATTACTATGACACGCTTTTGCCTGGAAGAGACCTTTTCTCCACCAGCTGCTTTGGTCGCGTATGTACCTTCGAATCCTGGAAATGTAAGTTCTTCCCATACTCGTCATGTGCATATAAAAAGAAAGAGACTTGGATACTCCCAACTGTTCCAAGCATAGATTTAAAGATAAATTATGGGACTCACCATTACGGGTCCACTTTAATGTTTACGTGAAATCCACTCACTCATTAGATGTGTAATCTGGCGTTAGGCCAAAGGTAAAAAAATCAAGCCCACCCTTATTTTTATAAGGCTACTTGCTATGATTATGTGAAATCACTTTAATCATTAGATATCACACAAAAATTTAGGTCTAAGCGGCCAAACCAAGAGAAACAGATTAAAGGGTAAGGTTTGGTCAGTACACTGTCTCCCTAGTTCACCTAAATCACAGATGATGATGATATTTAGAACTTGGGCCTAACATGAGGTGAATCACCTATTGTCAAGGTAGATTTAACAAAAACAATAATATTTTGGTGGGGTTGGGGTCTCACCTAACCTGCCGGCCATTTGCTACGGTCACCTAACTTGCGAAGATCGACGAAGTTACTCATGTGATATTTTGCTCCCTTACTGAAGCGGATTGGCTGGTGTAGCTCCAGGCTGTAAAACGGTTTAAAGGACAATGACGTATTTATTACATCCACACTGTTCATCTGGACGAGATCATTGTAGAGTTTTTTTTTTCTTTTCTTTTTAAAAAAAAAAAATTATACACAGCACACTTACCCCTACACATACTCACACTCAATACCTATGGGTATTCAAACCCTTGACCAGGTGTTGAAACTCCTGAGAGTCTACCACCTAAGCAAGAATAAGGACCCAAATCATTTTATAGTTGGAGCCCAAAAATAAATCATATCCAAAGTTCAAGTGGACCACACCGCAAATAGAAGTGGGACACTGATTCTAGCCGTTAAGGTCACTCAGAACTGGATGAAGAAAAAAAAAAAAAAAAACAAGCGTAAGATCATGCCCTGGTGAAGCTCTATACGAAACTTCTATGACCCCAAAAGGGTTTCAATGACAGACGTTCAATCTCTGACTGCATTTTGCAGTGTGGTCCATCTGATTTTTGGATTTGTCTTATGTTTCGGCTCAAGCCTTACAACGAGGTAGCAAATGGACGGACAGTTTGGATATAACACATACATCATGGTTAGACTACAGAACTTGGTGACGTCAACCACCCAGGTCGGTGTTGTGTGGAACGCAAGCCAATCCGCTACCTTCCTGAAAAAGGTACCTGAATTTATTTATTTATTTATTTTTCCGGTAAAACGCCTTTTTTTTTAAATGATAAAACTGTCCTGTTGGTCATCATTATTCAACGACGTGGATGGAGGGCTTCATGTAAATGAGACCACCCAACCCTATCGAGCCAATTCAAAACTTATATGGCCACGGTCGAGATGGGAAGTGTCATCATTAAAATAATCCAAATTGTGTGTCAGGTCCACCTTGGTGTGCACCATCCAATCGACTCATCTAATATGAAATACTAGGATGAATGGATTTCCAAAAACTCCATACATTCAAAGATTCATGTAGGCCACACCACGTGAATTTACAGTTCTTAGGCATGATTTTACACCATTCCCTGTGGTGTGGCTCCCCTAAGTCTTAGATTTGACTTGTTTTCTGGACTCCTGATGAAAATGTAGTGACCACCTGATGGACAGGGTGGATCTGATTCACATTCTCTCCCACGTAGTTCTGGCTTAGCTGCAGGCATAGCCTCTGGTCAGTTTAGTGCAGTCTCTCATGAGAGAGAGAGAGAGAGAGAGAGAGAGAGAGAGAGAGAGAGAGAGAGAGAGAGCATAATCAACCACAACAGGTGTTTTGTGCATCTGCTGATTAGGCTGATTTTTGTATTTTCACTTCATCCTTTTGAACTGTACCTGATTAATGGGTTTTACAAAGATACACACCGTGATGGCCCAACACATTGGCTGCCATCCCATCCCCACTATTCCAGTACCTTCCATTTTCCTATGTTGTTGATCTCCCCAATCAGGCTCAGCATTAATTATTCTAAATTCATCTATAGATGGTGATAGCCATTGGCCACAATCCTCAAATGGGTTGAGCTTCTTACGGCATCATATACCAGTCCATAACAAGAAAGCCATTGGATAACAGTCCATAACAAGAAAGGTTCCGATCATCAAACCACTCAGTGTGTCGGCCCAAGCAGGCATTGGCACACGCAATTGTTAGGAAAAACTAAATCTATCAAATATGTCCCACTTTCTCTACAATAAACAAAGCTAACAAAATTAATTATTGTAAATCCCTCCCTATCTGAACTAAATCCAAACTTCTAATTTAAACTCTCTCATCCTCACATTTATAACTTCCTCTCTAACATAAATCTTCCAAATTTTAATACCGACATCAATCTAAGCTGCAAGACGTGAAAAACACTAGAAAAGCAAATATTCATGAATTGGATGTCTTGAATCTTATTGGTACATCATTTAACTTTATTTGAGTTTATGATCATTATTTTGTATATCTTTTTTTTATTCAAAGTGTGTGTCAAATCCTGCTTTAAAGCATTTATAGAAATTTTATTGCTTTTGGGGTTCTCTGCAAATTAATATAATCAAACTCTATTTATCAATTTGGAATTTGGGTCTTGCGGGGATTTAAATGGGTGTAGTTTATTCTTTAAGACCATTTTTCATCTTTTGTTTCCCTCGGATAAATTAGCTTGATACTTGATCACTGTTATTTTTTAGACATGATCCATCCACATTATGTTCCAATGTTAGGTGGTTTACACTCAAACCCCATGGATGACCTGCGCATTGCCTGGGTTTGCTGCATAAATAAATAGAATGCTGGCTCGTTCATCCTCATTGCACTGGTCAATTACTTTTTTACTGCAGTGAATTTTGTTATTTACTGTCCTTAACTTGGAGTGAATTAATTATTTTCACATCTTCATGTGATTACTTGTTGGACAATGCAGGCATGTTTTTGTACATCGGGACATGCGTAATCATCAGTTTACAGCTTATACCTGGTAAATCCTTGGCCCTTTTCTCCAAAGATATTTTCAATTAATGGAAGTTTTTGAGTCCTTTTCATCCGTATTTAAGCCAGGAGTTATGTGACACATCCATTGAGTATTAATTTCATATCCGAAATCCTAATCATCACCTTGCATGGGCAAAAAAAATTTTTTTTTAAATCCCAAAATATAGGCTGAGTGAAAAGAAAAAATGAATGATATTCCATGGTTCCCCAATCAACAACATTTTTGTGTTGAATTTCGACTGCTAGCTGTCATCTATGCTTGCGTTTGACATGCAATTGATAGTGACGATGATCTCTCAATGTCTCTAATTTTTTGGTAACACCCCATCCACTGTAGGGCCCCCATTTTGGGTAGGTTGGATTGAGGTAATTGTATGCTCCATGCACAGTGGGTTTGTTGTATTCATGTAATCCACCATACTCTCACTACGAAGGCATGACTTGATTTGCTCATGTTATGACTGGAACCATAGTTCTGAAACTTGCTGACTCGACTGGGCAAGATTTTGAGCCGAGTCACTAGGAAAATTGAATTGACTCAATCACTCTATTGACTTGGTATGACTCGGCATGATTGAGTCGCTTGCCTTATGAGGTTGGAGGTGAGAGTAAATTCAAACCCCCAGCATCAAACAAGGGAAGCAACAGCTTTAACCATTGAGGTATGCATGATGCAGTTGCTTTGTGTTATGTTCCATATTACTTACACTAAATCTAACTATTTTAAATATCTACTAAAATTTATAATATTTTCAATTTTAATAATTAAATATTCAATCAAGTCTTTAAGTCAACCTCATCCAGGTGAACAGTGAGTGAGTTCTTGTGAGTTTTTGAACTATGATTGGTACCGGACCATATCGGGCTATTATCTAGTATATTGGTTACACTATCTAAAAATAGTAACTACGGTAACAAAACTACCATGCTTACTAATCCAATTTTCATTTTCATGTTTTTCTCTATGCCAAGCAGTTTTAATCATAGGGAGAACACCCATTGGAATAGTGTGCCTTATCGCCTTACTGGTATATAAATTACGAAGGAGACATATATGGATGGATACCACAGTAGAAGAGTTCTTAAGCAAGTATAGATGCCAAACGCCTGCAAGGTACTCTTATTGGGATATTCGAAGGATGACCATGCGTTTTAAAGAGAAATTAGGCCAAGGAGGTTTTGGTTCTGTTTACAAAGGAAAGCTCAGACATGGCCCACCGGTTGCGATCAAGATATTGTCTGGTAAGTCAAAAGGAAATGGGCAAGAATTCATCAATGAAGTTGCTACAATCGGAAGGATTCATCATGTCAATGTTGTCCGACTCATTGGATTTTGTGCAGAGGGATCGAAAAGGGCTCTTATCTATGAGTATATGCCTAATGGCTCTCTAGAAAAATATATATATTCCCATGAAGGTAAGAGCAGCCCTTTGAGTTGGGAGAAGATGTACCAGATTGCATTGGGGATAGCACGCGGGATCGAATATCTTCATCAAGGCTGTGACATGAAGATTCTACATTTTGACATCAAGCCTCACAACATTCTCCTAGATGACAACTTCAACCCAAAAGTTGCCGACTTTGGGCTCGCAAAGTTCTACCCAACAGATGAAAGCCATTTATCAGTCACAGCTGTAGGAGGAACTCTAGGATATATGGCTCCTGAACTATTTTATAAAAATACCTGCAGGCAGGTCTCAAACAAGTCTGATGTTTACAGTTTCGGAATGCTTTTGATGGAAATGGCTGGTAGAAGAAAGAACGTGAATCCATCTGCAAACTCAAGCCAAATTTACTTCCCGTTGTGGGTATATGACAAGCTCCATCAAGATGGGGAGATGGAAATGGAGGATGTTGCTGAGGATGAAAAGGAAATTGCAAAAAAGATGGTTATAGTTGCATTGTGGTGTATACAGATGAAACCTACAAACCGTCCTTCCATGAGTAAAGTTATAAAGATGCTAGAAGGTAGTGTGGAACTTCTGCAAATGCCTGCCAAGCCTTTTCATTCTTCCCCACAAAGGGTTCCTGATGAAGATCATGCAACTGATACAAATCCCATAGAATCATCGAGTATTGAGGAACTGGGATTGCTTTCGGAAAATTATGAGGAATCAAATAACTTAGATGTGATTATAGATTAAGTTGTGATACTTAGACTATCAAAACGATAAAGTTTTAGATATTTTGTACAAGAAACTATTCATGTATTTATAATGATGTATGTGTTGGTCTTAATCTTAGTTATTTTCCTATATATGTAATGTTTTTGTAATAATGTAACTTGAAAGTATTAAAGGTCATCTTTCCCTGTAACGACTTGATGACTTATGGCTTTGGTTCGTGGAATTGAATGGTATTGAATTGTATTAGATGGGATTAACATCATTATTGCTCAGTGATTGCATGTCTTGAAATACCACGGTGTTATAGCCATCCAATCCCATGTTTGGGATAAAATATTTGATATGGGAAAACATAGGATTAAGTGAAATCATGTTTGGTGGACCATGGAATTGTAAACAACGGACCAAATTCGCAACCGATATTGTTCACTTGCACACATATATAACTAGAATGTCACTTGTAACAGTGTATATGGATGGACGGCATGGATAAACACATGCATTAATGTGGGGCCCACATGTGTAGTGGATTTCAAAATCCACAAAAATACTGCATTGGACCAAATGCAATTCCATGGGATTAAATGCAATTCCATCCCTCCTAATCCCAACCTTTCCAAATGCTGGATGGAATTGTAGGCTACCAAATGCAATTCTATCCCACCTAATGCCATCTAATACCCTGCGCGTATGGCCTTTGATAGAGTGAATTCGTGTAGCTGACCTTAATTAATTGAGATGAAGATGTGGATTATTATTTCTAATTAATAATTGTAAGATGGTTAGGATGGTCTGTTCGAGGTGAATGTCAAGCAACACATCAATCAAAAGTTGGCCCACTTGATGAATGATTTATAATGATGTGAATACTCCCTTTTTGATGCAGGGGAGGATGTGAGGTCGAGCACTGTCTTCCTCAAGAGGATAACTATTCCGAATCCACGGAACTTCTCTGGACTCCTCACAGAGACTTCTCGAATCCACACGAAAAGAGAGCAGAAAATAGAAATAAATTCTAAATAGATTAATGAATGAATAAAAATGAGTTCACAACCCTTTAAATAAGGGTACTAAGCAATGGGAAAGAAATCAGAATCAAACTACAACTAGGACTCCTAGAATTCGCGACTTACTATAAATAGTAAACTTACTATTTATAGACGGTCGTGATGTCTACTAGTGCGCAAGGTTTTCGGCCAAAAATAGTAAGTGTCCTATTTGACTTCACCAACCCGTTCTCCTAATTATTTTAAGCTCTTTTCACGTTGGGCGTGTTGAGAAGTGGCGCCACATCTGGGGCCGCCTACGACCAGTCGAGGTTGTGCGGATTTCGTGTCGCAAGTACTTTCGCAACTGGGATGCGAAAGGATTTTCGCGGATTTCGTGTCGCAAGTCCTTTCGCAACTGGGATGCGAAAGGAGTTTCGCGAATTTCGTGTCGCAAGTCCTTTCGCAACTGGGATGCTGAAAGGGAAGTTGTCAAAACTATAAATTGGGTTGCCTAGGGCTATTCTAGGTTAAAGTGAATTCTAGGAAATTATTCTAAGGTGTGGGCAAGGGATTTTCTCTATACTTTCAAGAGAGAGGTTAGTATATTGCCTTGTAATCTTCGTTTCTCTTCATAGTGGAATTTTGCATCCGTGGTTTTTTACCCTAGTTTGGGGTTTTTCCACGTATATCTTGTCTTGTGGTTTGTTTTGGATTGCTTTGATCTATTTCTAGTTTATATTTCTTCCTGTCTATCGTTTGTGGGTGAGGCCTTAGATTGGATCTAGGATCACTGCGTTGTTGGCGTGCTGCGCAACAACTGGTATCAAAGCTATTGGTTTAGTTCTATTGGGAGCGATGACTGAAGATAGGAAAACTAGAATTGAGAAGTTTGATGGTTCAAACTTTGCCTTCTGGAAGATGCAGATGGAGGATTATCTGTATCAGAAGGATCTCTATATTCCTCTAGGAGGAAAAGAGAAAAAACCAGAAAAGTTGACAGATGATGAATGGTTTTTACTGGATAGGAAGGCTTTAGGAACGATCCGACTCTCTTTGTCTAAGAGCGTCGCCTTCAATATATCCAAGGTAAAAATGACAAAAGAATTAATGGAAGCCCTAGCCACCATGTATGAAAAGCCCTCAGCATCCAATAAGGTTCATCTTATGAAACAGCTATTCAACATGAAGATGTCAGATGGTGGGAGCGTGGCTGAACATCTAAACGAGTTCAATACAGTCACGAGCCAGTTGGAATCCGTTGGCATTGCTTTTGAGGATGAGGTCATGGCGTTATTGATCTTATCCAGTTTGCCAGACAGTTGGGATGGTTTGGTGATTGCTGTGAGCAATTCTTCAGGATCGACAAAGCTGAAATTTGATGATGTGGCCGGTCTAATTCTCAGCGAAGAATCTAGAAGGAAGGCATCAGGAGTTTCAGGGGATTCAGGGAATGCTCTAAACGTTGAAGGAAGAGGAAGATCGTTGAATAAAGGAGGCAATAAACACGGGCGTTCTAAGTCAAGGAATAAGTTCAAGGGACCGAAAGACAAAGACGGGTGTTGGCATTGCGGCAAGAAGGGGCACATGAAACGTGATTGCAGGGCGCTTAAGAAACAAGAAGGAAGCTCTCAAGGTGGGAAAGATTCAGTGAATCTGTCTGAGGAGAGCGACACAGAGGCGTTGATCTTGTCTCTTGATGCGAGGAATGAGTCTTGGGTTATAGACTCGGGTGCTTCGTTTCATGCTACTTCGTGTAAGGAAGTTCTGCGTGATTATGTGTCAAGTGACTTTGGGAGAGTCTACCTGGGTGATGATGAACCGTGCAATATTGTTGGAAAGGGATATGTTCATGTAAATCAGAAAGACGGAAGGTCTTGAAATTGAAGGATGTCAGACATGTACCGAGTTTGAAACGTAATCTGATCTCAGTGGGACAGTTGGTTGATACTGGTTATGTGACGACATTCACCAGTGACTCCTGGAAGATCACAAAAGGTGCCTTGGTAATATCTCGAGACAAAAAGGAAGGTACTTTGTACGTGACTTCAGGATCGTATAGTTCACTCGCAGTCGCATCAACTGGAGTGAATGAGCAGTTATGGCATCAGAGGCTGGGACATATGAGTGAGAAAGGGATGAAAGTGCTATTGTCAAAAGGGAAGCTACCAAGGCTGAAGTCTATTGACTTGGAATTCTGCGAGGACTGCGTGTATGGCAAGCAGAAGAGGGTAAGCTTCAAGAAGATGGGACGCGCTCCAAAGACACATCTGTTGGAGCTTGTACACACTGATGTGTGAGGACCGGTACAGGTATTATCTCTTGGTGGCTCACGTTATTTTGTTACCTTTATTGATGATGCTAGTAGAAAACTGTGGGTCTACTTCTTAAAACATAAATCTAATGTATTTGATGTATTTAAGAAGTGGAAAGTTATGGTAGAAAATGAGACAGGTAAAACAGTAAAGTGTCTCAGATCTGATAATGGGGGAGAGTATTGTGATAAGAGGTTTGAGGAGTATTGTGTAGCAAATGGAATCAAACATCAGAAAACGATTCCAGGACACCACAACAGAATGGTGTGGCTGAGCGCATTAACAGGACCATCCTTGAGGGCGCTAGGAGCATGAGGTTACATGCAGGTTGCCCAAGACCTTTTGGGCAGATGCTGTGAATACTGCCGCATATCTCATCAATAGAAGTCCCTCAGCACCATTGGATGGTGGGCTACCAGAAGAAGCGTGGACTGGGAAAGAAGTGAACCTTGCACATCTCAGAGTGTTCGGTTGCACTTCATATGTTCACATTGATGCAAAGCACAGAAACAAGCTGGATGCGAAGTCCAGGAGGTGCACGTTTATAGGTTATGGGCAACATGATTTTGGCTACAGGTTCTGGGATGCAGAAAACAGAAAAATCATCAGAAGCAATGACGTAGTCTTTAATGAAAAAGTGATGCATAAGGACAGTGTGCAGGAAAATAAGGCCGAGAAAAAGGAATTCGTAGAGTTGGAAGAGTTACCGGACATGGGTGTTACAGTGCTACAGGATGAGGCAGAGCTGCATACACTAGTTGTGAGGAGGTCTACTCGGGAGAGGAGACCCACGGTCCGATACTCACCCTCCTTACATTATCTACTACTGACAGATAATGGTGAGCCAGAGTGTTTTGAAGAGGCGTTACAGTTAGATATACAGGTTAAGTGGGAGCAGGCCATGGATGATGAGATGAACTCTCTTGAGTCTAATCGTACACGGGAGCTAGTCACTCTACCCAAGGGTAAGAAAGCTCTTCATAACAAGTGGGTTTACAGACTGAAGGAGGAGCACGATGGTTCGAAACGGTACAAGGCCAGATTAGTTGTGAAAGGGTTTCAACAAAAGGCAGGTATCGATTTCACTGAAATATTTTCACCGGTAGTGAAAATGTTTACGATTCGCATGGTCTTGAGTATAGTGGCTTCAGAGGACTTACATCTAGAATAGCTAGATGTTAAGACAGCCTTTCTTCATGGGGACCTTGAAGAAGAGATATATATGCATCAGCCGATAGGATTCGTGGCACCAGGTAATGAGAACAAGGTGTGCAGACTGAAGAAGAGTCTATATGGCCTGAAGCAGGCCCCGAGGCAGTGGTACAAGAAGTTCGATAGTTTCGTGTCGGGAAACGGTTTTAGGAGATGTCATGCAGACCACTGTTGTTACTTGAAGAAGTTTGATACGTCATACATCATCCTTCTTCTATACGTTGATGATATGCTTGTGGCTGGCTCAAGCATGGAGGACATCTCAGATCTCAAAAGACAATTGTCTAGAGAATTTGTCATGAAGGATTTAGGAGTTGCAAAACAAATCCTAGGCATGAGGATAAAGCGTGACAGGAAAAACAAGAAATTAGTTTTGTCACAGGTAGAGTACATAGCCAAGGTACTTGATCGATTCAATATGGGAGGTGTTAAGCCGGTTAGCACTCCATTAGCCAACCATTTCAAGCTATCTAAGGAGCAAGGTGCAAAGACGCAGGAGGAACAAGACTACATGGCTAAAGTCCCATACGCGTCAGCTATTGGGAGTCTCATGTATGCTATGGTGAGCACGAGGCCAGACATTGCTCAAGCAGTGGGAGTTGTTAGCAGGTTCATGAACAACCCCGGGAAGGAACATTGGGAAGCTGTGAAGTAGATCCTTAGGTACTTGGTAGGTACTAAGGACGTAGGGCTGTGTTATGGTGGATCGAAAATCAAGTTACAAGGCTACGTGAATTTAGATTTGGCAGGAGATATCGACAGCAGAAGAAGCACTACGGGTTATGTTTTTACTCTAGGTAGTGTTACAGTCAGTTGGGTCTCTCAGTTATAAAAGATAGTCTCTATCGGTACGACAAAAGCAGAATATGTTGCGGCTACAGAAGCATGCAAGGAGATGGTGTGGATGCAAGGTTTTATGGAAGAGTTGGGTAAGAAGCAAGCAGATTGCAAGCTGTATAGTGACAGCCAGAGTGCAATACACTTGGCTAAGAATTCAGCCTTTCATTCAAGGACCAAGCATATTGCCATCAGATATCACTTCATACGTTCATTACTGGAAGATGAATCGATTGCTCTGGAGAAGATTCATACAAGTGAGAATCCTGCGGATATGCTGACCAAGGCGGTCACAAGGGAGAAGCTGAAGCTCTGTTCAGCTTTGATTGGTCTTCAGACTTGAAGACGGGGAGGTGGTGCACTCCGGATGAAGAAGGCAAAGGTTTATGGAGATGTGTCTCCAAGTGGGAGATTGTTGAGAAGTAGAGCCACATCTGGGGCCGCCCACGACCAGTCGAGGTTGTGCGGATTTCGTGTCGCAAGTCCTTTCGCAACTGGGATGTGAAAAGAGTTTTGCGGATTTCGTGTCGCAAGTCCTTTCGCAATTGGGATGCGAAAGGAGTTTCGCGGATTTTGTGTCACAAGTCCTTTCGCAACTGGGATGCGAAAGGAGTTTCACGGATTTCGTGTCGCAAGTCCTTTCGCAACTGGGATGCGGAAAGGGAAGTTGCCAAAACTATAAATTGGGGTCCCTAGGGCTATTCTAAGTTAAGGTGAATTCTAGGAAATTATTCTAAGGTGTGGGCAAGGGATTTTCTCTGTACTTCCAAGAGAGAGGTTAGTATATTACCTTGTAATCTTCGTTTCTCTTCATAGTGGAATTTTGCATTCGTGGTTTTTTACCCTAGTTTGGGGTTTTTCCACGTATATCTTGTCTTATGGTTTGTTTTGGATTGCTTTGATCTATTTCTAGTTTATATTTCTTCCTGTCTATCGTTTGTGGGTGAGGCCTTAGATTGGATCTAGGCTCACTGCATTGTTGGCGTGCTGCGCAACAGGGCGCAACTCCTAAAGCCCGACAGATGAAGAGTTATAAGCAAATTAAAACTTACTATTTATAGTAAAAACAAAATTGAAACAGGGAAACGACCGTCAAATCAGGGGTTTCTCGCAATTCCGAGTGTCGCAACCTAGCATAGCAGGGTTGGTTGGCTAAAGTAGCTCGTTCTACCCCAAAATCATATATTTTTCGTCGGCTAAGTCATCCCGGATTGCGAGATACGCCTGATTTAAGGTCTGATGGTCCAGATCACTTCTGTCGCCGACCGGGCCTTTTCTGATCCATCTTTGCCATGTAATTGTCCGCGACCCACTCTACATCAGTCTCCTCCACTTCAAAAGAACTCGTCCTCGAGTTATCATTATGCACTGGTTCATGATACTCAGTCAGGTCCGCGACATTGAAAGTTCGTGAGATCGCCATATCATTTGGAAGATCAACAACATAAGCGTTGTCATTGATCTTTTGGATGATTGGTACCGGTCCAATCTTTTTATTCTTCAACTTGTTATACGTTCCGGTCGGAAATCTTTCTTTGCGCAGATGGACCATTACTTGATCGCCCACCTCGAACACTTTCTGTCGCCGATGCTTGTCCGCTTGCTCCTTGTACTTTTCGTTCGAGGCATGTAGCTTGTTCTGTACCTCCGCATGAATGCCCATGATTTTGTCTGCCATATGTTTTTCTGCAATGCTCATACCTGGGAGCTTGGGCAGAGGGACCAAGTCTAGTGTATGGTGAGGTACTCGTCCGTAGATAACCTAGAACGGAGATTTTCTTGTCGAGCGGTTCACCATGTTGTTGAATGCAAACTCCGCTTGAGACAAGGCCAAATCCCACTGCTTCAGTTTTTCTCCTGAAATACATCGAAGGAGGTTTCCCAACGTGCGATTCACAACCTTAGTTTGACCGTCGGTCTGTGGGTGGTACGCGCTGCTGAACTGAAGGCGTGTATCGAATTGAGTCCACAAAGTCCGCCAAAACTGGCTTATGAACTTCTTGTCACGGTCGGAAGTAATAGTCTTGGGAACCCCGTGTAGCCGCACAAGTTCTCTGAAGAATAGATTCGCCATATGTGTTGCATCGAGAGTCTTATTGCATGGAATAAAGTGCGCCATCTTGGAAAAATGATCTACTACCACGAACACCGAATCCATGCCACGTTGTGTTCGTGGGAGACCAAGCACAAAATCCATAGATAAATCCTCCCAAGGGCCGTCAGGCACGGGTAACGGGGTGTAGAGGCCCGTATTATGAGATTGCCCCTTGCAAGTCTGACAAATATAATAGCGTTAGACTGTCTTTCCCACATCACGTACCAATTACGGCCAGTAATACCGTTCTTCCACAAGAGCTCGCGTCTTGTCTCGCCCAAGGTGTCCACTGAGGCCACCTCCATGTAGCTCTTGGATTATCTGTTCTCTTAGCGAACTCTTTGGGATACATAGTCAATTTCCCTTAAAAAGGAACCCATCTTGTATATGTAAGTCACCGGGGTGACCTTCCTGACATCGAACCCATGTGTCCTTGAAGTCGTCGTCGTCGGCATATATGTCTTTGAGGCGATCGAACCCGACAACTTCATTGCTCATAGTGACTAACAAAGTTGCACGGCGACTCAGCACATCGGTTACTTTGTTCTGTTGCCCTGACTTATGCTTTAACACGAATGTGAATTCCTGCAAAAATGAGATCCATCTAGCATGCACACGGTTAATGTTAGCTTGACTATTAATAAACTTGAGGGCTTGATGGTCCGTGTAAAGTATGAATTCCCTTTGAATCAAATAATGTCGCCAGTGTCGCAGTGCCTAGACCACCGCGTACAACTCGATCTCATATGTAGACCACTTATTGCGTGCATCACTAAGTTTCTCACTGTAAAAGGCTACCGGCCTACCTTCTTGAGACAAAACTCCCCCAATATGAGGCATCACATTCGACTTCAAACAGTTTATCGAAGTTGGGAAGTACAAGAACCGGGGTAGTGGATAATCTGCGCTTGATTTCGATAAAGCTCCTATCGGCTTCGTCAGTCTACTGAAACTGCCCTTTCTTCATGCAATCTGTGATCGATGACACAATGGTACTGAAATTTTTCACGAACCAACGATAGAATGTCGCTAGTCCATGGAAACTTCGCACTTCGTGAATATTTTTGAGAACCGGCCATTCTCTGATTGTCTTCACCTTTTCCTCATCCACTCGAATGCCCGTGGATGTAACCACAAAACCCAAAAACAATAGGCTATCAGTCATGAAGCTACACTTTTTTAAATTGAGGCACAGTTTATTTTCAGTGAGCACTTGAAGGATCTTCTTGAGGTGCACCACATGGGTGATTTTGTCTTGACTGTATATCAAAATATCATCAAAATAAACCACAACGAACCGCCCAATGAAAGGTTTCAGAACTTGGTTCATCAACCTCATGAATGTGCTAGGCGCATTAGAAAGACCGAAAAGCATGACCATCCATTCGTACAATCCTTCCTTGGTCTTAAAGGTTATTTTCTACTCATTACCCGGCCGTATTCGAATCTGATGGTAGCCGCTCCTTAAGTTCAATTTAAAGAATATTTTTGTGCCCTCTAGCATATCCAACATATCATCCAACTATGGTATAAGAAACCTGTATTTTATGGTGATCTTGTTGATGGCCTGGCTGTCAACACACATGCGCCAACTCTCATATTTCTTTGGAGTTAGTAGAGCTGGTACAGCACATGGGCTCATGCTTTCTCGAATAAGACCCTTACGGATCAGTTCCTCCACTTGTCCCTGCAGAATCTCACACTCATTCGGACTCATTCGATAATGAGGACGATTAGGTAAACTGGACCCAGGGACAAAGTCGATATGGTGTTGGATATCTCGCATAAGGGGTAACCCATCGGAAAGATCATTGGGCCAGATTTTTTTGAATTCCTGTAACAAGGGCCTTAGTTTTTCAGGGATGATGGTAGGCTCGAGTTCTTCCCCTTTCACAACTAGTGCATAAGTCTGTCCTGTTTTTTTGGATTCTTCCACGAAGTCTCGTATGGTTAAGAGGAAACGACCTTCCACTTTAGAAGTTTCAGGTGGTCCCTCCGTATCCATAGGGACCAATATAGTCTTCCGACCGTCCTTGACGAAGATATATATGTTATCTTGCCCCTTATGAGTGGCGTCACGGTCAGATTGCCAGGGTCGACCGAGTAATATGTGACATGCTTCCATGTCAACCACATCGCATACTACTTCATCCTTATAATATTTGTCAGTGGAAAAAGATATGGTGCACCGTTCAGTTACCTTTGTTTCGCTGACCTTCTTGATCCAACCGATTGTATATGGAGAGGGATGACGCTCCATTTTCAATTGTAATTTTTCCACCATGACCCTGGAGACGATGTTCTCGCTGCTTCCACTGTCAATGATCACGTCACAAAACCTTTCGATTCACCGTACACCTAGTGCGGAAGATGTTATGCCGCTGTGGATGCACTTCTTTTCTTGGCGCATATAATAGTCGCCTCATGACGAGCGACTCGCCGTGATCTTGCTGAACCCAACCTGAATCTTCTACCTCGTCCTCGATGGTATGCTCCTGTTCTTCAATATCTGGATCTTCATAAGCGTTATCAGTACTACCATCATTAATGGCGAGGTTTGCCACTTTTCGCTGGGGACAAGTATTTGACAGGTGGCCTGGTTGGCCATAATGATAGCAGTTGTTGGGCCTTGGCCGAGCATAAGGGTTCGGGATTGTACTTAGACCAGTAGTAGTTGATACGCCCCTTTGGGGTCTAGCTTGCCCACTTCCCTGATCTCGGTTCTCAGACGTAGGAGGTTGAATGCGTGCTACTACGGGCTCCTTCCCCTTAGGCTGTGGAGCTCCCTGGAGTGGACCTGCTGCAGTGATCCTCGCAGTAGGATAGGCCCGTGTGTTAAAACGTTCAAGTTGCGCTTCTGCTCGAATAGCCAACTTGATCGCATCATTCATCGTCCAGACGGACTGCATCTGGACCCGATCCTGGATCGCTATACACAATCCACTGTTGAATCGGGCGATTTGCTGCGATTCAGTCTCAACCAAATCGTTGCGCGCCGCTAGGCGGTAAAATTCTTCTGCGTACTCTCTCACCAACCGACTACCCTGTCGACAATTTTGGTATTGTTGGAATAATACCTAATCGTAATCGCTAGGGAGGAATCAGGCACGTAGTAGCTGCTTCATTCGCTGCCATGTGCGGATTGGTGCTTTTATCTGCCTGGTTCGTGCGAGTTGCAGTTGTTTTCACCAAGCTGAAGCTCCTCCTTTCAACTTGTAGGCCACAAGCTTAACCTTCTTTGTTTCAGGGATGTTCATATAGTCAAAAAATCGCTCAACTTCAGAAAGCCAATCGAGAAAATCCTCGATGTGTAGCTGGCCATTGAAGTTAGAAATATCAACCCGTATCTTGAAGTCTCAATTTATTCGATCTACTCGATCGCCGCCTTGCCTGGGGTGTTGGAAGATCACGTCATCGATCTCCTCTTCACTGGAGCCCCCGTCCTCAGGGACGGCCCTTGGATGCACTGCTGGTATTATCCTGCGATCAGGGCGATTACGGGTTTCAGCAATTGGTGGTGGAGGATTACCACCAGGAACATGGAGTTGCCCTAGGGTTTCTGCCAAGAGATTCGCTATGCAATCTATGGAAGCCTGCAGCCCTTGCATGGCTTGCCGATTCTCTTGCTGCGCTGCTTGGAAAGTTGTCGCCGTTAAAGGAAAATTTCCTGGAGCACCGCCTATGGGATTGTTGCCCGACCCGTCGTTAGAAGCCATCGACCCGAGGAGAAACCTCGCTCTGATACCAAACTGACGCAGGGGAGGACGTGAGGTCGAGCACTGTCTTCCTCAAGAGGATAACTATTCCGAATCCACGGAACTTCTCTGGACTCCTCACAGAGACTTCTCGAATCCACGAGAAAATGGAGCAGAAAATAGAAATAAATTCTAAATAAATTCGAAATAGATTAATAAATGAATAAAAATGAGTTCACAACCCTTTAAATAAGGGTACTAAGCAATGGGAAAGAAATCAGAATCAAACTACAACTAGGACTCCTAGAATTCGCGACTTACTATAAATAGTAAACTTACTATTTATAGACGGTCGTGATGTCTACTAGTGCGCAAGGTTTTTGGCCAAAAATAGTAAGTGTCCTATTTGACTTCACCAACCCGTTCTACTAATTATTTTAAGCTCTTTTCACGTTGGGCACAACTCCTAAAGCTCGACGGATGAAGAGTTATAAGCACACTAAAACTTACTATTTATAGTAAAAACGAAATTGAAACAGGGAAACGACCATCAAATCAGGGGTTTCTCGCAATTCCGAGCGTCGCAACCCGGCATAGCAGGCTTGGTTGGCTAAAGTAGCTCGTTCTACCCCAAAATCATATATTTTTCGTCGGCTAACTCATCCTGAATTGCGAGATACGCTTGATTTAAGGTCTGATGGTCCAGATCACTTCTGTCGCCGACCAGGCCTTTTCTGATCCATCTTTGCCATGTAATTGTCTGTGACCCGCTCTACATCACTTTTTTTATAAAAGTAATATGGATCGACCATTTTTGCAAGGATTGAGTGGATGGTTTGATTATAGCAATTCCTAAGGAACTTGAGGAATTAAAAGTAGGGCTCATAGGATGAACGGTCTAGATTGATGGGTAGACTCATTTTTCTACAAATAATGTGGTCCATCCATTTTCCCAGGAATTTATCGAATGGCTAGGATGGTCCAATCATAGTGAGCCTACATGACAGATGGTCCAGATTGATGAATGGACCAATTTTACTACAAAAATTGTGGCCATCTATTTTTGTAGCAATTGATCGAAAGGCTGGGATGCCCATTGATAGAAAAAATTGTGGATCAGTTGCAATGAAAGTAAGCCCACCAGATGAGTGGTCCATATTGATTATTTGAACCATTTTCCTACAAGCAATATGGAACATCCATTTCCCCAGGAAGTGATGGATGGTTAGGGTGGTTTGATCAGAACGATTCTTGAGGATCAAAAGGCAATCAAAAGTGGAGCCTACATGATGGCTGGTCCAGATTAACGATTAGACCACTTTTTATAAATAATGTGGGCCGTCCATTTTAGTAGCAATTGATATGATGGTTAGGATGGTCTGATCAAAGGGATTCTTGACAAACACGTTGCAGTCAAATATGGAGTCCACCTAGTGGTCGTTATAGATTGATGATTATCCATTTCCCTACTATCATTATGGACCATACATTTTCCTAGCAATTGATCAGATGGATGGGATATTATGACGGTCAGAACAAAAGCAATTGAGGATCACATACAACTAAAAGTGTGGGTGAAAAGATGGACTGCTCAGATTGATGGTTAGAACCATCCTCACCATCTATCACTCAGCTTCCGTGGAACATATGTCAAGCAAATTGTCTGTAAACCTTATGTGGCCCATTACAAAATCTAGTTACTCACCCCTAGCCTTGATTGGGGAGAATCTCTAGTCGGCTCAAGATGGAACAAGTCAGTCCTAGTCTTTTAACCATAGTTGCCACTCTCACTTTCTATCACTAACTCGGGGTCTGTTTGGTGGGCTCCAATGAGAGAGACTTGTATCATATAGTCAAACATATTTATCTAGCTTTCCAACTGAAAACGATATCCCTTACGCGGTAGCTATTTCCTGCCTGCAAGAAAAAATTACTTTTCTTCCATTTTCAGTAAAAGCTACCATTCTTTTCTTTTTTGCAGGTATCATAACTGATAGTGATGAACTAGGGATGCGATGAGGTTGATCACAGGATGTGATGAGGTTGATCACCTTCTTACTTAGGGAATAACTACTCCGAGTTTACCACGAAGCTATCTAAACTCCCCACAGAGCTTCCTCGAATCCACTAGATATATATATATATATATATATATATATATATATATATATATATATATAATTATATATATATAATAAATTCAAAACAAATTGATTGATCCAGAGAGAGAGAGAGAGAGAGAGAGAGAGAGAGAGAGAGAGAGAGAGAGAAGAAGAAGAAGAAGAAGAAGAAGAAGAAGAAGCAAAATTACACACCTTTAAATAACGAGCTCAAACGCAGGAAGGAGTTCTAGATTTAAACACCCTTAAAACGTGACTTACTATAAATAGTAAACTTACTATTAATACATGGTTACCATTCCTACCGACTTCATGGTTTTCGGCCAAAAATAATTGTCCAATTTAGCCTAATAAATAAATAACCCAAACCTGTTATGGACATGGCCCAATGTCATCCTCACCATCTATCACTCAGTCAGGTCATTGTTAAATGGGCTCTGCCGAGAGTCAAGCACGTTTGTTTGACTTAGTTGGCAGTGCCTTTCGTGGAACATATAGTAAGCAAATTGTTTGTAAACCTTATGTGGCCCGATAAAAACTCTAGTTACTCACCCCTAGCCTTGATAGGGGAGAATCTTGAGTCGGCTCAAGATGGAACAAGTCAGTCCTAGTCTTTTAACCATAGTTGCCACTCTCACTTTCTATCACTAAGTCAGGGTCTGTTTGGTGGGCTCCAATGAGAGAGATGCGTATCACATAGTCAAGCACATTTATCTAGCTTTCCAACTGAAAATGACAACCCTTACGCAGTAGCTATTTCCTACCTGCAAGAAAAGGCTACTGTTCTTCCTCCTTTTACAGTAAAAGCTACTATTATGTTCTTTTTTACAGGTATCATAACTAGTAGTGATGCAAATAGGGATGTGATGAGTTTGATCACCTTCTTACTCAAGGAATAACTACTCAGAGTCTACCACGGAGCTGACTCCTCACAGAGCTTCCTTGAATCCACTGTGGATAAAACATAGAAATAATTTCTAATAAATTCAAAATAAATTGATTGATGAAAAAAAAATTACAATCCTTTAAATAATGAGCTCAAACCTAGGATGGAGTTTTAGCCTTAAACACCCTAAAAATGTGACTTACCAAAAATAGTAAACTTACTATTTATACACAATTACCATTTCTACCAGACTTCATGGTTTTCGGCCAAAAATAGTTAGTGTCCAATTTAGCCTAATAAAGAAATAGCCCAAACCTGTTATGGATATGGCCCAATGCCATCCTCAGCATCCATCACTCAGCCAAGTCATTGTTAAATGGGTTATGCTATGGTAAGAAAATTTCCTGTAAACCTTATGTGGCCCAATAAAAGCTCTAGTTACTCACCCCCAGCCTTGACTGGGGACAATATTGAGTCGGCTCAAGATGGAGCAAGTCAATCCTAGTCTTTTAACCATAGTTGCCACTCACTTTCTATCACTAAGTTAGGTCATTGTTTGGTGGGCTCTAATGTGAAGGACTTGTATCTTGGAGTTAAGCACCTTAACTAGCTCTCCAGTGACTTCCATCTGAAAATGACATCCTTACGCGGTATTTGCAGCAAGGAAAAAGCTACTTTTCTTCTTCTTGAAATTTCAAGCTACTATTCTTTTCTTTTTTTGTAAGTATCATAAATGGTAGTCTTTTTATTTCTACCGTTGTAACTACTTAACATGGTTGCTTTTTAGTTATGTGCATTCAAGGCTTCTTTTTTTTACCCTATCTTGTGGTGCAAGCACTCGACAGTATTTACAGATGTTATAGAAATAGGAAATATCAAGTTGAGAACACGGCAATGTCAGATGGTCTCAATCTGATCGGTGTAGATGCTTCTTTGGTTTCTGAGTTTTGATTTGGGTCTTCTCTTGTGGTTTTGCTTTGCTGGCATTTATTGTGTGGTGGTGTTTTTCCACAACAATCCAACCCTATCAAAATCATAAGTCATTCAAAAGACTTACAAGACACTCTCTACCACTGATAAGTCAAGTCACTCCAAACGCGTCTTTAATGGAGAAGACGAGGGTATAGGAAACTTTCATGAATCACTAAGTCAGTCAAGCAAGTGATGAATCCATCTATAGCTTTAGCAAGTGCACAAAACTTCTCCACACGTGCCCATACATGTTGCCACACATGCCGAAGTTTCCATGTTCGTTTGAAAATCCTAACCCTGTAAACTATAGCATGTGGACGTCATTATGTGGATCATAAATGCTTAAAAATCACAGTTGGGTGCCTTGCCCAACTAATCAGTGTCTTTGGCTGTAATTGAAACATGTTTCAATTGGAGCTGGTACAAGTTTCATCTATGGTTGGAATGAATTTCATTCTAATTAAATTTTATTTCCAATCAAAGTAGAAATGAATTTTCAGGTTAAAAACATTAAACACTCTTTACTTAGTATATTATAGATTGGATTGAATCAAATTGAAAGCTCTGTATGCAATAAAATCCCAGATCAGCTTAAATCAATTTGAAACCAGAATATTAATTCCATGGAGAACCAAAGGAGAGTGGAAGGGGATTTAAGGAGTTTTGGATTGTGATTTGACAAGCAACCTCTCAAATATAGGCAACAATAAGAGCTGCCATCTTTCTCCAACCCTGTCAATTTCTATTAGAAATTTTCAAAGCTCCTTACAATGCAACGAAAACAGTCATTTATATAATTGTTTTAATTCTCTAACTAATCCATCCACCAACCTTAGCCTCCTAACTAATCACATTGACTAGTTGCTAAAGATCTTTGATTAGTTACTAAGACATTAACCCAACAACCTAGAACAGAAAATTAATAGAAAACAACCGAATTCTAGCTCGAATCAACAAATAATTGAAAATAGCCTGAAACAGGTAGTGAACTGTTCAACACCCTGATCCATAGCTCAAGTGGTAGACTGAGTGAAAGATACCTCATTTCAACACTGAGGTCTTGGTATTGATTCCCTAGTGGTGGTGGCTAACAGTGAAGTGTAAACTGACAGTGGGGTGTACTAACAGGCTAACAAAAAAAAAAAAAAAAGGTAGTGAACTGTTCCATCTTTCAGCAACCTTATGCTTCAATCATATGTTGTTGTTTTGCTGTTGGAATACGGAAATAGTTCCTCCGCGTTTCAGTCATAGACTCCAATATGCGCACTCTGCCTGCCTCTGGAAATGGCCCATCAAGTGTAGCCCGATGTGGCCTTCTACCGATGCTCCAGGTATGCCCAGTCAGAGAGAGCTCGACCTCAAGCTACGACCATCTCTATCATTTTGCAGAATCTTGACATCGAATGGATCAGAAGTGCATATGTGGTTCGGCAATAGTAGATGATAGACATTGTCGTTGATCTCCACAATGCGTCCGCACTCTTGGTCCTCTTGCCATGCATATCTTTTGAGTTTACTGCACATTGTCTAGATATGACTCAAAAACTGGAGGAGATAGACGCATCTTTTGTGTTTTTTTGGTGTATGAGAGACGCCAGGTGTAGGCCCATGGGGCCCATAAACTGCTCTCCCCTGGGATCAAATACAGCATTCCTCTGTTAAATCTCTGAAATCCGTCACTCAAATGGGCCAAGATCGGGACATCCACAAACATGAACAATGAGATATAATAGTAGGTGTAATCAGCTGGATTCAATAGCTAAAATTTCTCAAAGAGATGACATCAAAGATTGGATTCGATAAAGCCCCTCTTCTAGTATACCATGAAAATCAAGGCATTAAGCAGGCCGGGTACAACCCAAGTCTGGCTTAAGTAGTCTATTGATGTAGAGAGGGTGGCAGTCACTTTCATGCCCGAGATGGACCAGAGAAGGACCGATGGAAGGCGGAAGTGATCAAGACTGTCAGAATCCTAAAACAGGCATATCTCGCAAACCGGAATGAGTTATTCGACATACCATGTATGATTTTGGGGTAGGAAAAGCTACTTTAGCCACCCAACCGGCTATGCCAGGTCCCCCAAGCCAAATTTGCGAGATTCCATCAAATCGACAGTCAAAAATCCTTTTTAATTTCGTTTTTACTCTTTATATTTCAATCATAACTCTTCATTCTCTGAGCTTTAGGAGTTGTGCCACTACAAGAAGACTGTCTTTTGGCGGCAGTTAAAACCGCCAGTAAAACCTTTACCGGCCGTCAGAAAACTGCCTGCAAAAGCTCGGTCGGTAAAGGCTTTGCCGGCGGTTTGTGTCTTTTACCGGCAGTTGTGTTAGCCGCCACCCATGTAACATTTGCTGGCGGTTAATACACTTCTACTAGCGTTTTCTCAAAGCGCTAGTAAATGTTTACTAAAATGCCAGTATGTGCCAGTATATTTGAGCGCTAATGTTTATATTTGATTGAAACCTTTTTTTAAAAATTTTATTTTATACCAGTAATTTGGATGTCATGCATACGTCACAGTGGGCCCCACACATAGGACTGTAGGTCTGATAATCAAGATTCAGATTGTGTGAATGTGGGGCCACGGTCTGATGATCCAAAGTGTTGAAATAATGGGCTTCACCAGGGATGGTGGACATCCAATATTCAAAGATCTGAACCATCTTATCTTATGGCTTAAGAACACAGAAGAAAAATACATTAGTGGTGAAAACTCAAGAGAGAAAGGCCAAATATCAAAGGGTGATTCATCCACAGTGATCCCAATGTATCCCTGAAAACAGAACACTGTAAGATGCACTTTGAAATAGAATAATACCAAATGCATTTCATCAATTCCGTGAGAGGGCCAATCTAAATCTGAGCACTTGATTAGGCCCAAGAAATAAAAAGGCAAGCCTAGGCCCATATTGGACCACTACTGAGAAATGGCCTTATTCCATTCCATGGCCGTTCATGTGGCATAATGCATGCCCATCAACCCACTTCATTTCATGGGTTAAATCACTTACAAGAACACGCTAAATAAAATTAAAAAATAACAACTTCACCAAGGCCAGACCCCTTGTTAAATAAAAAATCCTTCAAGCAATCGGGACACAGTATCTGTGCTCCATGTGTAGGTAGATGCTTGGAGTGGCCTGGTGTGAGATTGGGAGCCATGGCTAACCTTTGGGTCCAAAAGGTCTGATTTCTCAATGGACAAGGCCTCGATAGAACTTGCTTAGCGTTGTGAATGTCAGTTTAGAGCCTTCTCTTCCATTGTCCTTTGGAGATAGGCTGTGGGCCTGAGTACTCATATGGCCATCCACACATGTTTGGAGCTTCTTAAGCTTTTTCTTCATGTAGGTATTCCAGTAGTTCTTGATATCATTGTCTGTTCTTTGAGGGAGATAAGAAGCTATGGCAGCCCATCTGAATTCAATCAAATTCACATAAATATAAGTATCCAAATTCTCAGAGACTACAAAAATCATTTTATCCATCTATACAAAGGGAATTTATATTTACATGTCCATCTTTATACACACACACACACACACACACACACACACACACACACACACATAAATCACTTCTCATGTTTGATTTGTAAAGAAAAATATAGATTTTATAAGATAATAATTATGCGTTTCCATTTCTAAATTTCTCAACCACAAAATTTAAAGTCAATCTCAATAATAAGATATATTGAAGATTTTCACTTGTAAATCATACACACCTCTAAAAATGAAATCTCTTGGAATCCATTCATAGCAGTACCTTAGGAAATAATTATCAAATAAAGATTAGGAATTCCTATTCTACTTTAAATGGATTCCTGGTTATCAAACAGTCATTTGGGCCCTTAGATGGGTATATAAAGATTGAAAAAGATATGGTGTTTTTACCTATTGCCCAAGAGAGCTTGAAGGTGGATGATCTTCTCCTCAGTATCAGTGAAGTTGCCATGTTTGATCATCCCAGGCCTAAGGTAGTTAGTCCACCTAAGCCTGCAGCTCTTGCTACATCTAAGAAACCTTGGCAACACCAATCAAAAAGAGAAGATGGGTATAAAACAGGACTACCAATTTTCTTGGATTAAAGAATAAAGGACAGAAATCTATAACTAAGACTATGAGGAAACCTTGAGTTCCCATTGGAATGTAGAAGATTGCTTGGCAAGACCTCTCTCACCATGCTTGACAAGAATTCTTACAGTCCTTTTCCAGTTTTTTCTTTCCCTGTGATAGAAACATGTCTTAAGATATCAATTTAAAACAAACATGAATACAATATCTTGAATCTTATAACTAAGACTATGAGGAAACCTTTCTACATGTTGACATTGATTCATTGGAGTGAAATGGTGGATAACCCACAAGCATTTCATACATGATAACCCACAAGCATTTCATACATGATTTATGTCAAACAACCATTTTTTAATCCATAATGCAGTTCTTCAACAAGTACCTGAAGATGTGAAACAGTTGCTGCAGCTCTGAGTCACCTAGAAATAAAGCTTGCCTTCTTATCATTTCCGCTGCACAGAACAGATAATTGTATTAAGATCTAAATCATTAGAGAACATAAGCAAGAGAAATGGCTCAGCTGAAAGTGTAGATAGGTTCCCCAATTTGGCACATCCAAACACAACTAAATTAGCTTGTAGATGCTTAGTTTGGCTACATTGCAGTTGGCTGCACTACTGAACTAGATTGTCATAGTACAATGGAGAGAAAACTATTAGCGAATATCCGAAAGTATCATCTCTGGTTGCCAAAACAAAAAAACAAAAAAAACAAACAAAAAAACAAAAAAACAAAAAAACAAAAAAACAAAAAACAACAACCCGGATTAAAATGGTGTTACCTGATACTGAGCTATAACTTTTTCCTGAGAATCTACATACATATGAACCTGCAGAAAGCAAGCAACTAGAAACATTCTACATAAATGCATTTGTACATAATTGCTCTTTAGTTTCGTATGAAAAAGACTGACCTTTCTCAGGGAATCTGTCATCTCTGCCTTGCGTTGATGGAGAAAATAACCTTGAAATACATAATTTAGTTAATAGGAAAGATCAAATTGTAGACCGGCAATGATCAAATTGTAATTACATTTCCAGTATTTATGATGCAGAAACATCTGTAAACATCAAATTGTAGATGAAATGATGCAGCAACTAGAGATATGCATATGCAACTCGAGGAAGTCCACCGATCAGATAACTGTGATTGTTCAACAGAGTAGATTTCTGATCTGTTGAACATTCACATTGGGATCTACCAGACTAATGATCTGTATCATCATCATCAATGCAAAATATCCCCATCTGTACAGACTATTGGCCTTGAATGAAAGTTCTGTTAATTCAGTCGAAGTTGGTATAAAAGCTCAATAATATAGACTGGACATTCAATCACTTGATTCCCATACAAACAACTGGTTGGGAAAAACCATAAAACCATTGAAATACCAAAAACCGTCATGTAGTGAATGGCATCAGTATACTCTATTTTCCCAAAATTCACCCAAACAATTCATAAAATTCTCTGTTTCCCTCTGAAAATTTGAATATGTGGAATACCCTTACAGCAGAAGCAAAAAAAATTGAATATGGGCACACCATAGAACAATTTGAGAGTGGACAACTACCGCTGACTTGACTATGGGGCCCACCTGATTTTCCTTCCGTTCACAGGCTTTTCATACCTACATAAGCAACAGAAATTACACAAATTTTATGAAAGCAGTGGACAATACTCGCAGCAGAATCAACATGGCTCACTTCTAATAACAAACCCTATATGTTCATGAAAATGAAAATAAAAAATATCCATTTTAAGTCCATTTCTCCAATTCCATATTGGAAAATGGATGCCTAAAAATAGAGAATTTCAGACAGTAAAAATTCAATGTACTTGTGCCAGTATAAATACCTCAACATCAGATATGTTGCTTGTATACTTTTACCTAGCATCATGCATCCAACTAATTCATGATATAGTGAATTACTTCGAAGTTATAAATAGTTCAAAATTCAAATTAAAAAATAAGGTTAACCGCAGCAGTCATATAGTACTGATTGGTATTAATATTCAGCATTCCAAGGAAAAACAATATGAGAAGAAAGAACAATGTTCACAACACTCTAATCATGAAAAAGAGCTATACCAAGTCTGCAATAACAAAATCTAGCTCTTTGACAAAATTTTCTCTACGACATTCTCACTCTGCAGCAGTCTGGAAAATGTAATTCAACCATATTAGGATTATGCACATGGCACGACCCTAAGAATCAAACTTATAAAGAGAAAATTGAATTGTCAATTAAACCTTCAAATCTGGTCACATGCAATGGAAAACACATCTAAAATTCATTGTGCTTTGGCAAATGTCATCAGCACTAGTAAATGAACCATCCATCAAAAAACTGCTTCCCATCAATCATAAAAATAAATAATGGATCTTTCATATGTTATTCTATTCAGAAGAAATTCTTTATAGATTAGAACTCAAGATAGAAACAATGAAAGAATCAAATATTGACTGAAATTTATTTCTGAAAACAAAAAAAAAAAAATTGTGTGGTGAAAAATCACTGCTAGAGGACCAGTTGAAAAGTGCCACCAGCTGACCTATCATATCATGGAAAGGAATGGACGGCACAGGACTTATACAGTGGCATTGAAAACATAGACAATCATGGGCAACAAGACAAGCCAAGAACAACATAACCAAGAGTGATCATCAAGTATTCCATACATCTACAAGCAGAACCAATAGTAAATGTAAGATAAAACAACATAGTGAAAGACTAAAATCCAATAGAGCCTGACTTGTAGCACCAAAGTTATAGTCCCCCAAACTTTCCCTGCAAAGCCTTGATAAGTGATAGTGCCCCTTTGCAGCTCCTCATCCACTCATTACCAAACATGTAATATTAAAACCACATACTCCAAAGCATCTACAGCTCTAACATTCAAAGGCATGGTCATGGATGAGGTAGCAAACTGCTATAGTAAATTGCCAATCTCATATCTTTCAACATCCAGTTCTTCAAAACATCACAAGTACCATAAGCTAAACTCCAAGCAACCACCATCTCACAAGATATCCAAAATAGTGAGTTCACTATGGAAACCGAAAGGAGCTGAAAACTTTTCTGTATTTGAGACAACCCAAAGGGGTTGAATATATATAGAGATTACAGTCATCTATACGAGGAAAATAATAAAACCAGAACCCTCTACCTATGGAAACGAACTATACAAGGTATACTAGCTATACAAGGTATGTGAGCCTGTCTAACACCCCCCCTCAAACTAATGCTGGCCATCGACAAGTAATAGTTTGCCAGCTAGAAATGAGTAACGTGCAGAGTGGGGGACTTGGTGAGAATGTCGGCAATTTGATCATGGGATGCAACATGTGGAAGACAAATGAACCCAGACTGAAATTTCTCGTGGATAAAGTGACAGTCAACTTCGATATGCTTCGTTCGTTCATGAAAAACTAGGTTAGAGGCAATCTGAATGGCACTTAGATTATCAACATGGAGTGGAGTAGGATTTTGCAGAGGAATGCCTAAGTCGGAAAGAAGGTTACGTAACCAGACAAGCTCACTACACGTAGCGGACATCGCCCGATACTCGGCTTATGTGCTTGATTTGGAAACAGTGGTCTGCTTCTTACACTTCCAAGAGATGAGAGAAGTGCCGAAAAAAACACGGTAACCAATGGTAGATCTTCGTGTGAGAGTGCAATCGGCCCAATCAGCATCCGAATAAGCACGAAGGTCCAGAGTAGCCGTGGAGGAGAAGAACAGTGATCAATCTAGAGTTCAATGTAGGTACCGTAGGATGCACAACACTGCAGTCATATGAAGAATCCGAGGAGCAGAAACAAACTGACTGACGACTTGGACAGCGTAGGCAATATCAGGGTGAGTCATAGTTAAGTAAACCAGACTCCCAACCAAACAGCGGTATAAGTTGGGCTGTGCAAGTAGATCACCATCGTCACAGCCATATTGAACGTTAAGTTCTAAGAGAGTCTGAACTGTCTTCTGATCCGTCAATGATGCCAATCCGAGAAGATCCTTGGTATATTTACGCTGGCTGACCAGGATCCCACGTTTAGAACGTGAAATTTCAAGCCCAAGAAAGTATGTGAGATGGCCGAGGTCTTTCATCTTGAAGGAGGATTGCAGAACTTCCTTTAAAGCCGAGATATCAGTAGCATTGCTACCGGTCAAAAGTAGGTCATCAACATAGACGAGAACAATGACAATTCCGCGAGCAATGGTGCACAAAAATAAGAATGGGTCATGACTACTTTGAGTAAAGCCAGTACTTGTAACAACATTGTAAAAGCGTTGGAACCATGCCCGAGGTGCCTATTTGAGGCCATACAGGGCTTTCTTTAGGCGACATACCTTATTGTCAGGGATTGAAGAACCATGAGGAGGTTTCAAATATACTGTTTCTTGGAGGTCTCCATGAAGAAAAGCATTTTTCACATCCATCTGAGCAAGTGGCAAAAAGCGAACGGAAGATATTAACAGAAGATTACGAACAGTTTTCATCTTGGCCACGGGAGCGAATGCCTCATCATAATCAATTCCGTATTCCTGTTTGTATCCTTGAGCGACAAGTTGAGCCATGTATCGATCCAATGATCCATTGGACTTGAGCTTGACAAAATAAATCCATTTACTACCAATTAGTTGTTGGTCAGCCGGTCGAGTGGTAATGTCCCACATATGATTATCATCCAAATCTGCAAGTTCTTCTGCCATAGCCTTCTTCCAACAATCATGAGAGTATGAAGTAGGAATAGAAACAGTATCCAGAGTAGCATTCATAGCAGACATAAAGCATATCAAGCAATCAGGCGCTCGATGTACATGATCAGAACGACGTATCGAGGTAGGTTCAGGATCTGCAACAAGTACAGTATGTTCGGGTTGAGAAATAGGTGGTGGAGTTGTATGTGGTCGACGCGAGTAAACCTGCAACGGAAGAGGGAGAGTACTCAAGGCAAAAGGAATATCAAGAAAGGTGGTTAGACCAGGAGATTTTGGGGCATGCGGAAGAGGAAGAGATGAATAAAAGGTAATATGTTCAAGAAAAACAACATGTCGTGAAACCCGAACACGACGAGAAACCGGATCATAACATCGAAAACCCTTCTGAGTTTCTCCAAATCCCAAGTACATACATTTGATCGATTTTGGAGATAGTTTGTTACGCTCACGTGAAGCCAGGTGAACATAACAGACAACCAAAAACACGAAATGTGGAATATGCAGGAGGTAAGCTGTTGAGAATAAAGTATGGAGATTTACTGTTCAGAACGTTGGTTGGCATCCGGTTAATCAAGTAGACTGAATGTAACATTGCTTCCGCCCAGAAAGAATGAGGAACACTCATAGCTGTCATCAGGATGTTGGCGGTTTCAACAAGTTGACGATTTTTTCGTTCAGCCACCTCGTTCTGTTGTGGAGTATCAAAACAGGTGGTCTGATGAATAATCTCATGACCCTGAAGAAATATACAAGAATCGGTTGAGAGATATTTACCCCCTGAGTTAGAGCGGAAAGTTTGAACTGGAACCCAAAATTGAGTCTCCACCATAGAGTGAAATATCTTGAATTTTTCAAAAACCTGGGACTTCGAGTGCAGAAAGTAAATCCAGGTGTAACATGTGAAATCATCAATGAATATAACATAGTATCGTAACCCAGAGAGAGACATAATTGGTGAAGGACCCCAGACATTTATATGCACTAGTTCAAACATAGAAGATGATTTTGTAATACTTAGAGGAAAAGAAATACACTTACTTTTTTAAAGACAACAAGATGAACAAGAATAATCCAAATCTTTTTTATTAAGAGAAACGTTCCCTAACATGCCAGAAGAAAATAACTGAATTAACTGATCGGAATGTGGATGACTTAAGCGAAAGTGCAACAGTTTCCACAATTTATTTGTCGAACAAATATCTGATGAAGATGGAGAAAAGAAACAACGAGCCGGAGTGACAGATGGATCAAAGTCCAGCACATACAGACAGTGTTTAAATTATCGGCGAAATTATCGAATTATCGCCGATAATTTCGGTATCGTTAGAGTTGCGACACCGAAACTCCTTTTTTTCGTTTCTCTTACTAATATCGCCGATTTTTCGGTGATTTTATCGATTTTTTGCGAAAAGTCCAGTTGTCACTCAATGTTTGCAATATCGGCCGATATATTTGCCGATAGTGTCGGTATCGCAGTCCAATGACACGAAACACGTCGGAAGAAACATTCCGAAAAAATTGGAAACGAGAGAGAGAGAGAGAGAGAGAGAGAGAGAGAGAAACTTTCAATAGGGTGGATATCCGCACCTGTAAAGAAAATCTCGATTCCCTTTTCTTCTTTCTTCTATTAGATTGTTAACGGAATTGATTTAGGAAGAAAATGAGAAAAAAAAAAAAATCCAGAGAAATCCGGAGATTTGGGGAAGAATTTAGGGTTCCAGGGTCTCTCGTATGAAAAATGGGTTCGGAACCCCTTTTATCGAGCGCGGATGCGTCACTGACGGTTGAGTAGGAAGTGATGTCACCAAGTTATGTGGGTCCACCATGATGTATGTTTTGTATCCACACCGTCCATCCATTTTGAGAGACCATTTTAGGTCATGAGCCAAAGAATGATTCAGATCCGAATCTCGAGTGGACCCCACCACGAAAAAAGTGGAGAGAGTGACGCTCACCATTAAAAATTTCTAATGGCCACAGAAGTTTTCAATGAAGCTGATATTTTTGTTTTACCTTATTTAATGTTTGTGTTAACTTATGAACGGATTAGATCTCAAATAAACATTACAGTGGACCTTAGGAAGGTTTCAACGGTGGGTGTAACTCACTCCACTGTTTTTTGTGGTGGGGTCCATTATAGTTTTGGATCTGCCTAATTCTTTGGATCATGCCTTAAAATGTTCTCTCCAAATGGATGGACGGTGTGGATACAACACATCATGATAGGATCCACATAACTTGGTGACGCCACTTCAGTAGCGAATCTCGCTGCTCAACCTGTCATATAGCTAATCCGCGTCCTTTTTCATGGGGCACGGAGCCACGTATGCATTTTTTCACACGTGTAGTGGGCCTCCAATCTGAACCGTTCATGTGATGTGGCATCCCATGAAACTCCCAGGAACCAAATTTTACCCTGATCTAAAACTCTGGTGGGCCTCCAATCTGAACCGTTCATGTGATGTGGCAAAGAAAGATGCAAATCAAGGGAAAAAATTGTTTTCTTTTATAATGGCCTACCGAAGTCTTATATGAAAGCAAAAGTTGAACCATAGAAGTTTCATGGAGTGCTGCATACTTAGACCATTCAGATTTTGGACTCACATCACATATGATGAGTTCTCAGAAAATTCTCAGGTAACTCTGCTGCTGGGAAAATCTGCATTGGTGCGGATCAGGAGCCTAGAGATGGATGGTCTGTCAGGACTCTGTAAGGCCCACCATGATATATTTGTTTTATCTACACCATTCATCCATTTTGATATGTTATTCTAGGGAATGAGCCCAAAATGTAGCCAGATATGAGGCTCAAGTGGTCCACACCACAGGAAGTTGTGGTGGGCATGATATCCACCGTTGAAGCTTTCCTGGGGCCCATCATGATGTTTATTCTCCATCCAATTTGTTCATAAGGTCTAATAGACCTGGATGAAGGGAAAACATAAACATTAGCTTGCTCCAAAACTTATGTAGCCCCCGTAATTTTTTTAATGGTTGTCATTCAATGATCACTTTTTCATGTGGTGTGGTCTACCTAAGATTTGGATTCATTTCATTTTTTGGCCCATACCATAAAATGATTTGTCAAAATGAGTTAACGGTGTAGATACCAAATCATTTTTGCTTATTATCCAAAAAATAAGCACATCCAATTATCAAGTGGACCATACCAAAGGAAAAAGTGGTGATCGACGATTAATTGGCCACAAAAGTTCTGGATCAATCATATATTTGTTGTTTTCTTTGAGTTCATTTACTTTTACGTGTCTTAATTAATGTATGTCAGCTGCATTTGTAATATATAAACTTATTTTGGTTGCTATTAAAGTGATTTTTTATGGCATCGCATGCTTTTTGGGTCCCATTAAATGAAAACTTATTATGTAATGTATTCTTTTCGTAATTTTTAATTCCTAAATATGTAAATATGTGTATTTAGCCATGTCTTGAAGTTTTACTGAAAAATTCCATCATTTTCCCCAAGTTTCCCCCCTTTTCCCTACATTTCCGGTTATCGGCGATATTATCGACGATAACGATATTATATCTTTATCTCTGGCCAGCGAAACTTGTAGCGATAACGACAACTCGAACACTGCGTACAGACGACCATGCCGCCTACCCATCCCAAGTACCTTCCCCGTTGCCAGATCCTGCACAAAACAACAGTTTGGAAAAAATATGACTAAGCAGTTCTTGGATGTGAGTTGACCAACTGAAATTAAATTGGAGGAGAGGTTAGGGACATGAAACACATCATGAAGGGCGAACTGGCGATGAGCAGGAGAGAAAGTCAATGACCCAACGGACTGAATAGGTAGTCTAGTGTCATCCGCAGTAGAAATAGCCTGATTTTCAGTGTAGGGACGAATGTCACGAAGATGGGATACAATACCAGTCATATGATTGGAAGCACCTGAATCGAAAAACCATGTAGAAGATGGGGATATACCTGACATACCGGCCGCAGAAAGGGCCTGAACAATTTGCTGGAATATCGCAGAAGTCAAAGGTGATGAAAGACCTTCAGTAGAAACAATAGATGCAGAATCACTAACAGACGGCTTGGAAGAAATACTAGCAGCAGTAGCAGAAAGAGCACGACCACGACCACCACGTCCATGGCCGAAAGAAGATGCATAGGCACGTGTACGGCAATCCTGAATACCATGACCAGTCCATCGACAATAAGATATCGACTTTGTCCATGGGTCCAGTTTACCTAATTGTCCTCATTATCGAATGAGCCCGAATGAGTGCGAGATTCTGCAGGGACAAGTAGAGGAGTTGATTCGTAAGGGTCTTATTCGAGAAAGCATGAGTCCATGTGCTGTACCAGCTCTATTAACTCCAAAGAAAGATGAGAGTTGGCGCATGTGTGTTGATAGCTGAGCCATCAACAAAATCACCATAAAATACAGGTTTCCTATACCACGGTTGGACGATATGCTGGACATGTTAGAGGGTGCAAAAATATTCTCTAAATTGGACCTAAGGAGCGGCTATCATCAGATTCGAAAACGGCCGGGTGATGAGTGGAAAATGGCCTTTAAGACCAAGGAAGGATTATACGAATGGATGGTTATGCCCTTCGGTCTTTCAAATGCGCCTAGCACATTTATGAGATTGATGAACCAAGTTCTGAAACCTTTCATTGGACGGTTCATTGTAGTTTATTTCGATGATATTTTGATATACAGTCAAGACGAAACTACCCATATGGAACACCTCAAGAAGGTCCTTCAAGTGCTCACTAAAAATAAATTGTATCTCAATTTAAAAAAGTGCAGCTTCATGACTGATAGTCTATTATTTCTGGGTTTTGTCGTAACATCCACGGGCATTCGGGTGGATGAGGAGAAGGTGAAGGCAATCAGAGAATGGTCGGTTCCCACAAATATTCATGAAGTGCGAAGTTTTCATGGACTGGCGACATTCTATCGTCGGTTCGTGAAAAATTTTAGTACCATTGTGTCACCAATCACAAATTGCATGAAGAAAGGACAGTTTCAGTGTACTGACGAAGCCGACATGAGCTTTACCGAAATCAAGCGCAGATTATCCACGACTCCGGTTCTTGTACTTCCCAACTTCGACAAACTGTTTGAAGTCGAATGTGATGCCTCATATGTCGGAATTAGGGGAGTTTTGTCTCAAGAAGGTAGGCCGGTAGCCTTCTACAGTGAGAAACTTAGCGATGCACGCAAGAATTGGTCTACATATGAAATCGAGGTATACGCGGTGGTTCAGGCACTGCGACACTGGCGACATTATTTGATTCAAAGGGAATTCATACTTTACACGGACCATCAAGCTCTCAAATTCATTAATAGTCAAGCTAACATTAACCGTGTGCATGCTAGATGGATCTCGTTTTTGTATGAATTCACATTCGTGCTAAAGCATAAGTCAAGGCAACAGAACAAAGTAGCCGATGCGCTAAGTCGCCGTGCAACTTTGTTAGTCACTATGAGCAATGAAGTCGTCGGATTCGATCGCCTCAAAGACATATATGCCGACGATGACGACTTCAAGGACGCATGGGTTAAATGTCCGAAAGGTCATCTTAGTGACTTACATATACAAGACGGGTTCCTTTTTAAGGGAAATCGACTATGTATCCCAAAGAGTTCGCTAAGGAAACAGATAATCCAAGAGCTACATGGAGGTGGCCTCAGTAGACACCTTGGGCGAGACAAGACGCGAGCTCTTGTGGAAGAACGTTATTACTAGCCGCAATTGGTACGTGATGTGGGAAAGACAGTCCAACGCTGTTATATTTGTCAGACTTCCAAGGGGCAATCTCATAATATGGGCCTCTACACCCCGTTACCCGTGCCTGACGGCCCTTGGGAGGATTTATCTATGGACTTTGTGCTTGGTCTCCCACGAACACAACGCGGCATGGATTCGGTGTTCGTGGTAGTAGATCGTTTTTCAAAGATGGCGCACTTTATTCCATGTAAGAAGACTCTCGATACAACACACGTGGCGAATCTATTCTTCAGAGAAATTGTGCGACTACACGGGGTTCCCAAGACTATTACTTCTGACCGTGACACGAAGTTCTAATAAGAAAACAATCGAACTGTTTTACACGAAGTTCTACACGGGGTTCCCAAGACTTTCTTGTGAAAACAATCGAACTGTTTTACATCTCCATTCTAATAAGAAATTATGGGTTGAGGCGATTGATTACAAGAACAAGACCATCCGAGTCATTGATTCCAGTCTACAAAGCAATGACTGTTCCTCTCTCCCTCGCAACTCCATGACGAGCGAAGACCTTATAGGCGGCGATCCATACATCTTGCCTTGGAATCCTACCAATACCATATTTGTGAATTGCTCAGTTCAGATGGACAAAGATCCTGCTTCATACATACGTACCACAGGTTGCTCAAATTCCACCTCTGGGGCATACATCTATGTCCTTGGGCGTTCGATGATGCTGCCCGAGCTCCATCCATCTTGCAAAGTTGTAGCCAAAGCCCCTACAATGTTGGAAATGGAGAGCGCCGGAAAGTCTAATTATAGAGAAATTCATGATACATTGATGAAGGGTTTTGAACTATTTTGCTATATTCCTCTCTTATGTCGCAACTGTTGGGCAACAGGCACTCGATGTACCATCTATATGCAAGGAAGCGTGGAAGACCCTGGGGAAGTCGTTGGGATCCCTGTTACAATCCTTGCAGAACTATCTTTCAATCCAAGCATTGTAAGTTCTTAATACTTGGCTTTTTTTTAGAAGAAGGAAGAGACCGGACACCCGTACCACTCCCACCTGTTACCAAACGGAGATTTAAAGAGATTTTACGGGACGCAGACCCTTGATTTTTCAGGGTCCATCTGGATGTTTACGTGAGATCCACTCTAACCATTAGACGTGTGATCTCACTTAAGCGCACGGCCTAAAAAATTAGGCTGACCTGTGATTGAGCTGGGCTACACCAAAGGATCTAGCCGGGAGAGATCATCCACCCTTGAAATTTACAGAGCGGTGTGATGATTATATAAAATCCACTTCAACCATTAGTTGCCACACAAAATTTTAAGCGATTGTCAAAGGAGTTACCTTCCATTAGTTTTCTAGAAATTCGGTCATTTAAAGTATATGTTTTTAAAATGACAAAATTGCCCACCAATTAATGAGGTTGCTTAATTAAGAAGAATTAAAAAGGCACCTACATATGAATATTATTAATGAGGTGTAATTATAAAAAATTTTAAGGAAACAAGAAAATAAAATCCTAGAGTTTTATCTTATGTGTGGATTGCATTGCAGGGATGTGACCATTGGTCGGTGTTGCTCTGTGGGTCCCACCATGATGTATGCATTCTATACATGCCATCCATCCATTTTTCCACATCATCTTATGGCATAGCTAAAAAGTGAGGCAAATTCAAATCTTAGGTGGACCATAATGGTGATTGAATGCCCACATTAAAAACTTCCTAAGGCCCACCATAATATTTATTTTCCATTCAATCAATTGATTAGGTCGCACAGACCTGGATGATGGGAAAGCACAGATATGAGCTTTCATGGCTCCCCAATAAGTTTTTAATGGTGGGCCTTAAACCACCACTTTTTACTGTAGTGTGGTCCACTTGAGATTTGAATTTGCCTCATTTTTGGACAAATGCTGTATATAAGATAATACGGCAAAATGGATGGATATAATGGATAAAACACATACATGTAGGTACTTTTTAAATCTTCTTAAGCAACCTCAGTAATTAATGGGCATTTTTGTCATTTAAAAAAAAAAAAACTTTAAACTGACTGAAGTTAGGGAAGACCACCGGAAGGTTTCCCTTCGACGGTAACTTAATGAAAACTTAATCTGAAAAGGTATGAGATGTAAATAACATACTAATGGGGTACTATTTTGCAAAATTCCCAAGAAAAAAAAGAAAAAGAAAAAGAAAAAAAGTAAAGGTGGCTGGGATGGCCTACAACATTCCATTTAGCATCTTTTCATGCATTTTGAAATCCCTCCTTAGGTTGAGCATCTTATGGCAAATTGTATAACAGTCCATAACATGAAAGGCTCTGATTATCATACCACTCAGCATGTGAGCCCAAGCAGCGGTGGTATTGGTTCAATTGTTCTTCAAAACTGTCTATATCAAATATGTCTCACTTTCTCTACAATTAATAAAGCTAACAAAATTCTTGTAAATTCATCTCCCACTTTCTCAACTGTTACCAATAGATCTCCCACTCTCTTTACAACTACCAAAACTCTTGCAAATTCATCCCTATCTAATCCAAATCTAAACTTTTTAATCTAATTTAAACTCTCTAATGTGAATCGTCCAAATTTTAATACCACATCAATCTAAAGCTACAAGAAGGGAAAAATATTAAAACATCCAAACATTCAAGAAATGGATGTCCTGAATCTTATCAATTCATCATTTAATTCCATTTGAGTTTCTCATCATTATTTTGTATTTGTCATTGTTTAAAGTACACCTGCTTGTAAGATAAGCTATCTTACACACGTTTGTAGTGGATCTAGTTTCGCCTGCTTGAAAACATTCATTGAATTTTCATAGCTTTTGGGTTCTCTGCAAATTAATATAATCAAACTCTATTTTATCAAGTTTGGAAATGGGGTCTTGCAGGGATTAAAATGTGTGTGGTTTTCTCTTCAGGTCCATTTGAGAAGCGCATTTTTCATCTTTAGTTTCACCCTCGAAAAGAGAGATACTTTACCATTGTTATTTTTGAGACGTGATCCATCCACTGTCTACCCCATGAATTGGGTGGTTTGAACTCAAAACCGTGCTCTCCCCATGCATGGCCTGGGTTCGCATATAAACAAATAAAATGTTGCAAACTCATTCAATTGCTTTTTTACTGCAATGAATTTTGTTATTTACTGCCTTTAACTTGAAGAGATCTATTATTTTCACATCCTCAAGTGATTACTTGTCGGATAATGCAGGCTTGTTTTGGATCTTAAAGAGAAATTATGCCGAATATCACGGCGAAATTTACAATAGCATATTTTTCTATATGCTTGGTAAGTCCTTAGCACCTTACTCCAAAGACATTTTCATGGGAAGTTTCGAGTCCTTTTCATCCATATTTAAAGCCAGGAGTTATGTGACACATCCGTTGAGTATTTTGTATCCTAATGAAAACCTTGAATGTGCACTAAAATCCCATAACGTGGGCTCTACTTAACTGAATGATCCTTGGTTTCCCAAACAACAACATTTGCGTGTTGAATTTGGAGTTCTAGCTGTCATTTGTGCTTGCATTTGACAGGTAATTGATGATGGCAATCATTCAATATCTCTAATTTTTGGGTAACTCCCCATCCCCTCTACAGCCCACATTTTGTGTGGGTTGGATTTAGGGAAGTGTTTGCTCCATGCACAATGGGTTTTTGTATTATTGTAATCGACCGTACTCCGAGTACAGAAGTCTTGACTTTATTTGCTTAGGTTATGACTAGTACCTTACAGTTCTCAAACTCGCTGACTCGACTGGGCGAAATTTCAAGCCAGGTCAATGGGAAACTCAAGTTGATTCGATTGCTCAGTCAATTCAACGCGGCATTGATGTATGAATGATGTAGTTGCTTTATTATATGTTCTAAATTACTTATATTAAATCTAAAAATTTTAAATATCTACTAAATTTTCTAATATTATCAATTTTAATAATTAAATATTAAGTTGAGTAGGTTCAAGTCTTCCAATCAAGCTAACCCAAATAAACAGTGAGTCAAGTCGAGTCGAGTTCTCTGAGTTTTTGAACTATGACTGGTACCAGACCATCGTCAAGCTATTATCTAGTATACTGGTAACACCATCTAAAAATTGCAAGTACAGATACAAAACTGGCATACTTACTAATCTAATGTACATTTCCATGTTTTTCTCTATGACAAATAGTTTTAGCGACAGGGAGAACATTCATCGGAATAGTGTGCCTTATCGCCTTCCTGGTATATAAATTACAAAGGAGACATATATGGATGGACACCACAGTAGAAGAGTTCTTAAGCAAGTACAGATGCCAAACGCCTGCAAGGTATTCTTATTGGGATATTCGAAGGATGACCATGCGTTTTAAAGATAAATTAGGCCAAGGTGGTTTTGGTTCTGTTTACAAAGGAAAGCTCAGAAATGGCCCACCCGTTGCGATCAAGATGTTGTCTGGTAAGTCAAAAGGCAATGGGCAAGAATTCATCAATGAAGTTGCTACGATCGGAAGGATTCATCATGTCAATGTGGTCCGACTCATTGGATTTTGTGCAGAGGGATCGAGAAGGGCTCTTATCTATGAGTACATGCCTAATGGCTCTCTAGAAAAATATATATATTCCCATGAAGGTAAGAGCAGCCCTTTGAGTTGGGAGAAGATGTACCAGATTGCTTTGGGGATAGCACGTGGGATCGAATATCTTCATCAAGGTTGTGACATGAAGATTCTACATTTTGACATCAAGCCTCACAACATTCTCCTTGATGACAACTTCAACCCAAAAGTTTCAGACTTTGGGCTCTCAAAGTTCTATCCAACAGATGAAAGCCATTTATCAGTCACAGCTGTAGGAGGAACTCTAGGATATATGGCTCCTGAACTATTTTATGAAAATACCTGCAGGCAGGTCTCATACAAGTCTGATGTTTACAGTTTCGGAATGCTTTTAATGGAAATGGCTGGTAGAAGAAAGAACGTGAATAAATCCGCAAACTCAAGCCAAATTTACTTCCCATTGTGGATATATGACAAGCTCGATCAAGATGGGGACATGGGAATGGAGGATGCTACTGAGGATGAAAAGGAAATTGCAAAGAAGATGGCTATGGTTGCATTGTGGTGTATACAGATGAAACCTGCAAACCGTCCTTCCATGAGTAAAGTTATAGAGATGCTAGAAGGTAGTGTGGAACTTCTGCAAATGCCAGCCAAGCCTTTTCATTCTTCCCCGCAAAGGGTTCCTGATGAAGAGCATGCAACTGATACAAATCCCACAGAATCATCGAGTATTGAGGAACTGGGATTGCTCTCCGAAAATTATGAGGTATCAAATAACTTAGATGTGATTATAGAATAAGTTGTGATACTTAAGATTGGAAATGCTCACCTGCGCACCAGTTCGCACCTAACTGGTGCCAACTTTTTTTTAGAATCCATCATACGTGATGTGGATCCAAAATCTGAACCGTCCATATGAAGAAGCACCTCATGAAACCTCCTGGGCCCAAGTTTTACTTTGATCCAAAACTTTGATGGGCCATGGAAAACGAAAACAGTTTCCTCCCTTGATTTGCTTTTCTCTTTGCTATGGCCCACCAGAATTTTAGATCAGAGTGAAAAATTTTCTCTTTATTTTTCATGGGATTCTGCATCACATGGACCGTTCAGATTAGATACTCATGACACGTGTGCAAAGGTGCGCATGTACGGAGGTGCGCAGGTGGCATGACTCACTTACTACTATCAAAAAAAAGTTTTGAATATTTGGTAGAATCTTAGAATCCCTATGGTACAAGTACGTATAATGATGTATGTTTTGGTTTTAATCTTAGTTCTTTTCCTACATACGTAATGTTTTTTTAATGATAAAACTTACATGCATTAAAGGTCATCTTTCCCTGTACTGACTTGATGACTTATGACTAATGATCTAATTAAATGTATGGCATTTGATAGAGTGAAATGGCATAACAGGATTCGTGTAGCTGATCTTGATTAACTGAGATGAGGACTTGGATTATTATTTCCTAATAATTGTAGGATGGTTAGGATGGTCTGTTCGAGGCCATTGTCAGGTAACACATGCAATCAAAAGTTAGGTCAGTTGATGGATGATTTATAATGATGTGAATACTCCCCCTTTTTATAAAAAATAATATGGGTCGAACCATTTTCTTAAGGATTGAGTGGATGGTTGATTATAGGAATTCCTGGGGAATTCGAGCAATTAAAAGTGGGGCTCACATGATGAACAATCTAGAATATTGATGGGTTGACCCATTTTTCTACAAACAATGTGGTCCATCAATTTTCCCAGGAATTGATCGAATGGCTAGGATGGTTCAATCATAGTAAGCCTACATGACAGATGGTTCAGATTGATGAATAGAACAATTTTACTATAAAAATTGTGGCCATCTATTTTTGTAGCAATTGATCGAAAGGCTAGGATGCCCATTGATAGAAAATTTTGTGGATCACTTGCAATAAAAGTAGGCCCACCAGATGAGTGGTCATATTGATGATTTGAACCATTATTTTCCTATAAGCAATATGGAACATCCATTTCCCCAGGAAGTGATGGATGGTTAGGGTGGTCTGATTAGAACGATTCTTGAGGATCAAAGGCAATCAAAATTGGAGCCTACATGATGGCTGGTCCAGATTAACGATTAGACCACTTTTTACAAATAACGTGGACCGTCCATTTTAGTAGCAATTGATATGATGGTTAGGATGGTCTGATCAAAGGGATTCTTGAGGAACACGTTGCAGTCCATTTCCCTACTATCATTATGGACCATTCATTTTCCTAGCAATTAATCAGATGGTTAAGATATTATGTCGTCCGATCGAAAGCAATTGTCAAGGATCACATACAATTAAAAGTGCTGCTTAAAAGATGGACAGCTCAGATTGATGGTTAGAACCATTTTCCCACAATAAATATGATTATCCATTTTCCTAATTATTGACCAGATGGTAAGGGTGATCCGATCAAAGGAATCAAGGAAACCCAATAAAAAGTGTGGCCCACACGATGGACTGTCCAAATTGATGATTAGACTATTTTTATATAATGAATTTAAACGGGCAGATCCCTGACTGTGGGGCCCATCATAATGTGTTTTACTTATATCCAGGCTGTCCATCCGTTTCACTAGCTCATTTCAGTAGATGAGCTCAAAAATGCAGCAGATCCAAATCTCAGGTGGACCACACCACTGGAAAGAGTGGTGATTGACTATCAAAAACTTTTTGTGGGCCACAAGTTTTGGATCAAGCAGATCTTTTTGTGATCCCTTCATCCAGATATGTGTGACCCTATCAACAGGTTGGATGGAAAATAAACATGCCGATAGCCCTGAAAAAGTTTTTAATGGTAAGCATTCAATCACCACTGTTACATATAGTGTTGTCCACCTGAGATTTGGATCTGCTTCATTTTTTTGCATCATGCCCTAAAATGAGCAGGTGAAACGGATGGACGGCAGGATATAAGGAAAATACAATGAGGTGGGTCCTACTGTCGGGGATCCACCGAAGCCGCTTCCAATTTAAACGGACGCGATTTCCTTGCGAAAGCCTTTAGCATGAAGTTCTGCGCGGGATTCTGGGTAGGGCTCACCAGGACGTTTGTGAGCTCTGTCCTTCGTTTTGCTAGTTCATTTCAGGACATGCGACAAAAAATGAGGAGATCAAAAAGTCAAGTGTGATACGCGAAAGAAAACAGCATGGATTTTTAGTGACCACCGTTAAACAATTATATGGTTAAAAAAGTTTTGTATCGGTTTAATTTTTTAATTTTTTAACTTCATCTTGGTGAAAATGACATTATAAACGGTTTGGATGAAATATAAACGTCAATGTACATCCTGGGAAGGTTCCAACGGTAGGAATTCCTTTCCCCACCGTTTCTTCTCGTTTGGCCCACTTGAGTTTTGGATCCTCAACATTTCTGTACTGAAATGTGCTCCAAAAACGGATGGACGGGTTGGATTTCTCACAAACATCACAGTGGGCCAACACAGAATCCTTAGGCAGGAACTGAAATCTTCGTTCAATTTCAACCGGGTGTACATCTGCCCAAGGCAACGAAAGGATAAAAAGAATCCAATAACCCTAGGTAAGGCAACGAAAGGATAAGAACCCCTCTTCAAGAAAAATCAAAGAATCCAATAACCCTAGCGAAATGCTGATGATGTCGAGGCTGAAATCTCTACTGATGTCATCATCATCATCATCTCCACTCCCTTCACCATCCGCCGTCCGATTCATCAGTACGTGCCGCCCCCGAGAGGAACCCAACTTCCACTACGATATACCTCCACCCGCCAACTGGGGCATCGTGACGGTTGGGAGGGTTCCAGTGGTCGATAGGATCCCCTACGTCCGTTCTTTGTAGGAAGGGGTGTTCCTAATTCCAAATCAGCATGCAATTACGAAGGACGATGTCCGCATTTTAATTGACAGTGTTGTTCATGTCAAGGTAAAATTTATCTCGTAATTCCGTCGGTTGTGCATGTCTGATTACTTTCTTGATTTTGGCCTGATTTGCAGATAGTCGATCCGTTGCTAGCATCATATCACCTCAGCAATCAGATCCCTGTAGTTGCGAGTCTGGCATGTGGGATAATGCTCAGAAATATCAGGAAAAATAATCTCAACGAGATTCTTGAGGAGATGGATACTCTGAATGAGAATATCTTGAATTCAGTTAATGAAGTTGGTACTGGTTTGGGTGTGAAGTGTCTGCGACATAGGATATGGGACATATCTCCTTGTCCAAAGTTAAGTGAAATTATTGAGATGCAACAGTACGGGGGGAGAGAGAGAAAAAGTTCAGCTATCCTAGAATCAGAAGTTTCCTTTGTTAGAGCTAAAGAAGAAGCAAAAGCTATCTTTACAAAGGCACAAGCAACTGCAAAAGGAATTTCTTTGCTATCAAATTCCAAGCGGAGGTGATGGGCATCCTAGACAAGGCAAAGATGAAAGCCCTGCAACTGTTGCTCCAGCACCAGTTTTCTCTTTGGAGAGCCCCAAGAACCAAAGGTGATACGGTCAATGGCCTAGGATTTTCTTAAGTGGCATTTGGTAAACTGAAAAATAAAGTCTGAAAATTAATTAAAGTATGGAAAAGTTGAAGTACTGAATTTTAGTATTTATATAAGTACAAATTTTGTTTAGTATAAAAAATAAAATAAATAAATAAATAAATAAAATTGGATAAGAAGATTGTTGTGTGATCCTTTCATCCAGGTTTGTGTGACCTTATCAACAGGTTTGATGGCATATAAACATTACAGTGGGCCTCAGGAAGTTTTTAATGGTGGGTGTTCAATCACCAATGTTTTCTTTCCTGTGGTGGGGTCCACCTGAGATTTGGATCTGCGTCATTTTTTGAACCATGTACTAAAATGAGCTGGAAAAACGGATGGTTCATATAATTTGTAGAACCATCAATTTGGACTGTCCATCTTGTCGCTCCACTTTTGATTGCATGTGATCCTCAAGAGCCATTTTGATTGGACCATCATAGCCATCTAATCAATTACTATAGAGATGGTGTTTAAATTTTTAGGAAAATAAGTCAAATCATCAATCTAAATCTTCCATCGTGTGGACCCTGCTTTTGATTACATGTCTTTCTTAAGAATTGCTTTGATCAGACCATTTTAACCATCTGATCAAACGCAAGTAAATGGTATTGATTGCACAAGAATGGATGTATTGATCAGACCATTTTAACCATCCAATTGATTGCATGGAAAATGGATGATTAAGGTGATTGTAGGACAATGGAACTTATCATAGATGTGGGTCATGCCTTAGGTTTCGTGTCTTCCTGAAGAATCTCTTTGATACGATAGTCGTAGCCGTCCCAGCCGATTTCTTGGCATGATGATTTTAGGAAAATACATCTAATCATCAATCTAGACCATTTACCATGTGCAACTGATCAAATCACTTTGATTGCTTCATCCTAACCATCTAATCAATTGATAAGAGCATGGACAGTCATACTTGATTGTAGGAAAATAATCTAATCATCATTCTGGACCATTCATCATATAGGCCCCAAATTTGATTGCACGTTTTTCTCAAAAATTCCTTTGGTTGGATTATCTTAACCATTCAATCAATTGCTAAAAAAATAGATCAAAAATAGATCATCCATATTGATAGTATAAAATTGATTAGATCTACAATGGGAAGCGTCCATCATGGATCCTGGGCCTATTTTTAATTTTATGTTTCCTAAGAATCCTTAGGATCAAAACATCCTTAGCATTCGATCAATTACCATGAAATGGATGTCTGATATTCTTTGTGGGAGAAAGGTCTAATATAGACCATTTATCATGTGGGTCCCACCCTGGGATCACATTATTCACTGGTCAAGATGACTGGAGATGCCAACAATGATTACAACATCAATAATCATTTAATTCGAGAGTTACAAAAAAACAAAAAAACAAAAAAAAAAAATAATAATAAAAAAAAATCTTAAGCTATATCTTTAAAATCATGTTATTTCACCAATCAAACATTCTCTGTAAAGCTTTCCAAAATTTAAAAACATAGAGTAAATTTGAGAAAATTGCAGCTGTCAAGTCATAGTTGTGATTGATTCCAACTTGAATGTAGAGTCAGTGGAATTTCGAGCCCTAAGACCCTCAACATGAATTCTACAGAAACTATTGTTTCATTGTTTCCACAGTGCTAATTGATAACTGAAATTTTATTTTAATTGTGCATCCAAATCATTTCCATGCTGTTAAAGAGTTTTTTTGGGCTACGTTTGGTTGCACCATGTGTAAGAAAAAAATAAATTACAAAAATGTGAATGATGTAACAGTGAAGAATGCAAATCAATAGGTTTTGTTTACCACAAAACAACAAGCATGGCCCAGATCTAAACATGTTGGAGGCCTGTGCAGTGCCTGAACATTAGCTATCCAGCCATTTATTCCATACAAATCAAAAGTAGATGGGTACAGGTGAAAGCAGAATAGGAATACAGAGCAAGATGTCCTCACCAAGATTGGTCGTATTCAACAGGAATTGCAGGAGAGCTGATTAGGTGAGACCCCGGCCTCACCCCCTTACTGTGGTGTTACTGTGGGGCCCACCTTGATCTACGTGTTATGCATCCACTTTGTCATTTTAGGGCATTGTCCCAAAAATTAAGCAGATCCAATTATCAGGTGGACCATACCGTAGAAAACAGTATTGATTGACCATTAATGGGCCACAAGTTTTAACACTGGAAATATTAACGTGTGCCTTAAGAAGTTTTTAATGGTAGGGCGGTCAATCACCACTGTTTATTATGGTATGGTCCAACGGATAATTGGATCTGCTTCATTTTTTGTATAATGCCCTATAATGATCTGGAAAAACTGATGAACAGCATGGATACGTGTTACGTACATCAAGGTGGACCCCATGGCCAGACCATCTTGGGTGAGGCCGGGGTCTCACCTAATCCGCTATCGAATTGCAGAACCTAAAGAGAGGTGCTCCTTTGCTCCCTGGGCAACATAACTTAAAAAAGAGTACTTTCTTGGGCCTCTTTCAGTAATGTATGGACTGTAGTTGTACTCTCATGCATGTATTTCCAGCCTGCAACATGAAAGACTAGGATCTTCAAACCCGGGTGTTTTATGGAATGGTCCATCCACGGTAGGGCCTGACAGAACAATGTTCTAGATCAAAGAACCATCAGCCAAATATTCAGAGCAGACCGACTTCCAAATGCTCCAAAAAAAAAGATATATAAACATGAGAAAACACAGCTACAGCTTAAGGACAGAAACAAGAGATGGTTCAGACAGTGGGTAAGTAATAAAGAGATCACATTGTCCATAAAAGGGAGTAATGTAAAACTGCTTTCCCTCAAGCTGGATCCCTACAAATCATGTTAGTTGAAAACATGAAAAAATAATTGAAGAACACACAGAAAACCCGTCTCTTCAGGCTGACAAGATTCAGATTGTGAGAATCAGAACATCTCATTTACACTAAAATCCCATTAGCATTTCAAAATCTAAGTGCAGGGAAAAAGCATATTCAGCTACAATAACCACTCGGTTCAAAATTTCAAGTCCTACTCAACTAAATTTTCCGCCTAGACCTCTGTGGCCGAGGGGCTGCAGCATCTTCTTTCTCATTTTTGTCCTCCTTTTCATCGCTGCTTCCTTGATTGTCAGCCTCTGAAGCTAAAGACTTCTTTGTTTCCTTTACGACCTTTGGAGCAGCCTAAACATAAGATGATGTTCTTAAGACAAATGTATTGAATTCTCCTTTAACCATACAACACATTCTCATGTGATTACTTGTTGGACAATGCAGGCATTTTTGATTTCATCAAAATTTTCATACAGGAATTACTTATGTTCAGTTTATTCCTGTATACTTGGTAAATCCTTGGCCCTTTTCTCCAAAGATATTTTCAATGGAAGTTTTGAGTCCTTTTCATCCATATTTAAGGCAGGAGTTATGCGACACATCCATTGAGTATTTCATATCCTAAATCCTAATGATCACCTTGCATGTGCACAAAAATCCCAACATATAGGCTGAGTGAAAAAAAAAAAAAGAAGCTGTATGATCCTTGGTTGCCCAATCAACAACATTTGTGTGTTGAATTTCGACTGCTAGCTGTCATCTACGCTTGCATTTGACAGGCAATCGATTGTAACCAGGATCACTCAATGTCTCTAATTTTTTGGTAACAACTAACACGCCATCCACTGTAGAGTCCCCATTTTGGGTAGGTTGGGTTGAGGTAATTGTATGCTCCATGCGCAATGGATTTGTTGTATTCATGTAATCTACTATACTCTCACTACAAAGTCATGACTTGATTTGCTTATGTTATGACTGGTACCATAGTTCTGAAACTTGCTGACTCGACTGGGCAAGATTTTAAGCCGAGTCACTGGGAAAATTGAATTGGCTCAATCACTCTATTGACTCAGTATGACTCGGCATGATTGAGTCGCTTGCCTTGTGAGGTGGGAGGTGAGAGTAGATTCAAACCCCCAGCATCAAACAAGGGAAGCAACAGCTTTAACCATTGAGATATGCATGATGTAGTTGCTTTGTGTTATGTTCTATATTACTTACACTAATTCTAACTATTTTAAATATCTACTGAAATTTATAATATTTTCAATTTTAATAATTAAATATTCAATCAAGTCTTTGAGTCAACCTGATCCAACTGAACATTGAGTCGAGTTCTCCTAACTACAGTAACAAAACTACCACCAAAATCGTTTAACTGGAACGGTTAGGATTTTGGTTCAGAAACGGCTTTAAGCCGTTCCTGATTTGAAACGGTAATAAACCCTCAAATTCCTTGCTATTATACCGTATTTCCACTATTTTGTTAGTGTATCCCAATTGAGTATTGGATCTTCTTATTTTTTATTATTGTATTTTATTATTTTATTTTGAAATAGATGAACGGAATGGATTCGATTGGTAACCTCTGAGTGGACCCCACAAGGCCCGAGAGGCACATTGGTTTATATCTGCCGCAGACTACTGATTCGTTTTCAGCCTTTTCTTACGCCAAAAGCTCCCAAACCCTATTTTGCGTCCATTTCCGTCTCCCTCTCTCAATCTCCCTCTCCCTCTCCTCTCTAATCTCCCTCTTTTTCGATCTCCCTCTCCCAATCTCAACCCTCTCTCTTTCCACCCAACTCTGGAAAATGCCAATACTTCCAGCCTGTATTTTGAAGAATTTCCCAAAATCCCCAATCTTTCTCGCTCCTCCCCCTCTTTTTTTTTTTTTTTTTTTTTTTTTTTCAATCCTCGGTACAGCTAAGAAATCTCTCTCTCTCTCTCTCTCTCTCTCTCTCTCTCTCTCTCTCTCTCTCTCTCTCTCTCTCTGTTGAAGAAGCAATGGCCATGGTGGTCTCGATCCGTCCCTGCCCAGAGCCGTCCGAGATGGACTACACGGTCCAGATTGGTGACTGTCAGATCCTCGCCACCGTTGCCGAAAGTGACATTGATGCCCAGGTCTACCGTCCGAAGATCGCGTTCATAGGCATTGATATCATACGGGACTCGAAGAAGCTCAAGAAGGACTACCCTGTGCTCTCCGTCGACAATGTGATAGAGCTGCAGCCGATCGTCGAGAGGAAACTGATTAAGGTCAATAAGAAGATGTTGAAGAGTGATCTAAAGGGGTGCGGGCTCGAGGAGCTGGCCTCGGCTTTACTCGGGCTGAGGTTCCTGGATTTGCCAAAGCCACACAGCTCATGGTTGGGTGTTCCTAATGGGATTACTTGGAAATGGATGAGAATCAGCTCAAGAGGGCTTGGTTCGAGGGATTTCTTGCATTTGAGATCGGGTCGAAGGTTCTTGATTAATGAAATGGAACGTTTGGTTTTGGCCGTGTTGAATGCAGGTTGTTTTTTTCCGTAGGGTTTTTCGTTTTCGTGGATGGTTGGATGAGATTTTTAGGGTTTTAGGAGTTTCCTTTCGTTTTTGTTAGGGCCCATTTGGATCGGGTGGATTGGAAGGGATTGAATGGTATTAGGGTGGACGGCATGGATTTCAAGGCAATGATGGTGTTGTTAGTGGATTGTCTTAAGATCCATGGGATTGCTATATCCCGGGATTACTATATCGAGTCTGCTTGACATGCCCAGCCAATCCCGGGATTAAACCTTCCCATCCCTTCCAAACACATCCCAGACAAATTTGATCGGATTAGGGTGGATTGGATGGGATTTAAAGGTAATAATGGTGTTGTCAATGGATTGTCTTAAAATCCATGGGATTGCTATATCCCGGGATCAGATCACCCAGTCTGTTTGGCACGCCCGGCCAATCCCTGGATTTAACTTCCAATCCCTTCCAATCCGCCAGGCCAATTGGGCCCTTAGGGTTTTGAGGGTCCGACTGTTGATTTTAGGGCTTTTTTCCCTCTTTCATGCAGTTTAATGGTGCAGATTTGCGGAAGAGGATTTGGCTTTTGTGGTTTCATCTCTCAGACAGTCCGATTCAGATTGGACTGAGATCCTTTGGTGCATTGCCATTTGATTCGTCTCGTTTCGTTTCGTACTTCTTCTGAAAAAACATCCAGAAGTTACAGTCCTTGACCCACCAGATGCCATAAAGGTGGTGCGGCAGTTTTCCCTACCAGATGTTAATAAACATGAACTTTACAATAATGCTGGTGTATTTCGGTTCCCAAGAGTTTCTTGCGCTGTGGCTTCTGCAGATCTCGATCCCAGCATTGCAGGTGAGATCATCGAGTCTTCCTTTGTCTGAATATCGGCTTGCTTTGCTGCAAAATCATGTATATGAATATGCATCTTTATTAATTCTGGTTTTGTTCTAATGGACTTGTACAATGTTTAAGATCCTTGATCAACCCTCCTAGAATATGCAACTCCCTAATGTTATTTTCTGTTTTTCAGATTTTGATGCCAAGGATTGCATCTCACAAAAATTGTTATTTAAGTCATCTCTTTGCTCTAGATCATGTTGTTGGGTCTCTAGATCCTGTTATTCAAGCTCCATGCATCTTAGAGATACATTTCCTAGCCCCTTTTTGACAGTTTTTTCAGCATAAGTTTAATGCATTGTATGGTTACTGACTGACTGTCCTTTGTGTTGTTCTCTCATTGTAATTGAACTTTTATTAAGTCATCATTGCAGGTGTCCATGCCTTTGATTTTATCACTTTGGGTTACAGAGAAGATTGGCCAGTCAGCATTGTCTTCCGCAGATGCACTTAAACTATATGCTGACATTTTCAGTTTTCTGACTCAAGTTAAGCTGGCTGTTTTTTCACTTACTGATATATGGCGCTTGCTGAAGGTATGTAGCTTTAGTTATTTATCTACAGTTATCTTGTATTTCTTTGATTGCTAATTGTTATATCACTCTTCTTCATTGTACTAGTCAGTTGTGTGTTTATATTTGTTTTCCCATTTTTCTTCTATCTCCCACTTGGCACATCAATGTTTTCTTTTCTCTTCGAAACTAGTATTTTCTCTGGAATCTATGAAATTCTCTTTAACAGTCATCATCTGAATCTCTGTTTTTGTACATGTGGGTGGGTGGGTGGGTGTCTGCATTGACATGACACTCCATATGCATCTAATGAACTCTTGTACTTTTCATTTTCTGTGTTTTTGTGTCTACATGCACATGTAAATCCATTTTCCAATTTCCAATAGACCTGGATAGCCAGATAAAAAGCTTTTTAATGGAGGATTTAGCTTTTATGATTCTTTTACTTGATCTCTAATAATCTCTCTTTTTAGATTCTAAATAACTAGTCGGGCTAGGGTATGAAACACAAGTGACGTCTAGAGTTTTTCTTGGGGAATTGATGCAAATGGATAAATTCTGGGTTGATTCTAGTCATGATCTTCTGCAAATTTAGATCTGAAATTGCTATGAAAGTAATCACAAGAAAGTGGAAAAGAAAATATCTAAGATTGTGGGAGTTATCAAAGAGTTTCTTGGAATTTTCAGCTGACTGCAGGCATAGCAGGAATAAAATCAGATATTTTCAAAGAATGCTGCTTCCTGTAACCGTGGGGGCCATCTTGCAATGATCCGAGCCATGTTCTGGCAGCCCGCATCATGGATGACTTGTGGACAGCTTTTCTTGTCCTTCTGCAAATTCCTCTTTCTCAGTAACCATCCTTGCTAATTGAAGATTTTAAAGGAATCTATTTCTTGACATTTTCATTGATTTGATGCACTTGGTTCTTTATTTAAATTTTGTATTCATGTTGAAATTGAAAAATCCTCAAGGTATCTTCTACTTCAGCAAATATAATATATATGACTTGGACATATAAACTAGGTTGCTGTTAGACATGGATTTGAGAGGTTGAACATTGCAAGCTCAGAAAACCCAAGACACTTCATGTCTCTGCATTTATATAAACCTTTGGATTGGTTGGCATTCTGTTTCAATTGAACTGAGGCATTGCAGGCTACTCTGCATCTGCCCTCGTCGTTGGCCACTCATGACAATTGCTTCATCGTTGCTCGAGATGCAATTGGGATCATGTCCCTATATATTGGTTGAGGACTCGATGGCAAGTGGCTCTATTGTTTCGATAGTAGTCTTATTTTTTTTTTTTTTTCCTATAATTGTTTGGACGAACTTTGAAACTTTGAATTGAATTGCAATGTTAATCTTGATCAGTGAACAAAAACTGAACTAATTTCATTCCTAAGCATTCATATGAATGATTGGTCTTCAAATTTTAATTATGTTACTTTCTAATAGTTTATAGGAATGCAATTACAGTGTTTGAGGATGCTTCCTTGTTTCCAATGCTTATCATGTTCATTGTTTTTCATGGATAAACAGAACATTCATAATTCAATTCATTAGCTGAGTTGGAAATCTGTCTTCTGGTTTCCAGGCCTGACTTAGCTGAGTTTCATAGAACTCTGTGACTCAGCCCAGCGTTTGAGAAATTGGTTAAAAGCACCAATCTGATTGTAAAGAGATGCAAGGAAACCATGAAAAAAATTGAGGAAAATGGTGAAAAAAGATACTAGGGACATGTAGCTTCAATCTAATGATTAAATACATGTGTTAGGTGGGTATATGCAAACGTGATTATCATTATACCTTTCCTTTATTATTTTTGCAGGTTAGGCAGGATTTCTTGGCAATCACATGCTTTGCTGCTGTTTGTTTCCTTGCTCTGCTGCTTTCAGGCTTTGCTGTTTGGTTTTTCAGCAATTGTGCTCTCAGGTTTGGCTAAATTTTCAATTCAAGCTGCCTTTGTTGAATCTGTGATCACTTCCTTGTCAAAGGTTTGTCAACCCTTGGAGTGGAGAACTACAACAGGCACTTACATTCTTTTAACTTCCAGGCCCATCTATAAAATGAGATTCATAGTTGATTGATCCATTGTACGGAAATCGATTAGGTGGTGGCCTTAGATTCAAGTACTTTAGACTCTGTTGCATCTGCTTTTGTAACCATTGGTGGTACCTGAACTAGTACCCAAAGAAAACTAAATGGACATGAATTAAAAATATGAAATGATACTGAATTCACTTTAGTTGCACCACCACTATCAAATATCAAATATCAACGGACATTCAAGACATTTGCTTTATATGGATCGTGTGCGCCTTGGGTAAATAACTTGGCATTTCACAGCGATTGATCAATTCTAAATTGTTTGGAATCTTATATGATTTGTGATATTTAGGATATTTTGATAAACATGATGCATAGGTGCAGTATATGCCTTTTGTTAATGTTTGGAGCAATCAATAGTTGTGAAGCTAGTTCCATTACATTAACTAGAATTCTTTTCTTGCTTTACTCCTATTTTCAGGAAATGGTGAAGGGTGGGAAGCTAATCTTCTCATTTGATGCAACAAAGAAAGCTCGCTTTGGTGTACTCCCATAATATGCAAAAGATGAGCTTCAAATCAGATGGTTTGAGCTCCCAAATTGCTTATCTTCCATAATGGTGAGTTTTTTTTTTTTTTTTTTCCCCTAACCAACAACAATGTCTCGGGAAACATTTCAAGCTTACTATGCCTGATGTGCATTTTGCATCATAATCCTATATGTCATATCAAGCAGGGTTAATTGGCCTGGGCACTGAGGGGTCCCAGGTGTGTTTGTGTTTCTAGTCTTTTGTAGCATGCTCCCATTCTTCAATGTTGATCATTAGAGGGGAGACTTTTCTTTTTCACTCAGTTACCTTTGGCATCTTTTTGTATCTTGCCAGAGCCGAGATCTGTTTGTTGTCTGTCTTTGATTTGAATTTAACACTTTTAACTGATTTACTCTATTGGCTGGCTTGCATTACCTTGACACATGTTTTTATTGGATATGCTTAATTATTGATGCTTGGAAGAAACAAAAGAATTTCTTTTATGAAACAATACAAATGCATGTGCGCATATGTGCAAATTTATCTAAGAGAAATGACAATAATTACCTGATATGGTCTAAGGAGAAGATATAAAGAATGTTGACGTAATAGTATTTAGTTCCTAGTTCTCTTCAAATTCTTCATGGTGAGTCGGTCAAATTGAATTCAATAGCCATAGTCAATGCTGGTTTTTTTACAAAGTTTGTAGTCATGTTTGGTTTGGTGAATTTCCCTTCTGTTCCGTATGCCTACTAATTTCACATGCACAATTGAGGTTACAAAAGAAGGTTAATTGGTTTGATATTATCCTTCAAGGTTAGGTTGCAAGACTGCCAATTCCTTTTGGACTTCCAAGTACTCAAGACACAAGAGCAGAACTTGTTGGGGTTTCTGATACTGAATATTTCTTGCTCATTCTGCTTATGGAATACTAATCTCATCTTGTCTGTCTCATGAACAAACCTCATCAAAATTTGAACCCATGATGTTGCTTCACAAAAGCAGCTATCAGCATCTGCTGTAGATTTTCCTCAGATTAATGAGAGTTACACTGGCAGGTATGTCTTTATTCCTTACCCCTTCGATGTTGGCAATGCCGTAGAGCTTAGATTTTGAAACCGTTTGAAGGGGATAATGTGAGAACTTACTTCTTATTTCTGGAAGACTGTTGGAAAAGAAACTTGATACCCAAGGACCAATTAACTTCAATTTCTATAGTTAGTAGTTCCACTGGTCTTCTAGATGAACAAGCAGTGCTGCAATTGTGTATTGCACTCTTTTATTACCACCACCATTGCTGATAATAGGAAATTCGTGAAGTCATCCTTTTAATGGGGTAGTTTATTTGTTTTCACATGATGTGGCCAATTCTTTGGATTCAAATGCTTTTATAATGTACATTTCACATTAAATTACGAAAACATCTTTGAATGGGGAAGTTTATTTCATGTTTCTAGATGTACCCAATAGTGGGTATATTTTGCAATGACATTTTTCTTTTCTGTGGGGAGTGGTTTGTCAATTAGTGCACCATTTTTCATCTTTGAACTGCAAGTTATTATTTATTATTATTATTTTTTTCCATTTGGCAGAAAATAAATTAATTAAGTCAATGCAACTTGGAATTTGTTTTGCCCGATTTTGTTTTGCACTTTACAATTGAGCAATATTTAAAAGCTGTGTTGGTTTTGCAATCAGGCTTTGTGGTTGAAACCCGATGATCAGTTTTGCACAGAGATGCTAACTTTGGCGCTTGTGGTTGAATGCCGCCGTGGTTAAAACCCGATGATCTTTTTTTCCAAACAGTTCTCTTACTTTTTTCCAATGTAAAGCCTTTAGCACAATCTACAAATATATTGTAAATCGTAAATCGTAGGATTTGTAAACTTTTGGTCAAGCAAAGCCAAAAACAGAAGAGAACAATTATGATTTGAATCCTAATCTAGATTTGAATCGTAAATCACAGGATTCATCTAGAAAGGGATTCAAGGTGGGATTCAAATCATTTTGCTTAAGATTTTACTCAAATTGTAAATAGTAGGATTTTGACAACTATGATAAATGGTCTATTGAGTCTATCATGTATTTTTTAGTCTCCTCACAATGAAAATCCATACTCTTCATTGACATGGGATGTTGTCCCTACTGTTTTCTATGGTGTGGTTTATTTGAGCTTGGATTTGCTTCGTTTTTTAGGTAGTATCTCAAATTGAGCTAGCAAAACAGATGGACGATGTAGATATAAAACACATGCATTAGGGTGGGGCCCATAGCACCCAACACATCATGCACCACAGTTAGGAATTAGGTGGGGCCCAGCCTCACCCAAGAAGGTGTGGCCCTTACCGTGGGTCTGCATTAGGGTGGGCTCCATAGCACTTAACACATCATGCACCAGAGTTGGGGATTAGATGTGGCCCCAGCCTTACCCAGAAGGTGTGGCCCTCACCATGGGACCCACCTTGATGCATATATTATATACCCACACAGTCCATACGTTTTGCCAGGTTTCGGGGCAAGTTGATACAAAAAAATGAAGCAGATCCATTTCTTAGGTGTATCATACAATAGGAAACAGTGGTGATTGAACTTTAATGAGCTAAGATGATACTTGTTTGTTTTCCTTCATCCAGATTTATATGATCTTATTCATAAGTAGGATGATAAATAAACATTAAGAAACATTACACTAGGCTTTAGGAAGTCTTTAATGGTAGGGCGTTCAAATTGAAGTTGCTTGTCAGGAAACCTTTGTTTATGCCTTGCCTCAAAATCTTTTTTTATAACCTGATATTGGTACAGGTACACATACAAGTTGGGGCATAGGTTATTCAATGGTTTGTACATTTGGAGTCAGACATATCACTTCAAAGCATCTCCTTATCCTGGACAGGATTCTTTACAGTGTGTAGTAATTTTTCGTGACATGGGAAAGGTAGGAACTCTCTTGGAAACCTTTCTCATGCACATAGATTGATGGTTTTGCATGTCTTATTCCTCCTTTCATTTCCATGAAACAATGCTTAGTATTTTTATTTATTTATTTATTTATATTCTTAGGTGGGAAGCGCCTTGTTCCTGTTGGTCTAGGAGATGATGATCAATGCATCGAGGAGGGAGCTTCACACTCCAGCTTCTGATCGTTCTTGCATTCATCTGGAATTTGACATATCTGACATGACTTGTGTAAGTTTCCTTTGGATTTTATTTGATGCAACTTCAGAGCCACAATGATTATTACAGCTTTTTCTTTCGAATTATAAGATTTCTTATTGCTCTTGATGAGTTTTGACAATAGTTTTGCTTACTATAAAACTTTTAAATGGAATGGGTCATAGGTGTTTCAAGTAAAAGCCACAAAACTGAATGTGGAATAGTTCTGAAGAATAGGATACTTCTGTTTATATTTGTGTCATGGATTTTGAGAGTCGAATATATTTTGAGAATTGAAGATTGCATCCCGATTACCATAGGCATGGCTGCGGACAGTTGTTAGTTGCTGCTACATCCATCGCAAGGTCACCAAAGTTGCCTAAACTTGTGAAGCTTGGGAATCCACTGTAGTCATTGGAGCAGTCATATATTATAGCTTTCCATTTACTGAAGTTGTCCTTGTGCAAGTACAGATGCCAAACGCCTGCAAGGTACTCTTATTGGGATATTCGAAGGATGACCATGAGTTTTAAAGAGAAATTAGGCCAAAGAGGTTTTGGCTCCATTTACAAAGGAAAGCTCAGAAATGGCCCACCCGTTGCGATCAAGATGTTGTCTGGTAAGTCGAAAGGCAATGGGCAAGAATTCATCAATGAAGTTGCTACCATCAGAAGGATTCATCATGTCAATGTCGTCCAACTCATTGGATTTTGTGTGTACGGATCGAAAAGGGCTCTTATCTATGAATTCATGCCTAAAGGCTCTCTAGAAAAATATATATATTCCCATGAAGGTAAGAGCAGCCCTTTGAGTTGGGAGATGTACCAGATTGCATTGGGGATAGCACACGGGATTGAATATCTTCATCAAGGTTGTGAGTTGTGACATGAAGATTCTACATTTTGACATCAAGCCTCACAACATTCTCCTCGATGACAACTTCAACCCAAAAGTTGCCAACTTTGGGCTTGCAAAGTTCTACCCAACAGATGAAAACCATTTATCAGTCACAGCTGTAGGAGGAACTCTAGGATATATGGCTCCTGAACTATTTTATAAAAATATCAGGCAGGTCTCATATAAGTCTGATGTTTACAGTTTTGGAATGCTTTTGATGGGAATGGCCGGTAGAAGAAAGAACGTGAATCCATCTGCAAACTCAAGCCAAATTTACTTTCTGTTGTGGATATATGACAAGCTCGATCAAGATGGGGACATGGGAATGGAGGATGCTGCTGAGGATGAAAAGGAAATTGCAAAGAAGATGGTTATAGTTGCATTGTCGTGTATACAGATGAAACCTGCAAACCGTCCTTCCATGAGCAAAGTTATAGAGATGCTAGAAGGTAGAGTGGAACTTCTGCAAATGCCAGCCAAGCCTTTTCATTCTTCCCTACAAAGGGTTCCTGATGAAGATCATGCAACTGATACAAATCCCACACAATCATCGGGTATTCACGAGCTGGGATCGCTTTCAGGAAATTATGCAGAATCAAATATCGTAAATGTGACCGTCTTTTTGGATGTTTGAAGGAATCGATAATCAATCAAGAGACATTAACAGAGAGTGTCTTTTTGGATGCACAAGAAATGAATTCTAAACATTTATTTTAATTAAGAGGAAATGACAAAAACTAATCATGTTTCCTATCACGCATACTGAGAAGGTAGATCTCAAGTGAGAGTTATGATCCTTCTGTGTCCAACTACATAATTGTAATTTAGAGCCTAGATACACTCAATATGAATCCTAAGGAAACTTCATTATTTTCAGTGCTAGATTGACAATTGCAATTCCATTCACTTCAGCATCCAAACTATTTCCATATTGTTAGATTTCTTTAGTTACTTCAAAAAATCCCTCAATTAAGGGAATCACCACTCATATACATTTTCCACATGTATGATGGAGGGAATGATGTTTGCCCCACCTTTGTTCATAAAAGGAATTATATGGTGCATGACCTGCATCTTTGCAGAGTGTAGACAGGTTTTGAAGTCTGACAACCACGGCCCATTTTTGTACTCCGGACCAGTTCTCTATTGTTTTCCATCATGGATGGATTATGCCTCAACAAGTTGATATGACAATTTTAGCTTTTCCAGTTGTAGCCTAGAGATGATAGTCAATAAGAGAAATGCAATAGAGGTTTGAATTCAACTGAAAAAGGGATCTAATATTGGAAGTTGAGATCTCCCAATCTAGGAGATTTGGAGCGTGCAATATCCATGGTGGGACTCAAAAGGCCAGTCTTCTGGAGCATGGAACCATTAGGCTCACCTGTTAATAAGAACTTCCTAAACCTTCAATTATCTGCCAATGCAATGGATGAGAGTAAATACAGTTCTTTCTTCTTCTTTTTTTCTTTTTTTTTCTTTTTTTTTTTGTCGACCCCCATTTGTGGGTGACCCCATCAGAACAACAGTCTAGATTATGGCTCAAAAACTCAAAATTACACTTGCCTCGATGTCCAACTGAGTTGGGTTGACCTAAAGACTTGAATAAGTCTTCAGTTGAGTCAACTCAATCTTTAATAATTCAATTATTAATATTTAATATGTATAAGATAAGTTCAAGTCATTATTTGCTAAATAGTCACACAAGTCCGAGAAGCAGGAGCATATCTAATGCAATTCTTCTTCTTCTTCTTCTGACCCGCTAGAGTTTATTTTTGCGTGAGAGTATCAAGAAGTGAGTTTATTTTTGCGTGAGAGTATCAAGAAGTAAGTCCATGGGGGCCATAACAAAAAGGCACCACCCATCACTCAATGGGCCAAGATCATGACATTGACATACCTGAATAATGAGATATAGCTATGGGAACAACTTGCATGACTATGTATAGTTTGTATAGAAAGTACTGCTTAAGAAAAAGACATATGCATTCATCTTAACGTGTGTGCGCCCATATATTACACAGCTATAAAGATTATACAGTCATACAGCTGCGCCCAGAGTTGTAATACGAAGCTATACATACACACTTCATATTTTGCTTTGGTCTATATACATAAGAAAGCAACAAAGTTAGAAAGTATCAACGAAATTATCCAAAGGTAAAGAGCAATCTAATCATTATAGATTCAAAGTAAAGGAAAAATATACGCAACAAAGATACTAGGAGTTCAATTCACATAGACAGTTTTTGAAATCCAAAGCAATAGCACATTGCTCTTATTCCTTTGGGAAAAGGATTTGGTGGCATCATCAAGCTTTCCATGCTTCCTTCTAGAATTTGAACAACACTTTTCATAGCAGAGAAATCAACAGGGTACCACTATATGCACCAGAGTGCCACAGTAGTTAGTTTCTTTGCTATATTTGCATCTTTAGAGTTCTGGAGGTTGGCTTGTTAGGTGGATCGCCTGGCCCATTGCTATGCTATATTTTTAGGTTATGTTGGGTAGTTAGGTTATGTTGGGTAGGGTTCAGACCAAGCTCGACCCACTTACATAAATGGGTCACGTTCTCTAGCCCAAGCCCTCCCACAACCTATTCAGCTTAAGCCCAAACATGTACTGAAAGCAAGTCATGCCAGTCGACTGCAGGCTGACCTCACCCATTGCCTCCCTTAATCACAGGACCAAATTTATTTCTAGCCTAAAAAAGAAATAACCCAAAGCTGTTACGGACATGGCCCAATGCCATCCTCACCTTCTATCACTCAGCCAGGTCATTGTTAAATGGGCTCTTCCGACAGTCAAGCACATTTGTTTGACTTGGTTGTCAGTGCCTTCCGTGGAACATATGGTTAGCAAATTGCATGTAAACCTTATGTGGCCATGTTGTCAAATCGCATATGTGATTGCATGCGATCAACATACAACATATGCGATCACACAATCTCATATGCCATAGCATATTTTTTTTCAAAAAAAAAAAAAAATCTAAAAATTCTATAAAAAAAAAGAGGGAAAAACTTATCTAACTAGTATGCATGATTGGATTGGGTTATTTTACTTATTTCATTACAGTTTGAGTGTTTCCTTAAGTCATATAGTTAATTACTTATATTATATTATATAAATTTTAACAAAACAATCAACAAGCTACATTAAAAGATAACTAATTATTATAAACTTCAAACAAAGAAATTTTAATGATAAATGGATAACTTGAAACAACTTACAAGTTATAACTTACAACTTAATTTACAAAAAATAAGCACAACTTATAAAATACAAAAAATAAACATAATTGAAATAATTATAGAGAGATTAGAGTAAGAAAGAAAGAGTTGTAAGAGAGAGAGAGAGATTTAGAGCTTTGGAGTGAAGAATAGTGAAAATGGAGGGGATATGAGTGCCTAATTATATGCAAAAGTTCTCCAATTTGAAAAAATAAAAAAAAAAAAAAAAAAAATCTTCCGCTCTCGGCTATTGGGAAATATCCGATCGCATATGTAGTATGCGATCATATTTATCGCATATGGCATACTTGCCAGGATGGCATATGCGATTTGATCAATAGTATGCGCATATCGCATTTGATAACAATGATGTGGCCCAATAAAAACTCTAGTTACTCACCCCCAGCCTTGACTGAGGAGAATCTTGAGTTAGCTCAGGATGGAACAAGTAAGTCCTAGTCTTTTAACCATAGTTCCCACTCTCACTTTCTATCACTGAGTCAGGGGCTGTTTGGTGGGCTCCAATGAGAGAGACTTGTATCACATAGTCAAGCACCTTTATCTAGTTTTCCAACTGAAAATGACATCCCTTACGCGATAGCTATTCCCTGTCGGCAAGAAAAAGCTACTTGTCTTCTTCTTTTTTCAATAAAACTTATTATTGTTTTTTTTTTTTTTTTTTTTTTTTTTGCAGGTATAATAAATGGTAGTCTTTTTATTTCTACTGTTGTAACTACTCAACATGGTTATTTTCAAGTTATGTGCATTCAAGACTGTTTTTTTTTCCCCCCCTATCTAGTAGTGCAAGCACTCGACAGTATTTACAGATGTTATAGAAATAGGAAATAGCAAGTTGAGAACACGGCAATGTCAGATGGTCTCAATCTGATCGGTGCAGATGCTTCTTGCATCAAGCTTCTTGGACTTCTGAGTTTTGATTTGGGTCTTCTCTTGTGGTTTTGCTTTACTGGCATTTCTTGTATGCCGGTGTTTTTCAACAACAGTCTCACCCTTTCAAAATCATATGTCAAATTGTCAAAAGACTCACAAGACACTCTCTACCCCTGAGTCAAGTCATAACAAACACGTCTTTGACGTAGAAGGGTAGGGTAGGAATCTTTCATGCATCACTAAGTCAGTCAAGCATGTGATGAATCCATCTAGAGCTTTAGGAAGTGCACAAAACTTCTCCACACGTGCCCATACATGTTGTCACACATGCCAAAGTTTCCATGTTCGTTTGAAAATCCTAACCCTGTAAACTATAGCATGTGGACTTCATTATGTGGATCATGAATGCTCAAAAATCACAGTTGGATCACCTACCCAGCGCCTTGCCCAACTGATCAATGTCTTTGGCCATAATTGAAACATGCTTCAATTGGAGCTGGTACAAGTTTCATCCATGGTTGGAATGAATTAATTTCATTCTAATTAAATTTTATTTCCAATCAAAGTAGAAATGAATTTCAGGTTAAAAACATTAAACACTCTTTACTTAGTATATTATAAATTGGATTGCATCAAATACAAAGCTTTGTATGCGATAAAATCCCAGATCAGCTTAAATCGATGGGAAACCAGAATATTAATTCCATGGAGAAGAGAAGGAGAGGGAAGGGGTTTTAAGGAGTTGCTTTGGATTGTGATTTGAAAAGCAACACCTCTCAAATATAGGCAGCATTAAGAGCTGTCATCTTTCTCGAACCCTTGTCAATTTCTATTAGAAATTTTCAAAGCTCCTTACAATGCAGGGAAAACAGTCATTTATACAATTGTTGTAATTATCTAACTAATCCATCCACAAATCTTAGCCTCCCAACTAATCACATTGATTAATTGCTAAAGATCTTTGATTAGTTACCAAGACACTAACCCAACAACCTAGAACAGAAAATTAATAGAATACAACTGAATTCTAGCTCAAATCAACAAATAATAGAAAATAGCCTGAAACAGGTAGTGAACTGTTCCATCTTTCAGCAACCTCATGCTTCAATCATTTGTTGTTGGAACGTTGTCGGAATACGGAAATAGTTCCTCCGTGTTTCAGTCATAGACTCCTATATGCGCACTCTGCCTGCCTCTAGTAATGGCCCATCAAGTGTAGCCCGATGTGGCCTTCTCCTGATGCTCCAGGTATGCCCTAGTTGGAGAGAGCTCGACCTCAAGCTACCACCTCTCTATCATTTGCAGAATCTCCAATGGATCAGAAGTGCATATGTGGCTCGGCAATAGTAGATGATAGACATTGTCGTTGATCTCCACAATGCTTCGGCACTTTTGGTCCTCTTGACATGCATATCTTTTGAGTTTTTTCGATGCGTCTAGATATGACTCAAAAACTGGAGGAAATGGACGTATCTTTTTTGTTTTCCTGTTGCCTATCCAGGTTAGGCCTATGAGGACCATAACAAAAGGGCACCACTCTCCCCTGGGATCAGATACGACATTCCTCTGTTAAATCTCTAAAATCCGTTACTCAATGGGCCAAGATCAGGACATTGACAAACATGATAACAATAACATATAATTACAATAACATATAATAGTAGGTGTAACCAGCTCGATTCAATAGCTGAAATTGCTCACAGAGATGACATTGAAGATTGGATTTGATAAAGCCTCTTTTCTAGTAAACAATGAAAATCAAGGCATTCAGCCAGGCCAGGTACCGCCCAAGTCTAGCCTAGGAAAAAGTCAGGATGGAATGTCCATCATTAGTTTTGTGTAGAGTCAACTGTGGTGTTTATCTGCTATCCAATCCATTCATCTGATGTCATAGCAAGTGAGTTTAGATGTTTTTATATATAATTGTATGCAGCCTGAGTGTCAGCCTGATTTTTGAGATCAAGACCAACTAATAGATGGGCCACTGGAGAAAGAGGTTTGACCAACTAGCTAATTTGCACCTTCAACTTAGTGAAGTGGGCCATGCTATATATCATCCTAAACTAGACACATTCTCTGATAGATCAAGACCAACTAATAGATGGGATGGATGCTATAATTGCATTTGTTGAATGTTTCTAATCATCCATTCAATCTACTAGGACTGTTGCTTATAACTATATTAACTATCTAATAATGAGCTTAGCATATGCTTAAATTTTATGTTTAAGGTCATCCAAATGATTTGGTAATGGGGCTATGGCCAATTGATCAGATGGTTTGGATCAATTTCCCTCGATGACAAGCTACATGGTTATCTAGGAAGTTCATCTAGTAGGACTACATGGCAAACATCCCATTGATTAGAGACTCACCTCATCAATACATGGTATGAGATCTTTGAGGACTTCTCTTAATAGCTATGAAAAAAAAATGCCGATTTTCTCTTGTAACCAATCGTTTCCCAAGGCATCTATTGGACAGTTATGATCACCAGATCAGTCCTGAGAAATGGAAGTAATGCATGCTGGGGCTCACCAGAGAGACTGCCTTCTTCCATGATTGGGTTTTTCTGCTACAACTTGGATTGTCCATTCTGGAATCCACTGATTAGTAGTTTCAACTAAGTTCCATTTTGGCTCTATGGTCCATGATGAGTGGGCCTCATCAGTTTATCATTGGACTCTCCATGTTTCTGTACCCAAGCTGACCGACCACCACCCCCCCCTCCCCCCCCCAAAGACCATATTATCATGTTAGTATAGTGAATATCTTTTAAATTTTTTATTTTCTGTGAGACTTTCTCAATAAGATTTGGAAAATAAAAATAAAAATCTGAAAATTCGTGCAACAAAAAATAACAGGCATTCATATTCAATAGAATATAAAAGAATGAATAGATTTATGATGACAAAAATTTGGATGACGAGTCTAATCTTAACAAGAAAACAGGGCACATATTTGATGAATATTTAATATTTTTTCTATTTTCTTATCATTATAGAAGGGAAAAAAAGGGAGTTTTTATTAAGAGAAATGCCCCGGAGCCCTCAGAGCACTATAAGTTATAGTGCTCCTAGTTGCATTAGATCTAACACACATTTCCCATCCATGCTTTGCAAAAATGACGTGTATAATATAGAAAATAATACCCAATGGAGGATGAATTAGATCAGATGAACAGTGTGAATTTTTCATGGAAGCCTAGGAAAGTTGAGATTGAACAATTGGAGGTTCCAGCTAAAGCTATGCAACTAGGAGCACTCTTTCATTAAAATACCTTCATTGCGATAATAGAAACATGTAGTTTCATTGGTGTGAGTCTTGTCTTTGAATCCACACATCCATCTTTTGGCTTCATCACAGCCACTGCATCCACGTATGTCCCCACTTCAGAATAACATAATTATCAATTACGTATGGCGATGGAACTTCAAGAATCTCTATAGATTGGCAAGACAGGGGCAAGCCTCCCACCCAATAATTAGAAGGTAAAAGGAAAACATCATGTTCCAAGTCGCTCATGCAAGCAAATTTTTTGTGGTATCCGAAACTAACACCCACCGAACAGTTGACGACTGTAATGTTCATTGGCCCGTATGATGAATAATAGCTGAAAGGAGAAGAGGAGAGATTGAGATGGAAGAGTAATCCCTCAATGCAACCGTTGGAGTCTACGACGCTTAGTCTCTGAGATCCGTAGTCTATGTGGCTCACTTCAACTTCTCGTGTAAATGGAAGGTGTAGGACAGTCTGCTTGCCGTTGCACGACAGCTCAAAGCCTGGGTAGCTGCATCGGTCTTGATGCTGAGATCCTTGTTTTCCGAACGGGAATCGGATTTGAGGGCCGTGCCTTGAACACCTGGTAGTTGGGCAGTCGTACTTCGATGAAAATTCATGGGAGTTGCAAGATGTAATGGTTAGGAAGAGGAAGACAGAGTGAAAGAAGAAGACCTTCAACGAACCCATCGGAGTGATTTAGAGAGCGATGATAAAGCTTCATATTCTTGTTATTAAAGAGAATAGGGAAAGTATAACTGTTGATAGGCTTGATGATACACGGATTCGTGGCTTTTAAATCAGTGAATCCACCCGAAATTGGAGAATTGTGGCCTAGCCACCAGTCAAGTTGACTCACTGAGTTGATTTACTCACACGACTCGCTACCACTATTTACTTGACAGCTGGATTGGTGATTGCGTATGACACGTGTCATTAAAAGAACAACATAATCTATCCTCTAGTAAATATAAGCATATATTAATAAGTGAATTGTGTATATGTCAAATCCACTCTGTCCATCATGTGAGACGCCCTGTGTCTACCGTACATGCAACCAGGTGGCCATTGGATAGTGCGCTATAAACCCCCACCATTTTATATGTGTTTTTATCCCAGCCGTCCATTTATCTTTTCTGCTCATTTTTAGGGTATAAGCTTAAAAATGAGACGGATACAAATTTCGTGGACCATGCTACAAGAAAACAATGGTGATTGAACACCCACCGTTAAAAACTTCCTCGGGCCACATAAATGCTTATTTGCCATTCAGCCTGTTGATAAGGTCACATATACCTGGATGAATTCATCCAAAACTTTCACGGTCCAAAAGAAGTTTTTAATGGTGAGGGTTCAATTACCACCGTATATTATGATGTAGTCCACATGAGTCCTGGGTCTACGTCATTTAGGCTTAAATGCTAAAATAATCTAGGAAAGTAAATGAATGGTGTGGATAAAACACATACATCATGGTGAGGCCATTGGCTACTGACAGCTTTTCATTTTTTCTAGTGGTGTGTGTCATTTTTTATTGGGAAGGATTAGGTGGGATGGGATTCAAGAAACATAATTATTACGTATGGCAAGGATTGTCCCTGTTACCATCCATTGAATAAGCTTAATTCCATGCTATGTTAGTAATACGGTGGTACATTGAATAGATATATCCACCATCATTTGAAACTATTGAGAATAACACATGTGTTATATCCAAACTATTCAACTGTTTTGCAACCTTAAAAATGAGGTAGATCCAAAACTTATGTCGCCCAGAGAAGTTTTTAACGGTAGGTATTCAATTCTCGCTGCTTTCTATGGTTAGGTTCATTTGAACTTTAGATCTACCTGATTTTTTAGCCTATGCTCTAAAATTATCTTGAAAATTAGATGGACAGTGTGGATATAGCCCACAAATCATGGTGGGACCTACACATCTGGCTAACATTGAATGGAATTGGCACGGGACCAATGCAATTCGATCTAATCTAGTTCCAAGTCATTCTTCTCAAACATCGAGTGAAATTAGCAATTCCATCCCAACTACTCCCATCTAATAACTTGCGCCAAACGCCCCCTAAATAGACTTAATGGCACGCTTGACTGAGTTGATGGGAAGCGGATTGGCTAGTGTACCACACAGAGCATCTGTACAGCTACTGTAGGTACATGTCGTGGGAGAGCAGTGACACTCCTCAAGCTCCGAGTTGTACCAACGGTTCAAAGGGAAAACGGATTGGCTGGTGTACCTCACACCAGTAATATAGCTGCTGTAGGTGCGTGTCGTGCTAAGACGCGCACTAGCGCTCTTGTACGAACGGTTCAAAGGAGATCAAAGTTACATGGGCCTTCTGTGATGTATTTTCTATATCCACACTGCTCATCTATTTTTAGAGTTCATTTTAGAGTATTATGCAAAAAATAAATCATATCCAAATATCATATGGACCATAGCATAAATAGGCGCGGAGATAATGAATTTCACCGTTAAAGAATTTGTAGGGCCCACCATAATGTTTACTTTACATCCAATCGGTTCATAAGGTTGCAAACACCTGAATGAAGAGGATAAACAAATTTCATATTGATCCAAAACTTCTGTGACCTCAGAAAGGGTTTCAATGGTAGACATTCAATCCTCCACTGATTTTTGCAGTGTGATCCACTTGATAGTTATATCTGTCTTATTTTTCGTCTCATTCCTTTAGACGAGCTTGTCAAATAGATGGATAGTTTGGATATAATACATACCTCATGATTAGACTCACGAAACTTGCCAATGTCAATGGAGTATATGGTGTGAGGTATACCGCTTCCGTTCAAAGGAGATCAAAGTTACATAGCCCCACGGTGATGTATTTATTATATCTACATTGTTCATTTATTTTTAGAGATTATTTTAGAGTATTATTCAAAAAATAAATCATATCCAAATATCATCTGGACCACACCACAACTGGCAGTGGAGATAATGATTTTTACTGTTAAAAAATTCATACGGCTTACTATAACATTTATTTTCCATTCACTCTGTGCATAAGGTCAGAAATGCCGAATGAAGAGGAAAAACAAATTTCATATTGATCCAAAACTTTTGTGACACCAATAAGGGTTTCTATGGTAGATGTTCAATCCCCCACTGCTTTTTGCAGTGTGGTCCATTTGATAGTTAGTTCTGTCTTATTTTTCGTCTCAAGCCTTAAGAGGAACTTATCAAGTGGATGGACAGTTTGGATATAACACATAACTCATGATTAAACCCACAGAATTGCTGACGTCAATACAAACAGCTATATAGCGGTGTGAGGTACGGCAGCCAATCCGCTTCCGAGTTGTTGAGTATGAGATCAGGTATGAGGTATCTACTCTTTTGACTTGTCAAGCTGACCAAGTCAAGCTGACCGACTTACTGTCCATCAGCTTGACTTACGTATTGAACGTGAGAGGTATCTACCTCCTTTTGTCTCGTCTTCGCCTCTCATTGACTTGTCAAAGCAACCGTCGAAACTCTCGAGTGTTAAGTGAAATTGTTACCTCTCCTGGGATGCTCAGTGAGAGCCCGTTTGGTTAAGCGATTATTATTGTTAAATTAAGGTATTTATTTAAATAAGAATTATGATCATTATTTTTATATTTTGAAGTATTTGTTTAAATAAGAATTACAACTTTATTATTTAAAAAATGTAAAATAAATTGTAATTATTATATATTCATATCATACAATTATTATTTTTACTATGACTGCAAAATCAAACAGGCCTTTAAGTCAGTCAGGCATGTGCTCAATGAGTTGGTAGTTGTTCTTAGGAGATTCAGATTCGGCCTCTTACTTCAGTGAGACCATGACCATGGAGCCCAACTTGATGTATGTGTTGTATATTCATGCCGTTCTTCTAATTTTCCAGCTCATTTAATAAAATGGGTAGAAAATATAAAGCAAATCCAAATTTTCAGGTGGACCACACCATAGAAACGGTGCTAATTGAACATTGAAAACTTCCTAAAGGCCACTGCAATATTTATTTACCATCCAGCCTGTTGTCAAGGTCACATAGGCCTAGATTAAAGGAATTAATACAAATATCAGCTTCATCGAAAACTTTTATGGACCACAAGAAGTTTTTAATGGTGGATATTCAATCACCATTGTTTCCTATGGTGTGGTGCACTTGAGATTTAGAAAAGCTTCATTTTTGAGCCCATGTCTTAAAATAAGCAGGCAATCTTGATGGACAGAGTAGATGTACAACACATGCATCAAGGTGGCCTCACCTTGGTTCCAAGGGTGCTGTCATCGCCATATACTTACCCATCATCCTCTCTTAGTCATCTTGAGAAACCATAATGGTGACTAAATCATGTTGTTGATAGATATCTTAAATCTGTCAAACAGGCTCGATGTCATTAAGAAAATTCGGTCAGCTCAAGAAAGTTCGGCTGAAAATCCAGCAACATACTCTTTTGAAATTTGCAGGAAGTTCGGCCAGCCTAAGGTCAAATTCGACTAGTCGAAGTATCGGTCGGTTAGCCCGAGCTCTGGTTCGGCCAACCTATGGTTACGCAATTTGTACGCGGACTGCATAAATTTGAGGTGGTTTCTGGACTATTCCAATTCGATGCGAAAGTAGGGTTTCCTAATTTATAAATAGGAGTTCTTAGGGTCATTCTAAAGTATGCTAAGGCTTTCTAAAGTATTCCAAAGGGTTTCTAAAAGGGGTTCTAGGGTTTTAAAGGGTGTAGCAAGGGTAAGATTCGAGATTGTTCGAATCGGGTAAGTCCTCTCTCTTTATAATTTATGCTTTCATAGTGGATTTCTGTAACGCCCCGAAATTCAAGGGTCGAGTAGAAACTCGGCTCCCGAATTTCCTAGTGTCACGTATGCCCTAACAGACCTCATATGCAGATGAATGTAAAGTATTTTATGGGCAATGGAGAATTAAACCAAGCATAAAGTAACTTTAAATCATACGGAAAGTTAAGTACTACTAATAATGTAAATATCTAAATATAAATCCAAAATATATGAAATAACATCCAATCAGGGATCTAGTCCCATCCATACAATAATCCCAAAAAGACTAGGGCCCTGACCCAATCCTGCGATCACCAACCGAGCTAGAAAGATTCGCCAAAAGTCTGAAAGTACGTCCGCTCCTCCTCCTCGTCCACACCGACATCTTCCGGCGCATCCAACTCTAGTGTCACTGCATCTATACCAAGTTCTAGTTGGTGTTTTAAAACACCATCCCAGAATGGGAGTGAGTAACTAACTCAGTGGTGCCATTAACAATAAGTTAGACGAATTATCATGCACAAGAGTAAATTTAATAAACAGCATACATCATAAAATCTTAGATACTCCGGTTAATGCAATGCATGATTTAATGATATGATGCATGCTTCTCACCACGACACTCCCTCTTGCAACACCATCTAACGTTCGCAAACCAACACTCCCACAAGTGACCACGACTGCCAAATCGCAAAAAGTAGCCAATGCATGTAGTGCACACGTTAGCCGAGTTAATTAGTTAGGTTCATTCATCCAGTAGGTTGGGGAAACTAAGATACCCTTTGTCGGAAAATATTACCCTAATCCGATTGTGCGGCTCTAATGGTCGTGGTCTTATGACTCTCGCAATCCTTAGCTCTCGTGGGTTCGTCAATCCCATAACTCTTAAACGCATATGAAAACAATTGGGACTTCAAAGTCCTGCTCGTGGTCATTACAGGGAGGTTGTCACCCCAGCATAGGCCGACAACACAGGCACAGTGTCCCATACCACTGTCCCCGGTTCATGAGTCTTTGGTGCCCACTGGTCACTACGGGGAGACTCGTCACCCCAGCGTAGGCCGACAGCACGGGCATATTGTCTCATACCACCATCTTCGGTTCATGAGTCTTGTAGGCCGCAAATCATGATTAACAGTGGGTGCAAGGGTTACAAAGTACCTCAGGTTCAATCAGGCATGTACGATCATGGTTAACATATAAGGATAGCCAATCAGTGGGCTAATATGCCCCCACGAGATGAACCACAGACTGTACAGCCGGAGAACAACATCTCATGTAGTCCAATTATGACCGACAAGTCGCGGTTTGACTAGTCGGGCGAAACTTGCCCGTGGGCTAACCCAACGGAAAGGTTGCCCAAAGGGATTCTGGTTGATCGGCTGATCCATAAGGGGACATATGCACAGGTAGATAACATATATTTAACAATTTTAGGGACAATTTTACAAGCGACAAGCATATTTTAACATTCTACACATATGGACAGCAACATACTAGACTTCGCCCAAACATCCACATGTGAGGAGTCAACATTACAATTTCAGCAGCAATTAAAGATCGAGATCAACATATTCCAGCAATTTAGCAAAGATGGACAACCATACACCCACTTACAACAATTTAATTTGCATGTGCTAACATGAATCATACAATTCAGTAAGGTAGCGGAAGCCAAGCGCGACAAATTCAGCAAATCAACAGGTAAACAAACAATGCATCCAATCTACGCCTAGCAATTGCATGTGATGAAGTTCAAAGTACCAAATCAGCAATATAATTGAGGAATTGCACATGTAATTCCCTAATAGACCAACAAACCGATATTCACACATCAGGGAGTTCTCGGGACCAAAATCCCTCTTCTAATTTTAGGAAAAACCTATGTTTATGTTCCAAATCAAGAAGTTCCAAAAATTCACAACATGCAAGTACATACACCATTCACATTCACTAGGATCTACGCTAGGCAGGATAATCGGCAACCTAAAGGTAATGGTCTGCACCTATTATCCACCGGAAGCTTTTGGGGTCGCTCTAATGTCGTCGGGTCCACAAACTTGACGTGCCGGGGCCTTGCGTTACATGAAACTCATGGTAAGGTGCATGTATGTGGCTTGTTGCTAGAGAGATGGATTGGGTTCCGAATCTTAGCTTGGATCGGACGTAGCTTATTTCTACGGCAATCGGGTTGGGATGTCCTACAATGTAGAGGTGTAGATGAGGGGAATTTTGGTCCCCAAGCACCACATGCACCTACACCACTCTCCTTCTCTTTCTCTCTCCTCTCTCTCTCTCTCCTCTCTCTTCTCTCTCCCTCTCTCAGCTGTTGGATTTTTGTGGGAGTGAGTGAGAGAAAGGCTTAAGAGCTTATATACCTAGAAATTTGATCAGTTGGCCCTGGGTTCTGTTAATTGCTTCAAACGATCTTGTGGGGCCCATGGCTGGTTATTGGGGCAACCTTGATGGCCCCTTGGCCCATCCAATTCATGGGACAAGTGCCTCATGGCCCGATGAAGGGCTGGGTGAGGTTTGACGGCAACCGGATGCGGGATTTTGCCGCAATGGTCCGAATTGCGATCAACGGTCACCGATCCTCGATCAAAGGTCAGATTTTTGTGGGCAAGCACAGGGAAATATCTTCAGCCTTCGGTGGAAGTTTAGAAGAAATCCGACAGATGAAATGCCCAAATTCACTAACTCAAGAAACGAGGCTAATTGATTTAAAATTCCAGATATTTATTCCCTAGGCAGGGCGACTTGCATTTTCCAAGTGCCGACTGGATGACATGATTTATCCATTTTTGGGTGCCGTCCGAGCCTATCGCCCACGATGGACCACAAGCCCAGTGAGGCCCCTGGCCTCCCCAAGCTTCGAAATTTTTTATCCTACCTTGGGCGGTGCACGGCTCGTATAAGCAGTCGCCAAGTACAATTGGACTGACCAGCTTTGTGGGTGGCCCGCGTTCAGCCCGAGCATAGTTGGATTCAATCACATTAGTGGCTTAATCCGGACTAATTTACCGGTGATAAATCCACACGTGCGATCGGATCATACGGTCCTGCATCAATTCACATGTAGACACCTTAGGACACTATTCCGATTGGGCCAGGTGTTACAATTTCTGTCGTTTTGTGTCGTGGTTTTTTCCCAAAAGGGTTTTCCACATTAAATCTTTGTGTTCTCTTGTGTTTGGTTGGTGATCTTGGATTGCTATCCTAGATCCATATCTGTATGATTCTGCATAACAAATCTCAACAAGTGGTATTAGAGCAATCATTGGGGCACAGATCTGAATCTGAGGGATAAGCAATAATGGTAAGCATTAGGTATGATATTGAGAAGTACTCAGGGAAAATAATTTTGAGTTATGGAAGATCAAGATGATCAGTTCCTTAACCAAGCAAGGTGAAGATGACACTCTTGAGGAGTGAAAGTCTACTATGACTGATGATGATTGGAATACTTTTGATAAGAAGGCCTTATCATCGATCCCTTTGCATCTCACGGATGAGGTTCTATACAATGTTATAAGGGAGAAAACTGTGACTAAGTTATGGGTGAAGTTAGAAGATGTCTATGCGAAATAATCCTTTGAGAATCGTTTACACTTGAAGCGTTAGTGGTACAACTTCGAGATGACAGAGGATGGAGATCTGGAGGCTCACATCAGTAACTTTAATACTGTAACGCCCTGAAAATTGGGGGTCATGCATACACTCGACTCCCAAGTTCTCAGGTATCACTTATAATTAATTTTACTGTTTTGTGTTTAATCCTGTTTAATGAGCAGCAAGGAATTACTTGAAACATGAATCACAACACAACTAGTCTACTGACATAGAAGTAGTTATTTATATATATATATATATATATATATATATATATGTCCAAAAAATATTAGTGGGTCGCACAAGGCGTTGCTCAGCAAAAATACCAAAAAATGATAAGTCTAAAAGAATATTTTGCTGAGTCCAACACCCAACAATCCAAAATCCGTCTACTAGAACTATGGTGAACCGCCCATTAGTTGGAAGTAGGACAACTCATCCTCCTCTTCGATGCTCGCACCGCACGGCTCGTCGAACTCAGCACCACCTGTAGCTACTGAAGAGTCTAGTTGGTGTTTTAAAACACCGTCCCAGAGTGGGAGTGAATGATCAACTCAGTGGGTGCTATTAATCTTAAGTTATAACAAGCATCAATTATATTAGGAATTTAATGAAAGGCATAACATTCACAGGTCTCTAACTAATCTTGTTAATGCATGTGCATGAATTATGATATGATGCATGACCTCACAATAACACTCCCTCGAGCGACTCCATCTAAGGATCGCGTGTGACCAACACTCCCTCATTGCGACCTCAACTGCCGAGTCGTCAACCTAATTAGTGCAACGCAATCGTGATAGTGTTAGCCTAGCTCTTAATTAATTCCGTTCATCCAGCAGATTGGGGAATCTAGTACACCCCACGTATCAGTGCCCTTAACTGGCTGCGAGGCCAAGGCCCCTCAACGTGCGAGGCCAAGACCCCGTGATCCTTGATCCCATCGGGTTCTCCATCCCCGACTTCAAGCACATGGGGAGTGTTGAGCAGAGGGATCGCTCGCGGTCACTACAGGGAGGCTCGTCACCCCAGCGTAGGGCGACAGCTTGGACACAGTGTCCCATTCCACCATGCCCAGCTCTCGAGTAGGTGGATCGGTTTCAAATGGTTATCAATGGGCTTCAATAGTTGAGGGGTATTCCAGGTTCCATATAGGCGTGAGCAGACAGGGTTAACAAACATGGTTAGTCAGTAAGTGGGCCAGACCGTGCCAGTTTAGGCGAGTACGTGACGGACGACATCTGGTACAAGCAACCCATGTAGTCCAACTACTGTCACCCCTTCGCATTCGCCCAAATTCGTTGGTCCAGCCTTTGGATAGTCTTACCAACGAGACCACCTTCTCTCACCTCAGTTTCCTGATCAACCTAGGGATTTGATGATATTCAATAGCACTTTAACAAGTTAGGAAATATCATCTTATACAAGTGATGTCGTATAATCATGCATTAAACATATAAATTCAGAATTTGTTATAAATGTAACTACTAACAACACTACGAAATAAATGTACATGTGTGTTGTGTGGGTTAGTGAGGAAGCCAAGAATTTCATATATCTCATAGTATAAAAATGCATAAGGGTTAATGCATCACACATTCTATAAGGAAACATTGTACAAGAATCAAACAAGACATGAACATGCAATCATCAAATTCATACCCAATAATGTGAGAGACAACAAACATTTCATAACCATTCCATCTTAATTGAGAGGATCAAAGGTGAGGTCTTTCCTAGGTTTTCTTTAGATTATCCAATACATCACCCACATATTCATAATCATTAGATTCATACTAAAATTGGTATTAGGCCACCTAAGAGTTATAGTCTGCACCTATGGATCATTGAGATCTTGGAAAACGACCTAGGAGTGTCGAATTTGGGGTCGATTGGCTGGAATCCTGAGAAATGCATTTGCATGTTAGAATATCATGCGAATCCTCCCTCAACATGAGGGGTTTCCAAAAAAATGAGGGATTTACCTACCCAATCAGTGAAGAGGGGTTTTGTAACGCCCCGACTTTTCAGGACCCGAGTATACAACTCGTTTCCCAAAAACTCGAGTGTTAGCCTTAAAGGATGGTCAAATTCGAGTATATTTTTTCTTTTATCAGAGTAAGCAGGTGAGCGTAGAATGGACAAATCAACATAAAGGAAAATTTCATTTACATTTGAAAGATACAAGAGCTGCCCATAATGACTTATACAAACCAATGTCCCGATTCTTACAATTACAAAATGAAATAATATTACATGTGAAATATAGTAAATTACAATAAATTTGGGATATGAAATCCTATAGCAACCCTTAGCAATTACAATCATGCATCCCTGTCAAATATAGCTTGCTCCTTGTTAATGTAAACATGAATTTCACCTGGGCCACTTGTACTACCTATACGGCTATATATTTGATGGATGAGTAGCTAACTCAGTGTGAATTCTCCTCAAGATTATACACTACCACATTAGGTAAGAAATAGTATAAAACATCCAGACAACCAAAATAGAGTAAATGCAGTCTTATTAGATGCATGGATGCGTAAATGCAATCATTGTCCCAGGTAAAACATCCAGACGGACATTAGGGTCGTCACCCATACAATCATTGACCCGGGTAAAACATCTAGATGATTTGTGCCCTGGGAAAAACATCCAGTCAGGCGAATACGTCGACCCAGGAAAAACATCTAGATGGTCTGTGCCCAGTCAGACAAATACGTCGACCCGGGAAAAACATTCAAACGGTCTGTGCCTCGGGTAAAACATCCAGATGGGCAATTACATATGATGACAATAGATGATGGTTTGTACCCGAGCAAAACATCTAGTCAGGCAAATCCGTACGCCACGGACAACAGCAATAGATGTTGGTCTGTGTTATGCATGCATGATTAGTCAACCCGTTATTAGTTCAATTGCAACTAGCCGATTTAAATAAGCTAACGGTCACTATGGGGAGCACATGGCCCAGTGTAGGCTGACTGCTCGAGCATAGTGTCCCATGACCACCATCCCCAGCCCATAAGACTACCATCTTAGGATGTTTAATGGAACCTATCGACTAGTGGCTAATCATATTACAGTATATGGGACTTACCATTGCATGGTTGCACAGTATAAAACATCGAACCTATATAGGAAAATTATTAGAATAAAGCCACATAGGGTGATATCAAAGCAAGCCACATAGGGCAATTATCAAAATAAACCACATAGGGCGAGTATCAAAACCATGCGATAAAAGAACATCCTTTAAAACCATTGGGCACAACAACCCTGGATGGTAGGCCCACATCAATGGTTAATTTAAATCACTATTCAATAACCACTAAGCCGAAGGTCCATTACAATCACAACCAGTCGGGTTACATCCTAAGTATAGGTGTACATTTATAGGTGGGGGTTTCCCACTGATGTACCAGTTTAAGTTCCATAAGCAATCCACAAATAATTTGTGAACAAATATACAGGATGAACATTAAGTAAGCAATATAGCAATTCAATTTCCACCAGCTAACACATGTGATTATAAGAGAGAGATATCAATTATAAATTAAAATAAAAACTATAACTTAATCTAATGGAAAGATGGAAAGCTCAAGCGGAAGAATCATCACCTTATTTGTCAACTCGCCTTCCAATGCTATTAAGAAGAGCGCACGCCCTTAGATTTAGATCTTATCACGAATTGTAAGTTGTATGGTTAGATCCATGTTCTATGTACTGTTTATGGTTGTGATTATAACCTAGGGTTTGGATTACTTATTTGTAGGGTTTTAGTATAGAATTATGGTTCCATCCCAAGGTTTAGTTAAATGCTTAGATCCTAGGATTTGAATCCAAGATTAATATTAATATTAATATTATTATTGTATCGTGGGCCAAATACTATTCATGATAGGAGTTTTTTAATCCATCCATATTAATAATGATGGTTTATAAGTTCATATTTGCATGTACCGACATTATCTAATGTTTTTATAATGACTAATAATCTCTTGGGTAATATAAGTAATAATAGTATAATATTTACTAATGATAATACAATAAGGACTAATTATATTAACAAGTATTATTCTAATCCCACGATAATTATTTTCAAATGCTAATAGTCAATAATAGTGAATCTAACCATGATACTAGACACTGTGATCTACCATGAGTTATGAAGCGCTCTACAATTAGCTCAAACCTAACACACTATCTATGTTCAGGGTATTGACCTAGAGCTTAGATTACTTAGCTTTAGGATTTTATCCTAGAGTTTAGGTCTAGGCTAGGTTTCTTAGGGTTTGAACCCTAGTTAGTGTATTATTAATTACAATGGCTATTATCATTAGGGTTGTAATTTACATTAGCTAACATGGTAAACATTCATTATGATGAAAATTAACAATAATATCCATAACACTAATTAGTACATTGTAATATTGATTATAATTTCTAGTCAATGTCATTAAGATGACATTAGTTATTACAATAATAGTGATATAATTAATAAGAAAATGAATGATGATGAATCTGAAAATAAATGGAAATTCTCACCTGGTTGACTCAGTTCGAGTCGAGTTGACTCGGCAGCAACTAACCCGACTCAACTCCCCTACTTCTTCCTTCTCCTTTCGTCCTCATTTCTTTCTTCCCCAAAGTCATGCAAGTTATGGGCCATACAAGGCCCAAGTGAAACTGCCCAGACGCACTAGCCCAACGTGGATCTGGATCGAGTCGACTCACTGACTCCACTCGGTAGTGAGTCGGTAAGAATCGACCTCCCCCGCTCTCTTATTCTTCTTTTCTTCTTCTTCCCCACCTTTTCTCTTGTTTAGAGAGGTCCAGCAACATATGAACCCAACCCAGCCAATGGGCCTACAAGCTGACTCGATCCCGGACATGGAATTTGGTAGGGTTTAGTAAATTTTATTGCCTACAAGATGGACGATTCAGATCAATGATCTGATCTCAGGTGAGGCCCACCTGATCGGGTTTCACGGACGTGGTCCGTTTGCTGACTAAAAACATAGAGAGAGAGAAATCTCTCACTTTAAGTAAAATGCAGGTCAAGGGAGTCTGAACGAGCAGGCACACCGGTGCACGGCAGGCACGAGTGCACTAAGTGCACTCGCACCATGTATGGGGCCCACAGTGTTGTTTAGGAGAAATCCACACCGTCCATTCTTCTTGGAGGCGCTAATCAAACCTTTTGACCAAAAAATCAGGCAGATCTAAAGTTTAGGTGGGCCCTACAGCTTGGTTTAGGTCTTATTTGTGGACTCACGTCGATCTGACGATCAGATCATCTCAAAATCGAACGTTAATGGTTAAAAGGGCCCTAAGAACGTATTTAGATGACAGGGACCCCTGTTTTATGAATTTTGAATATTAAATGTTATTATTAGAATAATTTTAATATTTTTTATTATTATTATCATCATCATCATCATCATTACTTATTTCCTTTATATATTTTGTCATATATAACTTATATTATCATAAAATGTTAATATACATAAATTATATGAATATTAGTAAGCATAGATTAATATATGTATATATATTATTTGTATGGTCATATACATGTTAGGTTTTAAATTTTATACAAGTCATTAAATTGTTTGAAATATGTTAGTCATTATAAATTTTCCTAGTATATTTTATTTTTACGTATTACAAATTCCATAGCTTGTAATTTATATTAACGATGTTGTAAGTATATGCATTTAATATGGATTATAGTTACATATGATTTTAATGTGAAACTTTAAATATTTATAAAATATATAAATAGCATTTCATAGTGTGTGTGTGTGTGTGTGTGTAGGTTGTATTATTTTCTTGTATTTATATTAAATTAAATAAAATGGTAACACTTGAGTACTAGAAAGTACATGGTGTTACAGGTTCTTCCGGTTGTGGGTGAGGGATTCCTTGAGGAGGAGGTAAGGAGTTGCAAGACTCGGACTATCTTGGGCCCCACTTCAACTATGATCCACCATCTCCCTTCTTCTCTCACACCTTACTCTCTCTTCTCTCTTTACTCTCTCCTTTCTCCTTGGTTGTTGGAATAATGGTAGGAGTATGAGAGAAAGAGCCTTAGGGCTTTATTTCCTAGGTTTGGGCCCATTTGTCTTAAGTTTCAACAATTGCCCTCAATGGCCCTGTGGGGGCCCCTTTTTAGCTTTGGGGCAGCCTTGTCATCCCCTTGGCCATCAAATTAGGTGTGTAGGTGTCTCATGGCCCGATAAGGGGCTGTGCAAAATTTGGGAGCGAACGGATGCGGGGTTTTATCATATGGTTCCGATCTATAAATGGCCCTGTGGGGTCCATTTAGGCCGTTGGGGCAGTTCTGATGGTTCCCTGGCTATGAAATTTATAGGGTAGGTGCTCCATGACCCGATGAAGGGTCGTGCGAAGTTTAGAGGCAAACGAATGCGGGATTTTACCGTACTTGTCTGATTTGCGATCAACGGTCACCGTTTCACTATCGGTTTTCAGATTTTATGGACGAGCATAGAAAAATATTTTAGGCCTTCACCGTAAATGTATAAGAGATCCGACTGCTGTAAAGCCTAATATCTCAGTTTTATTTAAAAGTGCCAGATTTCAATTCTAGCCTTTGAGTCAAGGCTGGAGTGAGTTGCGTTTGGCAAGTGCCGTTGGGACGACGTGGATAATTAATTTTTAGGTGTCTACCGAGTCCGTGGTCCGGGATGGACCACAAGCCTAGTGAGATCTACGGTTTCTCCAATTTTTTGATTTTTCAGAACTTCCTTGGCCATTGCACGGCCCTCACAAGTTGTTGCTAAGTACAAATAGGTTATCTGGCTTGATGGCCCGCACACGGTCTGATCATAAGTAGACTGGTCCACCCCAATGGCTAACCAGGGTTAATTTATTGGTGGTACCCCACATATGAGCAATTTAGGTGAACGGTCCTATGGCAAATCCTACGTGGACGCCTCAGGACGCTGTTCTGGTTGGACAGGACGCTACAATCTACCTCCCTTATAAGTAAATTTCATCCTCAAAATTTGTACCTGTTCATATTGCTGAAGTAGGCTTGGCTAATGCTTGCGAACTTCTACTTCCGTCTCCCAAGTGGCCTCTTCTTCATCGTGGTGGGTCCATAATACTTTGACCAATTGGATGACCTTTTTGTGTAGGACTTGCTCCTTCCTATCCAGTATTCAAGTGGGTCGGAGAATGTATGTGGCATTTTTCTTGAGCTCCATATGTTCCCACTTGATGATACGCGAAGAGTAAGACCCGTATCCTAGTCTGTACAGTTCCATCGATTCTCGCGATCCTTCCCGTCAAATTTCGGCAATCTACGACCTATAATCGATGTTTGCGTGCAACCCTAAGTTGTATCCTTTAGATCTGAGTCGGCTTAATCCAAGACTTGTACCATGTATTGGGCCCACATGTATAATTGAATGCATGGAAGGGAGGGCCCATAAAGTCAGGGTCCCTCTATCGCACGTGTCTCCTTCTCTCTCTCTCTCCCTCTCTCTTTCATTTTTGTTGCGTGTGATGATATGGTCGTGTGGCCCACCTGGATGGACCCCACCATGAAGCATGTATTTTATCCAAGCCATCTGTGGGTGGGGCCCACCTTAAAATGTGTTGTATATCATCCAGCATCCAAGGACGCTGGACGTTGCCACAAAGTGAAGTGTGAGCTGACGGTGTGGTGTACTGACGTAAACACCAATATATATATATATATATATATCATTTTGATTCAAAGCTTTGGGGTGGGCTGCTCATACAGGCCCTACCTTGATGTATGAATTCAATCCACGCCATCCATCTTATTTCCCAACTCATTTTAGGCATTGATCTAAAAAATGAGGCCAATCCAATTATCTAGTAGGCCATTTCATAGAAAACAGTGGTTTTACCATTAAAATCCACTCTGATGTTTCTGTACACTAAAACATGCTGAATATTGGGCTCGTTTGGACTGTCTTAAGCCTTAAAATCTAATGGGTGGAGTGGATCCACCTGATGCGGGCCCCACCTTGAAAAAATCATGAAAAAATGCTTTTTCAAAAAAAATATATACAAATAAGGCAGTAGGCGCTGCTGCTGTTGCCGTCCAGAGGACGCTGCAGCAACATCCTGCTGCGTTAGGTGTGGTGGGCAGGGACGTGGGTCCCAGCCGTGGACCCCACTGTGATGTGCGGTATGGTGCTCCGAGGTGGAGAAGATATTCGACACCATGAGATGTACGACCCAACAGCGAGTCTCATTAGTTGTATTCCTTCTTCAATGTGAGGCTCAACATTGGTGGGCATCTGTTGCCCTAGCAGTAGTGGCCGATTTCGTGTGGACCTGGGAGGACTTTGTAGACCAGTTTGACAGAAAATTCTTTCCAGAGCATGTGCGGCAGCAACGTGCATTAGAGTTTGAGACTCTAGTCTAAGGAGACATAACTGTGTCCCAGTACGACGCACGTTTCGTCACGCTATCGAGATTCCCGACGTACCTTGTTGATGATGAGGGGCGGAAGGCCCGCCGTTTTGAGAATGGTTTGCGTCCTGCCCTCAGGAGCGGTGTGATCGAACACATGCTTCAAAATTTTGAGGCAGATTGTGAGAGGGCCCAGATCTACAAATCAGATTGGGCTGATTTGCAGAGAGCTCATGACTAGAGGGGAGATCAGAAGAGTAAGGTGCCCTCTGGTAGCTCACAACAGCAGTAGCATAGTCCACAGCTGTAGCGCACGACCCACCCAGCAATTCAAGCACCAGTGGCACCCCCAGTACCACCTCCCAAATCGTTTTTAGGTACTTGCTTTAGGTGAGGTAGGACAGGACATCGTAGGTACGAGTGTCCCCATCCGCAACAGCAGCAACCGAGGGCATCATATTAGCCTCTGCCACAGCCCCCATAGTAGCAGCAACGACCGCAGCACCACCCTCCAGGACCTCCCCTGTAGTAGTAGAGGCAGTAGATTAGGCCACCACAATGGCAACAACAGTAAAAGAGACCTCAGAGAGGACCTTCACCTCCCCAGCAGGCCCAGGGCAGATTTTATGCTGCCCAACAGGACCCTCAGCCATCAGGAGTCGTCGAGTGTACTCTCCCTGTTTCTGCATGCATTGCACGTGTATTGTTTGATTCTGGTGCATCGCATTCCTTTATAGCCGATGATTTTTGTCGATTGACTGGTTTGCAGATGGAGTCTGCCAGTGAGGGTTTATCAGTATCGACGCCCTTAGGGAAGACTGCAGTGTTAGACCAATTTTGCTCGTCTTGCCCCGTTCTGATTAGGGATATCTTTTTGCCTGCCGACCTATTCGTATTTTCGATGTCCGAGTTTGATGTCATCCTGGGCATAGATTGGCTCACCGAGTACCATGCTATATTGGACTACTTCGCGAGGACAGTCACATTCTGTATACCCGGCGTGCCAGAGTTCCAATTTGTTGCCGAGCCCAGAGGAGAGCAGCTTTTCTGCCTATTGTCATGTGCCATTAAGGAGTCAGTTGCTTTGAGTATCGACCAACTGCCGATCATTTGTGGTTTTCCCGATGTGTTCCAGGAGATTCAGCGGTTACCACCTCGCCAATATACTGAGTTTCAAATTGATCTCGTGCCCAGTATCGCGCTTATTTCGAAGGCCCTGTATCATATGGCATCGTTGGAGTTAGAAGAACTGCAGAAGCAGTTGGACGAGTTACGCGAGCTATGCTTTATCCATCCGAGCAGTTCACCGTGGGGAGCGCGGGTACTCTTCGTGAAGAAGAAGAATGGCTCATTGAGGCTTTGCATAGATTACAGCAAGCTCAACAAGGTCATGATCAAGAACAAGTACCGGCTCCCGAGGATCGATGACTTGTTTGATCAGTTGTAGGAGGCGCAGTTCTTTTTGAAGATAGACTTGCGGTCCGGTTATCATCAGGTTCAGGTTCGAGATGAGGATATCTCGAAGACAGCCTTCAGGACGTGCTATGGTCATTTTGAGTTCCAGGTCATGTCCTTCAGACTGACCGATGCGCCTGTAGTATTCATGTAGTTGATGAACGAGGTCTTCCGTCCATATCTCGACTAGTTTGTTGTGGTGTTCATCGATGACATTCTAATATATTCGAGGACTCGTGAGAAGCATGAGTGACATCTAGTGATTACCTTGCAGACCCTCCATACACACCAACTTTACGTGAAGCTAAAGAAGTGCGACTTCTGGCAGGAGGAGGTGAAGTTCCTCGGTCATGTGGTGACAAGGCAGGGTGTCGCAGTGGATCCCTTGAAGATCGATGTCGTGCCTTTGTGGGATCAGCCCACAAACGGGTCCGAAATCCGCAGTTTCCTCGGTTTAGCGGGCTACTACCGACGTTTCATCGAGGGATTCTCTCGTATTGCAGCCCCGTTGACTAGGTTGACTCGGAAGGGTGCCGAGTTTGTTTGGAGTGACACTTGTGAGCAGGCATTTATGGAGCAGAAGGACCGCCTCACATCCACTCCTGTCCTCACTCTTCCTTCTGGGAGTGATGGATTTGTTGTATTTACCGATGCCTTGCGAGTTGGCTTAGGTGTTGTCCCGATGCAGCATGAGAAGCCGCTGGCTTATGTGTCTTACCAGCTCAAGGTCCATGAGCTAAACTACCCCACGCATGATTTGGAGCTAGTAGTAGTTGTTTTCGCATTAAAGGTGTGGAGGCACTATCTTTATGGGATGAGGTTCGAGCACTTCTCCGACCACAAGAGTTTGAAGTATCTATTCTCTCAGTCCGAGCTGAACATGAGGCCGAGACGTTGGATGGAGCTCCTGAAGGACTATGATTTTGACCTCCAATACCACCCAAGCAAGGCGAATGTGGTGGCTGATGCCCTCAGCCATCAGCCACGAGGCCTAGTGGCGCACATGATGATTCAGGAGTGGAGGATGCTTGAGGACGTGTTAGCTTTTGACTTCGAGATTGGCTTACAGTCAGTCATCTATTATACAGTTATCGAGCCTGTCGATTCAACCCTCTCTTGTCGCAAGGGTGATCGAGGCTCAGCAAGCAGATGAGTTAGTGCAGAGTTATCGGGCTGAGGCAGCATCTGAGAGTCAGTCAGATTGACAGATTGGTTCTTCGCTTCAGAGGCCGATTATATGTCCTGGATATTCCTGAGTTGCACCGAGATCTAATGATCAAGGCACATCAATCGCGGTTCTCTATCCACCCTCGATATGAGGTGTTAGTATTTTTGGATGGGGATGAAGCACTAGATAACCAGTTTTGTGGCCGAGTGTGACACGTGCCAGCGTGTTAAGGCCGATCATCAGAGACCCCCTGATCTATTGCAACCGTTGAGCATCCCAATGTGAAAGTGGGAATACATATCTACAGATTTTGTTATGGGTTTGCTGAGGACACGACGTGGTCATAACGCCATCTGGGTTGTTGTGGACCGTCTGACGAAGTCGGCACATTTTTTTGCGATTCGTGAGACCTGGCATGCGGACCGGCTCGCCAAGCTATTCATTAATAAGATCATGAGACTGCACGGTATTCCTGTCTCGATCGTTTCAGATCGAGACTCGAAGTTCAAGTCTCAATTTTGGGGGAGCTTCCAGAGAGTAATGGGGACTGATTTGCAGCTCAGCACCGCGTATCATCCGCAGACCGATGGCCAGACCAAGAGGGTCAACCAGATCCTTGATGATATGTTTCTGGCCTGCGCGAATGATTTCTTGGGTAGTTGGGACGAGCACCTAAGATTGGCTGAGTTCGCATACAACAACAACTAGCAGGCGACCATTGGTAAGGCTCCTTTTGAGGCATTATATGGAAGACCATGCAGATCTCCAAGTTATTGGATCGAGGTCGAAAGTGGGGTTTCTTAAGTCCCAAGCTTATGCAGCAGACGTCAGAGGCTATCGATATCATCAGGCAGAGGATGCGTATAGCTTAGAACCGGCAGAAGAGTTTTGTTGATTGTCGGCGTCGTCCCTTGGAGTTTGCCGTTGGGGACCATATGTATCTCAAGGTCTCACCCATGAAGGGTATGATTCATTTTGGAGTAAAGGGCAAGCTTCCCCCGAGATTTATAGGACCTTTTAAGATCACCGAGCGCGTTGGCGCTTCTTACATTGAGCAGTCAGTTCGTATCCTCGATCGGAAGGAATAAGTCCTATGGACCAAGGTCATTCCCTTGGTGAAGGTACAGTCGGGCCATCATAGTATGGATGAGGAGTCTTGAGAGTGCGAGACGGAGAATCGAGATCGCTATCCCCATCTTTTTTATGTTTGATTGTATGTTATATTGTGTTTTGATTATATATGATGTTATGTTTTCTATTCCCTTATGAGTTATGGTTAGCTACGATGGTAGTATAAATTTCGAGGATGAAATTTTTATTAGGTGGAGAGAGCTGTAAGACCCGTATCCTAGTCCGTACTATTCCGTCGACTCCTGCGATCCTTCCCATTGAATTTCGGCAACCTGCGACCTATAATCAACGTTTGCAGGCAACCCTAAGTTATATCCTTTAGATCTAAGTAGGCTTAATTCCGAGACTTGTACCATTGCGACCACACCGTCGCAACGGTTCCAACGCCGCGTCTTGCATACTAATCCGATACCGTGTCTAGAAGATGTGGGCCCGTGTTTATTTCGAAGAAACGCTGCACATTTGCGAACCCAAGAGAATCTCTACAACCCATCTCATCAATTAATCAAAGTACATAACCCATGCTTTCTTTCTCCCTAAGTCAAGCAACCTACTAAGTCAACTCTCAAGTTAAGTACATCCATCACCTCTCCCTTACAACTACCATTTCTCTCTCTTTCTCTTCACATTTTCCAAGCAACCAAAGAGGTGTACGTCCAAGCACCTCTAAGAGAGAAAAGTGAGATCTGTGTGGCTCACTTTCCACCCCAAGATCCACCATCCTAGCCCTTCATTCTCATCATCTTCCATCAAAGTGAGACGAAAGGAGCTCGGCGTTCCATCGGACCAAGAAGATCGAACGGTGGGTGTTTCTATAGGCCTAGATTTTATGTTTTTATGATGGGCCAAGTGAGGCCTAACAATTTATGGTATGGATCTTACTTTGGACCCTAGATGTGGCCGATGACCCACTTTGATTCTCATGATCATTCCATGATGGGGTCATTCTCCATGGACCCCATCATGATGTTTATTTTCCTTGCATGGATAGGGTCATCTAAACCTTACATTTCGGTGGAGAAAGTATCTCCACCGTTGATTTGATCGATGGGCCCATAAGTATTGGGACCCACTTGATGTATGATTGAATGCATGGAAGGGAGGGCCCATAGTGTCGGGGTCCCTCCATCGCACGTGTCTCCTTCTTTCTCTCTCTCCCTCTCTCTTTCATTTTTGTTATGTGTGATGATATGGCCGTGTGGCCCACCTAGATAGACCCCACCATGAAGCATGTATTTTATCCAAGCCATCTGTGGGTGGGGCCCACCTTAAAATGTGTTGTATGCATACCGTCCAACATCCAGGGACGTTGGACGTTGCCACAAAGTGAAGTGTGAGCTGATGGTGTGGTGTACTGACGCAAACACCAAATATATATATATATATATATATATATATATATAATATCATTTTGATTCAAAGCTTTGGGGTGGGCTGCTCATGCAGGCCCACCTAGATGTATGAATTCAATCCACGCCGTTCATCCTATTTTCCAACTCATTTTAGGCGTTGAGCCGAAAAATGAAGCCAATCCAATTATCTGGAGGGGCCATTTCATAGAAAACAGTGGTTTTTACCGTTAAAATCCACTCTTATGTTTCTATACACCAAAACATGCTAATTATTGGGCTCGTTTGGACTGTCTTGAGCCTCAGAATCCAATGGGTGGAGTGGATCCACCTGATGTAGGCCCCACCTGGGAAAAACCGAGGAAAAACGTCTTTTTCAAGAATATGTATATATATATATATATATATATATATACGAATAAGGCAGCAGGCGCTGCTGCTGCTGCCATCCAGAGGACGCTGCAGTAGCGTCCTGCTACGTTAGGTGTGGTGGGCAAGGACGTGGGTCCCAGCCGTGGACCCCACTGTGATGTGTGTTGCACATCAACACCGTGCATTTAATGGGTCCCCTTTATATATGGGGTGCCCCCAAATATCAGCCGTATACATAACTCAGGTGGCCCACATCACAGGAAATAGTGATGATTGAGCGTCTGCCATTGAAACCCTTTTGGGTGTCACAGAAGTTTTGGATCCTTATGAAATTTGTTTTTCCTCCTCATCTAGGACTGTGTGACCTTGTTAACAGATTGGATGGCAGATAAACATTATGGTGGGCCCCCATGGGACCCACTGATGTAAGTGTTTTACCCACACCGTCCCCACGTGTGAAGGTGAGACGGCTGGTGTACCTCACTCCAGCAAATAGCTGTTGTAGTGGCGTCACCAAGTTCCATGGGTCCCACCTGTTTCATCCACGCCGTCCATCTATGGGACTCATCATGATGCATGTGTTGCATCCAAGTCGTCCAACCATTTTGAAAGCTCATTTTAAGGCTTGAGATAAAAAATAAGACAGATCTAGTACCACGTGGACCACACTATAGAAAGAGTAGCATTGGACATCTACCATTGAAACCCTTGGATTCCAGAAGTCTTGGACCAGTAGGGAAATTGTTTTCCTTTTAAATCAGGTCTGTGTAACCTTATGATCAGATTGGATAGAAAATAAATGTTATGGTGGGCCTTGAGGATTTTAATGGTGAAAATCATTGTCACCACTGTTATTTGGCTTGCGGTCCAGTTGATCTTTTGATATGATTCATTTATATATATATATATATATATATATATATTACATATTGATGTACTTGTGGCCGTCCATTGAGACCCATCTTGATATATATGAGGCCCATGTAATACGGCCCATTAGATGTATTTGAGGCCCATATTGCAATGTGTGATTCCACCATGGTTTGTGTAATGATGTTTATGACGGGTCATATCTTGGGAGCAATGATGGTTTGACGGCCACATTGTAAGAATAATATTGGTTAAATGTCTGCATTGTAACTCTCCCTGGGGCCCATTGATAGGCCCATACTAGTTGTGTGTAAGCCGTCTAGGCCCATCTTCATCGTAAGGATAGTTTATCACTTTAAAACACACTTAGTATAATTCCATGGCTCATGTCATACACATCATATGTATGCTTGATATGAGTAGTGACTGATCATAGCATATGCAATTGGGAATATTATTTATGGGACTCACCGATAGGAGTTACCCACATGAGCGCGTGGTACGCGCAAGATTGCTGCATGACTGACGGTGTGATTCATGCATCTCGTATTTGTGTGTCATGATCATTGTACCCCTTAATGACATCAGGGCCGTAGCTCGACAGGCACATCGTGGATGGCCATATCGGATACCGGAAATACTTGGTTCTAGCACTATGGGCACTTAGAATGTCCTTGAGTGAAAGTCCCAGAACCTTTTTAGTACCAGGAGATGCTCCATCGTCTAGACCGAGTGGATACACGAGCGCAGGAGTGCCGAATACCAGTAGGCCGCGTCTCCCACTGTGTCGTGGTTGGTTGGAAGGAGGTGTGGCCTTATTCGCACCAAATCCGACCCCATCAAGCTTTTCTCGCCAATTTTTTCCCAACAATGTGGGGCTCGACATGGACACCCATACAAAGTCTCATAGGGCGTCATGCCGATGCTAGCTTGGAAGCTATTATTATAGGCAAACTTGACATAATGGAGGCAGTCATCCCAACTCTCCTGAAAGTCCAGTACACAGGCCCGTAACATGTCTTCCAATATCTGATTCACCCGCTCAGTTTGCCCATCGGTCTGCGGGTGGAAGGCAGTGCTAAATTTCAGCTTCACTCCCATAGCTCTTGGATGCGCATCCAGAAAATCGACGTGAATCGAATGTCTCAGTTCAACACAATCTCTAACGGAACACCATGAAGTCTCACTATTTCCTTGATATACAACTTTGCTAAATCATCAGCGCATCTCGAAGTCTTTATCGGTAGGAAATGGGCTAATTTGGTTAACCGGTCCACAATCACCCATAATGAGTCATGCCCCTTTCTAGTCTTGGGCAAGCCAGAAATGAAATCCATAAATATGAAATCTCACTTCCATTCTGCTAAGGGCATTAGTTGCAAAAGGCTCGGAGGTCGACAGTGCTCGGCCTTGACCTGTTGACAAGTGAGACATCGTGACACATATTCCGCTATTTCCTTTTTCATGTTGTCTCACCAATAGTTTCACCTCAGATTCCGGTACATTTTGGTACTACCAGGATGCATCGTCAATTTGGAGTTGTGAGCGGCATTTAAAACTTCTTCTTGTAGTCCCTGAAGATTTGGGACATAAAGGCGGCCTCAGTACCGCAATCCCCCATCATTACCAACTCTCCACTCGGATGTCACATCATTCCTCGCTCTTTCCTTCATCTTTTTCAACACTTCATCGCTTTCTTGAGCTTCGATGATTTTGCTGATAATCAGTGGCTGGACATGGACGTAGGCTATGACCTCGTACGGTTCCTCCACGGTCAGTTTCATGTCGAAGTCCCGTACAAACTTCACCATGTTCCATTCTCTCACTATCAATGGAGCCACAAATTCGAGCGTTCTCTTGCGACTCAAGGCGTCTACCACTAAATTAGCCTTGTCAGGGTGATATGAGACTTCAAACTTGAAGTCCTTCAACGTTTCCATCCAGCGACGTTGTCTTATGTTCAGGTCCTTTTGAGTGAAGATGTATTTGAGGCTCTTATGATCACAGAAGAGCTCGAACTCTTCACCGTAGAGATAGTGTCTCCATATCTTCAAAGCAAATACTACTGCCGCTAGTTCTAGGTCATGGGTGGGGTAGTTCTCCTCATGTTTTCTTAGTTGTCGAGAAGCATAAGCAATTGCCCTGTCTTTCTGCATGAGTACGTAACTGTAACGACCCCAAATTAAATTCTTTCTTTACATAAATTTACAATTTAAATAGGTCGAACCATCCCCCACTTGAAACTAACATTTCAACTGATAACCATTATCTAACTCTAAATAACCCAAGATACTAACTAACACAATTGAAGGGGGGGTCTAACCGTCTAACTGGAATTACCTACACTAAGACTTCTAGTACCAGCCCTTATAAGAGTAGAAACGAGCTAACCTTTGAACCGCAGACTCTAGGACTTATGGTCGGCATGGATCAAATCAGATCATGACATGGACCCCACATCCAGGCCGTGCGTGTACACAGTAACGTTCGCATGCGGTGTGCTAGATCAAGTCATCGGGTCAAAGCAACTTTGACCCGGTGAAATTCGCAAAGAGTCTGGAATTCAAAAAAAAATCCCTCCTGTCCAGCGTCGTTCCATCTGAGCTGACCATTCGGCGGGGCAAACCAACAATTCCCGAATACAGAATCCAAGTCCAAACCCTGCATCACGTCCTGTGGGCCCCACCTACCCGGATCATGCTGTGATTATTGATTGAAAACCTTTGGTACCACCTCTGTCAGCAACTGATCAAGGAGCGGATTGGGATGGTGCTGACGAGGGCAATGGATCCACATTCGTAGTATCTCCCACCAATCCGACCGTTGGAAACCGCCGGTGGATAGCCACGAACGCACGAGAAATCCCAGTCACCCCTACCATTTCCAAAACTAGCTACTTGCTCGCCGGAATGCGGAAGGAATATTGCCAAATATAGATATCTCAATCTCCACCATTCCTTGGCTTCTAGAAGACTCAGCGGAGCATCGTGAGACGTTGAGGTTAGGTTTCGTAAGGGAAGCGCCTGGCGGATGAGTTTTTGGGGAGAATTTGAAAAGGCAGGCGAGTTCTCACCTGAAATGAAATCATCTTAATCTAAGGCCATCCTTGCTCCGTAAAATGGACCCCACATTACTTATAGGTCATATCAGGACCGTCCAAATGGCCCTGATCTTAGGATTAACCACTCGGTTAAAAGTTGTCATTTTCATCAGTCGTCTTCCTCAAACTGACAGTGAAACCCATCCTTTTAAGATCAGGTCCTTTCACTAATCCGAAGCGTCCATCATGTGGCCCATCAAACCTGAAACCCATCCGTGAATGACACCTGGACCCATGCACATGATCAGTTACTTGAGAGAATCATGATGGTGCTGTTCTCTCAGCCGGCTTGGTTTAACAGCCCGCTAATCCTTGCGATTAGCTGGTGACGTTTCCAGAAACAGTAAGACTATAAATAGCAGCACATTAGGGCGTATCCCAAGATAAGAAGCGGAAGGAAATAGAAAGAGAAAAATGGAGTGTGTGAGCGGGTGCAGCTGGAGCGAGTTGCTGATTTGATAGTAACTCGACTCGGTTTAAGCCGTCCTCTGTTAGGAAAGAAAGATAGAGGAAGATGGGAGGAGAGATAGAGAATAGGGGTGAGATTTAGAGGGAACGAGAGAGAGAAGAAGAGGATAAGGGTGATGGGAAAATCGCTACTGGAACGGATTGCATAACCAGTTGCAACCCAAGTCAGTTGAGCGATCTGTCTGCTGTATAGAGAACAAAGGGAGAGCAGTAAGATATTGAGATAGAAGGAAGTCTGAGAGAGAGATAGCAGTGGAGGCAGCTGTTGGAACTAGTTTTCAACTGCTGTTTCAGCTCCTCCCAAGCCAACCGAGTCCGCACTCCTAACGCCGTCCAGCCGCATCATCGGCCGGTGCAGTCAGTCGTCCCAAACCGTCTTTCAGCATTTGAGCAGTGCCCCAAATCAGGTAATCCTTGTCGCCCTTCCTCTGTTAATAGCAAACTCGTCAGCTCAACTGATTGAGTTCACAGCCACCTCAACCCAGTTTCGGACTGAGTGACTCAACTACCCGTCCCAAGGTGAAAACCTTAATCTGACTCCATGGCTGTGGTCGGTTTGCCCCAAAACACCCACACCATAAGATACTTTGGATCAATCTCAACGATTGCTAGAGTATTACACCTAATCATCGAATGGGTCATCTGAGTCAAGGGATGTGGAATGCAGCTCCCATCTATATTTCAGGTGGAACCCAGCCTCATGTCCGATCTGAGGAATCTCCCAACTCAGCCCCTAAAATTGACATCAGCTCAGACATTCCAACCGAACTGATCTACATTAAGATTATATGTCTAAATTAGTGAATGTCTAAATGCCTAGCTAAGTAGCTGTAATGCCCTGAAAATCGGGGGTCGAGTAGCACTCAACACCCGAGTTCCAAAACCTCACTTATGCAACATAAATGCTTATGATTGAATGTTGTCTATGTTAGTGCAATAATCATGAGTGGGATTATACCAAAATAGTAATTCATACTCCAGATCAAGTTATAAAACACACGCAGAAGACTAAAAGATGTATATAAATGTATATAAAGCTAAAAACGTCACAATCAGTCTCCAGAGTATGAACACCTTACTGAGTCACCATATACATGTATTAGTTTCAAAAATCAAAATGCTAAAAATGGTACAACTATAATGGTACACCCTGTAGCCCCGTCATCTGAATAGCCTAAGCGAAGCCTCTAGAGAACTGCATGTAGGAGAACTCATCCTGATCATCATAGTAATCAGGCTCAGCCTCCTGCATCTCGTCAATACCTGCATCTAAGACAGAGTCTGGTGGGTGTCCAAAACACCGTCCTGTAACGTGAGAGTAAGTAGCTAACTCAGTGGAACAATAAAGTACAGGTTAACATGTTATCAATTCAGTCAAGCAGTAATGATAAAGCAGTACAATCAATACTCCTAAATACTCTTATTAATGTAAATATGGAATGCAGTCATGATGCATGCCCTCGCCAAACCTCCCTCGTGCGACAACATCTTACGTCTGCAGCATGCATTCATCCCTCAGTGCTCCACAACGCCAGGCACATGCAGTGCTATATTATGAACATGATTACCAAGTTGTTATTAGTCCTTTTCATACAGCAGTATTGGAAAACTAACGTACCTCCCTTATATCATTCCCAAACAACGATCCATTCTAGGGTCGTCAGTCCTAGATAATCTCATATGATGTTGCAGTTCTAGGTCACTGTAAAGGGCTGTCAGGGCTGTTACACGCACTCGTTGCACCGGTCCCCCATCACCTTATCAATATAGGCCTAGTTTATACTCTGTTTACTACGGGAAGGCTCATCACCTCGCCGCAAATTCAGAGTATACTCGAGGTCACTACAAAGGGCTGTCAGGGCTGTTACACGCAATCGTTACACCACTCCCCCATCACCTTATCAGTGTAGGCTGACAGCTCGAATACAGTGTCCCATACCACCATATTCGGCTCACGAGTCTGGGTTGCTCACTGGTCACTACGGGGAGGCACATCATCCCAACGTAGGCCGACAGATCGACCACAGTGTCCCATACCACCATGTCTGGCTCATGAGTCTTAGCGGATTGAGGTACCAAGGTTAAACGGGATTTCATTGGTGAGTTTGGTACCTTAGGTTCAAGCAGTAGCGTCTATACGTGGTGAAGGGCTTGACTAGCACGAGTGCACATTGCATCGATCGACATGAAGTGCATAAGCACTTCGTGTGGCCTAACCACTGCCGACGACCAACACACGACTCGAGTTTGTCAAACACGTCCTATGTGGCAAATGAATCTCAGCCACGACATCAAGCCTGTTACCGATTGCCTGGACTATCACATAGTCCCAATCACATTCAATCCTTAACTAGCAAGCATGTATAATAGTCTAAGTAGATCTAACAAACAAAGTAATTCAAACATGTTAACAGGCATGTTATGAAGCACAATATAAACAGGAAATATAGACACATACATTTCATGAGTAAGCGATTACATTAAACAACTATCATGGAGAAAATCATATACATCTCTAAGGTAGTTGAGAATCCTATCTCAACACCTACCTAAAGCACATTCATCTAAGTACTTACTCATACAAGCATTTTCACAAACACTTGGGATACACTTATTAACATACATAACGTACATTAGCCCAAACATGTATTAGGGCGAATTCTTTCGCCGAGTAAGTACTACACTTATATATAACATGTACATACAGTAATTTATCATGGCAAATACACTTTCAAAATTTATACGTATACGGTATTTTCTACAAATATACATAATACACTATACGCCATAATTTGTATACGTAACTTAATCGCAAAACGAACATCGCATTTTGCATGTGAAATAATACCCAGATCATGAATCTATCATTATCTGACATTGAAAGCATTGAAAACCATAACCTAAGCATCTATAGTCCGCACCTTACACTGTAAAAGTGTTCACTCCCCAAGTATAGGGTTGTGATGTAGTAATAAACTCGGTAAGACCGAGGTCGAATCCCAAGGGACTGGAACTTGTACGTTATCTGAAACTAAGTAGAAATAGAACTAGAATGAGATGAAATCTAAATCGATTGTAATTTGAAGAATAATGGTGAAATAATTAATCTAAAACTTAGGAGAATTCAGAAGTGAAAAACTAGGGATTCAGAGGATCCACTTGTAGAGATCAGGGAGAACTACACTTAATTCATGAAAATCCACTGAACTTCCTTTGATGTAATTTTAAAAAGATGAAAGGTATATGAATTAGAATGGATTCCATCACCAAACCATGCCCAGGAGACAAAGCAAACAACAGAATTAAACTAATTACCAACCAATCAATGTATGAAGGTTAGGAAGGGTACCGACATCCAACCATGCCCAGGAGACGATAGTGAACAACAGGGCTTCCTGACGTCATAAACATAAGAGAAAAAGAACATGCTCAAAGCCATTGCAGACCCATTGTAATTTCAGTCACAACAGACCATTAAAGACTAAAAACATTCCCAGATTAAAATTAAATCAAAATTCATTCAGTTTAAACAAAAGGGACAAGCATAGACTCATCCCGTCACGCTACAAGCTTCACCTCTTAGCCCTAGCTAAGAGGTTTAGCCGCACATGAGTGGGCTGGAACCTCTTAACAAAATAAAATAAAATAAAAAATAAAAAGAAAAACAAAATAGATCTACTCCCTCTGTCTCTCGCTCCACGTTCTGCCCAAGCTTCCCTGGCAATTTCCTCTGTCACTTCTCCTTTCTTTCTTTTATAGTGATAGGAGAGTCGGTCAGATGGCCTGGAGTTGGCGTTCGGCTGGGAGAATCTGTGCGTAACTCATTACGCAACAATATGAAGAGTCGGTGCGTATCATTATCTAACCAAGAAACAGTGTCCCTACTTCATTCTGTCCTAGCTTTCTTTCCAAAAGATCTACATCCCTTGGAACAATTTTTGAACAAAATACATAATGGACGGTCTGGATTACCCATCCAATGGTGATCAGAAACAAAAAAAAAAAACCACGCGGTATGGGGATTTCCACACACACTGGGTGCGAACGCATGTCGCTGGACTCTGATGGAGTCCATCATCGTTAGTAAAGGAGAAATCCATACCGTTCATTGTATTTACCACGAAAAACCAATGAGAAACGGTGGTTTTTTACTTGGATTTAGTGAAGCCTCTTGAGCTTTTCGGACTACCGTCCGTTAGATGTTTGAGCAGTGAAATCCCATCCTCTTTGTTTCTTCAAATTCACGCCTAGGCTAGGTGATAGGGATCTTGGGCTTCGGTGGACGGTCCTGGATTGTTGGTATGGACAAGTAGTGGGCCCCACCGAGAGGACCCAACCTCTGCTGCGAACAGAGCCCGCAGACGCTACGCAGTGATTTTGATGATCCCCGTTCGATGACTTTTTGATGAATCCACTCCATTCATTAAGATCTTCATGAAAAACCGTTCAGACGTAGGATTTTTCTTCTATCTCAGTGTGGCCCATCGAGAAATTCAACTCAGCCGTCCGTTCTTCGTTTAATCGGCCGAAACCCGATCTCTGCTGTCTTCTCCAATTCAGACAGCTAGGTCCTGTTTATATGGACCGTGTAAGACTGATGGACGGTTTGGATTTGATCTTTGAATGAGAGGTGGGGTCCACTACTCGAAAGAAGGACGGACAGCGTCCGTTCATTTATGTTGGTGCGAGAGGAAGACGGGTCGGCCGGCTTTGGCCGGCCCGTCCGTCTAGGTGCGGCGCGGTCATCGTACCCCATGTACATGCGTTGTACATGCGGGGTCCACCGTGATGTTTGTGAGAAATCCGTTCCGTCCATCCGTTTTATCATATCATTTTAAACGTTGGGACAAAAAGTGAAGTAGATCCAAGTAGCAGGTGGGCCCCAGATTTGATAATTTATGGGCTGATCTAGCTGTTAGGCCACTTCCACAGAGATCCAGGAGCTGAAATTCGACGTGTACGGTTCATTTATGCTCTTCAGCTCATGTATAAAGTTTTGAGCAGAAAGGATGGTGGGAACCCTGTGATCTTACATTTTATCTGACTTTCAGGCCACTTGAGCTTCAGTTTCTTGATTTTCTCGGGTCTTTGGCGTGTAATTCCGTTGATCTTCGTACCCTGGGGTCCGTCCCTTGCTCTGGTGAATTCTGAGCATCAAATCCACACTTTTAGTACCAAATTTCAGTTTAAGCTCCTAAATACATCCTGCATCGAAAACACGATTAATTTAAACCATTAATCAGTACTATGTCCATAAATTCAGGCAATAAATAGGGTCTGATATGCAATATTTGACCCTCAACACAACCCCCAACCAGCATTTTGCTAGTCCCGAGCAAAATATGCGAAAATTAAGTTGAGAATTACGAGACAATTCTTATGAAGCCGAGTGATATTTTGAAAAACAATCCAGATATGAGAAATCTTAAGATTCATGAATGGTGATTATCAATTTCTCCTGGCCTCTCATGCACGGTGAATTTCATAATCAAGTTCAAATATCAATCCATAAACTAGAATAATTTTAAACATTGAGTTCCATGGATGTAGAGTGTAATCTCAGCCTGTTATCATTAAGAGATCAAATTGTTGATTTCATGATATCATTAGTAATCAATCAGAAAATTCATAACAACCATCACCTAAACCAGTACTTTTGCCTCACAGATCATTCTTTCATTTTTTTTTTATTTATTTTATTTTTTTTTTTTTTTTTTTTTATTTTTTTTTAGTCAAGATGGGAATCAAATTTTCACTTATAGGGAGCAGACCTATGGTGAAACTAGTCGCCCAACTCTTTCCAATTGTTAATCATGAAAAATCGAATCCACACCTATAGGGAGCAAACCTATGGTGTAATTCTCTTTTTTTTTTTATATCCTGATGGCCAAATCTTTTAGGCTGGTTTCTTTCATGCTCAGTGATTACCAAGTTAATCATTCAATATCAAACTGAAATCTCAATGTGTAAGTGAGATGTGGTATGTGAAATCATGACTCAATCAATGTTTATAACTTCTAATCATAGATTAATAATTCAAACTTAACTGTGAAATCTAACAAATACTGAATCCAAAAGTCATGAATTTCCAACATCACGTATCTTGAAATTCTAAATCTAAGATGTCTTGTCAAAATCACTTTGAATTCACAAGAAAGTCCAGAAAAAAGAAATTTAAAAATTTTCACAATTTTTGCTTAAGACCAAGAAAACACTGATTAGGTAACCTAATCTCCCACCCCCAACCTAAAATCTACATTGTCCTCAATGTAAAGGATATGAGCATGGAATGCACATGGGACAACAAAAGTAAAAGAGAAGTGATGGGAAGATAGTACCTGAATGATGAATCGTGAGAGACTTTCCAAGAGATCTCAACATGAGAGCGGGTGAGCACGAGAGAAAAAGCAACACAAAAATAACAAGAAATAAAATCCTACCTATACCACTTTCGCAGGTGCTCTCGATTGTATTTAGCATATGCAACAAGCCTTTAAACCCCTAGGTTGCCCCTCAGTGGACGAGTTGTAGTCTCGTGAGGGTTTACAAATGTTACCCACAAACATTGAACTCACTACTCATCTTTGCAAGGTTCATCTTCGCCGATATCTTGATAAGTTCCTCAGTAAGTTCCTCAACAAGATCATCCAAAAGCCCTTTTTGCAAAAGGCTTGGGTGCCTTGGAGCATGACTTTCCAGAGAGACTTATGTACCTCATAAGAAATTTTCCATTGCATTGCTTGAGCTAACCGACGTATGTACAATTCACCTGTGACAGAAGAAGTTTCAACGTTAGTATCCCATGGTGAATCAGAGACTACAAGTAGATAAAGTTTAGAAAACTTCGCAAAAAATGATGTAGCCTCAACACATTTCAAAGTGTCAATCTTCGGTTCAATTTTCAGCTCCTCCTCCTTTAATGGTAGATGGTTAGGATCAGGGGAAGAAGGGGCTTCAAAATAAGGGTTATCTCGGTCAGTGATAACTACCGAGATGTTGTCTTGCAAGGCATCCACTTTGTCTTTTGACATGGGATCGTTTGACTTTGAAAAGTGTGCCCAGCAATTATCAAAAGAGTCGAAAATTTCAGCTGAGAGTGAATTATTTTCCTTATGGAAATCTGTAATGAGATGCTCAAGGACTCCCTCGCCCTTAAAAGTATATGAAGATATGTTCTCTTGCTCCAGCCCTGCACAAACATATTGAAGATCAATAGGGGAAGCATCGATGGGATCACTTTGTTCATTGAAACTACTCAATCAAGGCGTTAAACTGTCAGACGTGTACAGCTCAGATGGTGGTCTTAATTGAGTGGTTTCAAATTCTAGAGTCGTAGCGAGCAGCTCGTCCTTCTCCCGAATCACATTATCATTCAATTCAAGAGAGTGGTCCAAACATGTCTCACAGAAGTTGGAATGGTCGGTTTTAATGAGCTCATCTTCCACTTTTAAATCAGATATGTTAGGTGAGTGGAGTAGCTCAGTATGACCGATCACTTCGTGTGCTTCTTGAGCATTGACCTGGACCATACTTGAGATTGATTCCAGGGGAATTTGGGTTGTGCTCTCATGAATCTCATCCCAATACTTCTCAGCTTCCAATTCAGTGCAGTACACACTTGAGATGGGATCGCTTTCCTCACAATCTATTCCTAAATTCGGTTGAGGTTCGAATGAACTAACCTCTACCTCATCATTGAATTCATGTGTGTCAAGTAAGGAGGTGTGTCATCATCAATGTATTTGAAAGACACCCATGTATCTCCACCATTCTTTTGAACAGTCATCGAGATCGGCTCATTGGGAAATTGAACCACGTGTTCGTTAATGGAATCCAACTCCTCATTCCAAATTCCAGGTTTCGTCAAAAGCGAGTGAGGATCACTTTCCTGGCATTGTATTTCTGGATTGGATTGTAGTTGGGATGCACGAGCTTCTTCTATCCTTTCAAGGCGCGAATTCAGTGCTTCCATTGCTTTTCTTATTTAGTAAGGCATTCCATGGTATATCTGAATTTCATCCTCTTGGATCGTTTCTGGTAGGTTCTCAACGGTAGGGTATCCAAGAGAATAATCATTACATGTGGTTGGTTCATCTTCCCAGTTTTGATGGTTCCACTGGTTATAGTCATACGGGTCATCGGTCGAGAGTTGATACGCGTTATCATTCCAATAATCACGTACTGTTTCCTTAACTCGTGGAATGCAATTATTTTCCCGTAGATAATCACCGAAGGACTTCTTAATCGGTGGAGCATCATGTTTCGATTGGTTGAAGTAATTTTCAGAAAATATTTGAGGCATAGGCTGTTTTCCATCATTATCATCATACATCAAAAAATTTTCCCAAGATTCCTTAGCTATCTCAGCATATATACGTTCCAACTCTTGCATAGTAAAACCTAAATTCTGAATCTACTCCTAGGAAAAATAAAAAGAAAAGATCCTACAACAGTATGGAAAGCATGAGGGGAAGAAGTTAGAAAGAAGTTACCAGGTTAAAGATTCCTAAGTAAAAAACCTGCAAAACAAAATAAAACAAGTTAGTTCAAAATAGAAGAAATTTCTAGAGCAAATCAAATCTAAAGAGTTAGGAAATCTAGCAAATCAGAAAGAGTTTACCAAATTAGAAGTTCTATCTTAACAACCTACAGAATAAGAAATATGTTAGTTCTATGAAAAATACAAAACAAAATTAAAAATTTTAAATTAGTAAAATCCTAATCTTAAACTAACTCTAAAACTAATTAATTTCAGAAAATCGTAGCAAATGTCATCAAGAATCCAAGACGGTGCAAAAACTTGTTCACTCCCCAAGTATAGGGTTGTGATGTAGTAATAAACTCGGTAAGACCGAGGTCGAATCCCAAGGGACTGGAACTTGTACGTTATCTGAAACTAAGTAGAAATAGAACTAGAATGAGATGAAATCTAAATCGATTGTAATTTGAAGAATAATGGTGAAATAATTAATCTAAAACTTAGGAGAATTCAGAAGTGAAAAACTAGGGATTCAGAGGATCCACTTGTAGAGATCAGGGAGAACTACACTTAATTCATGAAAATCCACTGAACTTCCTTTGATGTAATTTTAAAAAGATGAAAGGTATATGAATTAGAATGGATTCCATCACCAAACCATGCCCAGGAGACAAAGCAAACAACAGAATTAAATTAATTACCAACCAATCAATGTATGAAGGTTAGGAAGAGTACAGACATCCAACCATGCCCAGGAGACGATGGTGAACAACAGGGCTTCCTGACGTCATAAACATAAGAGAAAAAGAACATGCTCAAAGCCATTGCAGACCCATTGTAATTTCAGTCACAACAGACCATTAAAGACTAAAAACATTCCCATTAAAATTAAATCAAAATCCATTCAGTTTAAACAAAAGGGACAAGCATAGACTCATCCCGTCACGCTACAAGCTTCACCTCTTAGCCTAGCTAAGAGGTTTAACCACATGAGTGAAGGCTGGAACCTCTTAACAAAATAAAATAAAATAAAAAATAAAAAGAAAAACAAAATAGATCTACTCCCTCTGTCTCTCGCTCCACGTTATGCCCAAGCTTCCCTGGCAATTTCCTCTGTCACTTCTCCTTTCTTTCTTTTATAGTGATAGGAGAGTCGGTCAGATGGCCTGGAGTTGGCGTTCGGCTGGGAGAATCTGTGCGTAACTCATTACGCAACAATATGAAGAGTCGGTGCGTATCATTATCTAACCAAGAAACAGTGTCCCTACTTCATTCTGTCCTAGCTTTCTTTCCAAAAGATCTACATCCCTTGGAACAATTTTTGAACAAAATACATAATGGACGGTCTGGATTACCCATCCAATGGTGATCAGAAACAAAAAAAAAAAAAACCCGCGAAGGGGGATTTCCACACGGGTGCGAACGCACATGTCGCTTGTTGACTCTGATGGAGTCCATCATCGTTAGGAAAGGAGAAATCCATACCGTTCATTGTATTTACCACGAAAACCAGCAGAAACGGTGGTTTTTTCTTGAATTTAGTGAAGCCTCTTGAGCTTTTCAGACTACCGTCCGTTAGATGTTTGAACAACCAAATCCCATCCTCTTTGTTTCTTCAAATTACGCAGTAGGCTAGGGCGATAGGGATCTTGGGCTTCGGTGGGCGGTCCTGATTGTTGGTATGGACAAGTAGTGGGCCCCACTTGAGAGGACCCGCAACCTCTGCTGCGAACGAGCTCGCAGAGCCTTCTGTGATGATTTTGGTGGGTCCCTGTTCGATGACTTTCGATAAATCCACTCCATTCATTAAGATCTTCATGAAAAACCGTTCGGACGTAGGATTTTTCTTCTATCTCGATGTGGCCCACCGAGAAATCAACTCGGCCGTCCGTTCTTCGTTTAATCGGCCGAAACCTGATCTCTGCTGTCTTCTCCAATTCAGACAGCTAGGTCCTGTTTATATGGACCGTGTAAGACTGATGGACGGTTTGGATTTGATCTTTGAATGAGAGGTGGGGTCCACTACTCGAAAGAAGGACGGACAGCGTCCGTTCATGCTGCTTGGTTGCGAGAGGAAGACGGGTCAGCCCGGCTTTGACCGGGCGACCGTCCGGTGCGGCGGGTCATCAGGTACCCCATGTACATGCGTTGTACATGCGGGGTCCACCGTGATGTTTGTGAGAAATCCGTTCCGTCCATCCGTTTTATCATATCATTTTAAACGTTGGGACAAAAAGTGAAGTAGATCCAAGTAGCAGGTGGGCCCCAGATTTGATAATTTATGGGCTGATCTAGTTATTAGGCCACTTCCACGAGAGATCCAGGAGCTGAAATTCGACGTGTACGGTTCATTTATGCTCTTCACTCATGTATAAAGTTTTGAGCGAAAGGATGGTGGGAACCCCGTGATCTTACATTTTATCCGACTTTCGGCCACTTGAGCTTCGGTTCTTGATTTTCTCGGGTCTTTGGCGTGTAATTCCGTTGATCTTCGTACCATGGGGTCCGTCCCTTGCTCTGGTGAATTCGAGCATCAAATCCACACTTTTAGTACCAAATTTCAGTTTAAGCTCCTAAATACATCCTGCATCGAAAACACGATTAATTTAAACCATTAATCAGTACTATGTCCATAAATTCAGGCAATAAATAGGGTCTGATATGCAATATTTGACCCTCAACACAACCCCCAACCAAAGATTTTGCTAGTCCCGAGCAAAATATGCGAAAATTAAGTTGAGAATTACGAGACAATTCTTATGAAGCCGAGTGATATTTTGAAAAACAATCCAGATATGAGAAATCTTAAGATTCATGAATGGTGATTATCAATTTCTCCTGGCCTCTCATGCACGGTGAATTTCATAATCAAGTTCAAATATCAATCCATAAACTAGAATAATTTTAAACATTGAGTTCCATGGATGTAGAGTGTAATCTCAGCCTGTTATCATTAAGAGATCAAATTGTTGATTTCATGATATCATTAGTAATCAATCAGAAAATTCATAACAACCATCACCTAAACCAGTACTTTTGCCTCACAGATCATTCTTTCATTTTTTTTTTATTTATTTTATTTTTTTTATTTTTATTTTTATTTTTTTTTAGTCAAGATGGGAATCAAATTTTCACTTATAGGGAGCAGACCTATGGTGAAACTAGTCGCCCAACTCTTTCCAATTGTTAATCATGAAAAATCGAATCCACACCTATAGGGAGCAAACCTATGGTGTAATTCTCTTTTTTTTTTTATATCCTGATGGCCAAATCTTTTAGGCTGGTTTCTTTCATGCTCAGTGATTACCAAGTTAATCATTCAATATCAAACTGAAATCTCAATGTGTAAGTGAGATGTGGTATGTGAAATCATGACTCAATCAATGTTTATAACTTCTAATCATAGATTAATAATTCAAACTTAACTGTGAAATCTAACAAATACTGAATCCAAAAGTCATGAATTTCCAACATCACGTATCTTGAAATTCTAAATCTAAGATGTCTTGTCAAAATCACTTTGAATTCACAAGAAAGTCCAGAAAAAAGAAATTTAAAAATTTTCACAATTTTTGCTTAAGACCAAGAAAACACTGATTAGGTAACCTAATCTCCCACCCCCAACCTAAAATCTACATTGTCCTCAATGTAAAGGATATGAGCATGGAATGCACATGGGACAACAAAAGTAAAAGAGAAGTGATGGGAAGATAGTACCTGAATGATGAATCGTGAGAGACTTTCCAAGAGATCTCAACATGAGAGCGGGTGAGCACGAGAGAAAAAGCAACACAAAAATAACAAGAAATAAAATCCTACCTATACCACTTTCGCAGGTGCTCTCGATTGTATTTAGCATATGCAACAAGCCTTTAAACCCCTAGGTTGCCCCTAGTGGACGAGTTGTAGTCTCGTGAGGGTTTACAGCAATGTTACCCACAAACATTGAACTCACTACTCATGCTGCAAGGTTCATCTTCTGGCCAGTATCTTGATAAGTTCCTCAGTAAGTTCCTCAACAAGATCATCCAAAAGCCCTTTTTGCAAAAGGCTTGGGTGCCTTGGAGCATGACTTTCCAGAGAGACTTATGTACCTCATAAGAAATTTTCCATTGCATTGCTTGAGCTAACCAGCGTATGTACAATTCACCTGTGACAGAAGAAGTTTCAACGTTAGTATCCCATGGTGAATCAGAGACTACAAGTAGATAAAGTTTAGAAAACTTCGCAAAAAATGATGTAGCCTCAACACATTTCAAAGTGTCAATCTTCGGTTCAATTTTCAGCTCCTCCTCCTTTAATGGTAGATGGTTAGGATCAGGGGAAGAAGGGGCTTCAAAATAAGGGTTATCTCGGTCAGTGATAACTACCGAGATGTTGTCTTGCAAGGCATCCACTTTGTCTTTTGACATGGGATCGTTTGACTTTGAAAAGTGTGCCCAGCAATTATCAAAAGAGTCGAAAATTTCAGCTGAGAGTGAATTATTTTCCTTATGGAAATCTGTAATGAGATGCTCAAGGACTCCTCGCCCTTAAAAGTATATGAAGATATGTTCTCTTGCTCCAGACCTGCACAAACATATTGAAGATCAATAGGGGAAGCATCGATGGGATCACTTTGTTCATTGAAACTACTCAATCAAGGCGTTAAACTGTCAGACGTGTACAGCTCAGATGGTGGTCTTAATTGAGTGGTTTCAAATTCTAGAGTCGTAGCGAGCAGCTCGTCCTTCTCCCGAATCACATTATCATTCAATTCAAGAGAGTGGTCCAAACATGTCTCACACGAAGTTGGAATGGTCGGTTTTAATGAGCTCATCTTCCACTTTTAAATCGATATGTTAGGTGAGTGGAGTAGCTCAAGATGACCGATCACTTCGTGTGCTTCTTGAGCATTGACTGGACCATACTTGAGATTGATTCCAGGGGAATTTGGGTTGTGCTCTCATGAATCTCATCCCAATACTTCTCGGCTTCAATTCATGCAAGTACACACTTGAGATGGGATCGCTTTCCTCACAATCTATTCCTAAATTCGGTTGAGGTTCGAATGAACTAACCTCTACCTCATCATTGAATTCATGTGTGTCAAGTAAGGGAGGTGTGTCATCATCACTGTATTTGAAAGACACCCATGTATCTCCACCATTCTTTTGAACAGTCATCGAGATCGGCTCATTGGGAAATTGAACCACGTGTTCGTTAATGGAATCCAACTCCTCATTCCAAATTCCGGTTTCGTCAAAAAGCGAGTGAGGATCACTTTCCGGCATTGTATTTCTGGATTGGATTGTAGTTGGGATGCACGAGCTTCTTCTATCCTTTCAAGGCGCGTTCAAGGTGCTTCCATTGCTTTTCTTATTTCCGTAAGGCATTCCATGGTATCTTGAATTTCATCCTCTTGGATCGTTTCGGTAGGTTCTCAACGGTAGGGTATCCAAGAGAATAATCATTACATGTGGTTGGTTCATCTTCCCGCTTTGATGGTTCCACTGGTTATAGTCATACGGGTCATCGGTCGAGAGTTGATCACGCGTTATCATTCCAATAATCACGTATTGTTTCCTTAACTCGTGGAATGCAATTATTTTCCCGTAGATAATCACCGAAGGACTTCTTAATCGGTGGAGCATCATGTTTCGATTGGTTGAAGTAATTTTCAGAAAATATTTGAGGCATAGGCTGTTTTCCATCATTATCATCATACATCAAAAAATTTTCCCAAGATTCCTTAGCTATCTCAGCATATATACGTTCCAACTCTTGCATAGTAAAACCTAAATTCTGAATCTACTCCTAGGAAAAATAAAAAGAAAAGATCCTACAACAGTATGGAAAGCATGAGGGGAAGAAGTTAGAAAGAAGTTACCAGGTTAAAGATTCCTAAGTAAAAAACCTGCAAAACAAAATAAAACAAGTTAGTTCAAAATAGAAGAAATTTCTAGAGCAAATCAAATCTAAAGAGTTAGGAAATCTAGCAAATCAGAAAGAGTTTACCAAATTAGAAGTTCTATCTTAACAACCTACAGAATAAGAAATATGTTAGTTCTATGAAAAATACAAAACAAAATTAAAAATTTTAAATTAGTAAAATCCTAATCTTAAACTAACTCTAAAACTAATTAATTTCAGAAAATCGTAGCCGTCAGTCCCCGGCAACGGTGCCAAAAACTTGTTCACTCCCCAAGTATAGGGTTGTGATGTAGTAATAAACTCGGTAAGACCGAGGTCGAATCCCAAGGGACTGGAACTTGTACGTTATCTGAAACTAAGTAGAAATAGAACTAGAATGAGATGAAATCTAAATCGATTGTAATTTGAAGAATAATGGTGAAATAATTAATCTAAAACTTAGGAGAATTCAGAAGTGAAAAACTAGGGATTCAGAGGATCCACTTGTAGAGATCAGGGAGAACTACACTTAATTCATGAAAATCCACTGAACTTCCTTTGATGTAATTTTAAAAAGATGAAAGGTATATGAATTAGAATGGATTCCATCACCAAACCATGCCCAGGAGACAAAGCAAACAACAGAATTAAATTAATTACCAACCAATCAATGTATGAAGGTTAGGAAGGGTACCGACATCCAACCATGCCCAGGAGACGATGGTGAACAACAGGGCTTCCTGACGTCATAAACATAAGAGAAAAAGAACATGCTCAAAGCCATTGCAGACCCATTGTAATTTCAGTCACAACAGACCATTAAAGACTAAAAACATTCCCAGATTAAAATTAAATCAAAATTCATTCAGTTTAAACAAAAGGGACAAGCATAGACTCATCCCGTCACGCTACAAGCTTCACCTCTTAGCCCTAGCTAAGAGGTTTAGCCGCACATGAGTGGGCTGGAACCTCTTAACAAAATAAAATAAAATAAAAAATAAAAAGAAAAACAAAATAGATCTACTCCCTCTGTCTCTCGCTCCACGTTCTGCCCAAGCTTCCCTGGCAATTTCCTCTGTCACTTCTCCTTTCTTTCTTTTATAGTGATAGGAGAGTCGGTCAGATGGCCTGGAGTTGGCGTTCGGCTGGGAGAATCTGTGCGTAACTCATTACGCAACAATATGAAGAGTCGGTGCGTATCATTATCTAACCAAGAAACAGTGTCCCTACTTCATTCTGTCCTAGCTTTCTTTCCAAAAGATCTACATCCCTTGGAACAATTTTTGAACAAAATACATAATGGACGGTCTGGATTACCCATCCAATGGTGATCAGAAACAAAAAAAAACCCCGCAGGTGGGGATTTCCACACACGGTGCGAACGCATCATGGCTGACTCTGATGGAGTCCATCATCGTTAGGAAAGGAGAAATCCATACCGTTCATTGTATTTACCACGAAAAACCAGCAGAAACACGGTGGTTTTTTTGATTTAGTGAAGCCTCTTCGAGCTTTTCGGACCTACCGTCCGTTAGATGTTTGAACAATGAAATCCCATCCTCTTTGTTTCTTCAAATTACGCACTAGGCTAGGGCCGATAGGGATCTTGGGCTTCGGTGGACGGTCCGGATTGTTGGTATGGACAAGTAGTGGGCCCCACCGAGAGGACCCGCAACCTCTGCTGCGAACAGAGCTCGCAGACGCTACGCGGTGATTTTGGTGGGTCCCTGTTCGATGACTTTCTGATAAATCCACTCCATTCATTAAGATCTTCATGAAAAACCGTTCAGACGTAGGATTTTTCTTCTATCTCAGTGTGGCCCATCGAGAAATTCAACTCAGCCGTCCGTTCTTCGTTTAATCGGCCGAAACCCGATCTCTGCTTTGTCTTCTCCAATTCAGACAGCTAGGTCCTGTTTATATGGACCGTGTAAGACTGATGGACGGTTTGGATTTGATCTTTGAATGAGAGGTGGGGTCCACTACTCGAAAGAAGGACGGACGGCGTCCGTTCGTCGCCGCTGGTTGCGCGAGGAAGACGGGTCAGCCCGGCTTTGACCGGCCGACCGTCCGGTGCGGCGGGTCATCGTACCCCATGTACATGCGTTGTACATGCGGGGTCCACCGTGATGTTTGTGAGAAATCCGTTCCGTCCATCCGTTTTATCATATCATTTTAAACGTTGGGACAAAAAGTGAAGTAGATCCAAGTAGCAGGTGGGCCCCAGATTTGATAATTTATGGGCTGATCTAGCTGTTAGGCCACTTCCACAGAGATCCAGGAGCTGAAATTCGACGTGTACGGTTCATTTATGCTCTTCAGCTCATGTATAAAGTTTTGAGCAGAAAGGATGGTGGGAACCCTGTGATCTTACATTTTATCTGACTTTCAGGCCACTTGAGCTTCAGTTTCTTGATTTTCTCGGGTCTTTGGCGTGTAATTCCATTGATCTTCATACCCTGGGGTCCGTCCCTTGCTCTGGTGAATTTTGAGCGTCAAATCCACACTTTTAGTACCGAATTTCAGTTTAAGCTCCTAAATACATCCTGCATCGAAAACACGATTAATTTAAACCATTAATCAGTACTATGTCCGTAAATTCAGGCAATAAATAGGGTCTGATATGCAATATTTGACCCTCAACAAAAAGCGTAACGAATTTAATAGAAACTCTACGCTTTCATCAACGTCGACATGACGACCTATAACATAAGGTAAGTCAGCTACTTCGCTATTTGTACGAATATAAACCCTAAAACAGGTTAGGGTTAGGGTTTTCTTACCTAGAAATGAAGCTGGAATCGCCGAAAAAGCGATTAGATCGTGATGGTTAAGCACGTAGGATAGCAGGGTAGAGTATCAGGAAGAATCTCTCACACTTTCTCTCTCTTTTCTCTCTTCTCTCTCCTAAGGTTTCTCTCAGATTCGTTTAGGTTGAATGAGAGAGGGTTTAAGGTCCTTATATAGGCTAAAAACTCACCAAATTAGACCCAGGGTCATGGTATACCTAGGTTATAACCAAAGTGAGGTTGTTCCATCTCAACGGAGCACTTCTGGAGCCCCCCATTGAGCCAAAGGTCGAACTTAAGCTCACTGAACTTGGATCTAAGTCGAATTAAGTTTTCGTTCCAGTCGGGTTCCCAGATCACACGTGGCGGACTAGTTTCAGTTCAACGGTCACTGAAACTCGATCGGTGTTACAAGTACACGAACATGTGTATGAAATTTCTCCTGATTCGAGGGTGTATTTGGGTCAGATTCTGATGGTCTGATTGCTTACATCAGGCCCACAAGCGACAAGTCTCAGATAACTTAAATTAGATTTAATTTCTAAAGAAAATCATGTTTCCTCACACTCCTCGCTCCTGGCTTAAGCGAATAGTCGTGGGACACTATCTGAATTTGATCTCTTAGATGGTTATCAAGCCCAGCAAGGCGGTCCTAAACTCTTAATCTCATGGTCATCGGACTTTCGACATGCGGTCCAGATCCAATACGGAGTTTCAATGTGCTCCTGAGAGCAACTGGGTAATGAGATTGATCCTAGATTTTAGGGTAACCTAACGTCAATGATTCTATAAGTTTTAGGTCTTGCAGATCGTATTTAAAGTGATTCAAGCGGATTTCGTAGCTAATCTAGCTTAGCATTTAGTTAATTTGTCTAATTTCTAAAGGATTTAATCCTGAGTGATTTTTGCCTGAGGTGGTACTCGGGCCTTTGTATGAGATTTTTTCGAGTCGTTACAGTAGCTCAGTGATTAACCCCTAAATTAAATAGACAGGACGTATTCCTACCTGAAGCTTGAAGCATTCACTAGACGTTCAGGACCTCAACATCAGAACCCTACAATAGGTGGGTTTTCTCTAATGAAGAATCAACTAGTTGTAGGTTGTGACGTTCTACCGGGTCAACTCAGTAACAACTCGGAGGAAACTAAGAATGACTCACTAACACCCTGTAACATGTCACATAAGGTGTTAGTACCCACTGTCATCTTGTTGGAAGAGTAATCCCCTTCAAATCAAAGAAACAAACATCTTGGGCTTCTCTTGTAAGAGCCACGAACCAAGATCAATACCAAGGTGAGGAGCATCCCCCAGAGCTTCTTCCTTTCACTAATTTCCATATGAATTAAATCTCTAAAGTATAGAATTTTAGAAAACCATTGATTCATAGCTATCGTGACTTTCTTAGGTTAATCGTTTTAATGCCATATTTTCTTAAAATTATGTGTATGATGTATTGTCTTATGAACTCCATGTCACATTTATAATTATTTGCCTATGAATATATCTCTATCAGACATATTAAGAAAAGAAAGCTTCCACACTAGATTATCTGTGAATTGTGTGGTGAAATATTACCTTCATGACTTTCTATATTCTCTAATCTCTAATTTAGTTGGCACTATCGTGTGGATAGTTCTTAAGATATGGTAAATGTGAATTTGTTTACATATAGTGTAAAAAGGGATGATTGAAATTCCATCTTTCATAATTATTACTGTTTTAATATGAGACCAAATTTCCTCTTATCATCTTTATATCATGAACATAACTCTAATGAGACAGACGTGAGTTTTACAAACTCTTACTTCATTACACAGTGTGAGTAGTATGAAGAATGATTATAGGAAGAGTCCTTAAGGGTCATAGAAGGACTCTTAGATAATTCAAATGATATGACCCCACTTGTAAATGTACATGATACTTAGTGAGCCCTCCTTGAATGTAAAGAAATTATGAAAATACATGTGGAATGTATAGTTGGATATTTCCTATTTGAAAATTGAAAGTCATTCCTATTTAAAGTATGTAGTGTCATGGTGCATGACATCCACGCATGACATGTAAGATTTTTTGAGTGCTTAATGTGAGCTACATTTGGCTCGATTTACTGTTAGATCAGTTGAATGACCAGAGTTGTGCATTTGAGTCACTTTGGGCGCTCTTATTTTACATGAGGATTTTCCTGGATTTTTGTTCCTCCTCGGGCATACCCCGGGTATTTTTTCAGGAGGTCGTCCTTGGGCGCACTCACCTTCATGGCCTTTTTCAGGTAGTCTACCTACCACGGGCGGTCTTTTATTTTGACAGCTAGATTGCATACCCAGATCTATGACTTGAACATACATCCATACATTCATGTAAATACATATATAGTGTATTGCCATATGATTTAGAATTGTTAATCTATTTTGGATTAATGTATTATGGTGGAATCTATGAGGGAAATTCCTACTGAGTTTTCACTCACCCCATAGTGCGGTTGCACCAAATAGACGCAGGTATGACCGAGGAAAATGGTGTCTATGACGTCACTCTTGGTGTAGCAGAAGAGGAGTACGGAGAGGAGGGCCAGTATGATGATGTAGCCGAGCCGCAGGAGCTCCACTAAGCACTTAGGATTTATTGCTTCATTTCATGCTTTCAGACATTATTTTAGTTTTGGCTTGCTCTGAGATTTGGAATTAAAAATCCCCTGCTGTGGAATCTAGTGTTACTTGCTTTACTTCATACTTTCATTCACGCATGTTGAACTCCTTTGGTTAGTTTATACCATGGTTATACATTGTTACTGTGTCGATAGATAGATGAATGGTAGTTTCATTTCTTTACGTAACCCTTGGGTTCTCGTACTCGGGTGAGCATCCTCGGGTTTCGAGAACCAGGATGTTACAGCAACCCAAGCCCACACGAGAGGCTTCAGTATAGACGGTGTACTTGATCCCTTGCTCAGGTAACACGAGTACAGGTGCTGACGTCAGTTTATCTTTCAACTCTTGGAAAGCCGCTTCCGCCTTCTCATTCCAAGCAAACTTGAGGTCTTTCCATGTAAGCTAGGATAACGGTCGAGCTATTTTAGAAAAATCCTTAATGAATCTTCGATAATAGCCTGCGAGACCGAGAAAACTTCTCACTTCCGTAATTGACTTTAGTTGCTTCTAATCTTGTACGACTGCCACCTTGACGAGATCCATGGATATTCCTTCCTTGGACACCACATGTCCCAAAAATTTGACCTCCTCCTTCTGGAAGTCGCATTTCCTAAATTGTGCAAACAACCAATTTTTCTTAAGGGTTTCAAGGACCGCTCTTAAATGTTCTTCATACTCTTCACGACTCTTTGAATACACCAATATGTCGTCGATGAATACGATGACGAATCTATATAAGAACGGTCTGAAGATTATGTTCATGAGATCCATGAACACCACTGGAGCATTAGTGAGCCCAAACGGCATGACTAGGAACTAATAGTGGCCAAAACAGGTTCTAAAGGTCATTTTCTGTACATCCTCATCCCTGACTCGCAACTGATGGTACCCTAATTATTGTAGATTGATTTTTGAGAAGTATTGAGCACCCCTCAGCTGGTCGAACAAGTCGTCAATTCTGTGCAACGAGTATTTGCTCTGAACCATTACTTGGTTCAATTTCCTATAATCTACGCACAATCACAATGGGTCGTCCTTCTTTTTCACAAATAGGACCGGGGCTCCCCAAGGTGAGACGCTGGGTCGAATAAACCTTGCCTCTAACAGATTATCGATTTGCGTCCTAAGCTCTTCCATCTCACATGGGGGCATGCGGTAAGTCGGTAAGGAGATGGGTGTGGCACCAGGAATTAGATCGATCGTGAAGTCTATCTCACGTTTAGGAAGAAGTCCATGTATGGCCTTAAACACATCCCAAAAATCTTAGACCACGGGGGTGCATGTTATCGAGGGTCCATCATAACCCTCCTCCAATGACGCATAACACAAAATTCTACGATCGTGGCTGACCTGGACTGGGAATGTGTAGGAGGCGCCTTCACCCTTGTATATCTTCACCGATAGAGTGTCACAGTCATTTCCGCCTTCATCACGGTCAACCAGTCCATGCCCAGGATGACGTCGTAATGAAAGATCTTGGTCACTATCAAGTCCATGAACACCACCTTGCATCCCAAGTCTATGGGGCAATTACAACATATCTTTGTTGCTTCTGAGTAAGTACCGATGGAGGTAATGATCTTTACCCCTATGAAGGGGGCAGGTTGTAGCCCTAGATGCTTGACCATTGCATGCGATATGAGTGAAGTATTGGATCCAGTGTCAACCAAAAGAAATATGGGAGTACATTGTATATGGGTTGTCACCTCAAAGGCCGTAGGAGTGGGGGTGACTGCATCTTGGCCCTCGGCCACTAATGCATGAACTCAACCTTGCTGCGGAAGGTTCAGTCGTTGTATAGGCCGTTGGGGCGACCTAACCTGAGGTAGAGGAGGGCGACGAAATTACTGGCTCAGTCCTATCGCCCTTAGCGAAGGTATCTGTATGGCTTGTTGTGGGTGCCTGTTGATACGTTGAGGGGGCATAAAGTCATGGTCCCTCATCCTTAAAAAACAGAAGGGCTCCGAGTGGCCCACCCTCTTGTAGTACTCGCATACTCGGTTAGGCCGTGCAGAAGGAGTCGGAGTAACTGCGAGCCTAGGAGGAGAATTTGGGCGCGACCTCTTCCCGGCGAAAGATGGGGATGGTCCTTCAGTCCTTCTTCGCGGACCTAGCTGTGAACGGGTCCGTGAGACTCATTCCTTGTCTTGTTCCGCCCGTATTGACATCTCTATCAGTTTGGCATAAGTTCTGATGTTTGCACAACACATCTTCGAGCGAATGCCGCTCCTCAAACCCTCAGTAAATCGCTGAATTTTAGTCGCCTCGTCGGCAACTATTTGTGAAGCGTAGCACGATAATTCGGTGAAGCGGTTTTCGTATTACGCCACGGACATTCCTCCCTGTTGGAGGCGTATGAATTCATTCTCCCTCTCATGTCTGTATGTCTATGGGAGGTATTTCTGATTGAAGTGGGCCTCGAATGCTTCCCATGTCCATACATGGTTCTCCAGGAGGGTCCGAAGAACACTTTCCCACCACAAATCCGCCTCCTTCTCAAAGAGGTAAGAGAGGAGTTTGACACTCTCCACTTTAGAACAATGGAGAGGCCAAAGAAGCTTGGTGACTCGGTTAAGATAGTATTCCGCTTCCTCTGGTCGGTGGATGCAAGCAAAAGTAGCCGGCCTAAACCTTTGGAACCGCTCAAATAAGTTGCTCATGGTGGTTGCCGGCGCAGCCATGCCGGATTGCTCTGGTTGTTGCACACACATGTTATGGGCTATGGTTCCCATCATCGTGGCTAGCATTTGTTGTTGTTGTTGCATAAGAAGCAACATCTGACCCATTTAGTCCATAGTTGGCGTCGAGGAAGGTGCGGGTGTTGTGGCTTGTGTTAGCGGCACATCCGGGACCGCATCTTGGGTAGTACTACCCATGTTGTGGGATCCGGTCACCCCTTGAGGGCCTGGTTGATCATCGGGAATTTGGTCCCTCTTGACGAGGCCACCGTGAGGTAGGCGAATAAAGTGACCATCACCTCGAGAGTGCATTTCCTGGAAAGACGTTCCTCAAAGGGTTAAACAATAGGACATTGTTCATACAAAGATCATGCGTAGATATACAAGGCCTATAAATTCCATTCATGAGCATGGGCAACTTTACATACAATCATTTACAAGGCGACAAGAGAAATCAAGGCAACCCATGCATTCATATTGAATTCCAAAATGCCATTAGAATGGCCGGTTACACCCTACAGTATGGATTACATGTGCTACTAAACATCTCAAACATAAAGAAAATACAATCTAATCGAAGCGAAAGTTCTAACTATCCTTCAATACATGGAAATAGTCCTAACTGACTCAAAACAACTACTAATTATCAGTAAAGTTAAGCTACTATTCTTCTGGGTCGGACGAGGATGGGGGTGCTTCCTCCCCTTTGCTGCAGTAAATCAATGTCTTTATGGCTCGATATATCTTCTTATTCCATTTATCTTGCTCTGCATGGTGCCTTGCTTGGGTTTCCTCCATCTTAGTCATTCTAGCGTCGAGCACATCCAAACGCTCGTGTATGCTTGGAGCAGTAAGCAATCCATCGCCGGCTTCTTCAGCTTCCTCAGTTTGTTCGGCCCCCTCAGCTTCATCCTCATCCTCGTTTTCGTCCTCATCACTTCCATCGCCTTCCTCTTCTTCTTCGTCGGCATCCCCAAACTCCTTAATGTGGGCTTGTCGCTGTTTGGGGCCTATCCCCATATTATTTAACATGTCATCGCCTAATAGCTGCGTCGGTATAAAATTTCCATCCGATTCGCCTACACTATATTGACGGGCCAACTGACAGACCAAGCGACCAAATGGGAGGCTTGCATTCTTCCGAGTCGCCCTTGCGGCCCTCACGATTTGATGGAGTACTATGCTGGGGATGCACACATCAGATCCCTGTCTCACTTGATATAAAAACTCTACTATATAGCAGGAGTACTTCGTATGGTTCTTCAGCCTCGGGTACACATTATGGGTGCAAATGCGGTGAAGTACTCGGTACTCTAGGGTCAAGTTGGACGAGTTCAGCTTGACCTCTCGCCTCCATCGGGCAACCTGTCCACACAAAAAGTGAGTCTGCTCATCGTGGGCTCGACTCGTATCCAAATTTTCCTCATCAATCTGTACCTCTCTTAATGGTACTCCAAGTATGTCAGAAATGTCCTCCACCCCAAAGCGGAACCTCTTGCTACCTAATATAAGATCAATACTCAACAACTTGAATTTAGGGTTTCTGATTCGGGTGTAGAAAGCCCTGGCTTGTCCCTCATCGGCCTAGGAACCACCATAGAATATGGGACCCCATTCCTTTTCCATGAGCTGATTGAGTAGAGTGAAATTCTCGAGCAGATGCTCCTCCATGGAGGCTTCGAAGGCGACGTTGCACTCACAAAAATTTCTTACATCTTCAATAGACGGTTTGGAAGCTTGAGTTGCGAGCCCTCTTTGGGAGTCGTTTCTTCGCTTGGATCGGACTTCCGAGCTTGCCTTCCCTTTTAGATCGGCCACCTTCTTACTACGCCTTTCTTGGCTCGGTTTTGGCTCGGCTGGAGCAGGTCTTTTCTTCCCCATAAGGGAAAGGATCACCGGAAGGGAGAAGAAAGAGGCAACGGTTGCCAAGAACGCCATATCCCTCGGCTAGGATGGATGGTGTGTGGGAAATCTAGGTGGATCCTTGGAGGAAAGATCCTAGGAAGGGTTTTGAGAATGGCTTAAGAATAGGTCTAGGGATGGGTTTGGAAAATGAAATTTGGAAATGGGTTTGAGAATGTATTTGAGAAAAGTTGTTAAGAATGGGTTTTAGGAAAATGGGTTGGATGTGGATGTTGATGGATGGGTTTGGATTGGAGATGGGGAAGAAGAGGTGGGTTAGTTGAAGGAAAGACTTTGAGAATGGGTTTGAAGAAATGGGAAATGAAGAAGGATTAGAAAATGAGGTGTCAAGAAGGGTTTTGGAGAAAGGTGGAGTGAGATGGGTCAGGGAGATGGGTAATGTGAAGAAGAAGATGGTAGATTTGATATTTGGGTTTGAGAATGGGGAAGGGAGAGACTTTCTAAGGGTTTTAGAAGGGGTGAAGTGCAATAAGAGTGGTGGTTTAATGGACTCTAAATAGTCCCAAGTAGCAAGGAGAGTGGGCCCCACATGTGTTTGTAAAGCAAGGAGAGGGGGACACCCATTTTCAGTCCCAGGAGGGGGCCATGCCGGTTGGGCAGGGTCCCGCTGAGTTGCTAGACTAGTGAGCAGGGTCCCGCAGGGGCTCTGGACACCTGAGCGGGGGCCACGCCGGTCAGGAGGGGTCCTGCCGAGCTGTTGGAAGGTTAGGTGGGGTCAGGCATTCAGGTGGGGCCGGTCGGGCAGGGTCCTGCCGAGCTGTTGGAAGGTTAGGCGGGGTCAGGCATTCAGGTGGGGTCGGGCAGTCGGGCGGGGTCGTGTAGTCGGGGTCGGGCAATCGGGCGGGGTCCCGCCGACCCTCTATACTCCGGGTGGGTCCACTTCATTTGAGGTTGCCATATATGATTTTAGGGTAGGAGAAGCTGATCTATGCAATGAGCCTAGTTGTTTCATGAGATTCTTCTTGGTTAGTAGACAACATCCAATTCTTGTACATTTTCACTATTTTCGGTATATCTTTGTTCACCCCTAAGTCTTTATCCCCGAATGGGTTGAAACTATCAAGTTCGACCCGGTATTAGCTCATTCGGCCTAGGACGACAGTTTCAATCATCCAATCATTCAGTTCCGAGTTGTTTCTATTAACAGGTTGAGGTACTGTAAGACTCTCGGACCCATTCCCTAGCGTCACTACTCTCCCTCGCTTCTTAATCCTAACTCCTTGGAAGTCTTACCTTCCGTCCAAGATTGTCGGTTCAAGGCCTAGGATGGTTCCTAGAATTCTAAGTCTCTGTTGTGTTTCCTATCATTTCACTATTGCTATTATGTTTCCTCTCAAGTAAGCAAACGTGTTAGTGAATTCATGGTCCACGACCCAATTAATTCCAAACCATTGCTCTGATACTAACTTGTAACGCCCTGAAAATTGGGGGTCGTGCATACTCTCGACTCCCAAGTTCCCGGGTATCACTTATAATTAATTTTACTATTTTGTGTTTAATCCTATTTAATGAGCAGTAAGGAATTACTTGAAACATGAATCACAACACAACTAGTCTACTGAAATAGAATTAGCTATATATATATATATACATGTCCAAAAAATATCAGTGGGATGCACAAGGCGTTGCCCAGCAAAAATACCAAAAAATGATAAGTCCAAAAGAATATTTCACCGAGTCCAACACCCAGTGATCCAAAATTCGTCTACTAGAACTATGGTGAACCGCCCATCAACTGGAAGTAGGATAACTCATCCTCCTCTTCGATGCTCGTGTCACACGGCTTGTTGAACTCAACACCACCCGTAGCTACTGAAGAGTCTGGTTGGTGTTTTAAAACACCGTCCTAGAGTGGGAGTGAGTGATCAACTCAGTGGGTGTTATTAATCTTAAGTTACAACAAGCATTAATTATATTAGGAATTTAATGAAGGGCATAACATTCACATGTCTCTAACCAGCCTTGTTAATGCATGTGCATGAATTATGATATGATGCATAACCTCGCAACAACACTCCCTTAAGCGACTCCATCTAACGATCGCCTATGACCAACACTCCCTCATTGCGACCTCAACTGCCGAGTCTCCAACCTAACTAGTGCGATGCGATCTTGATAGTGTTAGCCGAGTTCTTAATTAATTTCGTTCATCCAGTAGATTGGAGAATCTAGTACACCCCACGTATTAGTGCCCTCAACTGGCTGCGAGGCTAAGGCCCCTCAACGTGCGAGGCTAAGACCCCGAGATCCTTAATCTCGTCGAGTTTCTCATCCCCGACTTCAAGCACATGGGAAGTGTTGAGCAGAGGGATCACTCGCGGTCACTATGGGGAGGCTCGTCACCCCAGCGTAGGCTGACAGCTCGGATACAGTGTCCCATTCCACCATGCCGGGCTCTCGAGTTAGTGGATCGGTTTCAAATGGTTATCAATGGGCTTCAATAGTTAAGGGGTATTCCAGGTTCCATATAGGCGTGAGCAGAAAGGGTTAACAAACATGGTTGGTCAGTAAGTAGGCCAGACCGTGCGAGTTTAGGCGAGTACGTGACGGACGACATCTGGTACAAGCGACCCATGTAGTCTAACTACTATTGTCCATTCGCATCCGCCCAAATCCGTTGGTCCAGCCTCAGGATAGTCCTACCAACGGGACCACCTTCTCTCACCTCAGTTTCCTGACCAACCTAGGGATTTGATGGTATTCAATAGCACTTCAACAAGTTAGGAAATATCATCTTATACAAGTGATGTCGTGTAATCATGCATTAAAGATATAAATTCAGAATTCGCTATAAATGTAACTACTAACAACACTATGAAATAAATGTACATGTGTGTTGTGTGGGTTAGTGAGGAAGCCAAGAATTTCATATATCTCATAGTACAAAAATGCACAAGGGTTAATGCATCACACATTCTATAAGGAAACATTGTACAAGAATCAAACAAGACATGAATATGCAATCATCAAATTCATACCTAATCATGTGAGAGACAACAAACATTCCATAACCATTCCATGTTGATTGAGAGGATCAAATGTAAAGTCTTTCCTAAGTTTTCTCTAGATTATCCAATACATCACCCACACATTCATAATCATTAAATTCATACTAAAATTGGTGTTAGGCCACCAAAGAGTAATAGTCCGCACCTATGGATCATTAAGATCTTGGAAAACGACCTAGGAGTGTCGAATTTGGGGTCGATTGGCCGGAATCCTGAGAAATGCATTTGCATGTTAAAATCTCATGCGAACCCTCCCTCAACATAAGGGGTTTCTAAAAGGATGAGGGATTTACCTACCCAATCAGTGGAGAGTGGTTCTTCTAGTTGTGGGTGAGGGATTCCTTGAGGAGGTAAGGAGTTGCAAGACTCGAACTATCTTGGGCCTCACTTTAACTATGATCCACCGTCTCCCTTCTTCTCTCACACCTTGCTCTTTCTCTTCTCTCTTTACTCTCTCCTTTCTCCTTAGTTGTTGAAATAATGGTGGGAGTATGAGAGAAAGAGCCTTAGGGCTTTATTTCCTAGGTTTGGGCCCATTGGCTTTAAGTTTCAACAATTGCCCTCAATGGCCCTGTGGGGGCCCCTTTTTAGCTTTGGGCAGCCTTGTCATCCCTTTGGCCTTCAAATTAGGTGTAGGTGTCTTATGGCCCGATGAGGGACTGTGCAAAATTTGGGAGCGAACAGATGCAGGGTTTTATCGTACAGTTTCGATCTATAAATGGCCCTCTGGGGTCCATTCAGGCCGTTGGGGTGGTTCTGATGGCCCTCTGGCTATGAAATTTATAAGGTAGGTATTCCATGGCCTGATGAAGGGCCGTGTGATGTTTGGAGGCAAACGGATGTGGGATTTTACCGTACAGGTCTGAATTACGATCAACGGTCACCGTTTCACAATCGGTTTCCAGATTTTGTGGACGGGCGTAGAAAAATATTTTAAGCCTTCACCGTAAATGTAGAAGAGATCCGACAGCTATGAAGCCTAATATCTCAGTTTTATTTAAAAGTGTCAGATTTCAATTCTAGCTTTTGGGTCAAGGCTGGAGTGAGTTGCGTTTGGCAAGTGTCATTGGGACGGCGTGGATAATTAATTTCTAGGTATCTACCGAGTCCGTGGTCTGCGATGGACCACAAGCTTAGTGAGATCTGCAGTTTCCTCAATTTTTAGATTTTTCAGAACTTTCTTGGCCACTGCATGGCCCGCACAAGCTGTTGCTAAGTACAAACAGGTTATCTGGCTTAATGGCCCGCACACGGTCTGATCATAACCAGACTGGTCCACCCCAATGGCTAACCAAGGTTAATTTGTTGGTGGTACCCCACATACGAGCAGTTTAGGCGAACGGTCCTGCGAAAAATTCTACGTGGACGCCCTAGGACACTGCTCTGGTTGTACAGGACATTACAAATACATTAGTTTACAAATTGCTGAATATGGAAAAAGTGATGAAAGGCGAGGAATAAGCATGTATGTTGCTAAATTCTCTTCCAGCATCATATGAGTCATTCAAGGACACAATGTGCAACACAAATAAAACCCTAAGTGTCAACACCGTTATCTTAGCCCTTCAAGGGAAGGCCATGAGAAAGTTAAACGACGACATGAGGACATATTCTGATGCACTGTTTACAAGGGGTAGGAATTCTGAACAAGGTACAAGATCTTCAAGTTTTAGATCCAAATCCAAGGGCAAGGGCAAAGGTAAGTTAAAGTGTTGAAACTGTGGGATGGAAGAATACATGAAGAAGGATTGTGCAAATCTAAATCTAAGAGAGAAGAATCTAAAGCTTCGTACAAGGAGGCCAATGTTGCCACGTCAAATGGATCGAGTGGATGTGATGGTGATGTCTTGTCTGTGTCAACGATCAGACGCCCATTATACAATTTTGGACAAGGATATGTGCCCATTAGAAAATGAATTTGGTGTCTTTAGTGGTGGAGAAGTGGGACTTTTTTTTCCCCGAAAACTATTCCATTGATGACGCAAGACATTACAAGACTAAGGCTATTCGGGCGGAGATCGGCTACAAAAATTGCTGGCCCACCTATCGTTTCCTGTACAAAGGAATCCCCTTAATGCTCTCTAATCGAACCCAACCCTGCCTTATCTGGAGAGGCGGGACTACTTTCGGTTTTGGTACATAAGATGGTGAATATGTGCCACCATCAATCTTCGAACACTAAAAATATGACATATATGACAAATATGACAAATGTGCATGTGCACACGCATAAGTGTACCCCCAACCAAATTTTAATTTCCCCATATGTTTCATAATCTATTTATATCATGATATTACGTATTTGATAAACAAAGGATGAAAATCAATACTGTTAAGACAATTATAAAATCAAGCATGTCATTATTTCTGTATATTAATCTTAAGATATGTATCTTTCTACCTTTGAGAATAGTTTCCCTACTACCTTTTACTAGACGGTAGTGGTTACCATTATTTTATGTTGATATAGAGGTGAATCTAATCTACTCATCTAGTGGGTCGAATGCCCAATATTATAAAAACGATAGAGACTCGACCAGCGTACCTTTCCTTGTGGGTGGATTTTCTTGAACATGGATCATTGACCGTCTTATACTTGGACGAGAATAGTCCAGAACACTTGTTTTGGCACCGCGGAAAATACTCAAACTTTGTGAGGTGATCTACTACGCTGTGTATGTGAAATCCACTTTATTCATCGGATGAGAAGCATTCGTTTTACTGTATATATATATATATCGAAGATAAAGTTGATTAAACGCTCAATCATTCGTTTTACTGTACATATAGAAGACACAGTTGATTAAAAGCTCAACCATTCGTTTTACTGTACAGATAGAAGATAAATTAGTTGATTAAAAGCTCAAATGGGACACACCAATGGGAACAATATAAAATTAGTCTTAAAACCATTAATTTCACATTACGTGGCTGAACTGATTTTTTTTTATTTTTTTTTATCAAGCTGATTTCTGCATCTATTCTCTGTCTTGGTGAGTGACACATGATTAACGGGTTTGATTTGCGATAACACGGCGGCCCTACAGAAAAACTTATGGTTTGTGGATATAACTGATTTTTGGCCTAGTCTAACATCATGATAAAACTTGATAGACGGAGTGGATTATACATAAGCTCCACAAACTTTGATGTGAGAGAGAGGAAGGGGGAGGGAGAGTAGACTTTTCCCATAAGTGCATTATTTATACCTTGGGTATAGTCTCTGGAACGATTTAACTCTCGAAATCATACCTTCTTGTTTTTGTTTTTTATTTTTTTGCGCGATAACATGAAAGAGGGAATCCGATCTATAGGGTTGCTAGCGTTTCTTTTCGCAGCCATGTTCGCAGTTTGTAAAGCCAAGAAAGAAGAAGGTTGCTACTCTTCATGTGGTAACATCTTCAACATCAGCTTCCCCTACCGCTTGAAAGGCGATCCTCGCAAGTGCGGCTACCCTGAATACCAACTTTCTTGCGAAAGCAATCGAACCGTATTGTACCTCCATTCTAATAAATTCTGGGTCGAGGCGATTAAGTATAAGAATCAGACCATCCGAGTCGTTCATTCCGGTCTACAGAGCAGCAACTGTTTGTCTCTCCCTCACTTCTCCATGACGCTGTACGACCTTAAACAGGGCGATCCATACATCTTGCCTTTGTACCTTGACAGTACCATTTTCGTGAATTGTTCGGTTCAGATGGACAATGATCCTGTTTCATACAAAGCTACCACGATTTGCTCCAATGCCACATCTGGGGCACATATCTATGTCCTTGGGCGTTCGATGACGTTATCTGATCTCCATCCATCCTGCAAAGTTGTAGCCAATGTTCCTACAATGTCAGAAATGGAGAGACTTGGAAATTCTAATTATAGGGAAATTCATGATAGATTGATGAAGGGTTTTGAACTATCTTGGAGTATTCCTCTCGCATGCCGTGACTGTGAGGAAAAAGGTAATGCATGCCAGTATTCTTACCATGACGTCGACACGCTTTTGCTTAGAAGAGTGGAGCCAGCCCATGCTTTACGCCTTTCATACAGCTGCTATGGTATGTTCTTCCCATACTCGTCATGTGTATATCAAAAGCAAGAGACTTTTTTTTTTTTTTTTTTTTTTTTTTTTTTTTTTTTTACACACCCCCACACACTCACACTATAGTGGGATTTCACCACCTATGGATACTTGAACCCTTGACTGGGTGTTGAAACTCCTGAGAGTCTACCACCCCAGCAAGAGTATTACTGAATTGGTAGTGCGCTGATGCCCGATCTTCAGACGATGCTGCCATTTTTCAAGGACATTACAAATTTATTTATTTTTCTGTTTTCTTGTTTAGCCATGTGTAGGAGTTGATGCATATGATAGGCATGGTTGGAACCTTTTTGTTGGGCCCACTGGAATGGCTGTACATTCAGGTGGAATGATTCCACTTTCCTTAAATTCAGGTGAAATGATTCCACCTTTCCTTAAATGAAAAAAAAAAAAAAAAAACCAAGGATCCCATCTGTTCCCAAGCATAGACTTAAAGATAATTTATGGGACTCACCATTTATTATTTATGGGTCCACATTAATGTTTACGTGAAATCCACTCATTCATTAGATGCGTAATCTCACGTTAGGCCAAAGGCCAAAAAATCAAGCTCACCCTTATTTTTATAAGGCTACTTGCGGTGATTATGTGAAATCACTTTAATCATTATATATCACGCCAAAATTTAGGTCTAAACCGGCCAAACCAATTAGAGAAACAAATTTAAGGGTAAGGTTTGATCAGTACACTGTTTCTGTAGTTCACCTGAATCACAGTTGGCGATGATATTTAGAAAAACAATAATATTATAGCTTTTTTTTTTTTGGCTCACGTACCGGCCAAACCAATTAGAGAAACAAATTTAAGGGTAAGGTTTGATCAGTACACTGTTTCTAAATATCATCACCTATGGGTACTCAAACCCTTGACCAGGTGTTGAAACTCCTGTAGTCTACCACATGAGCAAGGAACCAAATCATGTTAGAGTTGGAGCCCAAAAATAAATCATATCCAAAGTTCAAGTGGACCACACCACAAATAAAAGTGGGACACTGATTCTAGCCGTTAAGGTCACTCAGACCTGGATGAAGAGGAAAAAAAAAAATACATGCGAAATATTATGCCCTCGTGAGGCTCTATACAAAACTTCTGTGACCCCAAAAGGGTTTCAATGATAGACGTTCAATCTCCGACTGCATTTTGCAGTGTGGTCTACATGATCTTTGGATTTGTCTTATTTTGCGGCTCAAGCCTAACAACGATCTAGCCAAATGGACGGACAGTTTGGATATAACACGTATATTATGGTTGAAGTACAGAACTTGGTGACATCAACCAGTCGGTGTTGTGTGGTACGCCAGCCAATACGCTTCCCTTAGTTACCTTTCTGAAAAAGGTCCCTGAAATTTATTTTATTTTTTTCCAGTAAAACGCACTATTTTAAACGACAAAACTGTCCTGTTAGTCATCATTATTCAACGACGTGGATGGAGGGCTTCATGTAAATGAGACCACCCGACCCATTAAGTGGACCAACCCGTAATTAGACTAGGGCCCAAATATCAAGCCAATTCAAAACTTACATGGCCACGCCAGTGTTGGGGATTTTGACTTGTGGAATCATACGGATCTAGATATAGGATAGCAATCCAATGACACTAAGCACACACAAGAGAACACAGATTTAACATGGAAAAACCTTGCGGGAAAAAACCACGGCACAAAGTGACAGATCTCCACTATGAAAATAGAAATTACAAAGAGAGAGGACTTACTCGATTCGAACAGTCTCGAATCTCACCCTTGCTACACCCTTTAGAAACCCTAAAAAACCTTTTAGGAACCCTTGGAACTACTTTAGAAAGCCTTAGAATCCATCACAATCCCGCATACACCCCTTTATATAAGTTTAGAAAGAAGCAGACTCGGAATAGGAAACAAATTCTGCAAAATCTGCGTTTCCGCAATCGCATCTGCGGAACTCTTCGATGTCATCGAAGGTCTCTCGATGACAGCTTCGATATCATCGACGGTCCTTCGATGATATCGAAACAAGACCAAAACTGTCCAGCAACCAGGGGTGAAAAATCCAACAATTATCGATGTCATCGAAGGTCTCTCGATGACAGCCTCGATATCATCGACAGACCAACAGACAGATTTAAGACATCTGTCGATATGATCTAAAACCCTGTCGATATGATCGACAGACCACCAGACAGATTTAAGACATCTGTCCATAACAATCTCCACTATATCTTCAATCTTTATCCATGTAGCTTCTTGTCCTCCTCTTAATTCTACACCATATCATAGCTTCTCTTGCATACTCTGTCTTCCTTTTACGCCATCGCCAAGCCTAGAGAAGTTTCATAAAACTTGAACTTCTCTACAGGAACATTCTTGTTGATCATGTCTGTCGGATCTAAATCCACATGCTCAACCACCTTTGCTCTTGTCTTCCCAAAAGAAAAGACGTAGTCTTCTTACCATCTCACCGCTACCCAATATTGTTTGTCGGGGTACTTGCTCACAACATTGATAGCCTGTGAAATAACCGGTCTAATCCAGACCATGACATACACTGCCAACCGCATTCGAATAAGGCTCATGAGATATCCTGCTTTTCCTCATCTGTTTTGGGACATGTCCTGAGGAAAACTTGAGGAGAGACGCGTAGGGAACGCTCTCTGGCTTTACCTGGCCCATCACATCCTTGATCAATACCTATACACAAGGTATTCTTCCTGTGATTACCAAAGTCTACTCCTCCTTTAGTCTCAATGCCGAGAACCATCTTTGCAGCCCCGCGATCCTTCATCCTGAATGTCCCACTTAACTGAGTCTTTAGTACATTAATTTCAGACATGTCATAATTGGCGACCTACATGTCATCAATTCCTGACTCACTATGAAGGAAGCGACAGGTCAAACCACGACCTCCTGCAAAGTATTTTCTCAGCCCCTTTAACTTCGAACCGCTCTGGTTGCTTCATGTAGATTTGATCTTCACTTTCCCTTGTAGAAGTGCAGACTCCACATCCATCCTTCCAGCTTAAGATCACATTGGCTAACCAGCGCCAATCACGGATCTAATAAATACCTGCTATACCGTCAGTGTGAATATCTCTGAGAAGTCAATCCCTTCTCTCTGAGCATAACCCTTCGCTACCAACATTGTCCTGTATCTATGCTATATCCTCCTGAAGATCCACCTGCATCCAACCGCTCTCTGGCCCACTGGAAGCTCCACCGGCTCCCATATGTCGGTCTGGTACAATGAATCCATCATATCGTCCATAATCACCTTACACTTCTCAGCACTAGGCTCTTCTAGAGCCATCTGAAAAAAAAAAAGATGAATCCCCTGCGATATTGGAGTCGTCCATGTACCTCGCCGATATCCTGCGATCATGTCGTGCGATTCTTCTCACAAGTGATTGCTCCACCTGCTCTGTATCCCTGTCCGCACGTCTCAGCTTTCCTGCCCTGCCCACTCATGTGGCCATGCCCAACATGCCACACACATGCAGAGGTGGAATCCGCTACATCCACTGCAGCTCCACCTTTTGAAGTGGTCCCGATCAACCTGCACAGGTTACTGAGTCGTTGCGCTTTCATGATTACTCGTGCCCCTTTAGATACCTTAAAAGCACTATCAATACTCGTGTACTTGCATCCTTTTACCTCAAGTACACCAAGAGAAATCAGATTCTACTTCAAATCAGGAACGTGCCTGACATCAGTCAAGGTACGCTCCACCCCATCAAACATCCTGATGCATACCGAACCAACAGCCACAACATTACAGGCAAAGTCATTGCCTATAAACACATGTCCACCATCGCACTCCTTGTTGCTGGTAAACCAACTCCGATGAGGAGTCATGTGAAAAGATGCCCCTATGTCTAACATCCACTCGTCCTTACGATCATCGTATGGCCGCCTAATAGTAGACACAGACAAAACATCACCATCACATCCACTTGATCCATCTAACGTGGCAACATTGGCCTCCCTGTACGAAGCCTCAGAATCTTCTCTCTTCGATTTAGGATTTCCACAATCCCTCTTCACATGTCCTTCATTCCCACAATTCCAGCACTTAACCTTAATTTCCTTTGCCCTTACCCTTTGATTTGGATCTATAACCTGAAGAACCTGTACCTTGTTCAGAATTCCTACCTATTGTAAATAGTGCATCAGAAGATGTCCCCATGTCGCCGTTTAGCTTTCTTATAGCCTTCCCTTGAAGGGCTGAGATAATGGTGTCGACACTCAGGGTTTTATTCATGCTGCACATGGTGTCCTTGAATGACTCATATGACGCCGAAAAAGAATTCAATAATATACATGTTTGTTCTTCATCTTTCATCACTTACTCCATATCCAGTAATTTGCAAACTAATTTATTAAAGTTGCTGATCTGAGCCTCCAGATCTCTACCCTCTGCCATCTTTAAGTTATACTACTGCCGCTTCAAGTGTAAGCGATTTTCTGAGGATTTTTTTGCATAGATATCCTCTAACTTCGCCCATAACTTAGCCGCAGTTTTCTCCCTCATGACGTTGTAGAGAACCTCATCCGTGAGACATAAACGGATCGATGATAAAGCTTTCTTATCAAGAGTATTCCAATCATCATCAGTCGTAGTAGACTTTCGCTCCTCAAGAGCACCATCTTCGCCTTGCTTGATTAAGGAGCTCATCATCTTGATCTTCCATAACTCAAAATTATTTTTTCCTGAGTACTTCTCAATCTCATACCTGGCGATCGCCATTATTACTAATCCTGCAGATTCAGATCTGTGCCCCAACCGATTGCTCTCATACCACTTGTTGGAGATTTTGACCTGCAGAATCACACAGATCTAGATCTAGGTTAGCAATCCAATGACACTAAGCACACACAAGAGAACACAGATTTAACGTGGAAAACCCTTGCGGAAAAAAACCACGGCACAAAGCGACAGATCTCCACTATGAAAATAGAAATTACAAAGAGAGAGGATTACTCGATTCGAACAACCTCGAATCTCACCTTTGTTACACCCTTTAGAAACCCTGAAAAACCTTTTAGGAACCCTTAGAACTACTTTAGAAAGCCTTATAATCCATCCCAATCCTGCATACACCCCTTTATATAAGTTTAGAAAGAAGCAGACTCGGAATAGGAAATAAATTCTGCAAAATCTGCATTTCCGCAATCGCATCTGCGGAACTCTTCGATGTCATCAAAGGTCTCTTGATGATAGCTTCGATATCATTGACGGTCCTTCAATGATATCGAAACAAGACCAAAACTGTCCAATAACCATGGGTGAAAAATCTAACAATTATTGATGTCATCGAAGGTCTATCGATGACAGCCTCGATATCATCGACGGTCTGTCGATATCATCGACAGACCAACAGACAGATTTAAGACATTTGTCGATATGATCTAAAACCCTGTCGATATGATCGACAGACCACCAGACAAATTTAAGACATCTGTCCATAACAGCCAGGGGCAAACAGTCGAGATGGGAAGTGTCATCATTAAAATAATCCAAATTGTGTGTCAGGTCCACCTTGGTGTGCACCATCCAATCGACTCATCTAATATGAAATACTAGGATGAATAGATTTCCAACTCCATACATTCAAAGATTTATGTAGGCCACTCCACGTGAATTTACAGTTCTTAGGCATCATTTTAGACCATTCCCTGTGGTGTGGCTCCCCTAAGTCTTAGATTTGACTTGTTTTCTGGACCCATAGTGAAAATGTAGTGGCCCACCTGATGGACAGGGTGGATCTGATTCACATTCTCTCCCACGTCGTTCTGGCTTAGTTGCAGGCATAACCTCTGGTCAATTTAGGGCAGTCTCTCATGAGAGAGAGAGAGAGAGAGCAATCATCCACAACAGTTGTTTTGTGCATCTGCTGATTAGGCTGATTTTTGTATTTTCACTTCATCCTTTTGAACTGTACTTGATTAATGGGTTTTACAAAAGATACACGCCGTGATGGCCCAACACATTGGCTGCCATCCCATCCCCACTATTCCAGTACCTTCCATTTTCCTATGTTGTTGATCTCCCCAATCAGGCTCAGCATTAATTATTCTAAATTCATCTATAGATAGTGATAGCCATTGGCCACAATCCTCAAATGGGTTGAGCTTCTTACGGAGTAATCGTATTACAGTCCATAACAAGAAAGTCATTGGATAACAGTCCATAACAAGAAAGGTTCCGATCATCAAACCACTCAGTGTGTTGGCCCAAGCAGGCATTGGCACACACGCAATTGTTAGGAAAAACTAAATCTATATCAAATATGTCACACTTTCTCTACAATAAACAAAGCTAACAAAATTATTGTAAATCCCTCCCTATCTAAACTAAATCCAAACTTCTAATTTAAACTCTCTCATCCTCACATTTATAACTTCCTTTCTAACATAAATCTTCCAAATTTTAATACCGACATCAATCTAAGATGCAAGAAGGTAAAAACACTAGAAAAGCAAATATTCATGAATTGGATGTCTTGAATCTTATCAATACATCATCTAACTTTATTTGAGTTTATGATCATTATTTTGTATATTTTTTATTCAAAGTGTGTGTCAAATCCTACTTTAAAGCATTTATAGAAATTTTATTGCTTTTGGGGTTCTCTGCAAATTAATATAATCAAACTCTATTTATCAATTTGGAATTTGGGTCTTGCAGGCATTTAAATGGGTATAGTTTATTCTTTAAGCCCATTTTTCATCTTTTGTTTCTCTCAGATAAATTAGCTAGATACCTTATCATTGTTATTTTGTAGACATGATCCATCCACATTATGTTCCAATGTTAGGTGGTTTACACTCAAAGCCCATGGATGGCCTGTGCATTGCCTGGGTTTGCTGCATTAATAAATAGAATGTTGGCTCATTCATAACCATTGCACTGGTCATTTACTTTTTTATTGCAGTGAATTTTGTTATTTACTGTCCTTAACTTGGAAGGAATTAATTATTTTCACATTCTCATGTGATTACTTATTGGACAATGTGATGCAGGGATGAACGGGATGAGGTTGGTCACTTTTTTACTCGAGGGTAACTATTCCAAATCCACGGAACTTCTCTGGACTCCTCACAGTGGCTTCTCGAATCCACAAGAAAGAAAGCAAGCAAAATAAAAAATAAATTCTATAAAATTTGAAATTGATTAATCAATGAAAGAAATGAGTTCACAACCCTTTAAATAGGGGTAGCAAGCAATGGGAGAGAAATCAGAAGCAAACTACAACTAAAACTCGTAGAATTCGCAACTTACTATAAATAGTAAACTTACTATTTATATGCGGTCGTGATGTCTACTAGTGCGCAAGGTTTTCGGCCAAAAATAGTAAGTGTCCTATTTGGCTTCACCAAGCTGCTCTACTAATTATTCTAAGCCCTTTTCACGTTAGATTTAACTTCTAAAGCCCAACGGATGAAGGGTTATAATCAAACTAAAAATTACTATTTATATTAAAAATGGAATTAAAATAAGGAAACGACCGTCAATCCAGGGGTATTTAACAAATTCAACCTGCGCTACCCGACGTAGCAGGGTTGGTTGGCTAAGGTAGCTCGTCTACCCCAAAATCATATATTTTACGCCCAATAACTCATTCCGGATTGTGAGATACGCCTGATCTAAGGTCCGACGGTGCGGATCACTTCTGTCATCGACTGGGCCTTTTCTGATCCATCTTGGCCATAAAACTATCTGTGACCCGCTCTACATCGGTCCCCTCCACTTCAAAAGAACTCGTCCTTGAGTTCTCGTCCTGCTCTGGTTCATAATACTCGATCAGGTCTGCGACGTTGAAAGTCCGTGAGATCGTCATGTCATCTGGAAGATAAAAAACGTAAGCGTTATTATTGATCTTTCGAATGATTAGTATGGGTCCAACCTTCTTATTCTTTAACTTGTTGTACGTCCCGGTCGGAAATCTCTCTTTGTGCAGATAAACCATAACGCAGTCGCCCACCTCGAACACTTTTTGTCGCTAATGCTTGTCTGTTTGTTCCTTGTATTTCTCGTTTGAGGCATGTAGCTAGTCTGCACCTCCGCGTAGATGCCCATGATCCTGTCTACCATATGTTCTGCTGCAATGCTCATGCTTGGGAGCTTGGGTAGAGGGACCAAGTCAAGTATGTGACGAGGCACTCGTCCGTAGATAATCTGGAACGGTGATTTCCCCGTCGAGCGGTTCACCATGTTGTTGAATACAAACTCTGCTTGAGACAAGGCCAAATTCCACTATTTCGGTTTTTTTCCTGAAATACAGCGAAGGAAGTTTCCCAATGTGCGATTCACAACCTCGGTCTGCCCATCAGTCTGTGGATGGTAGGCGTTGTTGAATTGAAGTCGTGTATTGAATCGAGTCCATAAAGTCCATCAAAAGTGGCTAATGAACTTAGTGTCATGATCAGAAGTAATGGTCTTGGGGATCTCGTATAGCTGTACAACCTCCCTGAAGAATAGATTCGTCACATGTGTTGCATCAAGGGACTTTTTGCATGGGATAAAGTGTACCATTTTGGAGAAATGATCTACCATCACGAACACTAAATCCATGTTGCATTATGTTCGTAGGAGACCAAGCACGAAATCCATAGATAAATCCGCCCAAGGACCGTCAGGCACAAGTAATGGGGTGTAAAGGCCCATATTCTAAGATTACCCCTTGAAGGTCTAACAAACATGACAACACTGTATGACTCTTCCCACATCATGTACCAATTGCAGCCGGTAATACCGCTCTTCTACAAGAGCTCGCGTCTTGTCTTGCCCAAGGTGTCCACCGAGGTCACCTCCATTTAACTCCTGAATAATTTGCTCTCTCAGGGAACTTTGGGGGATGCACAATTAATTCCCTTTGAAGAGAAAACCGTCCTATATATGAAGGTCACTAGGGTGACTTTCTTGGCACTTCATCCAAGAATCTTTGAAGTCCTCATCCTCGGCATACAGTTCCTTAAAACAGTCGAAGTCAACCACCTCGTTTCTCATCGTAATAAGTAGTGATGCACAACGGCTATGTGCATCAGCCACCTTGTTTTGTTGCCCTAACTTGTGCTTTAGAACGAATGTGAATTCCTGTAAAAATGCAACCCATCTAGCTTGCACACAATTCACATTAGTCTGACTATTAATAAACTTTAATGCTTGATGGTCAGTGTATAGAATAAACTCTCTTTGAATCAGATAATGCCACCAATGTTGCAGCGCGTGAATAACTGCATACAACTTAAGCTCATACGTCGACCACTTCTTTCGGGCTTCGCTAAATTTCTCACTGTAAAAGGTTACCGGCTTGCCTTCCTGTGATAATACTCTTCCGATTTTGACGTATGAAGCGTCACACTCAACTTCAAATAGCTTGTCGAAATTAGGAAGTACTAAGGCCGGTGTTGTGGACAAACGATGCTTGATCTCAGGAAAGCTCTTATCAGCTTCATCGGTCCACTGAAACAGTCTTTTTTCATGTAATCTATAATAAGCGCGACTATTGTGATAAAATTTCGCATGAATCAATGACAGAAGGTCGCTAACCTGTGAAAACTCCTCACCTCATGAATGTTTGTCGGGATCGGTCATTCTCTAATGGCTCACACCTTTTTATCATCCACACGGATGCCCGTGAACGTTACAATAAATCCTATAAACAACAGATTGTCCATTAAAAAGTTATACTTCTTCAAGTTGAGGTACAACTTGTTAATTTGTAGGACCTCAGCACCTGCCTGAGATGTTTCTTGTGCTCCGTCTCATCCTGACTATATATCAGTATGTTATCAAAATATACTACCACAAATCGGCCAGTGAACAGTTTTAAAACTTAATTCATCAAAAGCATAAAAGTACTTGGTACCTTCGATAGACCGAAGGGCATGACCAACCACTCATACAACCTTTCCTTGGTCTTGAATGTCATTTTTTACTCATCATTGGGTCGGATACAAATCTGATGGTACCCACTCCTTAGGTCTAGTTTAAAGAACACCTTGGAACCCTCTAGCATATCGAGCATGTCGTCCAACCGTAAGATTGGGAACCGATATTTTATGATAATTTTATTGATTGTTCGGCTGTCGACACACATGCTCTAGCTTCCTTTTTGTATTAATAATGCTGGTACGACACATTGGCTCATGCTCTCTCTCAACAGACCCTTACGGATCAATTCCTTCACTTGTCCCTGAAGTATCTCACACTCATTCGGACTCATCCGATAATGTGGGCGGTTGGGCAGACTAGCCCTAGGGACAAGGTCTATATAATGTTGAATGTCCCTCATGGGGGAATATCCATTAGGTAAATCTTTAGGCTAGACTTCTTTGAACTCGTTTAGTAATAGTCTTAAACTTGAAGAGATGTTTGAGGGTTCCGATTTCTCACCCTTCACCACTATGGCATATACCTCACCGGTTTTCAGAGATTCCTCCATGAAATCTCAAATGGTCAACAGAGAACTCTCCTCTACTTTGGAGGCTTCAGGGTGGTTCTCTGGTGCCATAGGGGCAATGATTATTTTTCGACTATCTTTGACGAAGATATGGACATTGTCTCGTCCTCGATCGATCGCATCATGATCCGACTGCTAAGGCCGACCGAGTAACATATGACATGCTTCCATGTCGACCACGTCACAAAGTATTTGATCCTTATAATTTTCTCCAATTAAAAATGAGATAGCGCATTGTTCAGTTACCTTAGTCTCGTTCACCTTTTTTATCCAGCCAATTTAGTACGGGGAATGATGTTTTATCGTTGGTAGCTGCAACTTGTCCACCATTACTCTTGAGACGATGTTCTCACTACTACCACTGTCTATAATCACATCACAAACCTTTCCGTTGACAGTACACTGCATACGGAATATATTGTATCGCTGTGGATGTAATTCATTCCATGGGGTATACAGTAATCGCCTCACAACTAGAGATTCGCCACGATCCTCGCTCGTCACTTCATTGTCATTTGCTATTTCCTTAGTGGCTTATTCATGTTCATCAAAGCTAGGGTCTTCTTCTGCGGCCTCAGATTTAGTGCCCCCTTTGTTTATGGTCAAGTGTGTTGCGGGACATTGAGGACAGGTGTTTGATAAGTGGCCTAGTTAGACACAGCGGTAACAGTTGTTTGACCTTGGCCGAGCATAAGGATTTGGAATCCTACTTGGGCCCGCTGTTGTGGGTGTTGCACATTGAGGTCTGGATGAGCTGCTCCCCGTATCACGGTTTGCGGTTGCAGGAGGTTGAAGACGTTCTCCTACTGGATCTTTTCCTCGTGCCAGTGGATCCTCCGTGGGACCCATCATGGGGGGTCGAGTTAAAGGATAGGGCTGAGCAGGAACTCTTGTAAGTTGCATTTCTACCTTACTCGCCAATTGAACTGCTTTATCTATGGTCTCGACTGGTACATCTAAACTTGGTCATAAATTGTCAGTGGTAACCCACATATAAATCGTGCCACCTTCTGTGACTCAGATTCTGACAGATCGTTTCGTGTTGCCAACCGCTGGAATTCTTTAGTGTAATCTATGATGGTTCGATTTTCTTATCGGCAATTTTGGTGTTGCTGGAATAATATCTACTCATAATCACTCGGAAGGAATCGTGATCGAAGAAAACGTCTCATTCGTGGCCATGATGAGATGGGCGTCTTGTTCTGACGGGCTCGTCAGAGTTATAATTGCTCCCACCATGCAGAAGCACCATATTTTAATTTAAACGCTACCAATTTTACCTTTTTATGATCTGGCACGTCCATATAGGGGTGTACATCGAGTCGAACCGAGTCGAGCTGGCCTTAGCTCGAACAATGGCTGACCTTAGCTTGAACTCGGCTCGGCTCGATCCTCGAGCCTGACTGGCCAGCTCAGCTCGGTTCGGTCAACAGCTCGGGCTGAGTTCACCATTGAGGCATTTCCACAAACACCTTAACTACAACTTCAACATGCCACTGTTTTACAAACAGAGGCAATGGTTTTACAGGTATTTTCTCAAACAGCTTCTAAATAACATAAAAACCAAAAAAAAAAGAGGTATTTGTTTCATGTACATACCTTCCTCGCCACTAGCCAAACCTTCCTTGCCACCTTGCCACCAACCAGCCAAACCTTCCTTGCCACTAGCCACATTTCGTTAAGTCATTTTATCAAACAGTTGGTGAGCAACATCAATGGCAAAGTGACCGAGTCACCGAACTAGTTCGATTCGAGCTGGATTCGATCCGAGTCGAGTTGAGCTGGGGCCTGCTCGAACTCGGCTCAAACTCATTTTCGAGCTTAAAAAATCATCTCGAACTCAGCTTCGAATCAAGTCGAATCGAGCTTTTTCGAGTCGAGACGAGCAAGCCAACCGAGCTAGCTCGGTTCGTGTACACCCCTACGTCCATATAATCAAAATATCTCTTTACTTTGGCTAGCCAATCGAGGAAATCTTCTATACATAATAAACCATTAAAACTAGGAAGTTCAGTCTTACCTCAATAGTTTCTTTCAGCACAATCTAGATGATCGCCTCCATGGATTGGTCGTTGGGCAAAGCCTTCATTAATGTCCTCATCGCTAGAACTTGAATCATCTGGTGTAGCCCTACGGTTGCCACTGGTAGTGCTCTATAGAAATCGGGGTTGTGTCGTACATCAACCACGAGTGGTAGAACAACCATAGGTGGTGGAGCACCGCCTAAAGCTCGGGGTGGAAGTAGCGCATCCGCAAGACGGTCAAGGGTTGCCTGCAGCCCTTACATAGTCAACTGACTCTCCCGGTGGAAGGCTTCCATTCTTTCTGCAAGATAACAAATCTCTTGATCACTATCCATAGGATTTTGACTCATACCTTCCTTATTTGTCATCGGCCCGAGGGGAATCCTCGCTCTGATATCAATTGATGTAGGAATGAACGTGATGAGGTCGATCACCATCTTCCTCAATGGTAACTATTTTGAATCCACGAAACTTCTCTGGACTCCTCATAGAGGCTTCTCGAATCCACGAGAAAGAAAGCAAGCAAAATAGAAAATAAATTCTATAAAATTCGAAATTGATTAATCAATAAAATAAACGAGTTCACAACCCTTTAAATAGGGGTAGCAAGCAATGGGAGAGAAATCAGAAGCAAACTACAACTAAAATTCCTAGAATTCACAACTTACTATAAATAGTAAACTTACTATTTATAGGTGGTCATGATATCTACTAGTGCGCAAGGTTTTTGGCCAAAAATAGTAAGTGTCCTATTTGGCTTCACCAAGCTGTTCTCCTAATTACTCTAAGCCCTTTTCATGTTGGACACAACTTCTAAAACCCAACGAATGAAGAGTTATAATCAAACTAAAACTTACTATTTATAGTAAATTAAAATAAGGAAACGACCATCGATCCAGGGGTATTTCACAAATCCATCTTGTGCAACCCGGCTTAACAGGGTTGGTTGGCTAAAGTAGCTCATTCTACCCCATAATCATATATTTTACGCCCAATAACTTATTCCAGATTGTGAGATACGCCTAATCTAAGGTCCCACGGTCCGGATCACTTCTGTTGTCAATCGGGCCTTTTCTAATCCATCTTGGCCATAAAACTGTCCACGACCCAGTCTACGTCATAATGCAAGCATGTTTTTTTACATCAGGATATTCGTAAGGGTCAGTTCACCCTTTATACTTGGTAAATCCTTGGCCCTTTTCTCCAAAGATATTTTCAATGGAAGTTTTTGAGTCATTTTTATCCGTATTTAAGGCATAAGTTACGTGACACATCCATTGAGTATTAATTTCATATCCGAAATCCTAATCATCACCTTGTAAGAACTCTATTTAGTGGGCCTCACTGATCAACAGCCTGGATTGTCATACAGTTGGACTGGATGATTGAGTAGACCAGTGGGCCCCATTTCAGGTGATGCGCTGCACAATCTATCTGCACAGCTCTGCGTACTATGGGCTGGAATGCTATAGCTGTCTAACGCAGACAGCAGTTTGAGTTGAACTAGGACACTACAATGTGGAGCGTGGGAGGGAGAGAGTTGTGATGGGTTTCAAACTCTCTCTCCACAGTCTCTATAAAAGAGAGCTGGGTCCCCAATCCTACACCACGGCAGAAATTCGAGTCTCATCTAGTGTTTTGCAGAAAGGGTATGAAGGAAAGGAAGATCCTAGCTTTATCGATATTCTGGTATTGGTATTATTATCCGGCTCCTATGGCGTCACAGCTAGGTAAGTCATCCGACCCCCTGATCTCCATGTTCTATGCACAGACAGATCGGTGGGACTATTCCGCATATAGATTAAAGCCCACATTTGGTATCAGAGCCATCTGTGCAAAGGCATGGATGATCGGGTTCATCTATTTCATATTCAGATTCGAATTAGGGATTTCTAATTCCAAACCCATATAGGCAATCAGGTTTATTTCTTCCCAATTTGAAGCCTGCATTAATGTTTAGGGATTTTAATCCCAAATCCAAATTGGGGATTTCGGCCTCATAACCCCAAAATTCAGCAGCGATTAGGGATTTGAATCCCAAATTCAGAATCCAGAGTTAGGGATTTCATATTCGGAATCCCCAAATCCGTTAATTAGGGATTTTCGAACCCAAATTCAGATTAGGGATTTCAGATTCGGAATCCCTAAATTCAGAAACATTTAATTAGGGATTTCAGATTCGGAATCCCCAAATCCGCAAATTAGGGATTTCAAATTCCCAAATCCAGATGCCAATTGAGGATTTCGGAACTCTTCTTCCCAAGATTTAGGTGTGGAAATCGTATCTTATAGGCTGCTTACCTCTGTCATCGAGGACCAACACCCATTATCCACCCTCGGATCATCCGACGATGGTCATGGCTCGCCGTTCCCTGTCTTCCCTTCTTCAGGAGCCATTGACGGTGTTTTCAGGTCCCACCTTCATTGTCGGCAACCATAGAAGCTGTTTTCGCAGCTTCTCTGTCCGATTTTTGGCGTCGGGATTGCCGAAAATCTAGGCAGGAGAGATGGTGGCGAACTTATCTCATTTGATGATCGGGCGAACAGAGAATCTCTCTGTCTCTCTCACTCTCTACTTCGCCGCTGCCCTCAGTCGTTCGAAGACGATCGCTGCTCGGTCGTATACAGCAGCCATTAGGTTGAAATCGACCTTAATAAAGTTTCGGGTCTTTGGACCCGATTACATGTACTGGGTCCAACCCTAGTACCCACGATTGGGACGTAGTTCCACTCTCTTGAGGGCCTGTCGCTGGTAGTTAGGGCCGGTATGCTATTTTGATAGAAGGTCATCTAGTACATTTAATGCCAAGTCCTGGACCGTTCAAATAACTTTCCATGTTTATCAGATCTGAGCTATCTCATGGGCATATTAACTAACTCATGCACTAGGTATTTAATGAAACTTTATTTGATAAGTATTAAGCATTAAGACTAATCCGTCTATATTATGAACACTTATGCATGGATCCACCCATCTAACTCCGTGCTATTCAGGGACTGGTTCAGTCTTGCTCATTAGACACGTTATAATCATATAGAATTCTGATTCGACCCTATTATATTTGGCCCATCACCCATCCGTAAGAGTTGATATGGACCATTGGAATATAGGGTGTGAAACCTTTCCGTTTGTTTCACTTTAAGGTTCCTTTATTTCCAAAAGGGTCACTATCAAATAACTTATGGGCCGCATCGGACTAATTAAGATATAATTCATAGAGAGGCAGGATTATAATCGCAATCCTAAGTCTATATTTGTAGTTTTGAATTCTGTTGTGTTAGCCACCATAGTGACCTCAATCGATGAAAATTTTACAAGTACAGACTTGTAACATTGGGATAAGGAGGATTGCATACAGTTGCGTTCACTTTTCTATGCGTACAGTAACGAAAGCACAGATGATTACCATTTGGCAGTCAAGTGAATGGGTGAAGTAAATGGTGCTGGTAATGTAAAGCTAAAAGACTCATCTCACCCACAGGTGTTGAGTGTCTCAGATTTACATGACTTACATCACTTAGCTTCATGTTCAGGAGGATCACTAGCATGTTATTATTACCTCCCACAGGAGGAATGATGATGATGTAACAAATTCTCACCAGGATGAGATAGTTGGGCCCATCGTTATCTTGGATGATTCAGTTGATGCCTCCCTTAACAACTGAATTGATTCATTTAGCCTGATATTTTGTTTACATTCACGAAATTAATTTGTGAAATTATCAACTAATGTAAGTATATATGTGCATCTTCTATTTTCAGTCTCAATTCCAACTAATACGCATCAAGTCCCTGCCCTTAATGGATCTAATTACGCTCAATGGAAGAACGCCATTAAAGTTGTACTGGGCTGTCTTCAATTAGATCTTTCCCTGATAACACCAGAACCGCCAGAACCATCTGATGATGCCACTGAAGCTGAATATAATCGATGGGTTGCATGGTTTAGATCAAATGATACATGCCTAAAAGTAATTAAGTATTCAATTTCTGAATCCATGAAGGGCGCCATGCTTGATACAGACAATGCCAAAACTTTCCTGACTGAAATGGGAAAACGGTTTAAGAAATCTGATAAGTCTGAGGTGGGCATTCTTATGAATAAATTGACTTGCTCGTCCTACGATGGAAAAGGCAACATCCGTGAATACATTGTAGAGCAGATCGAGGTTGTTTTTAAGATCCCTGCTCTAGGGCTTGTACTCACTGATGATCAACTGGTTCATTTGATCATGAATAACCTACCTCCCCAATTCGGCACGTTCCTGGTGAACCATAACACTCTGAAGGACATGTGGACATTGGATGAACTTATCACTCAGTGTGTCCAAGAAGAAGACAGGATCAGGCAGGTGGTTAAAGTTCAAAATGTTAATATGGTGACCTCAAGTCATGGGCATAGGCAAGGGAATAAAGGTAAGAAGAAGAGGAAATAAGGTTCTAATAATGGATTCTCTGGTCCTTCATCTGGAAACCATGAGAATCAATCTAGAAATGGATCTAAACGTAAATGGGTTAAAGGCAAACCGTGCTTCTTTTGCAATAAGGCGGGTCATTTCAAGAAAGACTGCGAAGGCTTTAAGAATTGGCTCATAAAGAAAGGTAATCATTCTGTTCTTGTCTGTTTTGAGTCTTATCTAACTGATGTGTCAGCGGATTCCTGGTGGATAGATTCAGGAACTACTATTCACATGTGCACTTCTATGCAGGAATTACTACAGGCCAGGCCACCAACTGATGCGGAGCGCTCAGTATACGTAAGCAAAGGTGTCAAGGTAGACGTGGAGGCAATAGGAATCTATAGGCTTAAGTTAAAGTCTGGTCAAGTTTTGGATTTAGTAGATACATTCTGTGTGCCATCTATAAGGCGCAATTTAGTTTCAATTTCCTGTTTGGATAAGTTGGGATATTCATTCCATTTTGGAAATAAAAGTTTTGGTATTTACTTTTGATTAAAGTTGGAACCGGCTCTATAGTAAACAACTTATACCAGTTAGACTTGATTGCCTCTCACGTCTATAATATTAATACCTTGCATGGAAATAAAGTGGGATCCAAACGAAGACTAGATTATGAGAATTCCTCCATGTTGTGGCATAGGCGGCTATGCCATATATCTCGTGAGAGATTAGACAAGCTTGTGCGAGAAGGAATTTTACATTCTCTAGACTTCTCTGATTACAAAGTATGCATTGATTGCATAAAAGGGAAACAGACTAGAAAGAGAAAGAAAGGTGTAACTAGAAGTGTAGGTCTATTAGAGGTTATACATACAGATATCTGTGGACCATTCCCTACAGCCTAATGGAGTGGCCATAAATATTTTATTACCTTTATAGATGACTATTCTCGCTTCGGGTACCTATACCTTATCAATGAGAAATCAGATGCCCTAGATGCTTTTAAAATCTATAAGGCCGAAGTTGAAAATCAACTCGATAAAAAAATTAAAGTTGTCAGATCTGACCGTGGTGGTGAATACTATGGCAGATATGACGAATCGGGACGCAATCCAGGGCCATTCTCTAGATACCTGCAGGATTGTGGCATTGTCGCTCAATACACTATGCCTGACACTCCAGAGCAGAATGGAGTGGCTGAGAGACGCAATCCCACCCTTATGGATATGGTGCGAAGCAAGGTCTGCAATTCGACATTGTCAAAATCTCTGTGGGGTGATGCGATCAAAACCACAGTTCATATACTAAACCGGGTTCCCAGCAAAGCAGTTAACAAAACTCCTTTTGAGTTGTGGAATGGGAGAAAACCAAGTCTCCGATATCTACATGTTTGGGGTTGTCCTGCTGAGGCCAAAGTTTATAACCCACATGAAAAGAAGCTTGATCCTAGAACCGTAAGTTGTTTCTTCATTGGATATCCAGAAAGATCAAAAGGCTATCGATTCTACTGTCCTTCCCACTCTATTAGGATTGTTGAGACTGGAAATGCCAGATTCATTGAGGACACTGAAAACAGTGGGAGCACGAACATAAGAAATTTTGTATTTGAGGAACAAAGGACTATGACTCCAGTCATAGTAAATCCAGATCACATGGACATTAATGGTGCAGTTGATTCTGCAGTCACTGCAAAACACCACTCAGAACCCCAAAGACAAACCACTGATGAAGAAAATCAAGATCAGACCCAGCAAGCTGAACCATTAAGAAGATCTGAAAGAGAGAGAAGGCCTGTAAATTGAGACAATTACATCATATACTTACAAGAGCACGACTTTGACATAGGGGTGGACAAGGATCCTGAATCCTTTACACAAGTCAAACAAAGTGCTGATCCTTCTCGTTGGTTTGATGCCATGAAAGATGAGTTGAAATCCATGCAGGACAATAAAGTATGGGATCTTGTAGAGTTACCTACTGGAATAAGGCCGATTGGTTCTAAATGGATATTTAAAACCAAAAGGGACTCCAAAGGTAATGTCGAAAGGTATAAAGCCCGACTTGTTGCCAAGGGTTTTAACCAACGTGAGGGCATTGACTTTAAGGAGACTTTCTCTCCAGTATCTAAGAAAGACTCATTCAGGATCATAATGGCTCTTGTAGCTCATATGAATTTAGAGTTACATCAGATGGATGTAAAGACTGCATTTCTCAATGGGGATCTAAATGAGAATGTATACATGTTGCAGCCTGAAGGTTTTGTAGCTACTGGCTCAGAACATTTGTTTTGCAGACTTAAGAAGTCCATCTATGGGTTGAAACAGACATCTCGACAGCGGTACCTTAAGTTTCATGAAGTAATTTCCTCATATGGCTTTGTAGAGAACACTGCAGATGAATGCATCTACATTAAAACCAGTGGGAGTAAGTTCGTTATAATGATTTTGTATGTCGATGACATTCTGTTGGCTAGCAGTGATACCGGGATGTTGAGCGATACCAATAAATTCTTATCTCAAAAGTTTGAAATGAAAGATCTTGGTGAAGCTTCTTACGTCATCGGCATTGAGATTCGTCGTGACAGAACACTTGGACTGCTCAGTCTCTCATAGAGGGCCTACATTAGTAGGGTACTCGAAAGGTATGGCATGCAAAATTGTGCTACGGGAAAGTCGCCTATTGTAAAGGGCGACAAATTTAGTTTATTTCAGTGTCCAAAGAATGATTTGGAAAAGAATCGAATGAAAGATTTTCCGTACGCATCAGTAGTAGGGAGCATCATGTATGCTCAAGTCTATATGCGATCGGACATTGCCTTTGTCACTGGAATGTTGGGAAGATATCTATCTAATCCTGGAATACAACATTGGATAGCTGCAAAGAAAGTGTTACGGTATCTTCAGAGAACAAAATACTTCGGACTCACATACAGAAAATCTGATCATTTGGAGTTGATCGGATATTCAGACGCAGACTTCGTAGGCTGCGTTGACACTAAGAAGTCTACTTCATGATGGTGGGAGGAGCTGTGCCGTGGAAAAGCGTGAAACAATCTACCACAGCTTCATCCACTATGGAAGCTGAATTTATTGCCTACCATGAGGCATCTAATCAGGCACTATGGTTACAGAGTTTTTTCTCAGGTTTACGGGTACTGGAGCATATCCCGAAACCATTGAGAATATTTTGCGATAATTCGGCTGCTATTTCCTTCTCTAGTAACAACAAGCATTCGTCAAGGTCGAGGCACATCGACATCAAGTACCTTGTTGTAAAAGAAAGGGTTCAAAATTATCAAGTGTCCGTGGAATTCATCGACACTAAGCAGATGATTGCAGATCCACTCACTAAAGGGCTCCCTATCACGCCATTTCAGGAGCATGTAACATCCATGGGAGTCATTGATCCCACATGTGTTTTCAGTTAGTGGGAGTTGAGCGTATTTTGATTTTCACAGACACTTAGAGATCTCATTTTATACAGTTTGTTTGGATGATTTTGATATAAAGATTTATTTCTGCTTTTCTATATACATGCGCAAATTTTGAGTAAGCAGAACTACAGTCGTGTCTCGTTGGAGACATGTAAAAGCTGCAGGACCTCTTAAGGATAGGCACATATCATCACACTAAAGTGTGTAATCCTTATACCACATTTCCTAGTTCGTGATCTATGTCGTTAAGATTGAAAGTACTTGTGATCGCGCTTAGCTTACTTCGCCAAAATTAAATGTTGTGATGACTACCGCGTTTCGATACTGACTATCGTGATGGACCAGATTGAATAACATTACTCATACTGTCCAACTGTTTTCATTGATTAACCATTTGGATATTTTCTTAAAAGGATCAAAACTTATTTTCAAAATAATTCTATATGACTATCATTGATGTTGCTCAATGAGGCCCAAGTGGGAGAATGTAAGAACTCTATTCAGTGGGCCTCACTAATCAACAGCCTGGATTGTCATACAGTTGGACTGGATGATTGAGTAGACCAGTGGGCCCCATTTCAGGTGATGCGCTGCGCAGTCTATCTGCGCAGCTCTGCGTAGTATGGGCTGGAATGCTATAGCTGTCTTACGCAGACAGCAGTTTGAGTTGAACTGGGACACTACAATGTGAAGCGTGGGAGGGAGAGAGTTGTGATGGGTTTCAAACTCTCTCTCCACGGTCTCTATAAAAGAGAGCTGGGTCCCCAATCCTACACCACGGCAGAAATTCGATTCCCATCTGGTGTTTTGCAGAAAGGGTGTGAAGGAAAGGAAGATCCTAGCTTTATCGGTATTCTGGTATTGATATGATTATCCGGCTCCTATGGCGTCACAGCTAGGTAAGTCATTCAACCCCCTGATCTCCATGTTCTATGCACAGACAGATCGGTGGGACTATTCCGCATATAGATTAAATCCCACACACCTTGCATGTGCCAAAAAAAAAAAAAAGATCCCAAAATATAGGCTGAGTGAAAAGAAACAATGAATGATATTCCATGGTTGCCCAATCAACAACATTTTTGTGTTGAATTTCGACTGCTAGCTGTCATCTACGCTTGCATTTGACAGGCAATTGATGGTGACGATGATCTCTCAATGTTTCTAATTTTTTGGTAACACCCCATCCACTGTAGGCCCCTATTTTGGGTAGGTTGGATTGAGGTAATTGTATGCTCCATGCACAATGGGTTTGTTGTATACTTGTATTCATGTAATCCACCATACTCTTCCTACAAAGTCATGACTTGATTTGCTTATGTTATGACTGGTACCATAGTTCTGAAACTTGTTGACTCGACTGGGCAAGATTTTGAGCCGAGTCACTGGGAAATTGAATTGACTCAATCACTCTATTGACTCGGTATGACTAGGCATGATTGAGTCGCTTGCCTTGTGAGGTTGGAGGAGAGAGTAGATTCAAAGCCCCAGCATCAAACAAGGGAAGCAACAGCTTTACCCATTGAGGTATGCATGATGCAGTCGCTTTGTGTTATGTTCCATATTACTTACACTAAATCTAACTATTTTAAATATCTACTAAAATTTATAATATTTTCAGTTTTAATGATTAAATATTCAATCAAGTCTTTGAGTCAACATGATCCAGCTGATCAGTGAGTCGAGTTCTCCTAAGTTTTTGAACTATGATCGGTACCAGACCATATCAGGCTATATTATCTATAGTATATTGGTTACACCATCTAAAATTAGTAGCTAAAGTAACAAAACTAACATGCTTAGTAATCCAGTGTTCATTTCATGTTTTTCTCTACGCCAAGCAGCTTTAATGATGGGGAGAACATTAATCGGAATAGTGTGCCTTATCGCCTTACTGATATATAAATTACGAACGAGACATATATGGATGGACACCACAGTAGAAGAGTTCTTAAGCAAGTATAGATGCCAAACGCCTGCAAGGTACTCTTATTGGGATATTCGAAGGATGACCATGCGTTTTAAAGAGAAATTAGGCCAAGGAGGTTTTGGCTCCGTTTACAAAGGAAAGCTCAAAAATGGCCCACCCGTTGCGATAAAGATGTTGTCTGGTAAGTCAAAAGGAAATGGGCAAGAGTTCATCAATGAAGTTGCTACAATCGGAAGGATTCATCATGTCAATGTTGTCCGACTCATTGGATTTTGCGCAGAGGGATCGAAAAGGGCTCTAATCTATGAATTCATGCCTAATGGCTCTCTAGAAAAATATATATATTCCCATGAAGGTAAGAGCAGCCCATTGAGTTGGGAGAAGATGTACCAGATTGCATTGGGGATAGCACGCGGGATCGAATATCTTCATCAAGGTTGTGACATGAAGATTCTACATTTTGACATCAAGCCTCACAACATTCTCCTAGATGACAATTTCAACCCAAAAGTTGCCGACTTTGGGCTCGCAAGGTTCTACCCAACAGATGAAAGCCATTTATCAGTCACAGCTGTAGGAGGAACTCTAGGATATATGGCTCCTGAACTATTTTATAAAAATACCTGCAGGCAGGTCTCATACAAGTCTGATGTTTACAGTTTCGGAATGCTTTTAATGGAAATGGCTGGTAGAAGAAAGAACGTGAATCCATCTGCAAACTCAAGCCAAATTTACTTCCCGTTGTGGGTATATGACAAGCTCGATCAAGATGGGGACATGGGAATGGAGGATGCTGCTGAGGATGAAAAGGAAATTGCAAAGAAAATGGTTATAGTTGCACTGTGGTGTATACAGATGAAACCTGCAAACCGTCCTTCCATGAGTAAAGTAATAGAGATGCTAGAAGGTAGTGTGGAACTTCTGAAAATGCCAGCCAAGCCTTTTCGTTCTTCCCCACAAAGGGTTCCTGATGAAGATCATGCAACTGGTACAAATCCCACAGAATCATTGAGTATTGAGGAACTGGGATCGCTCTCAGAAATTTATGAGGAATCAAATAACTTAGATGTGGTTATAGATTAAGTTGTGATACTTAGACTATCAAAACAATAATGTTTTAGATATTTGGTAGAATCTTAGAATCCCTATGGTACAAGAATGTATAATGATGTATGTGTTGGTTTAATCTTAGTTCTTTACCTACATATGTATTGTTTTTGTAATAATATAACTTCAAAGCATTAAAGGTCATCTTTCCCTGTAATGACTTGATGACTAATGACTTTGGTTTGTGGAATTGAATGGTTGAATTGTATTAGATGGGATTGACATCATTATTGCTCAGTGATTGCATGTCTTGAAATACCATGGTATTATAGCCATCCAATCCCATGTTTGGGATAAAATATTTGCTATGGGAAAACAAGGATTAAGCAAAATCATGTTTGGTGGACAATGAAATTGTAATCAACGGACCAAATTCACAACAGATATTGTTCACTACTTGTACAGATATATAGCTAGAATGTCACATGTAAGTAGTGTATATGGATGGATGCTGTGGATAAACAGGTGGATCAATGTGGGGCCCACATGTGCAGTGGATTTCAAAATCCACAAAAATACTGCATTGGACCAAATGTAATTCCATGGGACTAAATGCAATTCCTTCCCACTTAATCCCAACCTTTCTCATCCTCTCCAAATGCTGAATGGAATTGTAGGGGACCAAATGCAATTCTATCCCTCCTAATCCCATCTAATACCTTGCGACCAAACACCCCCTACAGGTATGGCCTTTGATAGAGTGAAATGGAATAACAGAATTCGTGTAGCTGACCTTAATTAATTGAGATGAAGACTTAGATTATTCTTTCTAATTAATAATTGTAAGATGGTTAGGATGGTCTGTTTCGAGGTAATTGTCAAGCAACACATCAATCAAAAGTTAGCCCACTTGATGAATGATTTATAATAATTTGAATACTCTCTTTTTTTATAAAAGTAATATGGACCGACCATTTTGTTAAAGATTGAGTGGATGGTTTGATTATAGCAATTCCTGAGGAACTTGAGGAATTAAAAGTGGTGCTCACAAGATGAACAGTCTAGATTGATGGGTAGACCCATTTTTCTACAAATAATGTGGTCCATCTATTTTCCCAGGAATTGATTGAACGGTTAGGATGGTCCAATCATAGTGAGCCTACATGACAGATGGTCCAGATTGATGAATGGACCAATTTTACTAAAAAAATTGTGGCCATCTATTTTTGTAGCAATTGATCGGCTAGGATGCCCATTGATAGCAAATTTTGTGGATCACTTGCAATAAAAGTAGGCCCACGAGATGAGTGGTTCATATTGATGATTTGAACCATTTTCCTATAAGCAATATGGAACATCCATTTCCCCAGGAAGTGATGGATGGTTAGGGTGGTCTGATCAGAACGACTCTTGAGGATCAAAGGCAATCAAAAGTGGAGCCTACATGATGGCTGGTCCAGATTAACGATTAGACCACTTTTTACAAATAATGTGGACCGTCCATTTTAGTAGCAATTGATATGATGGTTAGGATGGTCTGATCAAAGGGATTCTTGAGGACACGTTGCAGTCCATTTCCTACTATATATCATTATGGACCATTCATTTTCCTAGCAATTGATCAGATGGTTAAGATATTATGTCGTCCGATCAAAAACAATTGTTGAGGATCACATACAATTAAAAGTGCGGCTTAAAAGATGGACAGCTCAGATTGATGGTTAGAACCATTTTCCTACAATAAATATGATTATCCATTTTCCTAATAATTAACCAGATGGTAATTAAGGGTGATCCGATCAAAGGACTGTTGCTATCTTTCTTATTGAATGAAAATGAATGAATACAAGGTGCCTTTTATAGGCTTTTCTTATTATGTAAATGACTAATCTATCCCTATCTAGATTCATCCCAGGGCAGCTAAAGAAAGAAAAGAATCCAAAAAATATCTACTGTTTATCTTCACCCAGCTAGCAAACTAAACTTAGAAAAAATCTCACAGCTAGCATACACGGTATGCACAGCTAGCTCAAAAAGATCACGGTTTTGGATTTGCACAAATCCTCCACCGTGTCCAACAGTTTTGAATCTTATCAATACCTCATTTAACTTTATTTGAGTTTATGATCATTATTTTGTATCATTTTTTTAATTCAAAGTGTGTGTCAAATCCTACTTTAAAGCATTTATAGAAATTTCATTGCTTTTAGGGTTCTCTGCAAATTAATATAATCAAACTCTATTTATCAATTTGGAATTTTAGTCTTGCAAGGATTTAAATGGGTGTAGTTTATTTTTTAAGCCCAGTTTTTCATCTTTTGTTTCCCTCGGATAAACGAGGTAGATACTTGATCACTGTTATTTTTGAGACAAGATCCATCCACAGTATGTTCCAATGTTAGGTGGTGGTTAACACTCAAAACCCCATGGATGGCCCGCACATTGCCTGGGTTTGCTGCATAAATAAATAGAATGCTGGCTCGTTCATCATCATTAATTGCACTAGTCAATTACTTTTTTGCTGCAGTGAATTTTGTTATTTACTGTCATTAACCTGGAAGGAATTCATTATTTTCACATCCTCATGTGATTACTTGTTGGACAATGCAGGCATTTTTTATTTCATCGAACTGATACTTCAGTCCAGTTTGACCTGTATACTTTGTAAATCCTTGGCCCTTTTCTCCAAAGATAGTTTCAATGGAAGTTTTGAATCATTTTCATCCATATTTGGCTGAGTGAATATATATATATATATATATATATATATATATATATATATATATATATATATATATATATATATATATATATATATATATATATATATATAAGTAATAAAACTACCATGCTTACTAATCCAATGTTCATTTTCATGTTTTTCTATGCCAAGGAGTTTTAATCATGGGGAGAACACCCATTGGAATAGTGTGCCTTATCGCCTTTCTGGTATATAAATTACGAAGGAGACATCTATGGATGGACACCACAGTAGAAGAGTTCTTAAGCAAGTATAGATGTCAAACGCCTGCAAGGTACTCTTATTGGGATATTCGAAGGATGACAATGCGTTTTAAAGAGAAATTAGGCCAAGGAGGTTTTGGTTCTGTTTACAAAGGAAAGCTCAGAAATGGCCCACCTGTTGCGATCAAGATGTTGTCTGGTAAGTCGAAAGGCAATGGGCAAGAATTCATCAATGAAGTTGCTACGATTGGAAGGATTCATCATGTCAATGTGGTCCGACTCATTGGATTTTGTGAGGAGGGATCGAAAAGGGCTCTTATCTATGAATTCATGCCTAATGGCTCTCTAGAAAAATATATATATTCCCATGAAGGTAAGAGCAGCCCTTTGAGTTGGGAGAAGATGTACCAGATTGCATTGGGGATAGCACGCGGGATCAAATATCTTCATCAAGGTTGTGACATGAAGATTCTACATTTTGACATCAAGCCTCACAACATTCTCCTTGATGACAACTTCAACCCAAAAGTTGCAGACTTTGGCTCTCAAAGTTCTACCCAACAGATGAAAGCCATTTATCTGTCACAGCTGTAGGAGGAACTCTAGGATATATGGCTCCTGAACTATTTTATAAAAATACCAGGCAGGTCTCATATAAGTCTGATGTTTACAGTTTCGGAATGCTTTTAATGGAAATGGCTGGCAGAAGAAAGAACGTGAATCCTTCTGCAAACTCAAGCCAAATTTACTTCCCGTTGTGGATATATGACAAGCTCGATCAAGATGGGGACATGGGAATGGAGGATGCTGCTGAGGATGAAAAGGAAATTGCAAAGAAGATGGTTATAGTTGCATTGTGGTGTATACAGATGAAACCTGAAAACCGACATTCCATGACTAAAGTTAGAGAGATGTTAGAAGGAAGTGTGGAACTTCTGCAAATGCCAGCCAAGCCTTTTCATTCTTCCCGACAAAGGGATCCTGATGAAGATCATGCAACTGATACAAATCCCACAGAATCATCGAGTATCGAGGAACTGGGATTGCTCTCCGAAAATTATGAGGTATCAAATAACTGAGATGTGATTATAGAATAAGTTGTGATACTTAGACTATAAATAAATAACAAAAAAAAAAAAAAAAAAAAAAGTTCTAGATATTTGGTAGAATCTTAGAATCCCTATGGTACAAGTACGTATAATGATGTATGTGTTGGTTTTAATCTTAGTTCTTTTCCTACATATGTAATGTTTTTTTAATAACATAACTTGCAAGCATTAAATGTATGGCATTTGATGACTTGATGACTTATGACTGATGATCTAATTAAATGTATGGCATTTGATAGAGTGAAATGGCATAACAGGATTCGTGTAGCTGATCTTGATTAATTGAGATGAAGACTTAGATTATTGTTTCCTAATAATTGTAGGATGGTTAGGATGGTCTGTTCGAGGTGATTGTCAGGTAACGCATGCAATCAAAAGTTGGCTCAGTTGATGGATGATTTATAATGATGTGAATACTCCCCCTTTTTATAAAAAATAATATGGGTCGAACCATTTTCTTAAGGATTGAGTGGATGGTTGATTATAGGAATTCCTGAGGAATTCGAGCAATTAAAAGTGGGGCTCACATAGTGAACAATCTAGATTGATGGGTTGACCCATTTTTCTACAAACAATGTGGTCCATCAATTTTCCCAAGAATTGATCGAATGGCTAGGATGGTCCAATCATAGTAAGCCTACATGACAGATGGTTCAGATTGATGAATAGAACAATTTTACTATAAAAATTGTGGCCATCTATTTTTGTAGCAATTGATCGAAAGGCTAGGATGCCCATTGATAGAAAATTTTGTGGATCACTTGCAATAAAAGTAGGCCCACCAGATGAGTGGTCCATATTGATGATTTGAACCATTTTCCCATAAGCAATATGGAACATCCATTTCCCCATGAAGTGATGGATGGTTAGGGTGGTCTGATCAGAACGATTCTTGAGGATCAAAGGCAATCAAAAGTGGAGCCTATATGATGGCTGGTCCAGATCAACGATTAGACCACTTTTTACAAATAATGTGGACCGTCTATTTTAGTAGCAATTGATATGATGGTTAGGATGGTCTGATCAAAGGGATTCTTGAGGAACACGTTGCAGTCCATTTCCCTACTATATATCATTATGGACCATTCATTTTCCTAGCAATTAATCAGATGGTTAAGATATTATGTCGTCCGATCAAAAGCAATTGTTGAGGATCACATACAATTAAAAGTGCGGCTTAAAAGATGGACAGCTCAGATTGATGGTTAGAACCATTTTCCCACAATAAATATGATTATCCATTTTCCTAATAATTGACCAGATGGTAAGGGCGATCCGATCAAAGGAAGCAAGGAAAACCCAATAAAAAGTGTGGCCCACACGATGGACTGTCCAAATTGATGATTAGACTATTTTTATATAATGAATTTAAACGGGCACCCCGTGGATCCCTGACTGTGGGACCCGCCATAATGTATTTTACTTTTATCCACGCTGTCCATCCGTTTCACTAGCTCATTTCAGTGGATGAGCTCAAAAATACAGCAGATCCAAATCTCAGGTGGACCACACCCCTGGAAAGAGTGGTGATTGACCATCAAAAACCTTTTGTAGGCAACAAAAGTTTTGGATCAAGCAGATCGTTTTGTGATCCCTTCATCCAGGTATGTGTGACTCTATCAACAGGTCGGATGGAACATAAACATTCCGGTGGCCCTGAAAAAGTTTCTAATGGTAAGCATTCAATCACCACTGTTACATGTAGTGTGGTCCACCTGAGATTTGGATCTGCTTCATTTTTTTGCATCATGCCCTAAAATGAGCAGGTGAAACGGATGGACGGCAGGATATAAGGAGAATACAATGAGGTGGGTTCTACTGCCGTCAGGGATCCACTGAAGCCGCTTCCAATTTAAACGGACGCGATTTCCTGGCATGAAGTTCTGCCCAAGATTCTGGGTGGGGCCCACTACGAGGTTTGTGAGAAAGTCACTCCATCGTTGTTTTTCGGGAACATTTTAGTACATGTGATAAAAAATGAGGAGAATCAAAAACTCAAGTGGGCCACACGAGAGGAAACAGCGGGGATTTTTAGTGACCACGGTTGAAACAATTTTATGGCTACAAAAGTTTTGTACTGGTTTAATTTCTTAATTTTTTCACTTCATCCAGTGAAAATGACCTTATAAATATAAACATCAATGTGCATCCTGGGAAGATTTCAACGGTAGGAATTTCTTTCCCCACTTTTTCATCTCGTTTGGCCACTTGGGTTTTGGATCCCCAACATTTTAGGTATCATGTCCTAAAATGAGCTCGAAAAACGTATGGACGGGTTGGATTTCTCACAAACATCACAATGGGCCCCACACAGAATCCTTAGGCAGGTACTGAAATCCCCGTTCAATTTAAACCGGGTGTCCCTCTGCCCAAGGCAGCGAAAGGATAAAAACCCCTCTCTAAGAAAAATCAAAGAATCTAATAACCCTAGGTAAGGCAACGAAAGGATAAAAACCCCTCTTCAAGAAAAATCAAAGAATCCAACAACTCTAGCGAATTGCTGAGGATGTCGAGGCTAAAATCTCTCCACCCCTTGAGATCCCTACCCCCATCTTCTCACCTCAAAATCCCACAACCAACTGTCCCTTCACCAGTCCTTCTCCCTGTCCTACCTATCATCATCATCATCATCATCTCCACTCCCTTCAGCCTCCGCCGTCCGATTCATCGGTACGTGCCACCCCCGAGAGGAACCCAACTTCCACTACAAATCTACAATATACCTTCCTTCCTCGACGAGATACCTCCACCCGCCAACTGGGGCATCGTGATGGTCCCTGAAAATCAGGCCTACGTTGTCGAACGGTTGGGAGGGTACCAGAGGACCCTCTATTCCGGCATCCACCTCCTGATACCAGTGGTCGATAGGATCGCCTACGTCCATTCCTTGAAGGAAGAGGTCTTCCTAATTCCAAATCAGTGTGCAATTACGAAGGACGATGTCTGCATTTTAATTGACAGTGTTGTTCATGTCAAGGTAAAATTTCTCTCGTAATTCCGTCGGTTGTGCATGTCTTGATTACTTTCTTGATTTTAGCCAGATTTGCAGATAATCGATCCGCTGCTAGCATCATATCACCTCAGCAATCAGATCCTTGTAGTTGCGTGTCTGTAAGGTGGGATAATGCTCAGAAATCTCAGGAAAATGAATATCAACGAGATTCTTGAGGAGATGGATACTCTGAATGAGAATATCTTGAATTCAGTTAATGAAGTTGGTACTGGTTTGGGTGTGAAGTGTCTGCAACATAGGGTATGGGACATATCTCATTGTCTAGCACACATCTCCTCAAGATTTGGTCTGGCCAATATTTAAACAAATATAGACCGCCACATGCCTAAGAATGACAGAAGGAGATTACACTTTGGTATTCATTGTCTAGCACACATCTCCTCAAGATTTGGTCTGGCCAATATTTAAACAAATATAGATCATCCCAGAAGAATTTACGTACCTCGGTGAAGAATTTTTTCTTATCTTGCGCAGTCCAAACCTGTTTAGCAAGATAATTAGCAATATCTGTAAACCAAGGTGAATGGGAGACTTTGAACAATTGTTCGTCAGGGAACATGTCATTTATATGTGTCATCTCAAGGGAATCAGACAGATCAAGGCGGGAAAGATGGTCAGCCACTACGTTCTCTACTCTCTTTTTATCTTTTATCTCCAAATCAAACTCTTGGAATAGGAGGATCCATCTTATCAGGCGGGGCTTAGCATCATTCTTAGAAAGAAGATACTTGAGTGTCGCATGATCTGTGTAAATGACGATCTTGGATCCGATCAAGTAGGACCTAAATTTGTCCAAAGCGAACACTACGGCTAAGAGTTCTTTTTAGTAGTAGAGTAGTTCACTTGGGCAAGATTTAGAGTTCTGCTTGCGTAATAAATAACGTAGGGTTTTTTTTCTTCTCTCTGGCCTAAAATCGCCCTAAGAGCATAGTCAGACGCATCGCACATAAGTTTAAAAGGAAGGCTCTAGTTGGGTGGTTGCATGATAGGTGCAGTGGTCAACATGCCCTTGAGCTTAGTAAAAGTTTTCTGTCATTGCTCAGTCCACTCGTATGGTGCATCCTTTTGAAGTAGATTGCATATATGATGAGAGAGGTAACTAAAGTCCTTTATAAATCTCCTGTAAAAATCAGCGTGTACTAAGAAGGATCGCACGTCTCGTATGTTCTTGGGTGGAGGTAAGTTAGAGATAAGATCAATCTTAGCCTTACCTACTCAATTCCCTTGGACGAGATGATGTGTCCAAGGACAATTCCCTCACGAACCATGAAGTGTTGTCACTTTTTCCAATTCAATACCAAGTTCTTTTCCTTGCATTGCTTCAACCTATTTTTCAAAATTTTCAAACATTCGCTGAAGGATGGACCAAAGATTGAGAAGTCGTCCATGAAGACCTCTAAATATTGTCCCACCATGTCAGAAAAAGTACTCAACTTGCATCACTAAAAAGTGGCGGGGGCATTACATAGCCCGAATGTCATCCTTCGGTAAGCAAAGGTGTCGTAAGGACATGTAAATGTGGTCTTTTTCTAATCTTCAAGGGCTATCTCGATCTAATTGTAGCTTAAATAACCGTCGAGGAAGCAATAGTAAGAGTGACCAGATATCCTTTCCAAAATTTGATCGATAAAGGGCAAAGGAAAGTGGTCATTCCTTGTGACGGTATTCAACTTCCTATAATCAATGCACATTCTCCAACTAGTAGTGATCATAGTTGGCACGAGTTCATTGTCAGCATTAGCTACGATGGTGATTCCGGACTTCTTAGGAATCACCTGAGTTGGACTCACCCATTGGTTTCAGATATACGGTATATGATACTCACATCTAATAGCTTAAGAACCTCGGCCTTAATTACTTCCTTCATGTTTGAATTTAATCTACGTTGTGGTTGCCAGAAGGTCTTCGCATTATCATTTAGATAAATGCAGTGAGTACAAATCGAATGGTCAATTCCCTTGAGATTCGCAATCGACCATCCAAGAGTTCCCTTATGCTCAATAAGAGTAGAAATGAGCATACTCTCTTGTTCCTAATCAAGGTGGGAAGAAATTACCACCAGGTATGTCTCATCTTGACCTAAATAGACATATTTCAAATTAGATGGCAAATGTTTTAGGTCAAGCTTCAGTGCCTTGAGGTTAGATGCAACAGTACGTGAGAGAGAAAAAAAAAAAAAAAAAAGTTCAGCAATCCTAGAATCAGAAGTTTCCTTTGTTAGAGCTAAAGAAGAAGCAAAGGCTGTCTTTACAAAGGCACAAGCAACTACAAAAGGAATTTCTTTGCTATCAAATTCCATTAAAGTAAGTGAAGGTGATGGGCATCCCATACAAGACAAAGATGAAAGCCCTGCAACTGTTGCTCCAGCACCAGTTTTCTCTTTGGAGAGCCCCAAGAACCAAAGGTGATACGGTCAATGGCCAAGGATTTTCTTAAGTGGCATTTGGTAAACTGAAAAATAAAGTCTGAAAATTAATTTTAGTATGGAAAAGTTGAAGGACTGAATTTTAGTATTTATTTAAGTACAAATTTTGTTTTTAAAAAAAAAAAAAAAAAAAAAGATCAAGAAGATTGTTGTGTGATCCTTTCATCCAGGTCTGTGTGACTTTATCAACAGGTTTGATGGCATATAAACATTACAGTGGGCCTGTGGAAGTTTTTAATGTTGGGTGTTCAATCACCAATGTTTTCTTTCCTGTGGTGGGGTCCACCTGAGATTTGGATCCGCCTCATTTTTTTGAACCATGTACTAAAATGAGGTGGAAAAACGGATGGTTGATATAATTTGTAGAACCATCAATTTGGACTGTCCATCTTGTCGCTCCACTTTTGATTGCATGTGATCCTCAAGAGCCATTTTGATTGGACCATCATAGCCATCTAATCAATTACTATAGAGATGGTGTTTAAATTTTTAGCAAAATGAGTCAAATCATCAATCTAAATCTTCCATCGTGTGGACCCCAATTTTGATTACATGTCTTTCTTAAGAATTGCTTTGATCAGACCATTTTAACCATCCGATCAAACGCTAGTAAATGGTATTGATTGCACAAGAATGGATGTAATCATCAATCTGGACTGTCCATCTCATGGGCCCCACCTCTAGTTCCATGCGTGTCTCAAGAGACCCTTTGATTGGATCATCCTAACCATCCAATCGATTGCATGGAAAATGGATGATTCAGATGATTGTAGGACAATGGAACTTATCATAGATGTGGGTCATGCCTTTGATTTCGTGTCTTCCTCAAGAATCTCTTTGATACGATAGTCGTAGCCATCCAGGCGATTGCTTGGAAACTGGAAGGCATGATGATTTTAGGAAAATACATCTAATCATCAATCTAGACCATCTACCATATTCAACTGTTCAAATCACTTTGATTGCTTCATCCTAACCATCTAATCAATTGATAAGAGCATGGACAGTCATTCTTGATCGTAGGAAAATAATCTAATCATCATTCTGGACCATTCATCATATAGGCCCCACATTTGATTGCACGTTTTTCCCAAAAATTCCTTTGGTTGGATTATCTTAACCATTAATCAATTGCTAAAAAAATAGAAAAAAAATAGATCATCCATATTGATAGTATAAAATTGATTAGATCTAAAATGGGAAGCGTCCATCACAGATCCTGGGCCTATTTTTAATTTTATGTTTCCTAAGAATCCTTAGGATCAAAACATCCTTAGCATTCGATCAATTACCATGAAATGGATGTCTGATATTCTTTGTGGGTGAAAGCTCTAATATAGACCATTTATCATGTGGGTCCCACCCTGGGATCACATTATTCACTGGTCAAGATGACTGGAGATGCTAACATTGATTACAACATCAATAATCATTTAATTCGAGAGTTGCAAAAAAAAAAAAAAAAAATCTCAAGTTATATATTTTAAATCATGTTATTTCACCAATCAAACATTCTCTGTAAAGCTTTGCAAAATATAAAAACATTAAGAGTATATTTGAGAAAATTGCAGCTGTCAAGTCATAGTTGTGATCTTTTGATTCCAACTTGGATGTAGAGTTAGTGGAATTTCGAGCCCTAAGACCCTCAACATGAATTCTACAGAAACTATTGTTTCATTGTTTCCACAGTGCTAGATTGATAAGTGAAATTTTATTTTAGCTCGCATCCAAATCATTTCCATGTTGTTAAAGAGTTTTCTTGGGCTACGTTTGGTTGCACCATGTGTAAGCAAAAAAATAAATTACAAAAATGTGAATGATGTAACAGTGAAGAATGCAAATCAATAGGTATTGTTTACCACAAAACAACAAGCATGGCCCAGATCTAAACATGTTGGAGGCCTGCGCAGTGCCTGAACATTAGCCATCCAGCCATTTATTCCATACAAATCAAAAGTGGATGGCTACAGGTGAAAGCAGAATAGGAATACAGAGCAAGATGTCCTCACCAAGGTTGGTCGTATTCAACAGGAATTGCAGGAGAGCTGTTTAGGTGAGACGCCGGCCTCACCCCCTTACGGTGATGTTACTGTGGGGCCCACCTTGATGTACGTGTTATGCATCCACTTTGTCATTTTAGGGCATTGTCCCAAAAATTAAGCAGATCCAATTATCAGGTGGACCATACCATAGAAAACAGTGTCGATTGACCATTAATGGGCCACAAGTTTTAACACTGGAAATATTAACGTGCTTTATGAAGTTTTTAATGGTAGGGTGGTCAATCACCACTGTTTATTATGGTATGGTCCAATTGATAATTGGATCTGCTTCATTTTTTGTATAATGCCTTATAATGATCTGGAAAAACAGATGAACAGCATGGATACGTATCACGTACATCAAGGTGGACCCCATGGCCAGGGTCTCACCTAATCCGCTATCGAACTGCAGAACCTAAAGAGAGGTGCTCCATTGCTCCCTGGACAACATTACTTTAAAAAGAGTACTTCTTGGGCCTGTTTCAGTAATGTATGGACTGTAGTTGTACTCTCATGTATGTATTCCCAGTCTACAACATGAAAGGCTAGGATGTTCAAACCTGGGTGATTTTATGGAATGGTCCATCCACGGTAGGGCCTGACAGAACAATGTTCTAGATCAAAGAACCATCAGCAAAATATTCAGAGCAGACCGACTTCCAAATGCTCCAAAAAAGAGACTTGTAAACATGAGAAAACACAGCTAGGATGATTCAGACAGTGGGTTAGTGATAAAGAGATCGCATTGTCCATAAAAGGGAGTAATGTAAAACTGCTTTCCCTCAAGCCGAATCCCTACACATCATGTTACTTAAAAACACGAAGAAATAATTGAAGAACACACAGAAAATCCATCTCTTCAGGCTGACAAGATTCAGATTGCGAGAATCAGAACATCTCATTTACACTAAAATCCCATTGGCATTTCAAAATCTTAGCGTAGGGAAAAAGCATATTCAGCTACAATAACCACTCAGTTCAAAATTTCAAATCCTACTCAACTAAGTTTCCCCCTAGACCTCCGCTGCTGAGGGACAGCAGCATCTTCTTTCTCATTTTCATCCTCCTTTTCACCACTGCTTCCTTGATTGTCCGCCTCTGAAGCTGCAGAGTTCTTTGTTTCCTTGACGACCTTTGGAGCAGCCTAAACATAAGATGACCTTTGGAGCAGCCTAAACGCTCACAGAAAAGAATCCTAAAAAAGACTGTTACAATCACCACCAAAATAGAGATGAGAATGCCAATTGTCAAATTAGGCTGCTTCTCTCCTTTCTCGATGACATCCTGCAAAACAAGGTTGATTGCAAGAAACTAACGATATTGAATTTTGAATAATTATGTAGCAGAAAACCCTTCCGACAAGACGGAGAAAAGCTCACAAAACATACACACTTCAATACGACCTAATGAATCGCTGCGATCAATGATGCAAGACTGAACAATCAGAGGAGCACTTGCAATGATATTGATCTTATATGCTTCCAAGAAGGGAATGTCTGCTATCCGGTAGAGGACATCAAATACCTTCTTCTGTGAGACCCCCAAAAGCAATGTCAGGATCATAACCAAAAATTACAACTTAAGAATAACAAGGAGGGTCAATAAACATGTAATAGAAACTTCACCTGGATGCCTGCTAGCCCATCGGAAGCAGCCGCTGCTGCTTCCTCTGCTTTCTGCTTTTCTTTCTCAACTTCAAACTTAGGCTTCCATGACGTCTCTCTGACTGATTCAGCAACCTTCTCATCACTTGCTATCAAAATATTGTCAAACAGGATCCCGTCTTGCATTGTGCAAATCTCAATGCCAATAGCCGCAATAGGCTCAAAGTCAGGTTTCTCAAGTTCAAAGTAATCAGAATTTGGAATCTGTTGTGGCTTCCAAATGCCCTTGTAGTTAGGATTATCAATCAGTGGGGCATGCCATTTTCCCTTGTAAGCCGGGTTTCTCTTCATCGGCTTCTTCCACTCCCCACAGCCAGGGGCTGCCTCACACTTCGGGTTATCGATCTTTGGAGCCTCCCATTCACCAACCTCTTCATCATCCCAATCTTCGGGTTTGTTGCTTCGGGATCATCAATTTCCTCAGGCTCATCATCCAGCCATCCCTCTGGCTTCTCAGCTTCCTCGTATTCGATCTCCATTGGAGCATCCTCATCCCAATCTTCAGGCTTTACTGCAGCAGAGTCCGGAATCTTAGTCCTCTCATCCCAGGCCTCAGGCTTCTTATCATCTGGATCCGGGATTGTCTTGGCAGGGATGAGTGGAGGCTCAAAATCATCGGAAGAGAGAAAATTAGTCTTTTTCTTCTCTTCCCCATCTATCAAAATCTGCAAATCGTTATCGGGTTTGAATATCGCAGTGTACACATGAGACAGCTTGTCTGACGGGACAGAGGGAGGGTACTTAAGATGGTGCTCAACATACTCCCCAGTCTTGGGGTTCTTGTGCTTGAGGATGAAATGGACTTTGTTCGTTGATCCACACTTATCAGGTCCAAACATGATTGAGTATGGCGACTCATTGTCGAATTCCTTGGGCTTCCATCCAGCCTCCTGGGGTCGAAGGTATTTCAAATAAGCCCCTCCACATTTAAGCCCGTTCTGGAGACGGGTCTCAAATTGCAGCACGACTGTTCCATCCTTGAGATTCACAGGCTCCTCAAGTTCTTTCACTATTGCATACTTCTTTGCCTTCTCACTCACAAGAAGACCATAATCGTCGCGACCCTCGCTCTTTGAGTACTTCCATATGCCTAAAGTGAAAGAACGAAGCAGAGCACCCAGTGTTAACAAAAAAGCCAAAAAATAGAATTCACTGATACGATCTTTGGAGCCTCCCATTCACCATCCTCTTCAATGTTGAAAAGGTAAGGATGCAAACATTAACGTCCCAGATACCGTGCAACATTACACATGAAGCAGCTAAATCCAAATATTGGCCAAACTAACAATGCAGGCTGAGTCAACCAAGCAGATTATTATTGTTTTTGAAAGGTAAGAAATTTATTAAGAGCAGAAAATTAGCAGACAAGTTGTGAGATGTTTCTCCTTTCTATAATTATTTTTCCAGTTGGAAGTAGTGTATAAGCTTGTGGGTTATACTCTGCCAAAGACAAGTTAAATAGAGCTTGCATTAGAAAATCAGCTTAATGGAATCATGCCATATATAATCAACAAGAAATTATGAACATAATAAATCACGCAAAAGCACAAGTTCCTGTGAAACAAATTACCTAGGTAAAAAACGCACGGAAGTGAATGTAAAACCCGAGTTCCGGAACTATTAAAAACTAGTTTACAAATTACCTTATAATCATTCACTTTTTATCTTGACCTACAATACATAATCACTTTCAACATAAACCATTATGTATTAGAGATCAAAATCTCCAGTTCATAATTACTGCTAACTAAAATGAGAGGAACTCATTTTAGGCATCTACCGAACAGGACCTAAGAGGACATGATAAACCATGCAAAAGCATAAGCATTGTTGGCAACAACATTTCCGTGAGATGCTAGGATTTCCTAAATTAAACTGCAATAAACGTATAATAACAAGATTGTCTTCTTTGCATCTATATTTAGTGGAGTTTCAAACTAACATTACTTTCAAGTTGGGACTTTAAGGAACACAACGCAATTTGAGGGTTATCAGCTCCTGTCTCATTATGAATGCTAGGATGCATCTTTTCTTTCTTTTCTTTCTTCTTTTTATTTCTTGAATGGTGATGAATGCATCAATAAATTGTCATTCCCTCTGGGTGAACTGAAATTTCATAATTCAATTCACATGTGTATAAAGTTGAAAATATCTGTATTGGAGCCCACATCAGAATGGCCCCAAACCCAATACATATAAGTACATATTGGTGGATAAACAGTGGCATACATCTGGTCCACACAAGCTGGCTGGTCGAAAAAGAAGAAGAAGAAGATGATGATGATCCAACCCATCCAAGGGTCATGATCAAGGAGTATCCAAACCATCCAATTAACTACATTGAGATTTGAACAACTTTGAGGGTCTAAATTGATCTGATGAAAGACCGACTGTAAGTGTGTGCTATGGTACACATTAGTAGTCGTCTATTTAGTTGTTAGAGTTGAGTTTGGTTGAACCAATTTTCTTTGATTAGTTTCATCAAATATTTGGTGCACCACAATTCGGGCATCAAATGATGTCTGGATGATATGAAATTGGTACCTTTGAACTCTAGACATCTTCCAAATCATCGAAAGTGGAAAAGAAAGAACCAACGAAAGAAGAGAAGGATGCAAACCAAGTGTGGATCCTAAGGAAGCAATACTTGAAACTACGAGGGAAGAGGTTCCTAGTGACAACGTCCCGATCCAAGGTGATGCTCAAGAGGAATCAGCAGATTGATCAATGGATCCACGAATAGCCTTATTGATGGATTAATAGTGGGATCAGATGGACTGACTGAAACAAAAGAGCTAATAGATAAATCAATAAAAATCGATGAATTTGAATTGAAGGATGAAACAACGGAAGACTCAGCGTCGAGTTCACCCAAAGGAAGCAGCTCAACGATCGTATCAGTGAATTCTAGCGTGAATATCAAAGTTGTTATGGGTGCTTTGGCCCTTTCTCAATTGAAGGACACAGATCAAAGGCGAGAACAGTGACAAAGATGCTATGATGCAGGACATGAAATTCAAGTATGATGTGCAAGATTGCCAGGCTTTAGATCACACTATTTCATAAACGATTACATAAAATTCCACATCCCCCACAAAAGTTCAAACACTCAATCAAGGAAAATCTTACGCGGATCCAGGCCTACACATGCTAAGGCTGAATCAATCAAAATTATAAACCAAACAATAATCAAATGAATGTAAATTCATCCACACATGCACAGAAATAATTCTCCCAATCCAAGGGATTCAAAAATTTTAATTCCGGGAACCCTAAAATTGAAGGAAGGACATAAAATTAGGGATTTGAATAATTTATGGTTAGGTTTAGGGATTTTGGGTGAAAGAGGAGTGAATGAGAGAAAAGAGACAAACCAGAGAAGTACCGCACGTATGGATAGAAACAATGACCCGAACGCACGTGCGTGTGATCCCGGCCGCACGTGTGTGGGGCCCACTAGTCAGAAAAAGGCTACCTTGGCCCTGGTCGGCCAGGGGTGGGCTCCAAAACCCTCAAATCTCAGCTCGATCCGATGCACTGTTTGTGCGTGGTGCTCCACCGAAGTTTCAGTCCTCCTGTAGGGCCAGATTCTGGAAATCTATTGTAAAGGAAAAAATGGCTGCAATAGAGGACGGATTTGAAGCGTAGATGATTGTAGGAGGAGAAATATGGATGAAAGGTGGGGGCGAATCGGGATAGGTGTGGCTTCGCACCACAGTAGTTAGCCCTTCGAAGAAGGGATAGCTTCACACCCAATTAGGTTTTCATAACTCGAAAATGAGCAGGAAAACACAGAAATTTTATTAATCTTCAATGAGTGAAAAAGATTACAAGGGGTGCCTATTTATAATAAAACCCTATACTCCAAAACTCGCTTTATGTGCGCAACCTATTTCTTGGCGACGAAGTAATAAAAAATACCAACTAATTAAAGCAATCTAAACCGTCCATGATACTCCTAACAATAATAATAAGCAAAACTCAAAGTACTAGATTAATTAGAATAGTGGGCCACAATCATGAGAACCCACGGTGGGATTCACATGACTATCGGGTCCACTCTGACGAACCAAAACGCAGTCCTCTAACTAGGAGGCCCTCCTTGGACGTCGTCATCGATCTAGATCGATGGTGGGGCCCTCCTCCTTGCGTATGTGCATAGGGGGTTGTGCGTGTGCACGTGATGTCCCCATCAACTCTCTCCGGCTGCTAAGATTTTGCCACTGGCAAAACAAAACTCATAAACCACTCCAAGATGTTAGGATCAAGTCTCTAAAGCTCCTCCTCAATGAGCCACGTGTTGTCTGAAGCTGGGCGTGACTGTCACTTAACCAGGTACTTGTGAAACCCGTCGTCCGACGTGGATATTATCTGATGGTACAGAATATCTTCTATCTCCTCTCTGGGCGTGGGAGGGGTAGGTATAGGAGGTAGAGGCTGAAAAAATGGGTCGGGAAGGGTATGTATGGGAAGTAGATGCTGGGACGATGGGTCGGAAAGGGTAGGTATGGGAGGTAAAGGCTGGGAAGATGGGTTGGGAAAGGGCCATGAATTAAGGGAAAAGTTTGGGAAATTAGGATGGTTAGGTGAAAGGCTGGACAATCATCAGTGGCTCCCTCAAATGCAATTAGATCCTCCACATTGAATGTGGAACTAATTCCCACGGAGGGTGAAAGATCTACCTCATACGCATTGAGACCATTTCGTTTTATAATTTTGAATGATCCAGCGCTATGCGCATATAATTTACGAACGGTTCCCAGAGGGTACCGCTCTAGCCTGATGCGGACCATCGCAGAATCCCTTACATTGAATTCCTTGAAACGTTTATGTTGGTCTGTAGAAAGTGTGTCATGTTCATTACTAGTCATGATCTTCTGCCTGATTTCTTGATGCCATGAATGAATGTAATGTGCAAAAGACTTACAGACTCTGACGGCCTATGGGACAGTGACATAGGGACAAGATCAATATGTTTCCTAAGTTTATAACTAGTAACGACTTCAAAAGGACTTAGACCTATGGACCTATCGACAGAACTATTAAACGCAAACTCAATTATAGGTAGTACGTTGTCCCATGTCTTTGTGTGCTGTATGTCCCTCATAGGGGGAAACTTATCGATAAATCATCAGGAAAGGTATCATGAAACTCATCCACTACCGAAATGGCCTTAGTGGGTAACTCTACACTAGCCTCTTGTTGACTCTCTCTAGCCACAAGGCCATACATGTCATACCAATAAAAAAGGTGATCCATGTCTGCCAACCAATCTTGAAAAGCTTTAGGGTCTAAGTGGCCATCAAACGTGGGGACATCTACTCTAACTCCTTTGAGAAGTTGCGCATAGGGGTCATAGTGGTTTTGATGTACCTCACGGGGTGGGTGCACGGGCCCATAACCGATTCCTTGACCACCTCCATTCCTTATTATATCCTCTTAACCACCTACCTGAGATTGGGCATCTTCTCCAATGGTGGGGTTTGCCCTAGTGGAGGTCTCTAGTTGAGTAATGCGCACATCAAGCTGTTTAAAGCGTTGGTCCTTACGTTGTTCTAAGTGCCTACCCAAAGACTCAAACTGTTGGGTCAGCTTATTCATTGACTCTTGCAATTGTTCCATGTTTAGTGTAGGGTGCAAGCTAAAACCACGACCCGTACGTGTGGGCATACAACTACTAACTCAATCTAATGACCTTCTACTATGACTATATGCACCTAGATAGGATTAAATGCTCCTATAGGACTCTATATGGAGAAAACGACACAATACTACTCAATTTCCAGCAACATGTCTGTCAAAAAAATCTATCAACAAAAAATTCAGTAAAGAAATATGTGGATTTTCTGATAGCAGAAAATTCAGCAGCCTATATCAGAAATTATGGACCTCTAAACAACTTTATATGATGATACTTAATGCATAATGGACACAAATAAACTAAACTCTCCAAGCAATGTCGATGTCATGATCAATCATTCTTGGCTTTTCCCCACTCGTTAGGCGAGCTGGTAGAGACAGTGAACATACCCCTTTTTCAAATTTCCCCCAAAATGGGCCACGGAGTGGAGATGCACCAATTCCCCGAGATGCTCGCCTCCAAGCCGAGCAAAACCGACGAAACCGGACGAGAGAAGAACGTTAGAAGGAACCAAACAAGAAGTCGGGTCCAGACGCTCGACGGAGATGGAAGTGAAGACAATGAGATCGTGGAGAGAACCGGAATAAGAGATGTAACATCAATGTTGAGGGTCAAATATTGCATATCAAACCCCAGTTATTGCCTAGATTTACGAACATGGTACTGTTTAACGGCCCGATTTAATCATGTTTGTGCTGCAAGGTGTATTTATGAGCTTGGACTGAAACAGGGTGCTAAAAGCACAGATTTAACGCTCTGAAGTCACCAAGGCAAGGGACAAACTCCAGGGGACTAAGATGGATGGATTTACACGTCAAAGATCCGAGAAAATCAAGAAACTGAAGCTCAAATGCTTAAATGACGTCCAGAATGCAAGATCACAGGGTTTCCGCCATCCGTTCGGCTTAAAACTTCATACATGGCCTGAGGACCATAAATGAACCATACACGTCGAATTTTAGCTCCCGGATCCCTGTGGAAGTGGGTAAAATGACAGATGAGCCCATAAAATCTTGATTTGGGGCCCACATGATCTTTGGATACACTTCAATTTTGGTTTCAACCCCTTAAAGGGAGTGGCAAAACAAATGAATGGAATGGACCTATCATACATATCTCAAGTGGCCCCACTGGCCATGCCTGTGCACAGTGCACAGGTGCATTCAAGGTGCACTAGACCAAGAACACCAGGAAACAGCGGATGGACGCTGTTCATCCGTTTTCGCGTAGTAGCCCCACCCATTGTCCATATGGATAATCCAAACCATCCATGAGATTCAAGAGGACCCTATCACTCAAGCCTAGGTGGCGAATTTCAAAAGGCATCGGAGATCCATTTTTTATCGTCCAAAAGCAAGAACGGACGGTGAGAAGATCTAGTACAATGGATCACGCCAAACTTAAAACAAACCCACCTTTTCTGATCGATTTTTCGTTAGGAATCAAATGGACGGTGTAGATTTCTCATTAGAACCTGATCGAGGACCCCACCAAAGACCATCGCAAGCCTTGTTACGCAGACGTCCGAGAACTCCAGGCGATCTGGTGCATTGCGCATCAAACCCGTACATCAAGACGATGATCCAGACCGTTTATAAGCTTGATATGAGGATTTCTACCATCCCTACGTGGTCGGATAGCTTGAGTGGAGCAATTTGTCTTCCCAAGAACGAATCAAACGCAGCTGTTGGTGCGTTTTCTCGCGCAGAAACAGAGTCTTGTTTGGCCACGAACTGCGAAAGCTTTATGCATGAGTTCCACACTGACTTCACCATTCCCACCAGCTGACCGACTCTCCATCAGCTTCCCCTGCCTATAAAGAGAAGAGAGAAGAAAGAAGAGAGGGATCCATTCTTTAGAAGGTGCAGCCGTGGAGGCAATCCAATTCAATTTGCAGCCGGGACGTGGAGCAGGGAGAGAGAGTAGTAATTCAAATTTCTTTTACTGTTTCTTATTATGATTTCTTTTAAGATGTTTAGCCTAATCATGTTTATGCTAGGCTAAACCTCTTAGCTAGGGCTAAGAGGTGAAGCTTGTAGCGTGATGGGGAGACTTTTTGCTTGTACCTTTGTTTAGACTGAACTGATGTTGATTTTGGTTTAATTAAGGGAATGTTTTCAGTTTTTAATGGTTTGTTGTAACTAAAATTACAATGGGTCTGCGATAGCTTTAAGCATGTTCCTTTCCTTCTTATGATTATGACGTCACGAAGCCCTGTTATTCACCATCGTCTCCTGGGCATGGTCGGATGACGGTACACTTTCTAACCTTCATACATCTTATGATTGGTTGTTAATTAGCTTAATTTTATTGTTTACTTTCTCCCCTGGGCATGGTTTGGTGATGGAATCCATTCTAATTCATATACCTTTCATCTCTTGAAAACTATATCAAAGAAAGTTCAGTTCGATTTTTATGGTTACACCCTTCAATTGGATGAAGATGGGACTTTAAGTTTAGTTGAGTTCTTGAAGCATGCATAAGATCTCCCTGATCTCTACAAGTGGATTCTCTAATTCCCTAGTTTCCTTCCTCTGAATTATTTAAATTTTAGATAATTATTTCATCATTATTCCTCAAATTACAGTCAATTTAGATTTCATCTTAGTCTAGTTCTAGTTCTACTTAGTTTCAGATTACGTATAGGTTTCAATCCCTTGGGATTCGACCTCAGTCTCACCGAGTTTATTACTACATCACAACCCTATACTTGGGGTGTGAACAAGTTTTTGGCGCCATTGCCGAGGACCGACAGTTACGATTCTTTGAAATTACTTGGTTTTAGAATTAGTTTAAGATTAGGATTTTACTAACTTTAGTTTTAGATTTTTCTTTTTTCTCATAGTTAGAAACTAACCTAACTTTCCTGTTTTATAGGATTCTGATAGACTTTCTAAATTGGTAATCTCTTTCTAGTTTTTCTGTTTTCCTATTTTTTAAAAATTTCTAATTCTAGGATTTCTTTTATTTTTTAGAATCTAACTTACTTTTTAATTCTAGGTTTAGAACCTTCCTTTAGAAACTTTATATTTTTAAAAACTGGCCTATTTTGTTCTGTTTTTCAGGTTTTAACTTATGAATCTCTAAACAGGTAACTTCTTTCTAACTTCTCCTCTTACTTTCCATACTGTTGTAGGATCTTTTCTTTTATTTTTATTTTTATTTTTTTTTAGGATTAGATTCATAATTAAGGTTTCACCATGAACGAACAAGAGTGGCTAGAGTGGGCACGTAAGTATGGTAATCCATTTCTTGAAAACGAGAGGTTCCATGAAAATGTGTTAAATGCTTATGCTTGGAAACAACCTGTCTCAAAATTTTTCTGAAACCATGATTGAGAACTGACCAGAAGATAATTCACCACCAATTAAGAAGTCTATACGCGATCATATGAGGGAGAATAATTACACCCCACCGATTAACAAAATAGTACGCGAGTGTCGGAGCTATCACAACTATGGGAGTGAGAATTATTATCACCCATCCGATAAAAAGAAAACAATGCGTGATTATATTATGAGTAATAATATGTATTGCCAACCATCAGATTCTCCCACCTATAATCCGTATGACTATAATCAGTGGAAACATCAAATTTTGGGAAATGAACCAACAACATGTTATAATGATTATTCTCTTGGATCCCCTACCTTTGAGATCCAACCAAAAACGATCCAAGAGGATTCATTTCAGCGTAACATGGTCTGTCTTGCGAAAATTAGAAAATCGTTGGAAACGCTTAATTCGCGCCTTGATAAGGTAGAGGAGGCTCGTTCATCCCAGCCACAATTCATTCCAAAAATACAATGCAAGGAAAGTGATCCTAACTCGCTTTTGAAGAACTTTGGAATTTAGAATGGTTGGATTCCATTAATGAGCATACGATTCAATTTCCCGATGAGTTGATCTCGATGACTGTTCAAAAGAATGGTGAAGAGACATGGGTGTCTTTCAATTATAATGATGATGACACACTTCACTCATAGGACACACTAGATTTCAATGATGAAGAAGATGTTAGCTTATGCGAACCTCAACCCATTCTAGGTGTAGAATGTGAGGAAAGTGATCCCATCCCAAGTGTGCACAGCACTGAACTAGAATATGATGAGTTTGGGATGATGATCATGAATGTGCAACCCCAGTTCTCCTGGAATTAATCTCAAGTTTAGTCCAAGTCAATGATCAAGACGTACACGAAGTGAGAGGTTATAAAGAGCTGCTCCACTCATCTAACGTGTCTAATTTAAAAGTGGATGAGTTCCTTTCAACCGACCCTTTTATCTCTTGTTAGACATGTTTGGATGATTCCCCTGAATTGCATGATGATATGATTCAGGAGATGGACAAGTTGCTCGATACGACTCTGGAATTTGAAACCACCTAGTTGAGACTACCATATGAAATGTCGAGTTTTGACGATTCGATGCTTCTTCTGAGTAGTATCAATGAACAGAGTTCACACATCAATACTTCGTCTACTGACCCTTAATTTGTCTGTGCAGGACTGGAGTAAGAGAACGTACCTCCATCCACTTTCAAGGATGATGGATTCTTTGGGCAGATCATCACGAGCTCCAATGTGGAACATAAGTCACGCTTAGCTGAATTTCTCAACTTTTTGGATGATTGCTTGGCACACTTTGCAGATTTAAACGATCCCATGTCAAAAGACAAAGTGGATGCCTCGCAAGACAATACCTCGGTAGATGTCATGGACCGAGAGAACTCTCATTCTGAAGCCCCTCCTTCCCCAGACCCTGAATGTTTACCATTAAAAGAGGAGGAGCTGACAATGGAACTGAAGTCTGACACTTCAGAATGTGTTGAGACTACATCACTTCCTGAGAAGTTTTTTAAACTTTATTTACTTGTAGTCTCTGATTCATCATGGGATACTAGCGTTGAAATTTCTTCTGTCACAGGTGAATCATATATACTTTGGATACCTCAAGCAATTCAAAGATAAATTTCTTAGAGGTACATAAGTTTCTCTGGAAAGTCGTACTCTAGGGCGTTCAAGCCTATTACAAAAATGGCTTTTGGATGATCCTGTTGAGAAACTTATCAAGATACTGACCGGAAGAGGAACCTTGCAGCATGACTCAGTAGTTTTTCCCTGCTTTCATAGGACTAGGGCAGTTTGCTTTATGTTGTTCTAGGTTAGACGGTTTTAGGCCATTAGGTTAGTTTGCTTTATACATTGTTTTAGGATAGTTTATTTTCATATTTCACTCTCGTGCTAACCCACTCTCGTGCTGATATTTCTTGGGGAAAGTCTCTCTCGATTCGTTATCCAGGTACTATCTTCTCATCACTTCTCATTTACTTTTAATGCCCCATGTGTATTGCATGCTCATATCTTTTAAATTGAGGACAATGTAGATTTTAGATTGGGGGTGGGAGATTAGGTAACCTAATCAGTGTTTTCTTGGTCTTGAGTAGAAATTTGTGAAAATTTTTCAAAATTTTTTCTGAAATTTCTTGTGAATTCGAAGTGATTTTGACGACCATCTTTAATTTAAAATTATAAGATAAGTGATGTTGGATTTATGACTCGTGGAATCAGTTATCTATTAGATTTCACAGTTAAGATTGAATTGTTAATCCATGATTAGAAGTTGTAAACATTGATTAAGTCATGATTTCACATGTCACATCTCGCTTACACATTATGGTTTCAGTTTGATATTGAAGGGTTAACTTGGTAATCACTAAGCATGTAAGGAACCAACCTAGAAAATTTGCCCGTTATGATCAATTGAAGAAAAAGAAAATACCCAGTTAAAAAAAGAAGAAGATACCTTTTGGAAATGGTTGGGCGAATAATCTTCATCATAGGTTTTCTCCCTATAGGTGTAGATTTAATTCCCCATGGATGATATGTGAAAAGGGTTGGGTGTACGGTCTTCACCATAGGTTTGCTCCCTATAGATGAGGATTTGATTCCCCTCCTTGGTGTTACTTTTAATGGAAAAATCAAAAGCTGGAAGAATGAAAAGATGATCTGTGAGGCAAGTTTTGGTTATCATGAATTCTCTTGTTGGTTACCAATGATATCCTGAAATAGAAAAGTAAATTTTAATGATGATAAGCTGAGATTAGACTATACACCCATGAAACTCAATGTTTAGAATTGTTCTAATTGATAGATTAATACTTTGAACTTGATTATGAAGTTTACCGTGTGCTTGAGTCCAGGAGAAAGTAATGCCCAGTATTCATGAATCCTAGAACTCTCGTATCTGGTTTATTTTGCAAAATTCACCCGAGTTTATAGAAATTAGCCTATAATGCTCAACGTATTTTTCACATACTTTGCTCGAGACTAGCAAAATGTTGGTTGGGGGTTGTGTTGAGGGTCAAATATTGCATATCAGACCCCAGTTATTGCTAGGATTTACGAACATGGTATTGTTTAACAGCCCGATTTAATTGTGTTTGTGCTGCAATGTGTATTTATGAGCTTGGACTGAAATAGGGTGCTAAAAGCACGGATTTAACGCTCTGAAGTCACCAAGGCAAGGGACGGACCCCAGGGGACTAAGATCAATGGATTTACACGTCAGAGATCTGAGAAAATTGAGAAACTGAAGCTCAAATGTCTTGAATGACGTCTAGAATGCAAGATCACAGGGTTCCCGCCATCCGTTCAGCTCAAAACTTCATACATGGCCTGAGGACCATAAATACACGTCGAATTTTAGCTCCCGGATCCCTGTGAAAGTGGGTAAAATGACAGATCAGCCCATAAAATCTTGATTTGGGGCCCACCTGATCTTTGGATACGCTTCAATTTTGGTTTCAACCCCTTAAAGGGGGTGGCAAAACGAATGAATGGAATGGATCTATCATACATATCTCAAATGGCCCCACTAGCCATGCCTGTGCACAGTGCACAGGTGCATTCAAGGTGCACTGGACCAAGAAATCGGGTCAGTGGGCACTGACCTAATCTGTTTCACACCAGGAAACAGCGGACAGACGTTGTCCGTTCATTTTCACGTAGTGGGCCCCACCCATTGTCCTTATGGACAATCCAAACCATCCATGAGATTCACGAGGACCCTATCACTCAAGCCTAGGTGGTGAATTTCAAAAGGCATCGGAGATCCGTTTTTTATCGTCCAAAAGCAAGAACGGACGGTGAGAAGATCTGGTACAATGGGCCACGTCAAACTTGAAACAAACCCACCTTTCCTGATCGGTTTTTCATTGGGAATCAAATGGAGGCGTGGATTTCTCATTAGAACCTGATCGAGGACCCCACCAATGACCAGCGCAAGCCCTGTTACGCGGACGTCCGAGAACTCCGGGCGATCTGGTGCATTGTGCATCAAACTCGTACATTAAGACGATGATCCAGACCGTTTATAAGCTTGATATGAGGATTTCTACCATCCCTACGTGGTTGAATTGCTTGAGTGGAGCAATCTGTCTTCCCAAGAACGAATCAAACGTAGCTGTTGGTGCGTTTTCTCGCACAGAAACAGAGTTCCGTTTGGCCGTGAATTGCGAAAGCTTTACACATGAGTTCCGCACTGACTCCACCATTCCCACCAGCCGACCGACTCTCCATCAGCTTCCCCTACCTATAAAGAGAAGTGAGAAGAAAGAAGAAAGGGATCCATTCTTTGGAAGGTGTAGCCGTGGAGGTAATCCAATTCAATTTGCAGCCGGGACGTGGAGCAGGAAGAGAGAGTAGTAATTCAGATTTCTTTTACTATTTCTTGTTATGATTTCTTTTAAGATGTTTAGCCTAATCATGTCTATGCTAGGCTAAACCTCTTAGCTAGGGCTAAAAGGTGAAGCTTGTAGTGTGATGGGGAGACTTTTTGCTTGTGCCTTTTGTTTAGACTAAACTGATGTTGATTTTGGTTTAATTAAGAAAATTGTAACGCCCTGAAAATCGGGGGTCAAGCAAGAGCACAACTCCCGAGTTCCAACACATCACTTATGCAACATAGAAAATGATGATTAAATGTTGTTTGTATTAGTGCCTTAAACATGAATGGGATTATACCAAATCAGCATATCATACTCCAAAGATAGTTAAATTTCACAAGCGGAAGACTGTGATAGATATATAAAATATACAAACTGTTGTAAGTCTCCAGAGTGTGAACATGTTACTAGGTTAAATATATACATGTATACTCCAAAAATGAACAAAATGAATATACATGGGTGTTCCAAAAGTACAAAACAAATGACAAGTGTAATGGCGTCTAATCAGTATCCCTGTAACCCCGTCGATCAGAACATGGTCTACATAAACCCGCCTGATAACTGCATATAGGAGAACTCCTCCTCATCATCATAAAAGACTGGCTCCGCTTCACAAGCATCGCCATCATCTGCAACTACAACAAGGTCTGGTTGGTGTTTAAAGCACTGTCCGAGAATGTGGGAGTGAGTGATCAACTCAGTGGAGCTATAAAGCAAAGGTTAACATGTTATCAATTCAATCAAGCAGTAATGATAAAGCAATAAAATCAAACATCCTTAAGTACTCTGGTTAATGCAAACATGATATGTATTAATGATGCATGCCCTTGCCTGCACTCCCTCTGCGATCTTCCTCTTACGGTCGCGGCATGCACCCCTTCCTCTGTGCTCAACACCAACGCTAAAGGCACACACAATGCGGTGCATGAGTATGATTAGCCAAGTTCTTAATTAGACTCATTCATACAGTAGGTTTGGAAATCTAAGGTACCCCCCTTTATATCATTGACCCAAACAATGATCCATCTAGGGTCGTCAATCCTAGTTCATCACATACGATAGGCAAGTTCACGAGTTTACACCATGAGTTGCTACGAGAGGCTCGTCACTGTCAGCGTAGGCTTAATTCACACTCGAGGTCACCCCACCAACGCCCTACCAACTGGCAGTCTATTTTCGAAGGCTCGTCACCAACCCGACTGGGGACCACAGTCAGGCTGCACCGGGGTAGGCCTATTTCATACTCGAGGTCACTCCACCAACGCCCTACCAACTGACAGTCTATTTTCGAAGGCTCGTCACCTACCCAACTAGGGACCACAGCCAGGCTGCCCCAGTGTAGGCCGACAACTCAAATACAGTGTCCCATACCACCGTATTCGGCTCACGAGTTTGGGTTGCTCATTGGTCATTACGGGGAAGCTCGTCGCCCCAGCATAGGCCGACAGCTCGACCACGGTGTCCCATACCACCATGCCCGGCTCATGAGTCTTAGCGGATAGTGGTACCAAGGTTTAACGGGCTTAACATTGGTAAGTGGTACCTTAGATTCAAACAGTAGCGTCCAAACATGGTAAACACACAATAGGCCAATCGGTTTATTAGACAAGTTCGACTAGTATGAGTGTATGTCGAATTAATCGACATAGTACCACTGTCAACAATCATCGTATGCCTCGGATTCATCGAACGTGTCTTGTGTGGCGAAATGACCTCAGCCACTACTCGAGAATCATTACCGATTACCTGGACTACATCGTAGCCCCAATCACACTTCAAACGATAGCATTCACAAGTGATAATCAATGACAGCATGTGATAACCAAATCTAAATATAAATCTTAGTTAAGCATTTCAACAAACACATAATACACATGTTATCTTACATAGGCATTTCATTCGTACAACATATAGTAGTAAGATAGGTTACATAAAGGGAACTGTAATTATAGAGAAGGGGATTGAGAATTCTATCTCAACACCCTCATTAAATACATTCCAACAAGCATTTCCTCATTCAGGCATTTTATCAAACACTTAGACTACACATTTCAACATACATGTATTAGACTAGTTATAACATATATCCTGGCAAGCCCTTTTACAAAGAAGTTGCCACATACACAACAAACATATATTCATAGTTAATAATCATGGCAAGCACAGATCCAAATTTCATATTCATTCAGACATTTTTACATACACTTAGGCTACACACTTCAACGTACGTGACGTATGTTGGTTATAACAAGTGTTAGGACAAATCCTTTCACCAAGGAGTTGTCATACGTATAACAATCATATATTCACGACGAATAATCATGGCAAGCATGAATCCAAATTCCATACTCATTCAATCATATCAACAAACACATGGAATACACTATATTCAACATAGTTCATATATATGTGTAAAGCGCGGGAAACATCGTATCTAAGCATGTGATAGTAATCAAGTCAGTCATAAATCATTAACTGACATTGAAAGCTTTGAAAACCATAACCTAAACGTTTATAGTCCGCACCTTACGCTGGTAGACACGTAACGAACTCAGTTCGTTCTCTAACTCGTCGTCTACGACACAACTGCAACCTACAGTATGAAATAAATTAGCTATTTCATCGTTTACACTATTTGAAACCCTAAAATAGATTAGAGTTAGGATTTCTTACCCAAAAATGGAACCAGAATCGCTAGTATAGTGATACGGTAACGGTGATATGATACGTAGAGCGGCAGAGAAGAATCTCTGCAGCAAACCCTAGCTTTCCCTCACACTTTCTCTATCTTTCCTTCTCTTTTTTTCTCTTCTCTCACCTAGGGTTTCAAATTCGTATGGAATGAGAGAGAGGGGGTTTAAGGCCTTTTTATAAGCTCAGAACTGATGGTAATGGCCCCAGGGCCATGGTATACTTAAGTTATAGCCAAAGACTGGCTGTTTCGGTCCAACGGAGCTGATTTAGAGGCTCCATTTCTACATGCGGTCGGACTTAAGCTTCTTGATATTGGATTTAGGCCAGGTTAAGATCTCGGCCTGATCGGATTAGTGGATCGGCCGCGGGGGACTAGTTTCAGTTCAACGGTCACCGGTACTCAATCAGGGCCACAAGCACACTAACATGTGTTGAAAATTTTCCCTGATTCAAGGGTGTAATTGGGTCAAATTTTGATGGTCTGAATCCTTAGATTTGGCCTGCAAACGAACGACTCAATTCACTTAAGTTTCAGTTCATTTCCTAAAGGTATTCGCGTTTCTCACACACTTCGCTCCGAGCTCAAGTTGTGCATTGTTATATGTTATTAGGACTTGATTTCCGAGATGCAAGTCCAGTAAGGCGGTCATAACCGTATAGTTTCACGGTAATCAGACTTTCAACGCGCAGTCCAGGTCTGATATGGAGTTTCAATGTGCTCCTGAGAGCAACTGGGTTTTGAGATTGCTCTGAGGTCTTAAGGTAATGTTGAGTCAGCGATCCTAATAGTTTTGGGTCTTGCAGTTCATATAAAAAGTGGTTTAAGCCAAATCCATCACTTATTTAGTTTAGTACTTAACCAAATTCTGCCCTAATTACGATAGAATAAGGTTCTAGGGCAGTTCTATGCCCCCTTTTGGCAATTTTAGTTAGTATATTATTTTAATTATTTTTCTGGTAGTTCTTTATTAAGTTTACTTCGTCTCCACCAAATTTCATTAGATTTCGTGTTGTAGAAAAATTCTAAAATTCTAGAAGCAGCAATTGTCCGAACTAATAATTTTTGGACAGTCGTCACATCAACCTAGATTAAATTATATTTTTATTATATTTTTCTCTTATTTTTATATGAAACTAGACTTATCAAGCTTCAATCTGACTTTTGAATCACCTAAATCAGAGTTATAACGAAGGAGATATGACTTTTTGAAGTCAATCAAAAAGTGCAGAAACCTGCAGCGAGGGTACACCAAAACTTGGTGCTCTGGCGGTGCGATGTGAGGCTGGACGGGGCCCCACTAATCTGGCGGAGGCGCCGCCCGCTGTGTTATTTTTGCCCTGTGATCTTTGAAATGGGCATATCTTGCAAACCAGGATGAGTTATTCGACATGTAATATATGATTTTGGGGTAGGAGAAGTTGATCTATCCAAATAACCTATTTATTTTGCGATATTCCATAAGGTTAATGGTCAAAAACTTATTTTATTTATGTATTTACTATTTATAGTAAATTTTAGTTTAAGTATTGTTCTTCATCATTTAAACTTTTGGATTAATGTCTAAGAATAAGGTGGTAAAAAGTGAGATTTTTGAAGAAAATGGGTTGAAAAGGGATTTGAGGTTTTAAGATTTGAGTTCTGAGAAGTTAATAAGGTGTTATGATCGACCCAGTGCCTAAGGATGTCCATCGTCAAGTTGGAAAAAATCCGGGACGTTACAGGAATGTTTTCAGTTTTTAATGGTTTGTTGTGACTAAAATTACAATGGGTCTGCGATAGCTTTGAGCATGTTCCTTTCCTTCTTATGATTATAATGTCATGAAGTCTTATTATTCACCATCGTCTCCTGGGCATGGTCGGATGATGGTACCCTTCCTAACCTTCATACATCTTATGATTGGTTGTTAATTAGCTTAATTATGTTGTTTACTTTGTCTCTTGGGCATGGTTTGGTGATGGAATCCATTCTAATTCATATACCTTTCATCTCTTGAAAACTATATTAAAGAAAGTTCAGTTCGATTTTCATGGTTACACCCTTCAACTGGATGAAGATGGGACTTTAAGTCTAGTTGAGTTTGTGAAGCATGCAAAAGATCTCCCTGATCCCTACAAGTGGATCCTCTAAATCCCTAGTTTCCTTCCTCTAAATTCTTTAAATTTTAGATAATTATTTCATCATTATTCCTCAAATTACGGTCAATTTAGATTTCATCTTAGTCTAGTTCTAATTCTACTTAGTTTCAGATTACGTACAGGTTTCAGTCCCTTGGGATTCAACCTCGGTCTCACCGAGTTTATTACTACATCACAACCCTATACTTGGGGTGTGAACAATCAATAAGAGAACGTGAAGGCGTAGAAGAGGATGATGCAACCGAGATCGAGGCGGGTACTCAGGAACCTAGCGAGTGGAAGGAGGTTCCTCGTAGGAAAGGAAAGCAAATAGCCAAAGGGGGTAGAAACAGGGCATCTTACCCAACTCTTTTTGTTAAAGGATATCTGGGAGGATGGCTCCCCATCAATGTGTCGAGGGTTTTTGGTCGGGCCGGTGCAGTAATGGATGTCATTATGCCTAGAGATAGGAGAAATGGCTCCTACAGAGGATTTTCCCTCATTAGGATGAGTTCAGAGGAGGAATTGGCCAGAGCAGTGAAAATGCTTCACGACGTATGCTTCGGTGGCTGCCCTATGCTGGTCTAGCGAGCGCGGTTCAGCTCGAAACAAAACTTCAACAGAGCCAACGAGCCTAAGTCAAATGGGGAAAAGCCTCAGCGTCCTCGTTCGGTAGGCATTTCATTCAAAGACGCGCTCCTGCAACCAAAAGGCCCCTCGAAGGAAAACCATATTAGCAGTGTCGCGGATGTAGGCAAAAAACCCGACTCAAAATTTCTGGAGAAAGTTCAGGACTATGTCCTCCGCGTCAGCCAAGACCAGTTCAATCACGCAAGATTAGAACTGGTGAACTCCATCGTCATCATCACCAAAGTCGGGGCCTCTATTCTTCTTGTTAAGTCATGGATCGAAGAATGTTACGAATTTCATCCGAAAAATTACAACATGAAACCTATTGGGCATAACGAACTATGAGTAAAGTTGTGCCTTGGCCTTAATCCCGATATGCTGATTATGGCAGGCCACCTTCACAAGGATGGGCCAGTCGCTAAAGTGCAGTCATGGGACAATTTTTCAATCTTTGGGATGGAGAACGCCTGGGTTCTCATTTGGGAAATTCCCCTTGAATGTTGGTATGACTAATTCATCATCGCTACAGCGTCATGCCTTTGCTCTTTCCTAGAGCTAGATCTCAAAACTAAGATTGGGGAAGAGATGGCGGTCATCAGAGCACGGGTGAGAAGGAAGAAGGGCACCCCTCTACCACCTCATATTTCGGTCATCGTTAACAATAGACAGATCACTCTCCCTGTGTAAAGAGAGTCTCCGAATGCCGTTCAGCCAAGGTGGGGAGATCTGTGGAGATCTAGAAATCTCCAGCGTCCTATGCCGGTTGAAGATGCAGGGGAGAAGGATGAAGATGGAGCACGAAGCCCGATAGCCCACGGACTACCGAACCCTGCCGCTGACACACCTCCTGCCATCGCCGTTGTTCACGCCATCTGTCCACCTTTATCGACAGGTGTCAAGCATGCAGGAGCTAGCGTCTCTGTCGACGCCGAACATCGAGACTCGGCCCAAATCTCATGTCTTTGGGAGAATGAGCCACGTCGCCTACATAGGGCATTGGGCCCTAGGCAGTCTGACACCTCTGTTCTCGATCCCCCCCATGGCATGTATAATGCAGATCGAGCCACGTGTCCAACTGACGTCGTTGCTTCCATCAGACAAAGACGCTGATCTCGATGATAGTCGGGTGCTAAGCATATCCAGACCCAACAAGACTATAATTGGGTCCGGCCAAGTCATTGCGGATTATGACTCGCGTCTGGGCAATATCAACCTCAACTTGCCTTCACATCCCAGCCCTCTCTCAGAAGCCCTCCGTTTGCGTCCCCAGATATACCCTTCAGAGCTCCATGCTTCAGTTCTCCATCAGATCGATATCCCTCGTCCTTGTCTGCTTCAGCATCAGATAGATACGTTCCATCCTCCCCCAGGCCTCCCGTGCACCAACAGAGATCTCCAGTGCAAGGTCCATCCTCCCACCATTATCGGCGATCGTCTAGCAGAAGATATCGATTCCTGAAAAGGCCAAGCTATATGTCCTAGAGGGGGGGGGTGAATAGGACTATGCCAAATTAAAGATATAGAAATTAAAAGAACATTCAAATCACAAAACACACCAATATATAGTGGTTCGCCTGTGTGTTCACCAACTGTTAAACAACAGTCACACAGCTTGCTACTCCACTCCTTATATCCTTACACAGGGGATATCAGCGTTCACTATGAAAATAGGTTTCACAAGTTCACCTAAAATCTTTACAATTGTGTCTTTTGAGCTTGGGCTTACACAATCCAAAAACCCACACTTTTTGAGTTTTCTAGCTCTCCTCAGATAACCAACACAATGAGATTTTTCTGACGAATCTCGAACAAAACCAAAATAATAGAATTTACAATAAATGTAAAAATACCTGGATTTCTCCTTTTGTAGCAGCCCGGTAGAACCAATCAAAGTAGAAGTTCGAATCAACGTTCAATGTCCAATACTCACTTAAGAAATGGTTCTAAGTTCTAATTGATTTTAAATTAAACCAAATTGGGCGTAGCTCTATTTAATTTTAATTCCAAGAAGAAGGAATACAACAATTCCTCCTTTTCAAATAAGATTGGAATTTAGGAATAAAATCAAATATAAATAAATTAACAAAAGAGAATATTAAATAAGCACAGAATAGCTTAAAATGAACACTAACTTATCTCAGAGTGGAGGCTTGAATTTTCTCAAATTCATCAATGAAAAACTCTGAAATTCGTGCTCAATTTATAGTTGTAGAAATCGCGTCTACGACTGGTCGTAGGACGAACTATATTTTAAAATTTTAAGCGCGATCTGGAAAAACCATTCCACGACTGGTCGAAGGTAGTCCACGACCGGTCATGTGCACTCTACGACTGGTCGTGAACCACCCACGACTGGTCGTGAGAGACAAAGATTAGTCGCTGGAGTTTGAGTCGAAGATGTAGGACTAGTCGAAGGATGAGTCGTGACCATTCCTATGACTAGTCGAACAGTCTCCACGACTGGTCGTAGAATAACCAAAAAATTCTAAAAATCTTCAACAACTTAAGACTGGTCGTGGAATTTCTTGGACTGGTCAAACCAGTGCTAGGACTAGTCGAACAAGGTTAAGGACTAGTCTTAAAACAGACCAAATTCATCTAAAAGGATTCATCTTGAATTATGTATACAAAATGACCTACCCTGAGGTCAATCTAAGGTCTATTATACCTGGGACATGAAGTATGAACATTGAACTTCATTCTTTCAGATAATGGTTAACCTTTGAACCTTATGAAGCTTGAGATCTCTACTTGATGTAGCTTGATCTTGAGATCTTTACAGCTTGAATTTAAACTTCAACTTGAGTTGCACTTGAGTCTTGAACAAACACTCTTCTTATCGATGTAGCTCTAAACAATGATGCTTACAGATGAGGACAAAATACATAACCTTGCATTTCTCAAAGTAGAGCACCGTACATGTCTTGAACCATTGTGATGTCGTCTTGAATCATATATATATCAACATATAAACACAAGACACACAGATAGAGGTTTTGGCACAACAAAATTTGACAACAAAACGAGCATGAGACAATAGCATTTACAATCTCCCCCTTTGTCAAATTTGTGACAAAACACACTCCAATCACACTCCAATAATCCAATAAAATAAGAGAAACACAACATGCATAATAACGAATCATGCACCAGTTGTCATTAAGTAGCATACACAAACTCCATTAGGTATAAGTAGCACAAACTCATTATTTATATACTCCCCCTGAGTAGCAGCACACATATCCAAAATATAACTACTCATATCCACAAGCAATCAAACTCATATCCATAAGCAATCAAACCTTCTCCCCCTTTTTGTCACAATATGACAAAGGAAGCAACAATGTAAAGGATAATAAACAATAGAAGGAGTAACTTGACAATATATAAGTAAAAGTTCACAATCCATTTACTAATATAACTAAAAAGTCATCAAACCAAATAGAGTGCACAATCCAACATAAGTATGAAAGATATTACATACCAAGAATGAAAACACTCAATCAAATCCTGAAGAAGGAGCAGGAATGGTAGGATCAAGATTATGCATTCCCTTGTTCAAGCGCCTAAGATACTTGTGCAAATATTTAAACTGAAGATCGTGAGCAACATTCATATTATCTACCTTCTCTTCTAAAGCACGAAGACGAGTATCAAACTCAGATGGCTCATAGTCAGGATCATTTCCAGAATCTGATTCAAGTTCATCGAAAATATCATCCATATCCACATCGTCAAGAGGAAGATCACCAGCTTCTTCATCCCTAGCTTCAGCTCTACCAACATCCACTTGGTCACGAGCCAATTCCAATTTCATTTTGTTAATATTCGAATTGTTAAAAATAAGATGATGGATGGGAGCTTCTCCAACAGGCATAGGCACAAGCATGTGATTAGCTAAAACAGTCAGATAGGCAAAAGGAATATCACTATGACCTGGATGGAGACGAGACTGAATAATGGAATGACATATCAAGGAAGGAAGGCAAATTTTAGAACCAGAAATGACAGAGTGCAATACACGAACCATAAAGGTAGTTAATTCTATCTTATTACCAGAACGAGGATACAGGTTAGAAATAAAAATTCTGTGAAGTACTCTATATTTGGGTAACAAATACCTTACGGGGAGCGCATTCCCTTTATGAGTCCATTGCACATTCAGATTACACAAATCGCTGGTTAGCCTCCGCTTTTCAGATTTCAAGGATTTTTCAGATAAATTATGAATATGAATACCCTCCTCATTAACAAGTATATCCATTAACCCTGCAATCAGATGACAATCAACTTCAAATAGACCTTCTCTAGTATCAATTTTAAAAGTTAAATTTTTAAAAGAGAACTCTGAGATACATGCAAACATGGCCTATGCAATAGATTGGTATGCAGGCCCACCCCAATGTAAAATGTTATCCCATCCAACAGCTTGGAGAATAGGAATGATACCAAAAGGAGCAATGTGTTCAATACAGACAAACTGTTCAACAATGACTTTGTGCATACGCAAATCTCGTACATCAGAGGGATTATCCTCAGGTGAACGAAGATAGCGCCTAGAGAGAGGAGCTGATCTAGAAGATGATAGACCACGGAAAGTTTTCTTTTTCCCCCTAACATCCATTTTCAGTATGAAAATCAAATGATCAAGTAGATACTAAAGATGTGAAAAGGGGGTTTTGCTAGATCAGATTTTTCAAGAAAATGCCACAAAATAGCAATGAATCTCAAAATAGATTACTCCAAGAGTGAAAATGAAGTAATAGGAACTAGAATCTACAAAAGAAACACAAATGATGCACTAACCTTAAAGATTTAGGAAGGTGGGTACGACTAGTCGTGCCTCGGCTTGTTAGAGAGGAAAAAGGAAATGAAGAAGATGAGATTTCCCCCAAATTTAAAAGATTCCAACGCGATACACGACTAGTCGAGGACCGTTCTCGACCGGTCGTACAGCGACTGGTCGAGAACTTCCTCGACTGGTCGTGTACCTATAAAAATAGGCATATTTCATAAAAATTAGAATTTCAAACCAACAAATTATCATATATATATATATATATAATATGATATAAATATGCATGAATACTTAATTTAGGATGCACATACCGAGATCAAATTTCAATTTATTAAACCTACTTTTATCGAGCAGTTTAGTGAAAATGTCGGCAAGTTGAGTCTCGGTCGGAATATATTCCAAGGATATTATTTTATCTTCCACTAATTCATGAATATAGTGATATCTAATGTCAATGCGCTTAGTACGTGAATGCTGGATTGGGTTTTTTGATATATTTAGAGCACTGGAATTATCACAATATAATATCATTAATTCCTGTGCAATCTATAATCGCTTAACATATGTTTCATCCAAACAAGCTGAGTACAAGCATTTCCTGCTGCGATGTATTCAGCTTCAGCAGTTGAGAGCGATATAGAACTTTGCTTCTTGCTAAACTAAGAAACCAAACAGTTTTCAATATAGAAACAACCACCATTGGTTGATTTTCTGTCATTAATATTACCAGCCCAATCAGCATCTGAGTACCCAGCCAATTGAACACTAATATCATATGGATATCAGAGACCCATTTTAGCAGAACTTGTGATATATCGTATAATCCGTTTGACAGCAGATAGATGTGACTCTTTAGGATCAGACTGATATCTAGCGCAAATCCTAACACTTAAAGCAATATCAGGTCTACTGGCAGTTAAGTAAAGTAGACTACCAATCATACTACGATATAATTTATTATCTATATTTTTACCTGTAGAGTCCTTTGAGAGTCTTAAAGTTGTACTCATAGGATTATCAAAATTCTTACCATTCTCAAATCCAAACTTTTTTATCAAGTTCAGAGCATATTTTGTGTGAGAAATGAAAATACCATCTGGTTGTTGTTTTACTTGCAACCCAAGGAAATAATTTAATTCCCCAACCATGCTCATTCCGAATTTAGATTTCATCAAATCTGCAAACTCAACAGTCATGTTAGTACAAGTTGATCCATAAATAATATCATCAACATAGATCTGAACCATTAAGATATCATCGTTATGTTTCTTAACAAAAAGTGTCTTATCGACACTACCCATTTGAAAATTACGACTTAATAAAAACTTAGTCAATTTTCCGTACCATGCTCTAGGAGCTTGTTTTAAACCATATAGAGCTTTTTTAATATGGTATACATGATCAGTAAACTTAGGGTCTTCAAACCCTGTAGGTTATTCCACATACACTTCTTCATGGAGATCACCATTTAAGAAAGCACTATTTACATCTAATTGATAAATTTTAAATTTTTTAAAGTATGCAATGGATATAAAAAGTCTGGTTGATTCAAGGCGAGCAACTGGGGCAAAGGTTTCATCGTAATCAATGCCTTCTATTTGAGTGTACCCTTGTACTACCAGTCTTACGTTGTTTTTTGAATTATATTACCAAGTTCATCAGACTTATCATTGAAAATCCACTTAGTTCTTATAATGTGTTTATCTTTAGGTCTAAGAACAAAATACCAAACATCATTTTGAACAAACTGATTAAGTTCTTCCTGCATAACTACCATCCAGTTTTCATCAGAAAGAGCTTCTTTTACGTTTATCGGTTCAATCTGGGATGTAAAGCACACGTAATTACATATGTCTTCTAGTTGTCTACGAGTGCGCACACCAGTGAGAGGATTTTCAAGAATTTGAGCGGTTGGATGATGTTTAACAGTCCTTAATTCAGAATTGTTTTGACTTGATGAAATATTGGGTTTGTCAATTAAAATAACTTCATTATTATCTGAACTTAGGGCAGGTGTATTCAAATGATCGTATATGACCACATTAATTGATTCTTGAATAACACCGGTCCTTTTGTTCAGTACACGATATGCATGATTGTTTAAAGAGTATCCTAAAAAGATTCATTTGTCACTTTTTGTGTTAAACTTCCCCAGATTTTCACGGTCACGCAAAATATAGCACTTGCTACCAAAAACTCGAAAGTATTTGACAGTAGGCTTTTTATTGAACCACATTTCATAAGCGGTTTTATTATTAGATTTACATATATAAACTCAATTAATAACAGAGTAGGCAGTATTCACTGCTTTAGCCCAAAGATTTTTAGGGAGCTTCATACTAATTAACATTACAGTTCCCATTTCTTGAAGCACTCTATTTTTCCTTTCCATAATACCATTCTATTGAGGAGTTTTAGGTGCAGAGAATTCATGCAATATTCCCTGATCAATACAGAATTTCTCAAAACTGCTATCTCGAACTCAGATCCATGATCACAACGGATCTTACAAACTTGAGAACCTTTTTCAGTTTGGATCTGTTTGAGAATCCTTTTAACTTCATCAAGGGTTTCTGATTTATCCCTTAAGAAGGCTACCCAAGTGAATCTAGAAATATCATCCACGTTTACCAAGATATATTTTTTGCCACCTCGACTTTCCGTCCTGGTAGGTCCTATAAGATCCATATGGAGAAGCTCGAGTGGTCTTGATGTGGCATTGGAGTTCACCTTTTTGTGAGAGCTCCTTGTTTGCTTGTCATACTGGCATTCACCACATATCTTGTCTACATTTTGTAATTTAGGTAGACCTTTTATTAGTTCTCCCTTGCTCAATCTGTATAAATTATGGTAGTGTACATGTCCAAGGCATTTATGCCATAATTCTATTTCATCGGTATGGACAATGTAGCACGATTGATTAGATGAGCTACCATCGCTTACAATATAGCAATTTTCAGAAGTCCTGTAACCAGTTAATATTACAGAACCCTTTTGTTTAAGATTTCACAACCTTTATTAGAAAATTTCACGCTATGATTATTATCACATATTTGAGATATGCTTAACAGGTTGTGTTTTAGCCCCTCAACATATAAAACATTCTTAAATAAGGGGAGGTTATAGAGTTGAACTGTACCTTGGCCAATAATCTTGCAGTTGCTACCATCACCAAATGTGACTGACCCATCAGTCATATCTTTAAGATTGGTGAATAAAGCCTTGTTGCCTGTCATATGCCTTGAGCATCCACTGTCGAAGTACCACTTCGAATGGCTTGTAGCTTTGAAAGCAGTGTGGGTAACCAAACAAGTAACTTTAGGAACCCATTTCATTACTGTTTTGGGTTTAGGAGTATAGTTGGTCTTCTTGTATTTGTAATTGATGTACGAGTAACCCACTAAGTTAGATTTTAAGAGCTCCTTAAGCAAATAAACTATTTTTTTAGCTAAAGGGTTTTGGTTTTGAGTTTTATAGTTGACATAATTGCTTTTAGGTTTTTGAAAAGTTTTAGCATTTTTTGAAAAACTTTGATTAATACTTTTCCCTTTTGAGTTAGAGGTTTCTCCTCTCACAAACTTAAGAGGAGTATTCTTCTGTTTACAAGGTATATTTTTATCATAGCCCAACTCGGATCTGTCGCCACATTTTCTAGATCCGGATAAAAGTTTTTCAAACTTTGGATCTCCTTGGGCATACCTCCATGTATCCTTTGAACTCAAAAGTGAAGAGTTTTCAAGCTTAAGTTTGTCATTTTCAGATTTAAGATTTTCAATCAGGGAGGTTTTGAATTCTAAATCACATTTAATCTTTTCAAAACAATATGAAATCTGAGATTTTTCTAAAATAAGAGACTCAAAATTTTCTTTAAGTTTTAAGAACTTTTCTTTTTGAAGTTTTAGTTTTACGGCAATTTTATAACTTTCCTTGTATAGGGCATTGTAAGCATTTTGAAGATCTTCTTTATTTTCATGATCACTATTCAGATTTTCTTCAGTAGTTGAATAATCATGATCTCAAAAAGTGAACTTAGCTAGAGTCATAAGCGCCTTAACGTCATTGCCCGACTCGATTTTAGAATCTTCTGATTCAGAAGAGGCTTCAGTGCTAGAAGATTCGTCCCAAGTAGCCAACATTCCTTTCTTTTTAGGTTTGTCCTTTTTAGGACATTTGTTTGCTAAATGCCCATATTCTTGGCAGTTGTAACATTGACTATCTTTCAAAGATTTCTAAATTTTAGATTTAGGTTTAGATCTTTTCTTATCATTTGATTTTTGAAAATCAACCTTCTTTTTACTTTTGAAAATCTTGTAAAACTTTTTCGCTAAAAGAGCCATATCGTCTTCAGAATTTTCTAAATCGGAGTTTTCTTGAGAAATATGTTTAGAAGACATAAGGGCAATAGATTTACCTTTAGAAGCTTTAAAAGTTAACTCGTAAGTTTGTAATTCTACCCTCATATTGTCCGTATCACGAAGTTCCTAAATCGCGGTTACCTTAGAGTTGAACAGTTCAGGAAGTGAGCGTAGTATCTTTCCACACACTTTATTTTCTGGGATTTTATCGTCAAGACCCCATATAGAGTTTACAATGTCATTTAATTTAGTGTAGAAGTCCATAAACATTTCATTTTCCTCCATATGAATTTTTTCAAATTTGGTTGTGAGGAGTTGGACTTTAGATTTTTTGACAATTGAAGTACCCTTGTGTGTCATTTCTAATATATCCCAAGCTTGCTTTGCAGTATCACAGGATATGATTCTTTTGAACTCATCCGGTGATAGTGCGCAAGTGATTGCATTTAGTGCTTTTGCATTGGCACTACTCTCACTTTTCTGAAGTGTGGTCCATGAGTACTATGGTGATACTCTCATTGATTTTGAACCATCGATACCAATCACTTCAGTGGTAGGTGGGTTCCATTCAGTCACTGTGGCAAGCCACAGGCTCTCATCCATTGATTTGAGGAAAATCCTCATCTTGGCTTTCCAATAGGCATAGTTCGAGGCATAAAAGGGTGGAGGCCTAATGACTGAAAGGCTATCAAAATTTGACATCTTATATATATCTTAGATCATTAGCTCAGGAAATGAATCCAAGAATAAAGAATTAAAAATGAGTTATTAGGCTCTGATACCACTTGAAAAGGCCAAGCTATATGTCCTAGAAGGGGGGGGGGGGGGGGGTGAATAGGACTATGCCAAATTAATACTTAACAGCGGAATTTAATTGAATTATGATAGGGGGGTGAATAGGACTATGCCAAATTAATACTTAACAACGGAATTTAATTGAATTATGATAGCCTTATAAATAAATAAATAAAAGATAGTACTTTAAATAAATCAATAAACGGAAATGTAAAGCAAACTTTAAATAAAGAGCTTGATACTAATGTTGTTCTAAGAACAACCTTTGCACCATAAAAACCAAGGGTTTATGGTAGGACAACCTTACTAGAACAAATTGAATATCAAAACTCAAACAGAAAGGAAATAAAGGAAATAGCAAGAAATAAATTCTAAACTATTACAACATTCCCTACTTTACTTAAAATGTAAATATTACAACATTCACATCCACATATACATTCCACAAATCTGAATGATTAAGAATATAGAAATTAAAAGAACATTCAAATCACAAAATACACCAATATATAGTGGTTCGCCTGTGTGTTCACCAACTGTTAAACAACAGCCACACAGCTTGCTACTCCATTCCTAATATCCTTACACAGGGGATATCAACGTTCACTATGAAAATAAGTTTTACAGGTTCACTTAAAATCTTTACAATTGTGTCTTTTGAACTTGGGCTTACACAATCTAAAAACCCACACTTTCTGAGTTTTCTGGCTCTCCTCAGATAACCAACACAATGAGATTTTTCTGGCGAATCTCAAACAAAACTAAAATAATGGAATTTACAATAAATGTAAAAATACCTAGATTTCTCCTTTTGTAGCAGCCCGGTAGAACCAATCAGAGTAGAAGTTCGAATCAACGTTCAATGTCCAATACTCACTTAAGAAATGGTTCTAGGTTCTAATTGATTTTAAATTAAACCAAATTAAGCGTAGCTCTGTTTGATTTTAATTCCAAGAAGAAGGAATATAACAATTTCTCTTTTTCAAATAAGATTGGAATATAGGAATAAAATCAAATATAAATAAACTAACAAAAGAGAATATTAAATAAGCACAGAGTAGCTTAAAATGAACACTAACTTATCTCAGAGTAAAGGCTTGAATTTTCTCAAATTAATCAATGAAAAACTCTGAAATTCGTGCTCAATTTATAGTTGTAGAAATCGGGTCTACGACTGGCCGTGTGGCCACCACGACTGGTCGTAGGACGAACTATATTTTAAATTTTTAAGCGCGATCTGGAAAAACTGTTCTACGACTGGTCCAAGGTAGTCCATGACTGGTCATGTGCACTCTACGACTGGTCGTGAACCACCCACGACTGGTCGTGAGACATAAAGATTAGTCGCTGAAGTTTGAGTCGAAGATCTAGGACTGGTCGAAGGATGAGTCGTGACCATTCCTACGACTGGTCGAACAGTCTCCACGACTGGTCGTAGAATAACCAAAAAATTTTAAAAATCTTCAACAACTTAGGACTGGTCATGAAATTTCTTGGACTGGTCAAACAAGGTCCATGACTAGTTGAACAAGGTCCAGGACTAGTCTTAGAACAGACCAAATTCATGTAAAAAGATTCATCTTGAATTATGTATACAAAATGACCTACCCTAAGGTCAATCTAAGATCTATCATACCTGAGACATGAAGTATGAACATTGAACTTCATTCTTTCAGATGATGGTTAACCTTTGAACCTTATAAAGCTTGAGATCTCTACTTGATGTAGCTTGATCTTGAGATCTTCTACAGCTTGAATTTAAACTTCAACTTGAGTTGCACTTGAGTCTTGAAATGCACTTGAGTCTTGAACAAACACTCTTCTTATCAATGTAGCTCTGAACAATGATGCTTACAGAAGAGGACAAAATACATAACCTTGCATTTCTCAAAGCAGAGCACCGTACATGTCTTGAACCATTGTGATGCCATCTTGAATCATATATATATATATATATATATATATCAACATACAAATACAAGACACACAAATAGAGGTTTTGGCACAACAAAATTTGACAACCAAACGAGCATGAGACAATAACATTTACAATTTCAACTCCCTATCCCTCTATTCCGAATAAGAAGCCCCTCTCTTTACCCTCAACCCATCCCTTCTTTCTTGATCCCCATCTCGAGATTGGTAAGACCTTGGACTTATAACCCTTTTTTAGGACCATACTGACTGTGATATCATTGAAGCGGAACCCCTCCAGATGTGTGCAGAATTCCCCCAAGAGCAGCAGGCTACCCTCCATATGACGCCAAAGGAAAAAAAAAACAGCAGATCTGAACTATTCTAGAAGCTCCAAAACAAGAAATGGATCAATGATGCGGTCGGCCACGTCGGGAGATCCTAGGTTTGTCCTTTGGGGATCGGTCGAACGACTATACAACGCTATTTCAATGTATTGAGTTTAGAGGAAGACCCCTTCCCCCATCCAAAACCCCAAAGAGATCCCTCACCAGTTCCATCAGTAATCGAGAGTTCCAACTTCTGGCACCAAGCGATGGCATGGATTATCCAGAATTGTCTCATAAGCTGTGAAGATAAGGAAACCGGGGAAGTTCGCTACCCCAATGAGAGTTATATCTTGGAACGTAAGGGGGGTGGGATCAAAACAAAAGAGAAGATTAATTAAGGACTCTGTGGGGAGAAGGAATCCAGACATCCTCTGCATTCAGGAATCTAAGGTGTCGCAGCCCAAACCCGGTTTGCTGGCTTTTCTGTGGAAAGCATCAGACGCGAAATGGTCATCCCTAGATGCCAAGGGCAATTCAGGAGGTATTCTTCTGGGTTGGAAAGCTTCTACATGGGACCTTCTATCCTCCTCCCTGGGCGACTCCTTAGTGACGGTGATTCTCCAAAACAAAGCATCAAATTTTTGGCGCCTTGTTGCCACTGTTTACGGCCCAAATATAGACTCCAATAGGTCAGCTTCCTGGGAGGAGCTCTCGTCCATCAGGCAGTCTTTCTCAGGCCCGAGCTGTATAGTAGGGGACTTTAACATCACCAGATTCGTAGTGGACAACTCCCGTTCAAGAAGGATATCGTCAGCAATGAGGTCCTTTTCAGATTGGATTCAATCCCAAGAGATGATAGATCTGCCTTTGCTAGGTGCAAAATTTACTTGGACAGATGGGAGGAGTTCTCCAATTCAGTCCAGGTTGGACAGGTTCCTTCTCTCACCAGAATGGCTGGAAGCTTTTCCTTCCGTCTCTCAGCAAGCTCTCTTAAGAACAACCTCCGACCACTGTCCGATTATGCTGGCCATGGAAGAAGTCAACTGGGGCCCAAAACCATTCAGGTTCAATTCCTCCTGGCTTCTGATTGACGGCTTAGTAAGATGATCGTTGATTGGTGGGTAGGATTTCACATGGAGGGGTTTGCAGGGCATAATCTCCTTTGTAAGCTCAGACTTCTAAAAGATAATCTAAAGAGCTGGAAGATCTCCGTGCTAGGCAAAAGAGAAGCAGAAATGGAGGCCATGATGTCAGAGTTGTAGAAGATCGATATAGAGTCTGAAACCATCCCTTTGTCCTCCGGTCGTCTCGGCTGCAGAATCAAAATCATTCAGTCCATGTCAGCTAGGGCCATGGAAGATGAGACCTTTTGGAAGCTCAAATCTAGAGCCAAATGGATCAGCGAAGGAGCTAAGAACACTAGATATTTTCACAGTATTACAAGCATGCGGGCCCAATCCAAACAAATCGTTAGCATCACAGTAGATGACGTTCAGGTAGAAGATAAAGAGCTCATAACAGCGCAGGCGATCTAACACTTCCAATCCCTTCTCTCGGCTAAAGGATCAGCTAGACTGCAGTTAGATCTATTGGATTTTAACTCAATTAACGAGGCTGAATCGGTGGCTCTCGAATCTCCCTTCACAGAGGAAGAAGTTAAGTTGACGATTGATTCTCTGGGTGGTGATAAATCTCCTGGCCCGGACGGCTTCCCAATTATCTTCTTCCAAAAATTTTGGGATCTCATCCGCCAGGATGTGATGGAATTCATGATTGAATTTCATCAAGGGGGTAGGCTTTCCAAAGGTCTTGGTGCTTCCTTCATTGCTCTCATTCCAAAAGCGGCAGGAGTAGATTCCTTTTCCGATTTCAGACCAATCAGTTTGATAGGGGGCCCTTACAAAATCCTAGCTAAGGTTCTTACTTCACGGTTAAGGACAGTCATGGGCAAGATCATCTTGGCCAATCAAAACGCTTTCATCCAGGGCAGACAAATTATCGATTGCGCTCTCATAGCCATCGAATGCCTCCACTCGAGCCACTGATCGGGGTTGAAGAATATATTTTGCAAACTGGACATTGAAAGCATACGACCATGTTGATTGGGATTTCCTGCAATATATGCTTCATCGTTTGGGCTTTGGAGCTAAGTGGAGAAGCTGGATGGGAGAATGCATGGGATCGGCCCATTTCTCAATCCTTCTCAACGGATCTCCCAAGGGTCAAGTCTTCGGAGGGCTGCGCCAAGGGGACCCCTTATCTCCTTTTCTATTCCTTATAGTGGGGGAAGCATTATCCAGAATGTTGCACAAAGGTCAAGAAGAAGGAATTCTGCGGGGTATCTCTATGCTAGGTTTATCTTCTCCCCTCTCTCACATCAGTTTGCCGATGACATGCTGATTTTTTCGAAAGCTTCCTCCGAGTTGATGGAAAACCTTCACACATTGATCCGATGTTTCGAGGATGTTTCGGGGTTGAGAGTAAACTTAGCTAAGTGCAAGATGTTTGGGATCAACACATTAGAGGAAGAGCTCTCCTCCTATGCTGCCATTCTTGGCTGCTCCTCAGCTTCCTTCCCTACTACATTTATGGGCCTCCCTCTTTTCGTAGGCTGCCCTCCTAAACACCTTTGGGAAAAGATAGTCAACAGATTCGAAAATTACTTAGCCAAGTGGAAATGTCGATATCTCTCTCTGGGGGGCCATCTCACCCTCATTAAAGTGGCGCACCCATTATATTACATGTCCCTGTTTAGATGCCTGTCTGTTGTTCTGGCGTACATCGATAAATTGAGACGAGACTTTCTGTGGTTTGGCAAGGAAAATCAGAAGAAGATCCACCTCCTTGAATGGAAAGAGGTTTGCAAGCACTTTCGGGATGGAGGTGCTGGAGTCAAAGACTTGAAAAAACTGAATTAGGCCCTCCTGGGTAAGTGGATATGAAGGCTTGGATCTGAAATGGCCAAGCCATATGTCCTAGAGGGGGGGGGGGGGGGGTGAATAGGACTATGCCAAATTAAAATAAAATCAACGGAATAAAGATAAACAGATAACCTTACAATTATAAATCAATTCACAATGCTGAAATCAATTCAACCTCAATAAATAAGTATTGAGAGGTTGATACAAATTCAGTTCTAAGGACAACCTTACACCATAATAAACAAGGGCTTATGGTAGGACAACCTTATTTCTAGAACATCTTTTGAATCAATAACTCAATCTGAATAGAAATAACCAAATAGCAAGGAATTGAAATAAATTATAAAAATAGAGATCTAACTTATTACAACAATCCCCACACTTGCTTGAAATGTAAATTGTTACAACATTCACATCCACACGTACATTCCACAGAATTGAATGATAAATGATATGAAAATCAAGCAAGCATTCAATCTATAAGACAAAGAGTTATAGTGATTCGCCTGTGTTTACACCAACTGTCTTTCAACAGCCACACAGAATGCTACTCCACTCCTAATATCCTCACACAGGGGATATTAGCCTTTACTATCAAATAGGTTTTCACAGGTTCACCCAAAACCTTTACAATTGTGTCTTTTTAACTTGGGCTTACACAATTTAAAAACCCACACTTCTGAGTTTTTTATCTCTCCTCAGATAACCACACAAATTGAGATTTTTCTGGCAAATTCCAAACAAAAACCAAAATAGAACAGAATTTACAAAATTGTAAAATACCTGGATTTCTTCTTGTAGCAGCCCGGTAGAACCAATTGGAGTAGATGTTCGAATATAGAAGTTCAATGTCCACTACTCACTTTAATATGGTTATAAGTTTTAATTGATTTTAGATTTAAACCAGTTGGGCGTAGCTATATTTGATTTTGCTTCCAAGAAGAAGGAATACAGCAATTCCTATTTTCAAATGAGATTGAAATACAGGAACAAAATCAAATTAAATAAGCTAGCAAAAAGAGAAAGCAATTATGCACAAAATAGCTTAAAAACAAACACAAACTTATCTCAAAGTGGAACCTTGAATTCACTTGATTTTCAATGAAAAACTCTGAAATTCGTGTGCTATTTATAGCTGAAGAAATTCGTCTTCGACTGGTCCTAGGGTCACCACGACTGGTCCAAGAATAAACTGATTTTTGAATTTTTAAGCGCGATCGGATCAGACCGTTGTACGATCGGTCGTAGGCAGTCCACGATTGGTCGAAGGCAGTCCATGATCGGTCGAGACCATCCCACGACTGGTCGTGCGACACTTGATTTAGTCGCTAGAGTTTGAGTCGTAGCTTTGCGACTGGTCGAAGGTCGAGTCGAGACCATCCCACGACCGGTCGAGCAGACTCCAGGACTGGTCGTAGCCGAACCAAAAAATCTGAAAAATTGCAACAATTCTAGGACTGGTTCTGAAACTTCTTAGACCGGTCGAGCCAGTGCTAGGACTGGTCGAACAAGGTCTAGGACTAGTCTTAGAATAGACCAAATTCATGTATTAAAATCAAAATGAATTATGTAGCCAAAGTGACCTACCCTAAGGTCAATCTAAGGTTTATCATACCTGGGACATGAAGTATGGACATTGAAAACTTCATTTGCTTAGACTTTGATCATTACGAAGCTTGAGTTCTTCTTGATGTAACTTGACTACTTCACAAGCTTTGAAATTAATGTTACTTTGAGTTGCACTTGAGTCCCGTACTTATATTTGAATCTTGAACTTCCACTTGCACTTGAACTTGAGTCTTGACCTTGAGATCTTCTTTAATATCTTCTACATTGTAGCTTGAACTACCATGAAGCTTGAAGAATTCTTTGAACTAGACTTCAAGTGTTGACGTGGTGTCTCGAACAGATTTATCAAGATATAAACACAAGACATGCGAAGAAGTTTTGACACATAAAATTTGACAATCAAAGAGGAATTAAATCATAGCACTTATAATCTCCCCCTTTGTCAAATTTGTGACAAAACACCTCTCATACTTCAATAAGATAAGCATCACATTGTATGATAACAAATCATGCACCACTTGTCAAAAACACCAGTTGTAAAAAATAAGCATCCCCCTGAGTTAGTACACCTCAACTCCCCCTGAGTTAGTACACCTCAACTCCCCCTGAGTAGGCATATGTTGTGTTGTGTAACCCCCATCATATCAATCATAATCCATAGAATTCACAAATTCTCCCCCTTTTTGTCAAAATATGACAAAGGAAGAAACAACGATAGGATATGAAAGACAGAAATAGAGATAACAACTCAGAAAGATAGAATGATAAAAAGTTCAGAGTTAAGAACATCACAGAAGAAGTGATCAAGGTGAGTCAGAGTACATATCAAAAGAGTTTAAAATAGGCATCCACACAACCAAAGAAGGTAAATTAATAAAATTATTACAAACCAAAGATTTAACATTCTCAATCTGATCCAGAAGATGGAGCAGGTATGTTAGGATCACTTTGATGAAGGCTCTTCTGTAAGCGCCTAAAATATCTGCGCATAATTTTAAATTGTTGATTGTGGCCAACATTCATCTATTCTACCTTTTCCTCTATTGCACGTAGACGTGTATTGAAATCAGATGGTTCAAAGTCTGGATCATTTCCAGAGTAAGAATCAATTTCATTAAAAATATCATCCATGTCAATATCATCTGGTGGCAACTCATTACCTTCGACACCAATCTCAGCTTCAGCAACAGCTCTACCTGCACCAACATCAACTTAATCAGAGGCCAATCTCAACTTCATTTTATTCAAGTTGGAATTGTTAAATATAAGGTGTTGGATAGGAGCCTCACCGACGGGCATAGCGACTAACATGTGAGTGACTAAAACATTCAACAGATATCCAAATGGAATATCACCATGACCAGGATGACTACGGATTTGAATGATAGAGGAACAAATCAAAGAGGGCAAACAGACATTAGCACCAATAATGATTGAGTACAAAATACGAACCATAAACAGAGTCAACTCAGTCTTGTTTCCAGAGCGGGGATACAGATTAGAAGTGAAGATACGATGCAAAACTCTGTATTTGGGTAACAAGTATCTGGTTTTGAGGGCATTCCCATTTGCAGTCTATAGTGCATTCATGTTACACAATGCTCTAGTATAAGTACATTTTTCAGATTCTGACACTTTCTCAGTAAGTGTACTAAGATGAACACCATCATCATTTATTGGTATGTCCATAAGGCCTGAAATTAAATGTCGATCAACAGAAAAAGGCCCTTCTCTAGTGGTAATAGTGAAAGTCAGTTGCTCAGTAGAAAAGTCAGTTATGCATGCAACCATGGCCTGTGCTATGGACTGGTATGCCGACCCGCCCCAGCGTAAAATGTTTTCCCATCCTACAGATTGAAGGAGAGGAAGGAGACTAAAAGGAGCGATATGGTTTAAATCAACGACTTTTTCAACTATCACATTGCGCATACGCAAATCACGTACATGCGGTGGATCATCTTCAGGATCCCTAAGATAATGTCTAGTGACAACATTCGATCGAGAAGAAGAGGCACCTCTAAGATTTTTCTTTTTACCTTTAGAATCCATATTCTTGAAGAAATGAAAGAAATTTCAAGAAAGTAGAGATGGGTTTTTCTAGATTCAACAAATAAGGAAGAAAAACCCAAAAAGTTGAAGATCTATATGAAATAGACAACAATAATCAAGAAATCTAAGAGAAAAGATTAAGACACTTCAAGAAAGCAAGGAAAATCACTCTAACCTGAAGGAATCGAACACAAGGGTTCGACTAGTCGAAGCTCGGCTCGTTGGTGAGGAGGGTTAGAATGAAGAAGAAGAGTGTTTTCCCTAAATTAAAGAGGTTAGCGCGTTGCACGACCGGTCTTGAGACATACTCGACCTGTCGTAGCAAGACTGGTTGAGCACGTCCTCGACCGGTCTTAGACCAAAAAAATATGCAATTTCCACAGAATTTTAAAATTTAAATTAATAGCATATTAACATTATATACAATATGATACAAAGATGCATGATCAATCATTTAAAATTGCACATACCAAGATCAAATTTCAATTTATTAAACCTGCTTTTGTCGAGCGGTTTAGTGAAAATGTCAACAAGCTGAGTCTCGATAGGAATATATTCTAAAGATATAATTTTTTCTTTCACTAATTCACGAATATAATGAAACCGAATGTCAATGTGCTTAGTATGTGAATGTTGGATTGAGTTTTTTGACATGATTATCGCACTGGAATTATCACAGTATAAAACCATCGAGTCTTGTGCGATTCCATAATCACTCAGCATACGTTTCATCCAAACCAGCTGAGTACATGCACTTCCCGCTGCAATGTATTCGGCCTCAGCAGTTGAGAGTGATATGGAACTTTGCTTCTTGCTAAACCAAGAAATCAAATAGTTTCCAATGTAAAAACAACCACCGTTAGTTGATTTTCTGTCATCTATATTTCCTGCCCAATCAGCATCCGAAAACCCAGCCAATTGAACGCTAGTATCATAGGGATACCAAAGACCCAGATTAACTGAACTTGCAACATATCGAATAATTCGCTTGACAGCAGTTAAGTGAGATTCTTTAGGATTAGACTGATATCTAGTGCAAATTCCAATACTTAAAGCAATATTAGGGCTACTTGCAGTTAAGCAAAGTAAGCTATCTATCATGCTACGATATAATTTAAGATCTACATCTTTACCTGTAGAGTCTTTTGAGAGTCTTAGAGTTGTACTCATAGGAGTATCAAAATTCTTACCATTTTCAAATCCGAACCTCTTAATCAAGTTCAATACATACTTAGTTTGTGAAATAAAAATTCCATCAGATTGTTGTTTTACTTACAACCCTAGAAAATAATTTAATTCACCAATCATGCTCATTTCGAATTCAGATTTCATTAGATCTGCAAACTCAACAGTCATGTTAGTACAAGTTGATCCATAAATTATATCATCAACATAGATTTAAACCATTAAAATATCATCGTTATGTTTCTTAACAAAGAGCGTCTTATCGACACTACCCATCTAAAAATTGTGACTTAGTAAAAACTTAGTCAATTTTTCATACCATGCTGTGGGAGCTTGTTTCAGACCATAGAGAGCCTTTTTAAGACGGTATACATGATTAGTAAGCTTAGGGTCTTCAAACCTAGTCGGTTGTTCAACATATACCTCTTCATATAAGTCACCATTCAAAAAGGCACTCTTTACATCCATTTGAAAAATTCTAAACTTTCTAAAACATGCAATAGATATGAAAAGTCTGATTAATTCAAGGCGAGCTACTGGGGCAAAAGTTTCATCATAATCAATCCTTTCAATTTGCGTGTACCCTTACACAACCAGTCTTGCCTTGTTTCGAATGATATTTCCATGTTTATCAGACTTATTTTTGAAAATCCGCTTAGTTCCTATAATGTGTTTATCTTTAGGTCTAAGAATAAGATACTAGACATCATTACGAATAAATTGATTAAGTTCTTCCTGCATCGCTACTATCCAGTTTTCATCAGAAAGTGCTTCTTTTACATCAACTGGTTCTATCTGGGATCAGAAAGTGCTTCTTTTACATCAACCGATTCTATCTAGGATGTAAAGCATACGTAGTTACATATGTTTTCTAATTGTTTATGAGTGCACACACAAGTGAGAGAGTTTCCAAGTATTTGAGAAGTTGGATGATCTTTGACAGTCCTTAATTCAGAATTAGTTTTACTTGAAGTATCTGGTTTTTCAAATATAAGAGCTTCATCATTATCTGAACGAGGGGCAGGTGTATTCAAGTGATCATCAATTACTACATTTATTGACTCTTGAATCACACCGGTCCTGTTGTTCAGAACACGATATGCACGACTGTTTAAAGAGTATCCTAAAAAGATCCCTTCATCACTTTTAGTGTCGAACTTTTCCAAATTTTCACGGTCACGTAAAATATAGCACTTGCTACCAAAAACTCGAAAGTATTTGACAGTAGGCTTTTTCTCAAACCACATTTCATAAGCCGTTTTATTATTAGATTTGCAAATATAAACACGGTTAATAATGTAGCAGGCGGTATTCACTACTTCAACCCATAAATTTCTAGGGAGTTTCATGCTATTTAATATAACATTTCTCATTTCTTAAAGCACTCTATTTTTCCTTTCCATAATACCATTTTGTTGTGGAGTTTTGGGCGCAGAGAATTCATGTGATATTCCCTGATTGCTACAGAGTTTCTCAAAACTGTTATTTTCAAACTCGGATCCATGATCACTTCGGATCTTACTGACTTGAGAACATTTTTCAGTTTGGATCCGTTTGATAATCTTTTTCACTTCATCAAGGGTTTCTGATTTGTCTCTTAAAAATGAAACCCAAGTGTATCTTGTATAATCATCTACGATGACCAAGATGTATTTTTTGCCACCTCGACTTTCCGTTCTGGTTGGTCCTATAAGATCCATGTGGAGAAGCTCGAGTGGTCTAGATGTGGTATTGGAGTTCACCTTTTTGTGAGAGCTCCTAGTTTGTTTACCATACTGGCATTCACCACATATTTTGTCTACTTTTTGCACTTTAGGTAGACCTCTAATTAGTTCTCCTTTGCTCAATCTGTATAAATTTCGGTAGTGTACATGTCTAAGGCGTTTATGCCATAATTCTGTCTCATCGGTATAGACCATGTAACACATTTGGTTAGATGAGCTACCATCGCTTACTATATAGCAGTTTTCAAAAGTTCTGTGACCAATTAATATTACAGAACCCTTTTTGTTTAAAATTTCACAACCTTGATTGAAAAATTTTACACTATGATTGTTATCGCATATTTGAGATATGCTTAACAGGTTGTGTTTTAAACCCTCAACATATAAAACATCTTTAAATAAAAGGGGGTTATAGAGTTGGACCGTACCTTTGCCAATAATCTTGCAATTGCTACCACCATCAAATGTGATTGACCCATCAGTCATATCTTTTAGATAGATGAATAAAGCCTTGTCACCTGTCATATGCCTGGAGCATCCACTGTCTAGGTACCACTTAAAATGGCTTGTTGCTTTGAAAGCAGTGTGAGCAACCAAGCAGGCAACTTTAGGAACCCATTTCAGAACAGTTTTGGGTTTAGGAGAATGGTTGGTCTTCTTTTGTCTGATGTTGTAAGAATGACCTACTGAGTTAGATTTTAAGAGCTCCTTAAGTAAATCAACTATTTTTTCAGCTAGTGGATTTCTGATCTGATTTATAAAATAGCTGCTTTCAGGTTTTTGAAAAGTTTTTGTATTTTTAGAAAAACCTTAACAAGTACCTTTTTCTTTTGAGTTAGAAGCCTCTCTTTTCACAAAGTTGAAAGGAGTATTCTTCTGTTTAGGAGATGTATTTTTATCATAGCCCAACCCGGATCGATCGCCACATTTTCTTAATCCGGATAATAATTTTTCTAACTTTGGATCACCTTGTGCATATCTCCATGTGTTCTTCAAACTCAGAAGAGAAGATACTTCATTTTTAAGTTTCTCATTTTCAGATTTCAAATAATCAATCAGAGAGGTTTTGAATTCCAAATCACATTTTGATTTTTCGAAACAATCTGAAATTTGCAATTTTTCTAAAACAAGAGTTTCAAAACATTCTTTGAGTTTAGAAAACTTTTCTTTTTAAAGTTTAAGTTTGACAGCAATTTTACGACTTTCCTTATATAAGGCATTATAAGCATCTTGAAGATCTTCTTCATTTTCATGATCACTATTTAAATTTTCTTCACTTGTTGAATCATCGTGATCTGAAAAAGTAAACTTAGCTAGAGTCATGAGGAACTTAACTTCACTGCCCGACTCAGTTTCAGAATTTTCTGATTCAGAAGAGGCTTCAGAATCAGACGATTCATCCCAAGTAGCCAACATACCCTTCCTTTTGGGTCTGTCCTTTTTAGGACATTTGTTTGCTAGATGCCCATACTCTTGGCAATTGTAACACTGACTGTCTTTCAAAGACTTCCAAGTTTTGGACTTAGGTTTAAATAATTTCTTTTCATTTGTCTTTTGAAAATCGACCATTTTCTTACTTTTGAAAATCTTATAGAACTTTTTCGTTAAAAGAGCCATGTCATCTTCAGAATTTTCTAAATCTGAGTTTTCTTGAGAAATACCTTTAGATGACTTCAAAGCGATAGATTTGCCTTTAGGAGCTTTAAAATTTAATTCATAGGTTTGTAATGAACCAACTAGTTCTTCTACCCTCATATTATCCGTATCATGAAGTTCCTGGATCGCGGTTACTTTAGAGTTGAACCGTTCAGGAAGAGAGCGTAGTATCTTTGCACACACTTTACTTTCTGGGATTTTATCGCCAAGACCCCACATTGAGTTTACAATATCATTTAATCTTGTGTAAAAGTCCATAAACATTTCATTTTCCTCCATATGAATTTCTTCAAATTTGGTTGTGAGGAGTTGGACTTTAGATTTTTTGACAATTGATGTAACATCGTGTCATTTCTAATATATCCCAGGCTTACTTTGCAGTATCACAGGATATGATTCTTTTGAACTCATCCGGTGATAGTGCGCAAGTGATTGCATTTAGTGCTTTTGCATTGACACTACTCTCACTTTTCTGAAGTGTGGACCAAGAAGTATAAGGTGTTATTCTCATTGATTTTGATCCATTGATACCAGTTACTTCAATGGTAGGAGGGCTCCATTCAGTCACTGTGGCTTGCCACACACTCTTATCCATTAATTTGAGGAAGATCCTCATTCTGGCTTTCCAATAGACATAGTTGGAGGCATCAAAGGGTGGAGGCCTAGTGACTGAAAGGCTATCAAAATTTGACATCTTTTTATATAGCTTAGATCGTTAGCTCAGGAAATAAATCCAAATAAAAAGCAATAAGAACGAGCTATTAGGCTTTGATACCACTTGAAATGGCCAAGCTATATGTCCTAGAAGGGAGGGTGAATAGGACTATGCCAAATTAAAGTAAAATCAACGAAATAAAGATAAACAAATAGCCTTACAATTATAAATCAATTCACAATGCTGAAATCAATTCAACATTAATAAATAAGTATTGAGAGGTTGATACAAATTCAGTTCTAAGGACAACCTTACACCATAATAAACAAGGGCTTATGGTAGGATAACCTTATTTCTAGAATGTCTTTTGAATCAATAACTCAATCTGAATATAAATAACTAAATAGTAAGGAATTGAAATAAATTGTAAAAATAGAGATTTAACTTATTACAACAATCCCTACATTTGCTTGAAATGTAAATTGTTACAACATTCACATCCACACGTACATTCCACAAAATTGAATGATAAATAATATGAAAATTAAGCAAACATTCAATTCACAAGATAAAAAGTTATAGTGGTTCGCCTGTGTGTACACCAACTGTCTTTCAACAGCCATACAGAATGCTACTCCACTCCTAGTATCCTCACACAGGGGATATTAGCGTTTACTATCAAATAGGTTTTCACAGGTTCACCCAAAACTTTTACAATTGTGTCCTTTTAACTTGGGCTTACACAATTCAAAAACCCATACTTCTGAGTTTTCTGGCTCTCCTCAGATAACCACACAAATTGAGATTTTTCTGGCGAATCTCAAACAAAAACAAAAATATAACGGAATTTACAAAATTGTAAAATATCTAGATTTCTCCTTGTAGCAGCCCGGTAGAACCAATCAGAGTAGATGTCCAAATATAGAAGTTCAATGTCCACTACTCACTTTAACATGATTCTAAGTTCTAATTGATTTTAGATTTAAACAAGTTGGGCGTAGCTATATTTAATTTTGATTCCAAGAAGAAGGAATACAACAATTCCTCTTTTCAAATGAGATTGGAATACAAGAACAAAATCAAATTAAATAAGCTAGCAAAAAGAGAAAGCAATTATGCACAAAATAGCTTAAAAACAAACACAAACTTATCTCAGAGTGGAACCTTGAATTCACTTGATTTTCAATAAAAAAACTCTGAAATTCGTGTGTTATTTATAGCTGAAGAAATTCGTCTTCGACTGGTCCTAGGGTCACCACGACTGGTCCAAGAATAAACTGATTTTTGAATTTTTAAGCGCGATCGAATCAGACCGTTGTACGATCAGTCGTAGGCAGTCCACGATTGGTCGAAGGCAGTCCACGACCGGTCGAGACCATCCCACGATTGGTCGTGCGAACTTGATTTAGTCGTTGGAGTTTGAGTCGTAGCTTTACGACTGGTCGAAGGTCGACCGGTCGAGCAGACTCCAGGACTGGTTGTTGCTGAACTAAAAAATCTGAAAAATTGCAACAATTCTAGGACTGGTCCTGGAACTTCATAGATTGGTCGAACCAGTGCTAGGACTTGTCGAACAAGGTCTAGGACTAGTCTTAGAATAGACCAAATTCATGTATTAAAATCAAAATGAATTTTGTAGCTAAAGTGACCTACCCTAAGGTCAATCTAAGGTTTATCATACTTGGGACATGAAGTATGGACATTGAAAAGTTCATTTGCTTAAACTTTGATCATTAAGAAGCTTGAGTTCTTCTTAATGTAGCTTGACTACTTCACAAGCTTTGAAATTAATGTCACTTTGAGTTGCACTAGAGTCCTGTACTTATATTTGAATCTTGAACTTCCACTTGCACTTGAACTTAAGTCTTGATCCTAAGCTCTTCTTTAATATCTTCTACATTGTAGCTTGAACTACCATGAAGCTTGAAGAATTCTTTAAACTAGACTTCAAATGTTGACGTGGTGTCTTAAACGGATTTATTAAGATATAAACACAAGACATACGAAGAAGTTTTGACACACAAAATTTAATAATCAACGAGGAATCAAATTATAGCACTTACAAGTTCGCTCTGGAACATTATCATCAATGGAAAATATGGTTCCTCTCTAGGAGGGTTGTGGATAGGTGACTCTTCTCTCTCGAGGGCTTCTTTCTTATGGAAGGGTGTTCTTCGGCTGAAAGAGCCAGTACATAAAGGCATTGCTTTTGAGTTGGGAAACGGTGCTCGTATCAGATTCTGGAAAGACTATGGGTGGGCGATAGGGTGCTTAAAGATCGTTTTCCTAACATCTTCCAACTTGCTCTAAACAAGTCAGTATTCATTTCCGGCTGCTTCTCGATGAATGCTGGTCAAGTGGTGTGGAACGTGATATGCAGAAGAAATCTCCAAGATTAGGAGATCGGAGAATATGTGGACCTCATCAGCAGCATATACTCCTCGATGCCCAGCCTATCCCCCGACTCTCTATTATGGAAGTGGGAAAAATCAAGCAAACTCACGGTTAGTTCTCTCTATGCGCAGCTCTCACCGATAGCTGACCTCTCCAGGACCGGCTCTCCTCTTATTTTAGAAGCTGCCGACTCCCCTTAAATTCATTTGCTTTGGATGGTTGGTGGGAAAGAGGCATATCCTTACAGTCGATAATATCAGGAAGAGGGGGATGCAACTCGTCAATATTTGCCTGTGCTGCATGAAGGAAGAAGAAACGGTGGACCATCTTCTTATTCATTGTCTGTTCATTGTCTATATTTGGTCCGAATTTTGCAAGCGCTTCAAGATTAGCTGGTGTATGCCCCTTTTGACTTCCTCCCTTCTATCAGCATGGCTAAGGGTTAGGCTTGGCAAGCACAAGCACTACTAAAAAATCGAGTGAAGTCTATGGACGTTAAAAGCTTTTAGCTACGGAAGAAATCCGAAGTACTCTTACTACAGATTTAATCCATAGCTAAAATCTACTTCATCCGTAGCTAAAACCTACATGTGGAGCCCATTAGAATATATGTGTTTGATATAAGTAGCTTATAAATTTGGATATATAATTTTAGTAGATGAGCCCAACAAATTAAATTTTTATTGTTTATATATTATGTGTCTTCTTAGTACTTTGATCTGACTCAAATTTTGAGTCAAACCTTAAAATGATACGTCAAAATTAATGGATGGATTGGATAAATAACATATATCACGGTGGGCCCACGGTCCTAAAACCAGACGCTCTTAAAGTACCGTCCGTCACGCGCCCTCCCCCCAAGACGAAATCCATTGCGTCCGCCCTTTTCTCCCGCGCGCGGACCTCCCCAAAACCAGCGTCCGCCCTTTCCATTGCCCTCTCTCGATTTGCCTCATGTCTCTCTCTCAAAACCCCAGGGCAGGTGCCTTCTGTCTCTCTCTCAAAACCCCTGAACAGGGTTTTCCCTCTCCCTATTTTCCCCACCCCCTAAAACAACCACTACAAACCCAATCTCTCCCTCTCCTTCAATCCCTCCTCCGTCGTGTCGTGACCCTTGAATCCCCTCTCCACCACATCTATCCTCCTCCTCATTCTCATTCACCTCCTCTCTCTCTCCGAGACATCGCCGCTCGCACCATCCAAACCCATTTCCGAGCTTTCCTTGCCCGTCGATCCCAAACCCTCAGACAACTCAAACACCTCGCCTCTATCAAATCTAATCTTGCTGCCCTCAAATCCTCTCTCTCAGACAAGACCCAACTCCGCAGACCCGATGCCTTCTCGCAGAAAGTCACCAGTCTGCTCCAAAAGCTCGAATCCATTCAGGGCGGTGACTCGATGACTCGGGAAGGGAAAAGGGCAATAAACAGTGAACTGATTCAGCTATTGCTGTACGTTAATGGCATGGCAGCGAAAAGGCAAGAGACTCCTTCCAAATCAATAAAAAAGGTAAGCTTTTCAGAGAATGGTATTCGATCCAGAGCTTTGGCCGATGCTCGGGAGCCATTTCCAAGCATTCAAGCTGCCGGAAATGGTGCCAGCATTGATCATCGGGTTCTGTGTGATGATCAGAGAGATTTAGTGGATGAATTGAGCAGAGAAATTGAACGCATTGAAGGGTTATCCAGGGTTCTTTTGAATGATGAGCAAGGGCTTGACGTTGAACTGGAAGGATTTCAATAGATCAGTGATGATGAAAGAAACCCTGAAAAGAATTTGAAGGGCGAGGGAATTTTTGGAATGAGTGGGGTCTACCAGGGTCGAAATGAGAATTTGGGTTTGTCTGCTGACCCAACTATGCCTGGGAAGGCTGCTGAGGGCAGTTTTGGAATGAATGGGATCTACCAGGATCAAAATGGGAATTTGAGTTTGTCTGCTCCATTGCCTGTGCAGATGGAAGAGATTAGGGGAAGTGATTTGGGCAAAAAAAAAGAAGTTTGCCAGGGTGATTGGGTGAAGGATGGGGGCTGCTACCCTCCAAACTCCATCGGCATTTGAGTAATTATAAGCTCTTGAACACTGGATTCGACATGGGTTGGGGATCATCCAGAAACCTCCCAGATTAGAAGATCCTAGCTATTGGTCGGCCTATCATTCCACTGATTACAAACCTTATCTACTTGGAGCCACCATGATGATTGGTTGTGATCTTCCTATCTGGAAGATTTCTTGGGCATCCTGAATCCGTGGCGGGCCATCAGTCAATGGTTTGGATTGCCAAACAATGGGCCCCCCACGTGTGAGGAATTATGCGAGTTAAGAAATGATACAATGGCCAGTGAACATGAACTTATAATTCTCTCTTGTACCAGCCAGCATTTGGCTATTTTGCATTGCCAAGCTATAGGTTTGTTTTGTAGGCTTTATGTAGGTGTAGTTTTCTCAATCCGTGATATGGGTGTGGAGAGATTCTTGTGCTTTATTTTGCATTGCCAGGCTATAGGTTTGTTTTGTAGGATTTATGTAGGTGTAGTTTTCGAAATCTGTGATATGGGTGTGGAGAGATTCTCATGCACCCATTGGTTTGGTGATTTTCGGACAGTCCATCCACTACCGGGCCCATCAGATCAACAGTTAGGATAAGGACCCTATACAAACCAAGGACCCATGGTTGCTATGCATATGTTCAGCCAAGGATGGTGATTGCACAGCTTCTCTTCGTAAATACCACTGTTGTCAAATGCATATGCGCATACTGTGGATCGAATCGCATATGCCATCATGGCATATGCGATCATGGCAAGTATGCCATGGCATACTTTTATATGCCGATAAATATGTGATCGCACATGCGAGTATGCGATCGCATATTTCCTAATAATCAGAGTGGAAGCAATTTTTTTATTTTTTATTTTTTCAATTTGGAGAACTTTTGCCTATAAATAGGCACTCATATCCCCTCCATTTTCACTATTCTCTACTCCAAAGCTCTAAATCTATTACTCTCTCTCTTACTCTACTCTATCTACAATTACTTCAAGTATGTTTATTTTTTGTATTTTATAAGTTGTGCTTACCTTTTGTAAATTAAGCTGTAAGTTATAACTTGTAAGTTGTTTCAAGTTATCCATTTATCAGTAAAATTTCTTTGCTCGAAGTTTATAATAATTAGTTCTCTTTTAATGTAGCTTGATTGTTTTGTTAAAATTTATATAATATAATATAAGTAATTAAATATATAACTTAATGAAACACTCAAACTATAATGAAATAAGTAAAATAACTCAATCCAATCATGTGTACTAATTAGGCAAGTTTTTCCTTTTTTTAAAGATTTTTTTCATTAATTTTTTTTTTCATTTTTAAAATTTTTTATTTTTTATAAAAAATATGCCATGGCATATGCGATTGTGCGTTCGCATATGTGAATAGCATATGCTGATCGCATACAATGGCATATGCGATTTGACAAATACCATATATGAATCATACAATTGCATCACTAATGGACTAGCATATGGTTTCGTGGTTATTAATAGCTTAATATCTAATAAGAAATGAAGAGTGATGTAGTGGGGTTGTCAGTAACATACTGAGACTAACTTCTTTCTTATAATCAGTCAAGATGCTCTATATGGCTCATTACTAATCACATTGCCATAGATTGTTATAAATTGGCTAATGTTAATTATGGAATTGTGGAATATTATTGATTTCTCCTTTCTTTTTTAGCTCAATGGTAGACAAACTGCATTTCAACATTGAGGTCTCGGGGTCAAGCCCAGCTTACCTATCAAAGAAAGAAAGATCTAGTCTTTGTATTTTATTAATCTTTCAAAAATACTCAAACGAATTTGTGGTTCTACCTATTTGATTTGATTTTTCAAAACATTGATTCCATCAGTTTTGACATGGGTTACATACTTTTCTTTCCTCCTTTCAGTAAATTGAGTTAAAGCTTTTAGAACTAGAACAATGCCAGCCATCTGAAATTTTAGTCAATAAACCATTCTTCTTTAATGGAATAGGTTTTTGGGACCTCATGAGCACGAAGAAATCCCTGCAGCCTGCCAGAGTACATCTGACGTTGCCTGTTTACGCATGGAAGAGAGACTAGCCTACTCCAATTTTGAACAGGTAAATCAATTTAAATTCTACACTGCACTTTCGAATTTCATCTCCTCATGAAAGTACTTTGAAACAATCTCTTTCTTGGACAACAGACGAGGATTTTTATGCATTCATGCATATTAAGTATATGCGTGCATGTATATTATACATATGAGTATGTCAACATATATGAACCTAAGACACTCAAGGTTGTGACAGAAAGCACTGCCATTGAGCTAGGGCTCAATGCCCCTGGCCTGACTTTGGTGCAGTATTCCCGAAGAGTGGGTGCACACCTCCCTCCCTCCGTCCGCAATTGGTGGGAGACATGTACACTGGCTTTTGGTGCACAATGTTTGATGGCGATCTTTTTCTGTATATGCATGTATGTCTGTCTGTGTGTGCGTGTGTATGTATTTCTGTTTGTAGTTTTAGGTGAATGGAGGGTGACACATTGTATTTCTGAATATCCCCCTTTTCTCTACTCACTTTGAAAGAATACACCATCCTTTCTATGGTGTCCTGAGCTTCAAGTGATTGATTGCACTTCATGGCACAGGACATGGTGCTTTTGTAAAGGAAAAGTGGATTCTTACAAGAAAATTTCTTGTAAATCCCAAATTTTTCTGGTTATATATATATATATATATAAATTTTTAAAATAATATTGGTGAAAATTAATAATAAATCTTAGGTTTTCTCTCATTCCCTTTTGCATTTTACCTGGTAGACCCAAGGGCCTGTTTGTGACATGGGATTAGGTGGTATGGAATTGCATTTGTTCCGTGCAAATTCCATCCGGCGTTTGTAAATGACCAAAGGATTGGATGAATACAAGTATCATATCATCCAGTCCCAACAGTAGAAACTGCGGGATTTTTGGTGGAGATACACTGCAACTTTTGCAATTGGAATCCATTATTCTAATAGGCCTTGAGAACTCAACAATCAAACTACCATTTCACAATTTGGGTTTTTGGATTTGTTGGGATTGTGTATTTGTTATTAGTGGTTGGTTTTTTATTTTTAATAATTTGCAAATGTGAATTTTTTGTGATTTTTGAATTTCCAGATTGCAGGGTGTATGGTTGCTCTACTGGTAGTGGCTTCTACTCTGCTGGCAGCATTAGCTGTTCTACTTTGTGATTTTGACCATATCAATAAGGTCTTGTTTCTAATTCTGCTTTTGCGTCCTGTATTTACTTTGAACATATGATCAGCGAACTGAGGAAAAGTATTTGTTTCTTGCAGTTTTGGTACTACACAGGGAAAGCCCAATTTTGTTCCATTTAACGAGGAATTGATGAAATCGACTTGAGGTATTTCGTATGTCCTATGCTTTCAGAAACAGGTAAATGAGATTTGAGACTCTTGTTTCAGTTTTAGAAAATTTCTTGCTTCAATTTGTTGATGGTGTGCTTCCCATTGATTTGGATCTCACAGTTGTTCTTTGGCTGTTTCATCAATCAAAGATATGTTATCGCAAAAAAGATTTTGTAAAATAGTTTTTTCTATATGAGTGTTTTAATTAATTTATTGAAAAGATGAATTCCAATCTTTTGTATATGGGTTTCGTAAGGACCATGCAAGCACAGTTGGTTTTGAGAAAGGCGCATCGGTGATATTGGATGATTCATGGTTCTCTAATCTTTTTGCATCGTCTGTGCAAGGTAGAATTCTTCTGCTGTTTGAACATATAGAAATGCTGGGAAGTTCATAGTAAGGCTGATTGAAGAGGAGATTTGGGAGAAAAGTGCAAGCATTGTTCACATGTGCAAGATCCAGGTTAATGATTTGCCTTGGTGGCAGACAGTACCAATCATCTGTATCCAGCATGCACATGTGGCATACCTGATGAGTGAACCTGTCTTGTGACGCCTGGTGAATGGCCAGGATCTCTTACATGTGTACAGTGAATCTCCTCTTTCATATGCTTATCTTCAGCTGTATAGATGTGCATACCAGTTTTAATCATTCAAAAAATCAGAATCAAATCTGAAATAATACAGGTAGCGAGCCAATCAAGTTTTATGCATAAATTACTGTAGCTAAGCTTGCGTTTGGCTGCACCATTTCATGATATTTTTCATCTAATTAGACTGATTAACCATGAAATTTCATGATATTTAGTGCAACCAAAAGCACCCTACACTGGAAATATTGAATATGGTTCAAAAGACGGGCGGATAAGATTCATTGACTTGGTTGAGTGCTTTAAAGCTTGCCCAGTTATCAAAACAGCTATTTTTCTTTTCTAATGCACAATTAGATTTCATTTAATTTCAGGAGTTCTTTTCATTGGTCCTAGAAGCCCATGTTGTGGACGGTGATCTTTTGTCCTGGGTGTCTACTAATGCCCTCGCTCGCTCTGTGTTTCGTCTTCTTGTTTTTGAACGTCTTAATGGCTAGGATTGATTTTTATGGACACTATGTAAGTGAACCTTGCAAGGGGCTCATGGCTTCTACATGCCAATCTGCCACACATTTGTGAGAACCAAGCTGCTCAACAAGAGGGTCCCATTGTCTAAATGCAGTGGCCCAAAAGCCTTTCTGTTTTAGAAAGACAGATTAACTGAAGGATTTCTAAAGATTTTGCTGCTGCATTGTTGATTAAAAGACTGATGTAGTTTTTTGCTGATTTAATTGGATATTGGCGATGTGCAGCTAATTCGCAAGAAGATACTAAAGACTGCAAAGGAAGGCATAAAACAGCAAGACAGCAACTCGGAAATCTATGGCAAGATGCAAGCAGTGTTCATAGAAATGGACAAAAGTCCCGCTGTAAGTTTTCTGCTCATGAAAGAACTAGTACTAATAATACACCTGAATGCTTCTGATTTCTGCATATTTAAGAAAATTACAGAAATTCTTACCTGTCATTACCAAGTACTTTGGGATTAGAATGGCTAGTTTTGTGGTTCGGCAAGAAGAAAGAGAGTATGCATAAATTCATCACTAGGTTTCTCTACCATCAATGAACACACCCAATCTCTGGGTAGAAATATAGAATAGATCTGATTGCTCAATGGGGATGAAACAGCCACTTGTGAGAAACATGTTTTTATAGGAAAATGGAAGGGTCATATACTTGTAGAAGGTTCAATCAATATCAATGATTTCATAAACATTGAAATAATTCCTAGTTATAAAGGTTGCCTAGTGCATAATATAAATCATTAATTCACAAAGAATTATAAGCTTGCATCCGTCAAACGTACTTACAGTGGATGTTCTGGTATTGGAGTGAATGTCAGGACAGTTGGATGCTAATGAAAGGTGCCTTTGGATTTCACTGTTACTGTTACATAACTGCCGATACAACACACCTTGGCTCTAATCACAATGGGCCAATGACCCACTGGTAGAGTACATTGTGTGATTGTCACCACTAGGTTGTGGCAACTTAATGATGAACACGTAGCATACATCCATGCTGATTCTGGACTACCTGAATCATTGGTCTCCCGGAACACTTAAACTGTCTAAATCTTGCCAACCAAATTTGGACCGGAGACCATAATCCTTTTGAACCTTCCATTTCACAATTTTGATGGGCCTGGTTGGGTGCATTTGGAGATTATCCATTCTAGCGGTGTGGTGGGCTGTCTGGGAAAAAAGGAATGGTAGATGTTTCAACAACTCGTCCAACTCAGCACTCTCGGTGGCTTCTAGAGCTAAATCTCTTCTTATAGAATGGCTAGCAAATGTTTCTTTTATGGAGGATTATAACCTTCTCTTTCTTGGGCCTTAGTTGAGTCTGCTCTCTCAGCAGATTCTTCTTTCTGTTTATGTTTTTTCCCCTTTTAATACAAATATCGTTACTTCTGTTAAAAAAACAACAAATAAATTAAACCCTAAACATGCAATGCATTCCCCTACAAGAATCCTAAGCTTTGATACCAAATTTGATGCAGGACATGAAATTCAAGTATGATGTGCAAGATTGTCAGGCTTTATATCACACTAGTTCAGAAACAATTACATAAAATTCCACATCCCACACAAAAGTTCAAACACTCAATCAAGGGGAATCTTACGTGGATTCAGGCCTACACATGCTAGGGCCGGATCAATCAAAATTATAGACTAAACAAGAATCAAAGGAAGGTAAATTCATCCACACATGCATAGAAATAATTTTCCCAATTCAAGGGATTCAGAAATTTCAATTCAGAGAATCCTAAAGTTGAAGAAATGACATAAAATTGAGGATTTGAGTAATTTAGGGTTAGGTTTAGGGATTTTGGGTGAAAGAGGAGTGAAAGAGAGGAAAGAGACAAACAAGAGAAGTACCGCACGTGTGGACAGTAACAATAGCCCAGACGCACATGCGTGTGATCCCGGCCGCACGCGTGTGGGGCCCACTATTCAGAGTTACTTTGGCCCTGGTCGGCCAAGGGTGGGCTCCAAAACCTCCAAATCTCAGCTCGATCCGATGTACGTTTGTGGTGGTGCTCCGCCGAAGTTTCAGCCCTCCTGCAAGGCCAGATTCTGGAAATCTATTGTAGAGGGAAAAACGGCTGCAATAGAGGACGGATTTGAAGCGTAGATGATTGTAGGAGGAGAAATATGGATGAAAGGTGGGGGCGAATCGGGATAGGTGTGGCTTCGCACCACGGTAGTTAGCCCTTTGAAGAAGGGAGAGCTTCACACCCAATTAGGTTTTCATAACTCGGAAATGAGCAGGAAAACACAGAAATTTTATTAATCTTCAATGAGTGAAAAAGATTACAAGGGGTGCCTATTTATAATAAAACCCTATACTCCAAAACTCGCGCTATGTGCGCAACCTATTTCTTGGCGACGAAGTAATAAAAAATAACAACTAATCAAAGCAATCTAAACCGTCTATGATACTCCTAACAACAATAATAAGCAAAATCCAAAGTACTAGATTAATTAGAATAGTGGGCCACGATCATGAGAACCCATGGTGGGATTCACATGACTATCAGGTCCACTCCGACGAACCAAAACGCAGTTCTCTAACTAGGAGGCCCTCCCTGGACGTCGTCATCGATCCAGATCGATGGTGGGGCTCTCCTTCCGTACGTGCGTAGGGGGCGTGCGTGTGCGCGTGATGTCCCCATCATGCTACCGCAACAACCGGAAGCCAACATACAACAACGAACAAAACCACAATCGACGTTTCAGCCATCCAAGTCTTCAAATTCACTCTTGCAAACAAAATTGAAGTCGACAACAAGATATGGAGGACCACGAAGAAGCGAAAGAAGGAAATGTGGGATATACGACACCATCATGTGAACAATATCCCAATACAATGCAGAGTCCTTCATCAGCTACCACCGATACTCGAGGACGATTTTGATTTGAAGTCGAGGGGAGTGATGCATCCGGGCCACACAAGTAGGCCGGTCAAATATCTGGCACATCTAATGGTCGTGATCAAGGAAGATCCAGATCATCCAACTGTCTGCATTGAGTTTTGAGGGTCTAGATTGATCTAATGGAAGATCAATGGTCGTAATGTGTGCCATGGACCATAATACTAGTTGTCAGCTTAGTTATTAGAATTAGAATTTGGTCGAACCAATTTTCTTTTATTATTTTTGTCACATATTTGGTAAGTCACTTTCCAGGTATCAAATGATGTCATGGAATACAATACTAGTTGTCTGCTTAGTTATTAGAATTAGAATTTGGTTGAACCAATTTTTTTGTCACATATTTGGTAAGCCACTTTACAGGTATCAAATGATGTCATGGAACATAATACTCATAATACTAGTTGTCTGCTTAGTTATTAGAAAGCCTGAGCTAGCCTTTAACCAAGCCCAAGATCTTGAAATTATGATACCATTTAAGTGAGCTATGGCCAATTTATATACTCTATAGGGTTGTGACAGGATTGAAGGGTATTTTAGTTATTTTTAATGACATACATGACTAGTATTAAAAGTAATAGATGGTTAGGATTATATTAGGATTTTCTCTTGCTTTAAGAAAGATCATGTATATATATGTAAAAACTCTTTTCTAAGGAATTATGATGGAGAGAAAAAATATATATTTTTCTCAAGCTATAGCATGTGGTGCTATCCCATTGGCATGTGTTGTCTAGTATTAAAAGTAATAGATGGTTAGGATTATATTAGAATTTTCTCTAGCTTTAAGAAAGATCATGTATATATGTAAAAACTTGTATATATTTTTCTCAAGCTATAGCATGTGGTGCTATCCCATTGGCATATCTACGGTAGAAGAAGAGAGGGGGTTGACTGCAATTACTAGCATAGCGGCTGGTAGGTTGTTGGATACTAATCCACAACCCTTACTTTTATCTTTGATGAGTCGGCAAAGAAATTTACTGAGGTCACAGTCAGTAATTTCGCTCGTCACATTATAAATACTCATGGGGTCCTATCAATCGACCTGACTATCAAGACTAAAACAATGTTGGCCCCATTTTTTATGGTGGATACTTCATCAAGCTATAATGCTTTAGTTGACAGAGATTGGATCCACTCGTTTGGATGTATCCCATCATCTCTCCACCAATTCATAATTTTCTGGAATCAAGACAAAATTGAATTGGTTTTAGAAGATAATAAACTATTCTTGGCCATGTTGATTGCAAATGAAGCTTACTACTATGGAGAAGAGGTAGGGCTAATTCAGTTCAATGGGAGAAATAAGTATGGCTGACCGACTGGAATGCAGTCTTCACATCCATCTGTTCCAACTCGAGATCGTATTGGGCAACCAGTGCCAATATGAATCTGATAGACACTTGCTTTACAATTGACATGAATATATCTGTGAAGTTGATTCATTCTCTCTAAGCATAACCCTTTGCTACCAACCTCGCTTTGTATCTATCTTATTTCCTTTTGAATAACCTCTTACATCCGATCACTTTTCGGCCTACTAAAGCTCCACCATCTCTCCTGTGTTGTTCTCGTGTAAGGAATCTATCTCATCGTCCATTGTCGCATTCCACTTTTCCTCATCAGGCTCATTAAGAGCCTCCTGAATAGTAGACGGGTCTCCCTCATCCATAATGAGGACATATGCGATATTAGAATCGTCCCTATACCTCGCCGGTAACTTGCGATCTTGCACCGGGTTTCTCCTAGGTGAATGCTTCACCTCTTCCTATACCTCTGTCTGCACGTCTGTCTCAGCCTGAGTATCACCTGTGTCAATCTAAATGTCAATGACCAACTTTTTTGGTTCTTTTTTCTCCTCTTGATCATTCTTGCAGGATAAGGAATCTTCATCGAATTTAATGTCAATGCTAATAATGATCTTCTGAGTGACTCATTCATACAACCTGTATCCATTCACACCACCACCATATCCGACAAAGATGTACTTTTTGGCTATATGGTCTAGTTTATCTCTCTCAACTGACGGTACATGAGAGTAAGCCTCACAACTAAATATGCGCAAATTTAAGTAGTCAATCTTGTGATCACTCAATACTTCCTCTGGAATCTTGCAGTCAATTTCCGTAGAAGGGGACAGATTCACCAAGTAGCAGGCCGTGTTAACAGCCTCAGTCCATAGGTCCTTGCCCAACTCAGCATTATTAATCATGTATCGAGCACTTTCGAAGGGGATCTAATTCATCCGCTAGACCACACCAATTTGCTCGGGTGTGTGGCGCACCGTGTTGTGCCTAACGATCCTTTCATCTTTACAATATTCATTAAATTCATTTGAAGTAAATTTATCACTATTATCAGTCCTTAGGTTGTTTACTATTTATACAACGCTCGCATATATTTAAATTAAAATTCTTAAAAATTGGAATTAAAAAACGATCAGAGAGTACCTTCATACCTCGCTTGCTCATGTGGCCCAGACGAGCATGCCACATACGTGCAGACGTGAAATCTGCTACAGTTGTTGCAGCTCCACCTGTTAAAGTGCTCCCGATCAACCTATAAAGGTTCTCTCCTCTATACTTTCATGGCCATGAGTGCCCCTTTTGAAACTTTAAAGACATCATTAAGACCGGTGAACTCGCACCCTATTGCTTCGAGTGCACCGAGAGAGATCAAATTCTTCTTTATATCAGGAACGTGCCTGACCTCAGTTAAGGTACGTTCCATCCCATCAAACATCTTGATATGGACAGTACCAACAGCCACAACGTTACACGCATTGTCATTGCCCATAAACACCTATCCGCCATCACTCTCAGTAACTAGTGAACCAACTCCGATGAGGAGTCATGTGATACGGAGCCCCTGTGTCAAGGATCCACTCGTCTCTACGATCATCGTACAAGTGTCCGATTATGGACATTGACAATACGTCACCTCTGCTCGTTTTTTCATCAGATGTGGCAGTGTTGGCCTCCATAGAAGAAGCCTCTGAGTTTTCTTTCTTCGATTTAGGATTTGTAAAATCATTCTTTATGTATTCTGTCATCCAACAATGCTAACACTTTAACTTGCCATTGTCCTTACCCTTGGATTTGGATCTCGATCGAGAAGATTCTGTATCTCGCTTAGTATTCCTGCCTCTAGTAAGCAGCGCATCAGTAGGGGCCCTTATGATACCATTTTTATTTCTCATAGCCTTTCCTTGAAGGGCTGAGATAATGATGTCTACACTCGGACGAATTACTGGTGCACAAAAATCCCTGAAAGACTCATACGATGCTAGTAAGGAATTCAACAAAATACATGCATGATCTTCATCTTTGACCACTTCCTCCATGTCTAACAACTTGCAGATCAACTTGTTAAAATTACTGATGTGGGCCTCCACATCTCCACCTTCTGCCATCTTGAAGTTGAACAACTGCAACTTTAAATGTAGGCGATTTTTCAGGGACTGTTTTACATAAACATCCTCTAATTTCGCCCACAACTCCGCTGCGTTTTTTTCCCTCATGATGTTGTAGAGAACCTCATCCGTTAGACACAATCAGATTGAGGATTTACCCTTCTTATCCAGGATTCTCCATTCTTCATCATCCATAAACGCACGTCACTCCTCAAGAGCCTCATCTAGCCCTTGTTGAGTTAATAGACTGATCATCTTAATCTTCCATAACTCAAAGTTATTTTTCCCAGAGTACTTCTCAATGTCATACTTCAGATTTCCTGCCATTGATACTTCTCCTCACAGATTCAAGCCAGCGCCCTAACGTTAGCTCTGATACCACATGTTGGGTAACCGTGGAAGCACACTGAGATGAATCTAGGAGAGTAATCCAATTGCACAAAGCAAACACAAAGATAACACAATGATTTAACGTGGAAAAACCCTTTTAGGAATAAAGTCACGGCACAAAGCGACATATGATCACTATGAAAGCAGAAATTACGAAGAGAAAAAGCTTATCCAATTCAAACAACCTCGAATCTCACTGTTGCTACACCCTTTGAAATCCTTGGATGAATTAGAAACCCTAGAACTACCTCCCAATCCCGCTTACACCCACCCACCCACACACACACACACACACACACACACACACAGCCTATAGAAGGATCCCAAGCAAAATCAGAAACAAATTCTGCAAAATTGCAGTTTTGCGTAAATCTGCGTCGAATAACTTGATGGCATCAAACATACTTCGATGTCATCGAAACTTATCCTTCGATGGCATTGAACTAACTCCCAAACAGTCTAGAGACAAAACTGGAAAATCCGATTTTCTCTGATTGCATCGAGCCTTGTTTGATGGCATCGAACAAACCTTTGATGTCATCGAACACATACCGATGGCATCAAAAAGATGCCCAGTTAGTCCAATGACCAACTGGAGAAAATCCAGAAAATCTCGATGGGATCGAGCACTGTTCGATGCCATCGAAGGTGACATCGAACAGTCCGTCAATGGCATTGACAGACCCTGTATCTGACTTCGATTTAAGACATCAAATACGACAAGTTGTGCTTAATTTTCACGGTCTCACTTCTTCCCAAATCAATGGACAAATGAATGTTGTATCAGAATGACAGCTTTGATACCATCAAGAAGCTAATAAACACAAGCACACACATAAGACAATGAAAAGTTACGTGATTCATCTTATAGACTACATCCGCGGGAGAAGAAGAGAGAAGGATTTCTTATTCATATTTGCTCTTAATTATGAGAGCACGGAGCACCTCAGTATATAGAGATACAAGAAGCTTTTAAGCCAAGAAAAAAAACTAAAAGATTGTATCCTAAAAATAGCACATCCCATGCTGGCACGGCCACAAATATAGAAACATCATATTTTCTTCTCCACAACACATAGCTAATTGACTGTAAGGATAAAGTTGTCCTTTCAATGATTAAAATATCTAACAAATTGAGGGGTGAGATTTTCATCCTACACCTAGTCGATGCCTAGGTAGATATCTTTCATGCTCAATAAGTCAGTCAAGCATGCCATCAAGTCATCCCAACTGTAGACCCGGATTTGGTGGGAAGCACCTACTTTGGGGAGGCTGTGACTGCAGACCTACCTTGATGTATATATCGTATATCTATGCCGTCCATTCGTTTTGCCTGCTCATTTTAGGAAACGGGCCTAAAAATGAAGCCATATTCAAATCTCAAGTGGATCAAAACATAGGAAATAGTGGTAATTAAATTCCAACAATTAAAAACTTCCTCAGGCACACCATACCGTTTATTTGCCATCCAACCTGTTGATAAAGTTTATACAAACCTAGATATGATGAAAACACAAATATCAGCTTGATCTATAATTTTTAATGGTGGGCATTCAATCACCACTATTTCTTATGGCGAAGTCCACCTAAGATTTGAATCAGCTTCATTTTTTTGTCCATCCCCTAAAATGAGCTGGTAAAATCAATGGGTGGCGTAAATATATAAGACAAATCAAGGTGGCTCCAGGGTCACTGCCTCATTGATTTGGTGGATTTCCCCTGCCTCACCTTGGTTCCGAGGGTGGCTTTGAAAAGACAGGATAGTGTGGATATTTTACATCCTCAATAAGTCAGTCAAGCAAGTCGCTCCGAATGGTTCACTAAATCATGTCATTCCAAGGGCAGCTTTGACCAAACAAAAATACCTAGATGCCTTTCAGGCTCAATAAGTCAGTCAAGCATATATTGAATACTGACAAATGCACTAGAGCCTCTCAACATGTGCATGTGCATATGGCCACACATGCAAATGTTCCATGTTCATTGAAAGATGGAACCTGTAAATTCTAACAGGTTACAAATGGACAGCTCACTATGTGGATCATGCTGGCCTCAAAATCACCATTGAATCCTAACAGGTTACAGGAAAATGTGGTACATGTTTTGGGTGTAACTGATGTTGGTGCCAAAAACATACTCTTTCTCTCTCTCTCTCTCTCTCTCTCTCTCTCTCTCTCTCTCTCTCTCTCTCCAGTTGCTGATTCTCTTGTGATTAATAAAGCTCCTTTTTTTCTTTTCTTTTCTTTTCTTTTAAAGAGAGAGAGAGAGAGTAGCTGTAAATGTCTATGATTTGTCAAAACACTTATACATGGAAATCAATACAAATTTGGACAAGGATATGTAACCTTTAGAAAATGAATTGGGTGTCTTGGTATATATGATGGTCAAATTTATATGTACACAAGCATGACATGGTTTCATGTGCTATATATGCAATCATCCATATTTAAACATCTCACGGTGAATATGTGACATCATCAATCTTCAAACATTAAAAAATATGTCACAAATGAAAAATATGGCAAATGTGCATGTGCACATGCACAAGTGTACCCCCAACCAAATTTTAATTTCCTCATATGTTTCATATTTTTGATAAACAAGGGATGGAAATTAATACACTGTTAAGATAATTATAAAATCAAGCATGTCATTATTTCTGTATAAATTGATCTTAAGATATGTATCTTTCTACCTTGGAGAATATATAATTTCCCTACTACCTTTTACTAGACGGTAGTGGTTACCATTATTTTATATTGATATAGAGGTGAATCCAATCTACTCATCTAGTGGGTTGAATGCCCTATATTATAAAAACGATAGAGACTAGACCAGCGTACTTTTCCTTGTGGGTGGACTTTCTGGAACATGGATCATTTGACCGTCTTATACTTGGACGAGAATAGTCCAAAACACTTGTTTTGGCACAAATACTCAAGCTTTGTGAGGTCTACTATGCTATGTATGTGAAATCCACTTTATTCATCATATGACAAGCATTCATTTTACTGTACATATAGAAGATAAATTTGATTAAAAGCTCAACTGGGACACACCAATGCTTAAAACCATTAATTTCACATTACTTGTCTGTACTGAATTTTTTTTATCAAGCTGATTTCTGCATCTTTTCTTTGTCTTGGTGAGTTACACATGATTAACGGGTTTGATTTGCGATAACATGGCGGCCCTACAGAAAAACTTATAGTTGGCATCCCATTCCCATTGTGCCACATGGTTTGTGGATATAACTGATTTTCGGCCTAGTCTAACATCAAGATAAAACTTGATAGACGGAGTGGATTATACATATACAATATGGTGGGCTCCACAAACTTGGATGTGAGATAGAGGAAGGGAGAGGGAGAGTAGGCTTTTCCCATAAGTGCATTATTTATACCCTGGGTATAGTCTTTGGAACAATTTAACTCTCGAAATCATACCTTATTGTTTTTTTTTTTTTTTTTAAATAAAATATTTTTGATAACATGAGAGAGAGAATCCTATCTATAGGGTTGCTAGCGTTTCTTTTAGCAGCCATGTTTGCAGTTTGTGAAGCCAAGAAAGAAGAAGGTTGCTACTCTTCATGTGGTAACATCTTCAACATCAGCTTCCCCTTCAGCTTGAAAGGCGATCCTCCCAACTGCGGCTACCCTGAATACCAACTATCTTGGGAAAGTAATCGAACGGTATTGTACATCCATTCTAAGAAATTCTGGGTCAAGGCGATTGACTACGAGAATCAGACCATCCGAGTCGTTGATTCCCTTCTACAAAGCGATGATTTCTCCTCTCTTCCTTGCAACTCTATAATGTGGAACGACCTTAAATACGGCAATCCATACTTCTTGCCTTGGTATCTTAACAATACCATATTCGTGAATTGTTCGGCTCAGATGGACAATGATGGTCCTGCTTCATACTTAGCTACCACGACTTGCTTCAATTCCACCTATGGGGCATTTATTTATGTTCTTGGGCATAGGATGACGCTATCTGATCTACATCCATCCTGCAAAGTTGTAGCCAAGGCCCCTACAATGTCGGAAATGGAGAGAGTCGGAATGTCCAATTATAGAGAAATTCATGATAGATTGATAAAGGGTTTTCAACTATATTGGGGTATTCCTATCGCATGCCGCGTCTGTGTGGAGAAAGGATCTGATTGTCAGTACTATTCGTCTCAAAGAATGGTCCGAGCTTATGATTTAGATCTTCGGGACTACTGTGACCCTTCTTGCAATAAACTCCAGTCCTGGCACTGTAAGTTTTTAATTCTTAGCATGCGTATCGAAGAAGCAAGAGACAGGATACTCGGCTTCTCCACTTGGACAAATTAACATACAAGTTATTTGAATTTTAAGTAATTCATTATTTATATTTTAAAATTTTAAAATCATTTATTATTTTTTTAGGGATTTCTATGAAAAAGCTAACCACATCTTTTTCTTTTTTCTCCTAATTGGACAAAACCACTTAAAAGTTAAAAACAATAAATTTTAAAATTCAGGATGTGGACTTCATGTGAATTTAGAGTTCTTAGGCATGATTTTACACCATTCCCAGTGTTGTGTCTCCCCTAAGTCTTAGATTTGACTTTTTTTTTCTGGACCCATGATGAAAATGTAGTGGTCCACCTGATGGACAGGGTGGATCTGATTCACATTCTCTCCCATGTCTTTCTAGGTTAGTTGCAGGCATAGCCTCTGGTCAGTTTAGTGCAGTCTAGAGAGTGAGAGAGAGCATAATCATCTACAACAGGTGTTTCGTGCAGCTGCTGATTAGGCTGATTTTTGTATTTTCACTTCATCCTTTTGAACCGTACCCGATTAATGGGTTTTACAGAAGATACCCGCCGTGATGACCCAACACACCGGCTGCCATCCCATCCCCACTATTCTCTCTACTATGGCCCTCTCGAGTAAGAGTACCTTCCATTTTCCTATGTTGTTGATCTCCCCCGATCAGGCTCAGCATTAATTATTCTAAATTCATCTATAGATAGTGATTCCTCAGATGGATTAAGCTTCTTAGGGAAAACTGTATAACAGTCCATAACAAGAAAGACATCGTATAACAGTCCATAACAAGAAAAGTTCCATTCATCAAACCACAAGCAAGCATTGGCACACACGCAATTGTTAGGCAAAACAAAATATATATCAAATATGTCCAACTTTCTCTATGACGTAGGGATGAACGTGATGAGGTCGATCACCGTCTTCCTCAAGGATAACTAGTCCGAATCCACGGAGCTTCTCCAGACTCCTCACAGAGACTTCTCGAATCCACGAGGAAAAGAAATAGAAATGATTTTAAGATATATGAAAGAAACTTGTTGATTAATTGATAGATGAAATAAATGAGTCGTCTACAACCCTTTAAATAGGGATACCAAGACTATAAAGAAGTTTAATAATTAAACTATAACTAAAACTCCATAAAATTCGTAACTTATTATAAATAGTAAAATTTCTATTTATAGTAAGTGTCCTATGTTCACACCCCAAGTATAGGGTTGTGATGTAGTAATAATCTCGGTCTCGACCGATGTCAAATCCACAGGGACTGAACCTTGTATGTAATCTGAAAGTAGCTAGAACTAGAACTAGGTAAAGATGTATCTAAATCAGGTAAAAGGAAGGGAATAATTGTGAATTTATTTAACTAAAACTCGTGAAATTCAAAGGTAGGAAACTAGGGTGTCAAGGATCCACTTGTAGCAATTGGGAAGCTACCTTACATTGATTCAAGGACACAACTGGAATTGGAGTCCTATCTTATCCAGTTGGTAAGAAGATTTGGAAGTGATCCCGTCACCTAACCATGCCTAGGAGACTATGGCAAACAACAACAATTTACCAATCTCATAGCCAATCATAAGAGAATTGTGAATGTTAGGAAGGATTCTGTCACCCTACCATGCCCAAGGGACAATTGTGAACAACAAGTCTGCCTAATTTCACAATCTCAATAATGGAAAGAACGTACTTAAAGCTATCGCAGATCCATTGTAATTTAAGTCACAACAAACCATGAAAAACAAAAAGTATATCATATAATCAAACTAGAATCCAAAAGAGTTCAATGAAGCATGAATCAAAACATAGCAACCATCCCAATCATGCTACAAGCTTCACCTCTTAGCCCTAGCTAAGAGGTTTAGCCAGTCATAACTGAACTAAAATCTTAGGAAAATATAAAAGGAAAAGAAAAACAAGGAAGAAGAAGGAAGAACTCTTGATGGAGCTTGGTCGGCCGCTTCACACTCTCTCCTTTCCTCGTGCTCACGTCCACGCCTCCACGGCTGCTCAAGATAGATTCCCCCTCCCACGTTCTCTTCTTTCTCTTTTATAGACTGGAGAAGGTCGACCGGGGTTGAAAAACCGACTCCCTGTACGCAATACACTTTGCAAAAGATCCGGACGCGCGATCTCTGTTTTACACAGCCAAAAACGGAAAAACGTCTTGCGTTTGATCCGAGATTGCTCGACTGTTTGTCCAAATCTTTCAAAATCGTCTTCATGGTGGGGTTGAAGGCCCATTTCTCTAGTGTTTGAACGGTCCGGATTGCTGATCCGATCAAAGATATTGGCCCACAATCGCTCGAAATTTTCGGACGTCCGCACGACAGGGCCTGCGTATTTCTTGCGCTGGGATGTTCAGTAGGTTCTACAGTGATGTTTTTGATGAAATCCACCCCGTCCATTGGATTACTGGCGAAAAACCAGTCGGGAAGGAGTGGTTTTGGTCGAGTTTTGGTGCGGTCCATTGATGTTTTTCTTCCGCCGTCCATCCTACGTTTTCTAACGATCCACGTGCATACACATGTATGGGGCCAAAAGGCCACCTAAACGAGGGTCACGCCTAGCCCAGAAATATATTGGACAGTCCAGATCATACAAATGGTTGATGGGTGGGGCCCACAAGCATGAACCGGCAGACAGCGTGAGGACGCCGTTCTTGAAATTCTGAAACAGAGAGTCGGTAAGTGGGCGCTGACCGACCTCTCAAGTTCTGGTGCTAGTCCAGTGCACGTGCACCCCATGTACGTGCGATGTACATGTGGGGTTCACCGTGATGTTTGTGAGAAATCCGTTCTGACCATCCTTCTTACCACCTCAATTAAGGGGTTGAGACAAAATTTGAAGCATATTCAGATATCAGGCGGGCCCTAAATCAGGATTTTAGGGCCTGATATGTCCGTTGGGTGACTTCCACAAGGATCCAATGGTTGAAATTTGATGTGCACGGTTAATTTATGGTCCTCAGGCCATAAATGAAGTTTCGAGCCGAACGGATGGTGGAAACCTTGTGACGACTTTCAGGCCTCTTTAACGTGAACGGCTTGATTTCTTCGGATCTCTGGCGTGTAAATCCTTCGATTTCGGTCTCCTGGGGTCCGTCCCTTGCCTCGATGACTTTAGAGCGTTAAATTCATGCTTTTAGCACCCTTTTGTGGTCCAAGCTCCTAAATTCACCTTGCAGCACAAACACGATTAAAATAGGGTGTTTAAACAGTATCATGTTTGTAAATCCAGGTAATAATTGGGGTCTAATATGCAATATTTGATCCTCAACATCCTATAATTTTTCTAAACACTTTTTATGTTGGACGCAACTTCTAAAGCCCAACGGATGAAGAGTTATAATCAATCTAAAACCTACTATTTATAATAAAAATGGAATTAAACATGGAATTCGGCTGTCGATATGATGGAATCTTGCAAATTCGGCTTGGGCAATCTGGCTTGGCCTAGTTGGTTGGCAAAAGTAGCTCGTTCTACCCCAAAATCATAATGGTACGTCGAGTAACTCATTCCGGTTTGCGAGATATGGTTGTTTTAAGGTTCTGACAGTCTTGATGACTTCTGCCTCTGATCGGGCCTTCTTTGATCCATCTTGGACATGAAAGTGTCCGTGACCCGCTCTACATCACTCTAAAATAAAAAAAGATAACAAAATTCTTGTAAATACCTTCCTATCTTAACTAAATCCAAATTTCTAATTTAAACTCTCTCATCCTCACATTTATAACTTCCTCTCTAACATAAATCTGCCAAATTTTAATACCGACTTCAATCTTAAGCTGCAAGAAGGGAAAAATACTAGAAAAGCAAATATTCATGAATTGGATGTCTTGAATCTTGTCAATACATCATTTATCATCATTATTTTGTATCTCTCTCTCTCTCTCTCTCTCTCTCTCTCTCTCTTTTATTTTTATTTTTATTTTTTTTTAAATTTTAAAATTCAAAGTGTGTGCCAAATTCTGCTTTAAAGCATTTATAGAAATTTCATTGCTTTTGGGGTTCTCTGCAAATTAATATAATCCAACTCTATTTATCAATTTGGAATCTGATATTCTTGCAGGGATTTAAATGGGTGTAGTTTATTTTTTAAGCCCATTTTTTCATCACTGTTATTTTTGAGACATGATCCATCCACAGTATGTTCCAATGTTAGGTGGTTTACACTCAAACCCCATGGATGGCCGGCATATTGCCTGGGTTTGGTGCATAAATAAATAGAATGCTGGCTCATTCATCATCATTGCACTAACAAATTACTTTTTTGCTGCAGTGAATTTTGTTATTTACTGCCATTAACTTGGAAGGAATTCATTATTTTCACATCCTCATGTGATTACTTGTTGGACAATGCAGGCATTTTTGATTTCATCAGACTGATCATACAAGGATTACTTCAGTCCACTTTGTCCTGTATACTTTGTAAATCCTTGGCCCTTTTCTCCAAAGATATTTTCAATGGAAGTTTAGAGTCATTTTCATCCATATTTAAGCCAGGAGTCATGTGACACATCCATTGAGTATTTCATATCCTAAATCCCAATGATCACAAAAATCCCAAAAATATAGGCTGAGTGAAAAAAATTAAAAATAAATAGTAACTAAAGTAATAAAACTACCATGCTTACTAATCCAATGTTCATTTTCATGTTTTTCTCTATGCCAAGCAGTTTTAATCATGGGGAGAACACCCATTGGAATAGTGTGCCTTATCACCTTACTGGTATATAAATTATGAAGGAGACATATATGGATAGACACCACAGTAGAAGAGTTCTTAAGCAAGTATAGATGCCAAACGCCTGCAAGGTACTCTTATTGGGATATTCGAAGGATGACCATGCGTTTTAAAGGGAAATTAGGCCAAGGAGGTTTTGGTTCTGTTTACAACGGAAAGCTCAGAAATGGCCCACCCGTTGCGATCAAGATGTTGTCTGGTAAGTCAACATTCTCCTAGATGACAACTTCAACCCAAAAGTTGCCGACTTTGGGCTCGCAAAGTTCTACCCAACAGATGAAAGCCATTTATCATTCACAGCTGTAGGAGGAACTCTAGGATATATGGCTCCTGAACTATTTTATAAAAATACCTGCAGGCAGGTCTCATACAAGGTGATGTTTACAGTTTCGGAATGCTTTTAATGGAAATGGCTGGTAGGAGAAAGAACATGAATCCATCTGCAAACTCAAGGCAAATATACTTCCCGTTGTGGATATATGACAAACTCAATGAAGATGGGGAGATGGGAATGGAGGATGCTGCTGAGGATGAAAAGGAAATTGCAAAGAAAATGGTTATAGTTGCACTGTGGTGTATACAGATGAAACCTACAAACCGTCCTTCCATGAGTAAAGTAATAGAGATGCTAGAAGAGTGTGGAACTTCTGCAAATGCCAGCCAAGCCTTTTCATTCTTCCCCACAAAGGGTTCCTGATGAAGATCATGCAACTGATACAAATCCCACAGAATCATCGAGTATTGAGGAACTGGGATTGCTCTCCGAAAATTATGAGGTATCAAATAACTTAGATGTGATTATAGATTAAGTTGTGATACTTAGACTATCAAAACAATAAAGTTTTAGATATTTGGTACAAGAAACTATTCAAGTATTTATAATGATGTATGTGTTGGTTTTAATATTAGTTCTTTTCCTACATATGTAATGTTTTTGTAATAATACAACTTGCAAGCATTAAAGGTTATCTTTCCTACACTGACTTGATGACTTATGGTCTAATGTGGATCAAACCATTTTTTTAACGATTGAGTGGATGGTTTGATTATAGCCATTCCCGATGAATTCGACCAATTAAAAGTGGGGCTCACATGATGAACAGTCTAGATTGATGGGTAGACCCATTTTTCTACAAATAATGTGGTCCATCCATTTTCCCAGGAATTTATTGAATGGCTAGGATGGTCCAATCATAGTGAGCCTACATGGCAGATGGTTCAGATTGATGAATAGAACAATTTTACTACAAACATTGTGGCCATCTATTTGTGTAGCAATTGATCGAAAGGCTAGGATTCCGATCGATAGCAAATTTTGTGGATCACTTGCAATAAAAGTAGGCCCACCAGATGAGTGGTCCATGTTGATGATTTGAACCATTTTCCTAGAAGCAATATGGAACATCCATTTCCCCAGGAAGTTATCGATGGTTAGTGTGGTCTGATCAGAAGGACTCTTGAGGATCAAAGGCAATCAAAAGTGGAGCCTATATGATGGCTGGTCCAGATTAACTATTAGACCACTTTTTTACAACGTAGCAATTGATATGATGGTTAGGATGGTCTGATCAAAGGGATTGTTGACGAACATGTTGCAGTCAAATATGGAGTCCACCTAGTGGACGTTATAGATTGATGATTATCCATTGCCCTACTATCATTATGGACCATACATTTTCCTAGCAATTGATCAGATGGTTAGGATATTATGACGGTCCGATCAAAAGCAATTGTTGAGGATCACATACAACAAAAAGTGCATCTGAAATGATGGACAGCTCAGATTGATGGTTAGAACCATTTTCCCACAATAAATATGATTATCGATTTTCCTAATAATTGACCAGATGGTAAGGGTGATCCGATCAATGGAAGCAAGGCAAACCCAATCAAGAGTGTGGCCCACATGATGGAATGTCCAAATGGATGATTAGACCAGTTTTATATAGTGAATTTAAACAGGCACCCCGGTGGATCCCTGACTGTGGGGCCCACCATGATGTATTTTCCTTATATCCACGCTGTTCATCTGTTTCACCAGCTCATTTCATGGCATGAGCTCAAAACTGCAGCAAATCTAAATCTCAGGTGGACCACACCATGGGAAAGAGTGGTGATTGACCATTAAAAACGTTTTGCGGCCCACATAAGTTTTGGATCAACCAGATCGTTGTGTGATCCCTTCATCCAGGTCTGTGTGACCCTATCAACAGGTTGGATGGCAAATAAAGATTCCGGTGGCCTCCAAGAAGATTTTAATGGTACGCATTCAATCACCACTATTACGTGTGGTGTGGTCCACCCGAGATTTGGATCTGCTGTGTTTTTTGCACCATCCTCTAAAATGAGCAGGTGAAACGGATGGATGGTAGGATATAAGGCAAATACAATGAGGTGGGTCCTACTGTCAGGGATCCACTGAAGCCGCGTCCAATTTAAACCGGCGCGGGTTATGTGACGCAGGGGTAACAGCTAAGTGGTTGAGGCCCTTACCATGGGCCTGTGCTGTATTCCACGCAGTCCATCCGTTTCACCCGGGCATTTTGACGCATTTACCCAAAAAATGAGGCAGATCCAAATCTCAGGTGTACCTGACAATGGGATTGAATTCCCACCATCAAAAACTTTTGGATCAAGAAGATCGCTGTGTGATCCTTTCATCCAGGTCTGTGTGACCTTATCAACAGGTTTGAATATAAACATTATAGTGGGCCTCATGAAGTTTTTAACCGTGGGTGTTCAATCACCAATGTTTTCTTTCCTGTGGTGGGGTCCAACTGAGATTTAGATCTGCCTCATTTTTTAACCTTGTACTAAAATGAGCTGGAAAAACGGATGGTTCATATAATTTGTAGGAAAATAGTTCTAACCATCAATTTGGACTGTCCATCGTGTCGCTCCACTTTTAATTGCATCTGATCCTCGATAGCCATTTTGATTGGACCATCATAGCCATCTAATCAATTGCTATAGAGATGGTGTTTAGATTTTTAAGAAAATGAGTCAAATCATCAATCTAAATCTGGTGGACCCCACTTTTGATTACATGTCTTTCTTAAGAATTGCTTTGATCAAACCATTTTAACCATCGGATCAAACGCTAGTAAATGGTATTGACTGCACAAGAATGGATGTAATCATCAACCTGGACTGTCCATCTCATGAGCCCCACCTCTAGTACGTCCAGCTCAGTCCAGTTAATCCGAGCTCATTTGCGGCTGCACAGGGCATACCATCAGTCTGTTCTTCAATCAAGTTCAGGTCACCACTGATCCTCCAGCTCCTTTCCCCTCCATTCCTCCCAGATCAACTGACCTCTCTCCCAGGCACCGGTCGTCGACAAGTTTCTCCCCCACGCAGGCCCATGTGGTCCGGTCCCAGCGCTTGACCTCTTGCCCAGCCTTCGACCAAGAGACGCTGGACCACCTCCTCTGCTCCGGGAAAGTTACCTCAACCGTTTGGTCGCACTTTCACAGGATTTTTGACGTTCCGATCATCCCAAATCAATCCATTCATCAGAAAATCGGGACTTGGTTGTCAAGGGCCTTAAACTCCTCTCGCATTAAGCGGCTTCTGGGGCTGTTCCCTGCGCTAACTTCCTGGGAGTTATGGCAGAGCCGCAATGCCTCGCATTTCGAGGGAGTCCTGATGTCCGGGCCCAACATCATTGCTCAGGTCACCTCTTGGCTACAGGAAATCGGTGATCCTCTGCCTCACAACGATCGCAAATCCCTCAGAACCGAGGCCATTCTTCAGGCCCTTCATCTGGAGAACGGCAGCGACAACACCCCTGCCTGTCCTTCTATTGTCAAATGGGTAAGACCTCCTCCGGGCTGGATTAAGCTTAACGTCGATGGTTCTTCCCGTGGAAATCCAAGTGAAAGTGGAGGTGGAGGAGTTGCTCGGGATTCTCAGGGTCAGGTTATTTTCGCCTTCCACAGGAACTATGGCCATGCCTCCAATACGATTGCAGAGGCCCAGGCTATGCTTGACGGAATTACTCTCTGCAGTAAATTGGGGCTAGCTAGAATCGTTGTTGAATCGGATTCCAAACTGGTGGTCGATGCTGCAACGGATCCTTCCGCCCACTGCCTATGGAACATCTGGTATAGATTGGGAGCCATTCATCGCCTTGGTCGTCGCCTCAATCTCTGCTTCAGGCACATCTTTCGTGAGGGAAATGCTGTGGCTGACGCACTCGCTAGGCTGGCTAACGAAGGATGTGCCAACTCCCTCTTCCTTTCTCGTTCGGAAATGCCGACTTTAACTAGGGGCCTATTGGTCCTTGATAAAGTTGGGCTGGGTTACTTGAGAGCCTGACTCTGGTGTGTATTTTCTTTTGTCCGAGGGATCGGGCCGTCCTTTTGTTACTACCAGGTTGACACAGGGATGAACGTGATGAGGATAAATACTCTGAATCCACAGAGCTTCTCTGGACTCCTCACAGAGACTTCTCGAATCCACGAGGAAAGAAAGCAGAAAATAGAAATAAATTCTAATAAATTCGAAACTAATTAATTGATCATTAAAAACGAGTTCATAACCCTTTAAATAGGGATACCAAGCAATGGGAAAGAAATCAGAATCAAACTACAACTAAAACTCCTAGAATTCGTGACTTACTATAAATAGTAAACTTACTATTAATTTATAGACGGTCGTGATGTCTACTAGTGTGCAAGGTTTTCGGCCAAAAATAGTAAGTGTCCTATTTGGCTTCACCAAACCTTTCTCCTAATTATTCTAAGCTCTTTTCACGTTGGGCACAACTCCTAAAGCCTGACGGGTGAAGAGTTATAATCAAACTAAAACTTACTATTTATAGTAAAAATGAAATTAAAGCAGGGAAATGATCATCGATCCAGGGGTTTTTCGTAATTCCGGGCGTCGCAACCCGGCGTATCGGGGTTAGTTGGCTAAAGTAGCTCGTTCTACCCCAAAATCATATATTTTACGTCAGATAACTCATTCCGGATTGTGAGATACGCCCAATCTAAGGTCCGACGGTCCAGATCACTTCTGTTGTCGATCGGGCCTTTTCTGATCCATCTTGGCCATGAAACTGTCCACGACCCGCTCTACATCAGTCTCCTCCACTTCAAAAGAACTTGTCCTCGAGTTCTCATCCTGCTCTGGTTCATAATACTCAGTCAGGCCCGTAACATTGAAAGTCCATGAGATCGCCATGTCATCTGGAAGATTAACAACATAAGCGTTGTCATTGATCTTTCGAATGATTGGGACGGGTCCAATCGTCTTATTTTTCAACTTATTATACGTCTCGGTCAGAAATCTCTCTTTGCGTAGATGGACCATAACACGATCGCCCACCTCAAACACATTTTGTCGCCGGTGCTTGTCAGCTTGTCCCTTGTACTTCTCGTTCGAGGCATGTATCTTGGTTCGCACTTCTGTATGGATGCCCATGATCTTGTCCGCCATATGTTCTACTGCAATGCTCGTGCCTGGGTGCTTGGGCAGAGGAACCAAGTCAAGTGTGTGGCGAAGCACTCGTCCGTAGATAATCTGGAACGGTGATTTTCCAGTCGAGCGGTTCACCATGTTGTTGAATGCAAACTCTGATTGAGATAAGGCTAAATCCCACTGTTTCGGTTTTTCTCCTGAAATACAGCGAAGGAGGTTTCCCAATGTGCGATTCACAACTTCGATCTGCCCATCAGTCTGTGGGTGGTAAGTACTGCTGAATTGAAGTCGTGTATCGAATCAATTCCACAAAGTCCGCCAAAAGTGGCTAATAAACTTCGTGTTACGATCAGAAGTAATGGTCTTGGGGACCTCGTGTAGCCGTACGACCTCCCTGAAGAATAGATTCGCCACGTGTGTTGCATCGAGGGTCTTCTTGTATGAGATAAAGTGCGCCATCTTGGAGAAACGATCTACCACCATGAACACCGAATCCATGCCGCGTTGTGTTCGTGGGAGACCAAGTACGAAGTCCATTGATAAATCCTCCCGAGAACCGTCAGGCACACGTAACTGGGTGTAGAGGCCCGTATTCTGAGATTGCTCCTTGGAAGTCTGACAAACATGACAACGTTGTACGGCTTTTCCCACATCACGTACTAATTGCGGCCAGTAATACCGCTCTTCCACAAGAGCTCACGTCTTGTCTCGCCCAAGGTGTCCACCAAGGCCACCTCCATGTAGCTCCTGAATAATCTGCTCCCTCAGAGAACTTTGAGAAATGCACAATCGATTCATTTTGAAGAGAAAATCGTCCTATATATGAAGGTCACTGGGGTGACCTTCTTGGCACTTCATCCAAGAATCTTTAAAGCCCTCATCCTCGGTATACAACTCCTTGAGACAGTCGAAGCCGTCTACCTCGTTACTCATCGTAACAAGTAGTGATGCACGACGACTAAGTGCATCAGCCACCTTGTTCTGCTGCCCTAACTTGTGCTTCAGAACGAACGTGAATTCCTGTAAAAACGCAGCCCATCTAGTATGCACACAATTCACATTAGTCTGACTATTAGTAAACTTTAATGCTTGATGATCAGTGTACAAAACAAACTCTCTTTGAATCAGATAATGTCGCTAATGTCGTAGCGTCTGAACAACTGCGTACAACTCAAGCTCATAAGTCGACCACTTCTTTCAGGCTTTGCTGAGCTTCTCGCCGTAGAAGGCTACCGGCTTGCCTTCCTGTGATAATACTCCTCCAATTCCGACGTATGAAGCGTCACACTCAACCTCAAATAATTTGTCGAAATTAAGAAGCACCAAGACCGGTGTTGTAGACAAACGATGCTTGATCTCATGAAAGCTCTTGTCAGCTTTATCGGTCCACTGGAATAGTCCTTTTTTCATGCAATCTGTTATAAGCGCGACTATGGTGCTAAAATCTCGCATGAATCGACGATAGAAAGTCGTTAACCCATGAAAACTCCTCACCTCATGAATGTTTTTCGGGATTGGCCATTCTCTAATAGCTCACACCCTTTCATCGTCCACACAAATGCCTGTGGATGTTACAACAAACCCTATAAACAACAGGCTGTCAGTTAAAAAACTACACTTCTTCAAGTTGAGGTACAACTTGTTAATTTATAGGACCTGTAGCACCTGCCTGAGATGTTTCCTGTGCTCCGTCTCATCCTGGCTATATATCAATATGTCATCAAAATATACTACCACAAATCGGCCAGTAAACGGTTTTAACACTTGATTCATCAAACGCATAAAAGTACTTGGTGCGTTCGATAGGCTAAAGGGCATGACCAGCCACTCATACAACCCTTTCTTGGTCTTGAATGTCGTTTTCCACTCATCACCGGGTCGGATACGAATTTGATGGTACCCGCTCCTTAGATCTAGTTTAGAGAACACCTTGGCCCCTTCTAGCATATCGAGCATGTCATCCAATCGTGGTATTGGGAACCGATATTTGATGGTAATTTTGTTGATTGCCCGGCTGTCGATACACATGCGCCAACTTCCTTTTTTTTTTGCGTTAATAATGCAGGTACGGCACATGGGTTCATGCTCTCTCTCAAGAGACCTTTACGGATCAATTCCTCCACTTGTTCCAGAAGTATCTCACACTCCTTTGGACTCATCTGATAATGAGGGCGATTGGGCAGGCTAACCCCAGGGACGAGGTCTATGTGATGTTGGATGTCCCTCATGAGGGGAAATCCATTAGGTAAATACTCAGGCCAGACTTTTTTGAATTCGATCAGCAACAGTCTTAAACTTGGAGGGATATTTAAGGGTTCCTCTTCCTCACCCTTCACCACTACGGCGTATACCTCGCCGGTTTCCTTGGATTCCTCCATAAAATCCTGAATGGTCAAGAAGGAACTCCCCTCCACTTTAGAAGCTTCAGAGTGGTTCTCTGGTGCCATAGGAGCAAGGATTATTTTTCGACTATTCTTGACGAATACGTAGACATTGTCTTGTCCCTAATGGGTCGCATCACGGTCCGACTGCCAGGGTCGACCGAGTAGCATGTGGCAAGCTTCCATGTCAACCACGTTACAAAGTATCTGATCCTTATAATTTTTACCAATTGAAAATGAGATAGTGCATTGTTCAGTTACCTTGGTCTCATTCACCTTTTTTATCTAGCCAATTGAGTACGGGAAATGATGTTTCGTCGTTGGTAGCCGTAACTTGTTCACCATCACCCTTGAGACAATGTTCTCGCTACTACCGCCGTCTATAATCACATCACAGACCTTTTCGTTGACAGTGCACCGAGTACAAAATATATTGTGTCGCTGTAGATGTAATTCCTTTCGTGGGGTATACAGTAATCGCCTCATAACTAGAAATTCGCCACGATCCTCGCCCGTCATTTCATCGCCACCTGCTATTTCTTCAGTGGTTTGCTCATGTTCATCATAGTCATGACCTTCTTCTGTGACCTCATCTTCAGTGCCCCTTCATTTATAGTCAAGTGTGCTACGGGACGTTAAGGACAAGTGTTTGATAAGTGGCCTAGCTGGCCACAGCAGTAACAATTGTTCGACCTTGGCCGAGCATAAGGATTTGGAACCCTACTCGGGCCCGCTGTTGTGGGTATTGCACATTGAGGTTTGGATGAGTCGCTCCCCGTATTACGGTTTGCGGTTGTAGGAAGTTGAGGACGTTCTCCTACTGGATCTTTTCCTCCTGCCAGCACTGGATCCTGCGTGGGACCTGTCATGGGGGTAGAGTTGAAGGATATGGACGAGCAGGAGCTCTTGCAAGTTGTGTTTCTGCCCTACCCGCCAATTGAACTGCTTCATCCACGGTCCCGACTGGGTACATCTGAACTCGATCCTGAATTGTCGGCCGCAACCCACCTATAAATCGTGCCACTTTCTGTGACTCAGATTCTGACGGATCGTTTCGTGTAGCCAACCGCTAGAATTCTTCTGTGTAATCTTTGACGGTTCGATTTCCTTGTCGACAATTTTGATATTGCTGGAATAGTATTTGTTCATAATCACTGGGGAGAAATCGTGATCGAAGAAGACGTCTCATCCATGGCCATAATGAGATAAGTGCCTTATTCTGACGGGCTCGTGAGAGTTGTAATTGTTCCCTCATGTAGAAGCACTAGATTTTAATTTAAATGCTACCAATTTTACCCTTTTATGATCTGGCACGTCCATATAATCAAAATATCTCTCTACTTCGGCTAGTCACTCGAGGAAATCTTCTATACATAATAAACCATTAAAACTAGGAAGTTCAGCCTTACCTCGGTAGTCTCTTTCAGCACGATCTAGATGATCGCCTCCGTGGATTGGTTGCCGGGCAAAACCCTCATTAAGGTCTTCGTCGCTATAACTTGAATAATCTGGTGTAGCTCTACGATTTGTCACTGGTAGTGCTCTACGGAAATCGGGGTTGCGTCGTACAGCAACCATGGGTAGTGGAGTCACCATGGGTGGTGGAGCCACCATACGTGGTGAAGCACCGCCTAGGGCTCGGGGCGGAAGTAGCGTATCCGTAAGACGGTCGAGCGTTACCTGCAACCCTTATATGGTCAACTGACTCTCCCGATGGAAAGCTTCCATTCTTTCTGAAAGATAACGAATCCCATGATCACCGTCCACAGGATTTTGATTCATACCTTCGTTGTTTGTCATCGGCCCAAGGGGAATCCTCGCTTTGATACCAATTGACGCAGGGATGAACGTGATGAGGATAAATACTCTGAATCCACGGAGCTTCTCTGGACTCCTCACAGAGACTTCTCGAATCCACGAGGAAAGAAAGCAGAAAATAGAAATAAATTCTAATAAATTCGAAATTGATTAATTGATCATTAAAAACGAGTTCATAACCCTTTAAATAGGGATACCAGGCAATGGGAAAGAAATTAGAATCAAACTACAACTAAAACTCCTAGAATTCGCGACTTACTATTTATAGACGGTCATGATGTCTACTAGTGCGCAAGGTTTTCGGCCAAAAATAGTAAGTGTCCTATTTGGCTTTACCAAACCGTTCTCCTAATTATTCTAAGCTCTTTTCACGTTGGGCGCAACTCCTAAAGCCCGACGGATGAAGAGCTATAATCAAACTAAAACTTACTATTTATAGTAAAAACGAAATTAAAGCAGGGAAACGACCGTCGATCCAGGGGTTTTTCACAATTCCGGGCGTTGCAACCCAGCATAGTAGGGTTGGTTGGCTAAAGTAGCTCGTTCTACCCCAAAATCATATATTTTACGTTAGATAACTCATTCCGGATTGCGAGATATGCTCAATCTAAGGTCCGACGGTCCGGATCACTTCTGTCGTCGACCGGGCCTTTTCTGATCCATCTTGCCCATGAAACTGTCCGCAACTTACTTTACATCACAGGCCCTCTCAGTTTCACCCCTAGGTTCTTTGTTCATAGTGGTGTGAGTGAGGTTTCATATGATAAGCGGTGCTCCTTTCTTTTTTGTTGGAGCCTGCCCGAAGGGTTGTACTTCTGGTCTCTTTGATTTTAATATATTTGGTGGCGTCTGCCCACCTTCCTTTAAAAAAAAAAAAAAAAAAAAAAAAAAAAGAAGAGTTTGATTAGGTCTTCAAGTTACACCTCTTGTGGTTTGGTTGGGCTTGACTTGAACTATAACCTGACCCAACCCGGCCTGTTGAACATAACCTGACCTAACCTGTGCAGGTTGCACCTTCAGTCCATATTATCATACAATGTATAGTAGTTATCAATTATGACATGTGGGGTGTGTGGTTTGATAATCAAGACCAATGGTTTTGTTGAATATTATGTGGATGGAAATGCCCAAAAAACACATTGAATTATCTATGGGATCAATCACCATCGCTACCATCATCATTTTCATCCGAGTACCGTTCGGTATCATAGTTTAAAAACTCAAAACTCGAACTCGACTTCTAGCTCAATTTAGCTGAGTCGACTCGAAATTTCAATTAAGTTTAATTTTATTTGATTCCACTCGATAATTAAATTAAATATCATAAGCATTACACAGAAGAAACATAAAATGTATAAAATAGATACCCCAAGTGCCAATGTTTCGTTGGTAGAGAGAGCCTTGCTACCCCAATATTTGCAGAAGGTGGGAGTTCAAATCTTTTACTCAACTATTTTCTATTAAAACTCAGCATGATCGGGTGAGTGACTCAACACAAAGTCATTGCAATGCACGTTGAGTTGTCCAGGTCAAAGTTGCCATTTGCATCTATTTGACCAACTCAAACGCAAATCATGCTGGCTGAACAACATGACCATATACATTGCTGGCCAGGAGCACTCGGCTCGGGACCGGGACTCGGGACTCGGTTGGTTACCTGGTGCAGGTTGACCCAAGACTTGGTAGGTCTGGGTCGACCAGGCAACTTAATAGAGTTTTTCATTATTTTTTATATAAGAAATTAACAAATACAAAAGAAAAACAATAAAAAAAAAAATTTCAGCCATTAGATGCTGCTTCTTCTATCACAGTTAGTCCTAATTCAGTCAATATAATACAACAACAACAACAACAACAACATAAAAAAAAAAAAAAGAAAAAAAAAAAAAAAAACAACGCTAACACAACAATGGTCAAAAGAAACAAAATCTTCTTCACACGAAATATAAATGGAAATAGAAAACATAAAAAACAACTGAAAAAATAAGTAGAAAAGTCAGGTTCTTCTTCTTCTTCGGAAAGAATACAAAAAAACAACAAGAAACTAAGAAAGAATTTACATATAAATTCCTATTCTGCCTCCTCGTCGCATGCCAGATTAGCTGAACAACCCACGTCCAAAGAGAGGAAGGTAGACAAAGGGGGATATTCCTTTGGGAAAGAGAGAGAGTAGCAAAATTGAAAACCCTACTTCCTTTTGCGCTATTCAAATCTTTTTCGATCGACATGATCATGTATCAAAGTCACTCGTAGACTTGGGAAATCAAACCCAAGTCCCGTGCAACTTTGGTTCTCCTGACCTAGTGATCAGGTTTCAAACTAGAACCTAACATGTCGGCGGTTAACTCACCTGGTTTTCAAATCATGGTACAGACCGAATGTACACGACAACTCGGCCATAATGTAGCCAAGTCAAGTTGAATGGACTGAGTTTCGAGCTTTCCAACTATGTTAGGATTCCTATTTGCCATGACAGTCAGAGGGAGCTGTATTTAGTAAGTAAAAAAGCCTTTATATCCGAGTCATTACAAGAAGATGAAAATTTTAATGCACTAGTTGAGTATGATGGATGATACCCAAGCACTCGAAAATTATCAATATCGCATACAAGTGAGTTAAATTGTAGAAAAATCATGGGTCCCAGTTGAAGTGTATCATAATCCAAAATTATACTTGATCCATCTACTAGAGATGAAGAGAAAAGTCTATCTATTTTATTTAGTTGTTCTCATTATTGGATCAACAACTATTTTTTATTTAATTATATACCTATTGGATTGATGGATATTTATTTGAAGATTGAAAATAATTAAACAGTACTATTTAATGGTCCTATTTCAGCAAACAAGTGTCCACAGATTAGAGGTTAGGATTGTTGGACCACTTTAATTATGGGATTGTGACTTAGTTAGGGGGCTCACATGTACAGTTTTTTTTTTTGCCTGCATATAGTTATTGTGGGTGACATTTCAACGACTGCACGCGTGAACTTTCAATAGAGCCATTTCTTTCCCACCAATGTGTAAAATGTGTAGAATATTTGATCAGTGCAGAAGGTGGGCCACACCATCATGAACCTGGTATGAAAATCATGCTTTCTACTCATCAAGTGGGATATCACGTCACAGCCACAGGGCAGCTGATAGTATGATCACTAACAGCACTTGGGTGGCCCCACCTCGTTAGTTGATCGGCATGATTTTCATACCAAGAGATCATCATGGCCTGGCCCACATTTTGAACGCATTTGATATTCTGCATGTGTGGCATGTTGTCAAGAAAAAAAACAAGGATGTGTGTGCTGTGGTATATTATCATTTCTCTTTATGGGTAGTCTGCTTGTCACTCATGTTTGGGAAAGGGTCAAGCTCTCAATGATCAATTTTAAGATCACATACATTGAATGTGATTTTTGTTGTTGTATAGAAATATTAAGATCATCCCATTGAGGAGAATTTTAAGGCATGGTCCATCAATTGTGTTGGATGCAATTACAACGGTCTTGATAAGTGAACCATCCATTCCACTTTCACTTGGGTATATATGAGTCGCACCTGATCTCTCTCTCTCTCTCTCTCTCTCTCTCTCTCTCTCTCTCATATGCGGTCGAGCTCATGGGAACTTCCCATGAGGTCGAGCTGTGTGGGCCACACCGTGATGCGTGCTGAACATCTACCCCATCAGTCAGATACAACATTCCATGGTGGGCCTTGTGCTTAAAAATCAAGTCAATCCATTACTTGTGTGGGCCACACTACATACAAACATTGAGAGGGTTTATCCTCCCATTAAAACATTCGTAATCACTTTTTGGGCCCATCGAGGTGTGGTTCACAAATTCAGCCCATCCGTTATGTGTGTCCCACTTGGACGAGGGGTCAGATCAAGTTTTAGACGCATCCAAATTTTAGGCAGGCCCTACGAAGTGCTTTTATATGTTTTAGGCATATCCCCGAGTTCCTTATACGACTTATTTTTGGGATATCCTCTCATTTAAAGGGGATCAAATGCACGGTGTTGATGTTCGACACACATCACGGTGGGGCCCACACAGCTCGACCTCATGTGAAGTTCCCATGAGCTCGACCACATAGAACCATTTCCCATATATATGTGTGTTGTGTTCTAATACATGCACGTTATGGAATACATGTATTTGTTCCAATACATGAATGAGAAGAATGTTAAAGGTTTTCAACATGCATGTATTCATACTTAGAAATTTGTGAAAATATGCATGCCGCTTAGTTGAAAAGTCACGATTTCTTTGTTCTTGGATGCATCTATTAAATAGCTTTTATTTGTTAAATGCTCCTAAAAGTCTATAAATATGTATTTTTAATTCATTTTCTAAAGAAATAATATATAATAATAACCATTTATAAAGAAGAAAACGTTCTCCTTTGATTCAAAGATGGGATAAGGACAAAACAGAAAGAAAAACGCTAAAGATTTCTTATAGTACTTTTGATCTAAATAGAAGTTATGATTCCATGAGTGGCTACCCATGCGAGTGTGTGGAATACGTAATCCGTAGGGAGGAAGCATCAGTTTGAAATGCCAGTCAACGTGAGCCTGCCATGGATAAAAAAAAGTGTTGGTGTGCAAACCAGGCGTGAGAAAAAATCTCTAGTGCAAAATTCAACATCCATGTGTGGTGCATTAGATGAGTGTACTACCTTGACCTTTGGTACACAGCATGTTCATAGTGTGCCCTACATGGTGAATGGCTGAGATTGCTGACACATGTTCCGTAAGTAGGGATTTCTGACATCATATTCCACTCCTTCACATGGACGCCAACTGAGGTTCCGGTGGTCAGAAGCTATGTGGGACCCACAAAGTTTCCCATGACAAATCCATTCCGTCCATCAGTTTCTCAACCTCTCAAAATAGTTTACCGTGGAAACCTTCTCGAAGCAGACCATGATGCTTATATGCCATCCAGAATAATCATAAGGTTATTACTACTGAGATAAACTGTAATCACAAATATCACTCTCACCTAAAACCTGTGGCCCCCACAAAGATTCCAACCGTCGGCGTTCAATCCCCACTATTTCCTGTTGTGTGATCCATTGGACTTTTGGATTTGCTTAACTTCATTTATTTATTATTTAAAATAAAAATAAAAATTTGTGTCCTATTGTTAGCTTAAGAAACCAGTGTAGATTGATCTGAAATCTGATACTAATCTTATATATAGCATTTGATGAATAAATCCAACAACTTCAAATATAGAAATCAAAGGGATTAAATGAAAAATGGAGTGGATTTCTCCTGACAATCTTTGTGGACCCCACGTAGCTTCCAACCAAAGAAATTTCTGTGGCGGGAAATACAGGTGATTTGCGTCCCCTTCACATAAGGGACCCTCACTGAATCACGTGTGCAAATGCGATGTGCTATTGTTACATTTGATATTTTGGCATTGTTGGAAATAATGCTTAATTATATCTTCTACCTAAAAAGATAAATGCAATTTCATCTCTACAATACAATAAGATGTAAATTGACAGTCAAATAATTTTTCTAGCCATTCATTCGTTTTTATAAGTCATGGCCCACTTGAGATGTGAATGGCCTGTTTTTTTGCCAGAAGATGTGAACAGTATAGATGATCCGATGGAATGTTTGGATCTCATGCGTGTATGAGATTTAACACATGAGCTCGCGTATGGGTGTGAACGATTCCCACAGGCGTGTGGATATTGGACTAGCGGTGTCAATGGGCCGGGCTCGGACTTTAAAAATCAGAATTTTAAATAGGACAGCCCGACTACCCCACTTGAAACAGTTCAAAATCCAGGCTAAGACCTACCCTAGGCCCGCCCGTTGGCAGTCCTATATAGGACTGGACTCCCTAGTGACCCCACAAGTACTGAAGTCTCAATGCTAGTCGGTGCTGTGGGATCCATCATCATTACATGTTTCATCCCATCTGTTCATCCAATTTATTGGGTCATTTTAGTATATGAGCTAAAAATGAGACAGATCTAAAACTCAAGTTGAGGACACTACAAAAAAAACAATAGTAATTGAACTCTCACTATTTAAACCCTCCTAAGTCATACTATAATAATAATTTTCCATTCCATAAGTTGATTAGATAACAGTGACCTTAATGAAAGGGAAAACACAAATATCAGCTTAATCTGAAACTTTTGTGCCTCAATAAGTTTTTAATGGCGGCTGTTCAATCACTGAGCTGGCAAAGTTGATGGATGGCTACATCATGGTCATGATGTAGCCATCAAGCTTTTCCAGCACCGACTATTACCGACCTGGTACGTAATGTTGTGTTTTTTAAAATAAAAAAATAAATTTCAAAAATAAAAGTTATTTTTAGAAAGTAAATAAATATATTAATTATTTAAACTTTCCATAAATAGTGTGTATGGCCAGTCGGTAAGAGAAGGGGTTTTTTGCTTATGCAACCAGGGTTCAAATCTCCTCGAGGACGGTGCTTCGCACCGTCTGCGCGGGCGCTTTATTAGGCGCACTTAGCACTTCGCACGTGCGTATCGTCGCAATGAGCAATAAGAGCCTTAGTCTTTTTAGCAATCGGTTCAAATTTTTTGGGCCATGGTACCCTGATGATTTATTACTTTTTTTTTATTAATTGAGAGTAATTGTGATATGATTGTACATGTGGCACTATGCCATGTGTCGCTTATGTGGATACAGTTTTTCCTGTTGGATAACTATTTCTGTCTGAATGGGTACAGAAATAACTCCCATAGGACAAAGAGTCACGTCCTTTAATGGAAGGCAATTATTTGTTGTGAATGGGTATGGATTTCTTGAAGAGGCTCTTTTGCACCTCTTCAGGATGAAATCCATAACCTTTCAATTAATATAAATCCTGGATTCTATAATCCAGAATACATACTTAAAAATCATTAAGATTATATCATCTTCTGTGCAATTACTCTCGATCTAATCTCTTATTGAGTTTTTTTCTGAACGTCTTAAGGCATATCGGTGTCAAAACTAGAGATCTGTTCAACACTTAAATGTGCAAACTTTCGTGTTGAAAATCGGATTGAGTGTTCATTGTATCCTGAAGACAATTTGCAGACTTCCTTCATTTGCACTTGCTGGAAATTCCAGAAAAAGGGCAGCAAATCTGTCTTGAGAAATTGATTATTCAAGTCAAGCCTTGAACCCGATAGATCTGATCGATTAGATATCATTTTCTTCTATCCTCCGTTGTGTATTGTTCTTCTAACATTCAAGACAGATCTGACTCTTTTCACAATGGAGGCAATTCATTCTATTCAAGTTATGAACCAAGACTTTGTACGACTGGATCGTTTCGACGGTCAATTCTTCTCGAGATGGCAGCAGAAGATGCTTTTTTTTTTGACAACTCTGAAGTTATCTTATATCCTAGATGATGATCTGCCTTCTCTGATCGAGCCAACTGACGATGACTCAGATCAAGTGAAGGCAGAACGGAAGAAAAGGAAGGAGGACGATTTTCTATGCAAAGGTCATATCTTAAATGCCCTCTTTAATTCCATCTATAACTCATACCGTAAAATATCCTCTGCTAAAGATCTGTGGACAAAATTAGATTAAAAATATAAAACTGAAGAGATCAGTACTCAGAAATTTCTGATCGACAATTATGTCCACTTCAAGTTTAAAAATGATCAGCCAATTCTCTCCAAGTAACCGAACTATAGAACTTGGTTGATGAATTGAAGATTGGTGGTATAGATCTTCCTGAAGAATTCCTAGTCGGTGTAGTAATTGTAAAATTACCCTCATCATGGTTTGATTATAAAAAGAAACTGAAACATGATGAAAGGAAGTATACTCTTGAAGGGCTTCAACGACATCTTCGTATAGAAAAAGAGTCCAGAAACCGAGACAAGAAAGAAAGTGCTTCGGAAAATCATTCCAAAGCAAATATTATAGAAGATGACAAGCCAAAAATGCAGAACTCCAAATCTATTCCCCCAAAGAAAGATACAGAGTTTAAGAAAAAGGGAAAGAAAAAGGGCAAGTGTCACTTCTGCAATAAGCCTGGACACTACATAAAGGAATGTCGACACAGGAAGAAACAACTGAAAGCTCAGGCTAACATGACAGAAGACCAACTTGTAGCAATGGTTACTGAAGCTAACACAGTAATATTCGATGGTGGATGGTGGCTAGATACTGGTGCAACCATTCACATATCGAAGGACCGAAACTTCTTCAAGACCTATGAAAATATTACAACTGGACAAGAAGTAAAGATGGGTAATAATGTTCGTGCGAACGTTGTTGGAAAAGGAACAGTTGAGCTTCAGTTTTCATCAGGCAAAAGACTGACACTAACAAATGTATTGCATGTACCTTACATGTCTAAAAATCTAGTGTCAGGCGATCTTCTCAATAAGAGAGGATTCAAAATGGTGATTGAATCTGATAAGTTGGTTATCACCAAGAATGGTATGTTTGTTGGCAAAGGATATTCATGTAATGGTATGATTAAACTGAATATTAATAATAATAATGATGTTTCTGTTTATATAGTGGATTCTATATCTTTATGGCATGCTAGACTAGGTCATGTTAATTATCATTCAATGAAAAGAATGATGATCCTAGGACTTATACCAAAATATGAAATACAACAAGAAGGGAAATGTGATGTGTGTGCCCATTCTAAAATAACCAGAAAACAGTTTGGGACTGGCACAAGAAAATCACAACCCTTGGAGCTAATTCATTCCGATATTTGTGATTTAAATAATACCTTAACTCGTGGAGGAAAAATGTATTTTATCACATTTATCGATGACTTACTAGATTTTCCTATGTATACTTAATAAAATCTAAGGATGAAGCCTTTGAAAAGTTTAAGCTTTATATGGCCAAAGTGGAAAATCAGTTAAATGTAAGGATTAAAGCCCTCAGAAGTGATAGAGGGGGTGAGTACTCTTCTAATGAATTTAACGACTTCTGTGAATCAAATGGTATAATCCATGAATTTACAGCACCTTACACACCTCAGCAAAATGGCCTAGCGGAACGCAAAAATAGGACATTAGTTGAGATGATCAACTGTATGATATTAAATTCTGGATTACCACTAAATTTGTGGGGGGAAGCATTGTTAACAGCAAACCGTATTCTAAATGTCATCCCACACAAAAAATTGGATATCTCCCCATATGAATTATGGAAAAAGAAGAAACCATATCTTCATTACTTCAAAGTGTGGGGAAGTATAGCAGAAGTCAGGATTATTGATTCTAAGAGAGTAAAGTTAGGTCCTAGAGGAATCAGGTGTGCTTTTGTGGGTTATGGGATTCATAGTCCCGTATATAGATTCCTAGTTCTAGAACAAACTTCTTTTGCTGACAAAAACATGATTATAGAGTCTAGGGATGCTATATTTTTTGAAAATATAGTATACAAATACTATATGAATAATCATACAAAAAGACAGGTTGATGAAAATATAATAAAACCAATGAACGAAGAGCATAATAACTTTCATGATAAATCTAAAACTCATCCAGAAGGAAATGAACCAAGGAGATCGAAAAGGGCAAGAAAAGAAACATCTTTTGGCCCAGATTTCTATATGTTCCTTATAGAAGGAGATAGAAATGAAATAAGAAAAGAGATTACTCTACCGCTAAGTATTGAAAGCGATCCATCAACACTTAGTGAAGTTCTCTCATCTCCTGATGTACAATTTTGGAGGAAAGCCATCAACGATGAAATGGATTCCATAGTCTCTAATAACACATGGTGTTTGGTCGATCTTCCACTAGGTTCAAAGCCTATAGGATGTAAGTGGATTTTTAAAAGAAAGTTCAACCCTGATGGAACCATAAATAAGTTTAAAGCTCGATTGGTAGCCAAAGGATTTAGACAAAAGGAAGGTATCAATTTTTTCGATACATATGCTCCTGTTGCTCGAATATCTTCCATTAGGACTTTAATTGCTCTTGCAGCAATTCACTACCTAGTAATCCATCAAATGGATGTCAAAACAACATTTTTAAATGATGATCTAGATGAAGAAGTCTATATGGAACAACCTGAAGGGTTTGTTCAACCTGGGCAAGAGAAGAAAGTGTGTAAACTAGTCAAATCTCTCTATGGGCTCAAGCAAGCACCTAAACAATGACATGAGAAGTTTGATCAAGTAGTACAATCTAATGGTTTTAGAGTAAACCAAGCAGATAAGTGCATATATATTAAAAGTCAAATCATTATCTGCCTATACGTAGATGATATGTTAATATTTGGACCAAATGAGGATTATGTAAAAGAAACTAAAAAGTTTCTAAGTACCAACTTCGACATGAAGGATATGGGTAAAGCCGATGTAATATTAGGTATTAAGATTTATAATCTTAATGATGGAATAGCCTTAACACAATCTCATTACCTAGAGAAAGTGTTAAAGAAGTTTAATCATTATGATAGTAAACCGGTTTCAACCCCATTTGATCCAAGTATTAAATTGGTTAAAAATACTGGTAGAAGTAAAGCACAACAAGAATATGCGAGTGCTATTGAAAGTTTAATGTATGCAATGAATTGCACTAGACCCGATATAGCATTCACAGTAGGAATGCTAAGCAGGTATACCAGTAGTCCAGGACAAGTACACTGGAATGCGATTTCGAGAGTTTTAAAGTATCTAAGAGGTACCATAGACTATGGACTGCATTATAAATCATATCCCGTTGTACTTGAAGGGTTCAGCGATGCAAGCTGGAATGCAGATAGTATAGAATCAAAATCTACAAGTGGCTGGATATTCACTCTTGGAGGATGAGTAATATCATGGGCATCTAAGAAACAAACGTGCATATCTCACTCTATAATGGAAAGTGAGTTTATTGCACTTGGTGCTGCTTGTAAAGAAGATGAATGACTAAGATACCTACTGTTGGAAATCCCGTATTGGCCGAAACCTACTCCTGCCATATCTATCTTTTGTGATAGTCAGGCTACTCTTTGTCGTGCTATGAGTAAGACTTATAATGGTAAGTCTACAAATGTAGGTCTAAGGCATAACTTTGTTAAAGGATTGCTCAGAGATGGAGTAATCACAGTGGAATATGTTAAATCCATCCTGAACTTAGCAGATCCCTTGACAAAAGGTTTATCAAGAGATCAGATAAGAAGAACCACTAAAGGAATGAGACTAAGATCCATAAAGATGTAACTTTCACTCTTGATGGCAACCCTACCTATGTTTTGAAATATAGGCTAGGTTCAAAGGGACAAACAAGTCAAGTATGTGACTGAAATATACACTAGAAAAAGAAAATTTGAGTCTCATTCCTAAAAGTTTAGTGTTTGGTTTTTACATTTCATAAGAGACTGAGTACTAACTCTTAATAGATCTATAAGCAGACTTTGCTAAGATGAAGCAGAATTATCTTTGATAGATCTACCTATATGAGTAGAGAAGTGAGGCCGCTTTTGAAGAGATTGGGATCGTCTCTAGAATACTCATGAAATAAGGATACGCACAAGGCCAGAAATGTGCGATCTTAAAGATCTCCAGTTATATATGAATAGATGTGTGTTATGTGTCTGGTGAGTCATATAAGGTCCTTAGTTCAAGACTAATGGGTCACTAAGTACCTGGCATAACTTTGATACATATACACTAAAGTAAATGTTCAAATCCAAAAGATACCTTCACTTATGCACCTATTTATATTGATATGCCATTCGTTCCAGAATTTGATTTTATTTTGAAATTGAGGGGGATTGTTGTGTTTTTTAAAATAAAAAAATAAATTTCAAAAATAAAAGTTATTTTTAGAAAGTAAATAAATATATTAATTATTTAAACTTTCCATAAATAGTGTGTATGGCCAGTCGGTAAGAGAAGGGGTTTTTGGCTTATGCAACCAGGGTTCAAATCTCCTCGAGGTCGCACCGTCCGCGCGGGCACTTTATTAGGCGCACTTAGCACTTCGCACGTGCGCATCGTCGTAAGGAGCAATAAGAGCCTTAGTCTTTTTGGCAATCGGTTCAAATTTTTTGGGCCATGGTACCCTGATGATTTATTACCTTTTTTTATTAATTGAGAGTAATTGTGATATGATTGTACATGTGGCACTTATGCCATGTGTCGCTTATGTGGATACAGTTTTTCCTGTTGGATAACTGTTTCTGTCTGAATGGGTACAGAAATAACTCCCATAGGACAAAGAGTCACGTCCTTTCATGGAAGACAATTATTTGCTGTGAATGGGTATGAATTTCTTGAAGAGGATCTTTTGCACCTCTTCAGGATGAAATCCATAACCTTTCAATTAATATAAATCCTGGACTCTATAATCCAGAATACATACTTAAAAATCATTAAGATTATATCATCTTCTGTGCAATTACTCTCGATCTAATCTCTTATTGAGTTTTTTTCTGAACGTCTTAAGGCATATCGGTGTCAAAACTAGAGATCTGTTCAACACTTAAATGTGCAAATTTTAGTGTTGAAAATCGGATTGAGTGTTCATTGTATCCTGAAGACAATTTGCAGACTTTCTTCATTTGCACTTGTTAGAAATTTCAGAAAAAGGGCAGCAAATCTGTCTTGAGAAATTGATTATTCAAGTCAAGCCTTGAACCCGATAGATCTGATCGATTAGATATCGTTTTCTTCTATCCTCCGTTGTGTATTGTTCTTCTAACACGTAAGGGGTCACTACTTCAGAGTCCGAATCCGTGGACATAATCAAACCTCAAAGATGATTGTTGCTGGCTGATTTGTGGAGATCTAACGACTGGAGGGACCATAAAATATTGTCGACCGAAACAATTTCTTAAATAACTGCAGTTGGAAACTGAAGCCTCCTCAAATCGATGTGATTTGGAGCTTCTAGTGGGAGGTCCACTATTTAGACGGTTAGGATTACAGGTAAAGATTTATTCCACGCGTGCAATGGATAAGGGTTTCTAAAGGTTGACTTTAGTCAAAAGTGGCGGTTTGGCTGGGTTGCTTTCAGTCGTCGGCTGATTGCCGTGGGAGTTCGGCGTCGAGGACGAATTGGTGTTTGTAAGCTATTCTCGCGCTTGAGATAACGTTTGAACATCTCATACAAATGAAAATATAGTGCACGGGTGAGAATTTCTGGCCACTGATCTGGTAGATCTTAGCATAAGATATCCTAAAAAGAAAAAAAAAAAACTCTTTAAATTGTAATTTACTCCATACCAAAAAAGGAATAATGAGCGGTTGTAAATGGATCCCCGAATGCATACTTGCTATCCAAAATAAGGATTTTAGTTGATATTTGAAAGTAAATGCTTCTATAATTTAAGATGAACGGATCAGATATTTTATACGTTTGAGAGATTTGAGTCATATGTTGCTATGCTTGCATGGACATCCAGGGACTGCATCAGTCCGCAATCGGCGTCCGTACATTCCACGCTAGCGAGCGCCGATTAGAAGACAAAATAGCGGTCAAAAGGCCATCTGCTTCGGAATCGCACACGTACACTCGAAGACCGGGTGGAAAAATCTAACATGCGCCGTATAATGCTCCAGCATGTAAACCTGAGCCCATCAGTGTAGTGACAAATCTCTTTCTCGGCAATTTCTCGGCAATCTTTTCTCTTGATATTATTGAAATTCAGGAGAAGGAAAATATTAGAAAAAAATTATTACAAATTAATAATGATTTAAAATTTATTGAAATATGTATAAAATGATTTATTTTAACGGTAACAACCCTTTTTTTTTGTGGGAACCAACCCACCGTCCTTTTTCGTGTGTCCCACTTGAGTTTTGGATCGGCCTTATTTTTAGCCCCATGTCCTCTCATGGCCTACCTAAGATGATGGACGGAGTGGATTTATCATGGCATCACAGTGGGGTCTACCACATTTAAAAATAAAAATAAAAATAAAAATTTGAATTTTGCAGTGACGTGCGAAAGCACGTCACCGCCCAAACCCACGCTCTCAAATCTCTCTCTCTTTTTCCTTCTTCTTCGTATAGTAATGGGTACCGAACCCACCACAATCTCGTAACTTCCAACATAGTAACTTCCAACATAGTGGGACCTGTTGGGATTTTTGGCCTGCGGAATCACACAGATTTAGATCTAGGATAGCAATTCAATGGCACCCAGCACATACAAGAGAACACATAGATTTAACGTGGAAAACCGTTGCGGGAAAAAACCATGGCACAAAGCGACAGATCTCCACTATGAAAATAGAAATTACAAAGAGAGAGGACTTACCCGATTCGAACAACCTCGGATCTCACCCTTGCTATACCCTTTGGAAACCCTTAGAATACTTTCCCATACCCTAGAAAAACCCTAGGAACACCTATTTATAGTTTAGGCAACTTTCTTTCCGCATCCCAGTTGCGAAAAGACACAGATTTCCGCAATCTGCAAAATCGCGGAACGAATCTGCATAACGTACGACTAGTTGAAGGGGAGCTACGACTAGCCGAAACTATGACTGGTCGAACAAACTCTACGACTGGTTGAAGGCGGTCCGGACATGAAAAACATAGCCGTTTTTTTGAGTCGAGCAGACTCGACCGGACCGACTCTACAACCCGGTCGTGTGGTGACCCACGACTAGTCGAACGACACCCAAAAAACAGATTTAAGACTTTTTTCTCAACAATCTCCACCAAGTCTTCAATCTTCAACCGTGTAGCTCATTGACCTCTTCTCCTATTTCTACATTACATCATAGTTTCTCTTGCACACTCCGTTTTCCTTTTATGCCATTACCAAGCCCAGAGAAGTTTCTCAGACCTTGAACTTCTCTATAGGAACGATCTAGAAGAGCATGTCCATCTGATCAGAATCCACGTGCCCAACCGTATTTGCTCCTGTCTTCTCAAAAGGAAAAACGTAGTCTTCTTACCATCTCACCGCTACCCAATATTGCTTGCCGGGGTACTTGCTCACAACAGTGATAGCCTATGAAATAACCGATCTAATTCAGACCATGGCATACACTGCCAACCGCATTCGAATAAGGTTCATGAGATATCCTGCTTTTCCTCATCTGTTTTGAGACATGTCCTGAGGAAAACTTGAGGAGAGATGTGTAGGGAACGCTCTCCAGCTTTACTTGGCCCATCACATACTTGATTAATACCTACACACAAGGTATTCCTCCTATGATTACCAAAGCCTACTCATCCTTCAGTCTCAATGCCGAGAACCATTTTTGCAGCCCCCCGATCCTTCATCCTGAACGTCCCACTTAACCGAGTATTCAGTACACTGATTTCAGACATGTCATAATTGGCGATTCACATGTCAGCAATTCCTGACTCTTCATGAAGGAATCAAACCACTGCCTAGGCGACAGGTCGAACCACGACCTCCTGCAAAGTCTTTTCTCAGCCCCTTTAACTTCGAACCCCTCTGGTTGTTTCATGTAGATTTGCTCTTCACTTTCTCTTGCAGAAGTGCAGACTCCACATCCATCCTTCCAGCTCAAGATCACATTGGCCAACAAGCACTAATCACAGATCTAATAAACACCTGCTATATCGTCGGCGTGAATATCTCTGAGAAGCCGATCCCTTCTCTCTGAGCATAACCATTCGCTACCAACCTTGCCCTGTATCTATGCTGTGTCCTCCTGAAGATCCACTTACATCCAACCGCTTTCCGGCCCATTGGAAGCTCCACCCGCTCTCATATGTCGGTCTGGTACAGCGAATCCATCATATCGTCCATAATCACCTTACGCTTCTCAGCACTAGGCTCATCTAGAGCCATCTTAAAAAGAAGATGAATCCCCTGCGATATTGGAGTCGTTCATGTACCTCGCCGATATCCTGTGATCATGCCGTGTGATTCTTCTCACAAGTGGCTGCTCCACCTGCTCTGTATCCCTGTCTGCACGTCTCAGCCTTCCTGCCATGCCCGCTCATGTGGCCATGTCCATCATGCCACACACGTGCAGAGGTGGAATCCGCTACATCCACTGCAGCTCCACCTTTTGAAGTGCTCCCTGTCAACTTGTACAAGTTACTGAGTCGTTGCGCTTTCATGATTACCCGTGCCCCCTTAGATACCTTAAGAGCACCATCAATGCTTGTATACTTGCATCCTTTTGCCTCAAGCGCACCAAGAGAAATCAGATTGTGCTTCAAATCAGGAACGTGCCTGACATCAGTCAGGGTACGCTCCACCCCATCAAACATCCTGATGCGCACCATACCAACAGCCACCCCATTGCCCATAAACACCTGTCCGCCATCGCACTCCCTGTAGCTGGTGAACCAACTCCGATGAGAAGTCATGTGAAAAGATGCTCCTGTGTCTAGCATCCACTCGTCCTTACGATCATCGTATGACCGTCTGAGCGAAGACACGGACAAAACATCACCATCACATTCACTCGATCTATCTGACGTGGCAACATTGGCCTCTCTGTGCCAAGCATCAGAATCTTCTTTCTTCAATTTAGGATTTCCACAATCCTTCTTCACATGTCCTTCCTTCCCATAATTCCAGCACTTTACCTTTCCTTTGCCCTTGCCCTTGGATTTGGATCTAGAACCTAAAGAGCCTGTACCTTGTCCAGAATTACTACCCACTGTAAACAGTGCATCAGAAGACGTCCCCATGTCGCCGTTTAGCTGTCTCATAGCCTTCCCTTGAAGGGCTGAGATAACGGTGTCGACACTCAGGGTTTTATTCATGCTGCACATAGTGTCCTTGAATGACTCATACGACGCCCGAAGAGAATTCAGTAACATACATGCTTGTTCTTCATCTTTCATCACTTCCTCCATATCCAACAATTTGCAAACTAATTTATTAAAGTTGTTGATGTGAGCCTCCAGATCTCCACCCTCTGCCATCTTGAAGTTATACCACTACCGCTTCAAGTGCAGGTGATTTTCAGAAGCTTTTTCGTATAGACATCCTCTAACTTCGCCCATAACTTAGCCGCAGTTTTCTCCCTCATGACATTGTAGAGAACTTCATCCGTGAGACATAAACGGATGATGATAATGCCTTCTTATCAAGAGTATTCCAATCACCATCAGTCATAGTGGACTTTCGCTCCTCAAGAGCACCATCTTCACCTTGCTTGATTAAAGAACTCATCATCTTGATCTTCCATAACTCAAAATTATTTTTCCCTAAGTATTTCTCAATCTCATACCTGGTGCTCGCCATTATTACTAATCCCTCAGATTTAGATCTGTGCCCAACGATTGCTCTGATACCACTTGTTGGGATTTTTGGCCTGCGGAATCACACAGATCTAGATCTAGGATAGCAATTCAATGGCACTAAGCACATACAAGAGAACACATAGATTTAACGTGGAAAACCGTTGGGGGAAAAAACCACCGCACAAAGCGACAAATCTTCACTATGAAAATAGAAATTACAAAGAGAGAGGACTTACCTGATTCGAACAACCTCGAATCTCACCATTGCTACACCCTTTGGAAACCCTTAGAATACTTTCCCATACCCTAGAAAAACCCTAGGAACACCTATTTATAGTTTAGGCAACTTCCCTTCCGCATCCCAGTTGTGAAAAGACACAGATTTCCGCAATCCGCAAAATCGCAGAATGAATCTGCGTAACCTACGACTAGTCGAAGGGGAGCTACGACTAGTCGAAGCTACGACTGGTTGAACAAACCCTACGACTGGTCGAAGGCGGTCCGGACATGAAAAATATACCCACTGGATTTTGAGTCGAACGGGCTACGACCGGTCGACCAGCTTCTACGACCAGTCGTGGCTGACCCACGACTAGTCGAATGACACCCAAAAAACAGATTTAAGACTTTTTTCTCAACAGGACCCTCCCACCAATCTAAACCGTCTAATCGATGGGATGGTCCAATCATATCCACCCTCTCCTCTTCCACTCCATTTCTCATTCCCTTAAAAAACAAACAAACAATCAAATAAAAAAGGAGAAGATAAGGAGAACTCTGTAGGTAACAAGAGAGAGATCAAGATTAAATCAGGGTCGGGTCAAGTTGGAATATCATATATTTTTTCTTTTCAAAGGTAGGTGATCATATACAAACCTGAAATTTTAGATTTTTTTAATGTATTTAAATATGATTTTATGTTTTTTATTTAAATTAATTAATTAAAATTTGTATAATAGTTAATTGATCTTTTATTTTTAAATAGATTATTTTGTGTAATTGACTTAAATATATTACTTCATAGAAATTATTAAATTAAATTAAGATAATAAGCTTGACTTTCTTTTGTTGTAAATTGAATTTAAAAAAAGAAAATTGAAATTGTAATAATAAATCTCTAATGTAATTTAATATGAGTTTTTATTAAATTAGATATAAATTTGAAATTTGGAATAACTAATACTAATAAGATTTAAATTAATCCTATCTTAAATATAATACGATAGATGAAATTCTATTTCTTAAAAAAAAAAATATTGTGGGTAATTCTACTCACTTCTGAATTTTCTAACTTTATGTAATTTTCGAGATTTATTTTTGAAATAATTCGCTTAGATCAATATTGTCAAATTTCATTTATACCATGATGTTTATTTTTTAATGTTAATATTAATTGAATCTGATTGATTTGTATAGTTCAATTATATTATGACTTTATTTCTGAAATTTGGTTTTGTATATATTAAATTAAATTCACTAAATTTATATCTTAAATCTGAGTTAAACTGATTGATTCAAAATTTGTTTGATTTGGAATAGATACTAATTTTTTATTTCTATATTTTCGAAAATAAAAAAATAAAACAAAACAAAATAAAAATAAAACGAAACAAAATAAATAATTTATCTAAGTTTACATTTTATTTAGAAATTCTAGAATTTCTTTTGTTAAGATTAAATTTAAATATGAGTTATTCCTAAATTTTAAAATTAATTAATATAAAAGTAAATTATTAAAAATAGATTAAATTCGAAATAATCTATGAATTATTTAAATCATGTGTAATTTAATATATGAAGATAATTTTTTTGGTTTAAATCAGAATTGTTGAATTTAATTTATAATTAAATTAAATTCAAAACTATAATTAATAACTTCCATCCACAACTCTAATGTCGGTTCAAGTCTATGGTGACACCGACACCATTGCACAACTCTTCCATCTTAACCCGAAATGTCAAAAAATTTTGAAACATGTGGGGGATTGTTGTATTTTAAATTATTTTAAAATAATTTAGTGTTTCAAAATATCCGTTGGGATGGACCATGGCTATGGCCATAGGTGCACATGTGCCCTACGGATGTCTTTTCACTGAAAGGTTATATCCTTTCAATTTTTGTTTTGAAAAGTTATGTCTTTTGAAGCCTAAGGGTCACACCACTTGGGTTTAAACCCAATAGTCACACCTTTGTGAAAGGGTGTCTTCACAAAGTTTATAAATAGACTTCTGATTTTAAGTTTTGAAATGGATTAGAAAATCAAGTTTCCTCTTAAAAATGTGTTCAAGTATTTTTTAGTTCGGGTTAAGACTACAAGTGGTTCGAGCCCGTGTACAGTGAGTGCACCGCTGGGACTGGGTCATAGTCATTGTATCCTGGAGGTCAATTGCTCTGGAAACCTGTTGCACTTGGGATGCTGTCCAAGGGGAGCAAATTCGATTTCAAGCCGAGTGACTCACGTCACGCCTCGACTTATACAAATTGATAAGTTTTTTAACTTTCTTATTTTAATTTTATATAATTTAAATAGTTTTCCAAAATCCAATTTCCAACAATCTTGAAATCGAATTTTGGTTTGGAAAATTATTTAAGAATTACGGTTGCATCTATTTGGTTGGAATAGCCCAAAATGAAACCACATGTACAAAAGTGAACGTATGCACCGACTGAGTAGGATATACACTGATCTTAACATCCATGTATAATAAAGATCAACCCATATAATCTGGAACCCTCATATACCATCTAATAGTTAGGATCTTATACATATTTAGTGTACATATTTTCTGGACCACCTGTGTAAATCATCTAAAAGGCTTAAAGTTATGCACTGATGCTATAGTCTATTGATTGTTTTTATGTTTATGTCATTGACAATGTCAGTCTATCACACACAACAAGATCAAAGTCATATGTAGTGCCACACCAAGTAGGTATCCACTAATATTCACCATTTGTGTACAATGAGGATTGATCTGGGATGTATATAAAACTAGGATATCAGGGTGGGACACAAGTATTAGAAACTTTTTCAACCACTATGCATGCATAAACAAAGGAGAGCCACTTTCACATAGAATCTTTAAAATATAAATGATAGGAACCATGTGAACCAATGATGGTACTATACACACGAACATTATTATACATGTGTAAACCAGAAGTAAAGAACATCATGATTATTTCATGTTATAAATCTTGCTAGTCATCCTCCCTCAAGTCGTTGCTTGCTTATGCCAAACACACATGATGATCCCATTAGATACTGTTCCCAATCAGGTGGGAGTCCTGAGAGGGCCAATCGATGCCATAAATACATTTAAAGCTCTGACTATGGCAAAAGTGGTTGTAAAGAGGAAAACTTTTTCTCTGACAACCATTCGAAGCCTGAATAACTGGTTATATGATGGTTCCAATGGCAATAACATGGGCTCGTCGTTGTTGTTGTTTGTATGTATAAATCTCGACCAGGATTCTGGATTTGAAACGTTGTGAGAATGGATGACAGTTGTGAATGTGGGGGGATCTAATGGCTCAAGGCCCTAAGATTTTAAAGAGAAAATAAAAGATTTCCTCATTTCTGTTTTCATCTCCAAGGTTCTGTACGGTTAGGATTATTCTAATGTCTATCCTCTAGTTGTGTTTATTGTTGAACTGTTGCATGCACCAAAATTCTTGATGCTTAATATTCGTTGTATACATCAAGCGTGTCCTTTGATGTCATGTTATGAGGTCAAATATCATGTTTGGATCTCTGGTTACTATATAATAAGAAACAGTTCATGTCATAAAAATAAAAAATAAAATAAAATAAAATATTTATCAATCGATGGCTGAGATTATTCTCTACTGTTCACCCATAAGAGTCCACTAGATGAACCATCTGGATCACTGGAGTGATGCTCCCATCTTTATAATGAAATACCGTCTTGATCAGGTGTCGATTCTTGCCGAAACCGTATATTAGGCACAAAGTTTATTAATTGGATGGCTAGGATCGTTGGTGCAATTTTGCAAAACTGACCATTAGATAGTCTAAATCGACTCAATGTATTATAAAAATTTATCTTAAGAATTTCCAAATAAGCAGTCACGATCATCTCTTGGTGGGCAGAAGGAGCGAATCCCTTTAAAAACAATATCTCCACAATTGTTGTTATAAACTGCTACATGTGTAGTGTATATCTTGTTTAATTTATCATAATTTATGTTGATGTTAACATGCAGTTGGGTGACGTTACTCATGACTCATCAATTTTCTTTGTTGATTAATTGAAAAATGCAACATCCTCAAATAGGGAAAGATTCTAAAAGTTCTCATATTAGGACGGTGAATGTGTGAGAGATCCCAACCATCTACCAAGTAGGGCTATAGATAAACAGGCTCTGTTTAAAAGCCAAACATGAACGCTGATAAGAAAGCATTCTCTTACAAGTATATATGATAAGTGGATTAGCCAAAGGGGACAGGGCATTGTCTATCATCAAAGCATATATTGCTTAGATCGGATCCCTCACACATGTGTGGTAAGTCATGTTAAGTAGGCATAACACTTCTCATTGCTAGAATAGTTTTTTGACACATGATTTCATGCTTACTTGGAATTATAACTTTAGATCATCTTTATGTCATCTATGGTGCCTACTACATGTATAGAATTCATGATCCAAAATATCAATCTTAATCATGTCATTTTTCATATGGTACATGTAAGAGTGAAAATATTATTTAGTGGGTTTTGCCTTTAATGACCTAAATGGAGGGGTATTCATATAGGACACATGACACATGTAGATGATGCATCAATGCTAGTCATTGATGGAAGTAGCATCATGTGAAGGCAAAAGGTCAAAATGTGAATAGTAAAAATAAAAATAAAAATACTCTTATAGTTTTCAACTAGGGGAATTGGTTGGAAAGACCCACTAAATGCATAGTCTGAATTCACCGCTAGATGACAATTGGATTATAGTTACAATTCATTTTAGATGTGGCTCATCATTGGTTGTTATATAGAATGGTGGTTCTCACATGCCTTGATTGGAATGAATTCAATGGACATTATCAGATCGATAATTGAGTCAATTAAACCATGAGACTAGTTATAACTATATTCTTATATAAATACTCATATTTTCTTCTTGTATGAATAAATCCGCTTGTAATCACATCCATCATCAACATCATTCTATGGTAGGATCCAATACTTTTTAAGAAAATATTATTTTCATCCGATCATATGCCAATCTAGGATACATGTGTTAGATCTAGTCATTTCATATGATAGTTCCTATGAAATCCTTAAACTCAAAATTTGGTTAATAAGTTTATCAGGTAGGCCATAGATATATCTATCTAGGCTAAATCTAAAATTGTGGGGGGTGCACTTGAATGCATTTAGATAAACCACTTAACCCATGGAGTACAAGTTTAGTCAATGAATATTTGATAAATGGGTTGACATGAAGGTTTGTATCAAGAAAGGTATATGATGAATGTTGTGGATCAATATGCATATGTGTTACGTTGACATCATGTAAATTTTTGAAACAAGATATCTGGAATCAAACTGATTACATGTTTTGATGATCTAATTGGTAGCCATCAAATAAATGTTCAGAAAGAAAATTGTTAGTGTTTTGAATTCAAAAGATGATTATTGGGTCAATGAGATTTTCACGCTATATTTTATTCTCATTGGAGGCTGGTTTTGGACATTTGGGATTGGTATTCATATGAGACTATAAGTTCATTTGATGAACTATGTTGTTTTACCATCAACAAATGTATCTATTGGCCAAATTTATTCACCTATGGAGCCCATTGTTTAATCCATCGATCAAGATACTTGATAATGAACTTGAACATTTCTCTTCCATATTCAGTTGTCAAATATCCATTGATTGTATTGAATTTTAATTGTTAATTGATAAATTGGCCAAACTTTCATGTGTTAGGGAACATATGATAACATGATAATGTTGCGATATGATTATATGAAAGTTATATTCTATTTTAGTTGTCATATGTCTATGCATGACAGATTACTCCAGCCTCTTTCTATTGCAGATATAATAAAGTCAATTGACTTTACCACCAGTTAGTTAAATGGTGGGCTAGTGAAGTTGCTTGAATTGTAAGAGTACATTCAAGGCTAAGAAAGTTGGTTGTATTCAGAGCCGGTGATACAACAACTATCATAATAAAAGTGATGCCCAGTATCTGTTACTTGATGGAGTCATAATTGTTGACTCTGTGAGGTTAGAAATGAGTTCAGTATGCTTTGAATTAAGATATGAATAATCAAAGAGGCTGCAACTGACTGTCAAAGACTTGATTGAGGAGCAAAATGAAGAATCAGCCTAGGCAGAGGCTCATTTATGAGTAGCTAGTTGGTGAGGCAATAACTCGCCAATACGATGATCCCTAGCTGATCTGAAAGGATGATTAGCTACAATGGGACTAAGACATGACCAAACTCGTATAAGAAGAAAGCCTGGGGTGGAGGTAAAAGACCTACGGGTCATAAATCCTCTGACCAAGTGACTATCTAAAATATTAGTCAATGATACATCGAAGGGAAAGAGGCTGAGCCTAATATATGAGCTACCAGTGTTGGCAACCAAACCTATACGAGTAGATATCCTATTAGATAGGTTCAATGGGTAAACAACAAGACACGAGGTAGACGATTGCACTGATGTAAATGAGCCCCTTTTATGGTGTACAATGAGAGTAGCAACGCAGAAGGATGAGTTTTTAGAACTCTTAATGAATCCATAGCCATATATTTAGTGGTGTATACAGTTGCTGCATACACTTGATGGAATTCACCTATATGGGTGTGGAGGTGGAGGCCGCTTCCTATGAGAATCTAGGCGAATTCTCTAGAACACTCATGAAATCCAGGTAATGGTGCATGGCCGAAACGCACCGAACCGCAGAATCACTTGTAGCGAAAAAGTTGTGTGAGTGGCATGTACTTGCGATTTACATCAAAAGGAATCAGGTTTAAGACTATGGTGTCACCTAATTCCTGTAGACCTGTCATGTTTACTCTAATGTCGGTTCAAGTCTATGGTGACACCGACACCATTGCACAACTCTTCCATCTTAACCCGAAATGTCAAAAAATTTTGAAACATGTGGGGGATTGTTGTATTTTAAATTATTTAAAAATAATTTAGTGTTTCAAAATATCCGTTGGGACGGACCATGACTATGGCCATAGGTGCGCATGTGCCCTACGGATGTGTCTTTTCACTGAAAGGTTGTATCCTTTCAATTTTTGTTTTGAAAAGTTATGTCTTTTGAAGCCTAAGGGTCACACCACTTGGGTTTAAACCCAATAGTCACACCTTTGTGAAAGGGTGTCTTCACAAAGTTTATAAATAGACTTCTGATTTTAAGTTTTGAAATGGATTAGAAAATCAGGTTTCCTCTTAAAAATGTGTTCAAGTATTTTTTTAGTTCGGGTTAAGACTACAAGTGGTTCGAGCCCGTGTACAGTGAGTGCACTGCTGGGACCGGGTCATAGTCATTGTATCCTGGAGGTCGATTGCTTTGGAAACCTGTTGCACTTGGGATACTGTCCGAGGGGAGCAAATTCGATTTTAAGCCGAGTGATTCACGTCACGCCTCAACTTATACAAATTGATAAGTTTTTTTAACTTTCTTATTTTAATTTTATATAATTTAAATAGTTTTCTAAAATCCAATTTCCAACAACTTAGTTATTTTAAAACGCTGCCTAAGAGGGACTGGAATGCTCTACAACACCTGTTTTTCATAAAACACCCAGATCTACGAGGCCAACCATGTTGTGTCTCTAACATCCACTCCGTTTATCAAGTTCTAACGTTGATGTTAGACCCCAAGACCAAAAATCTGGAGCCATGGGGATGACATGCTAGCCATAGGTTTGTATGTGGAGCCATTATGGTGTATATCTTCTATCGAACCTGTTAACTAGGTGTAACTAATGAGGATGAAGAGAACAAACAAAAATACAAATATTACCATGTGAACGTAGTTGTTTTGGGAGCAATTTTACATTGTTCCCATTGTTGTGGGCCGTATGAGTTTTAAATTGCAATTATTTCTTTTATGCAGTTCAGATAATACTTATCACCTGATGGACGGAGTAGATTTTACATATGCAATATGGTGGTCCACACATAGCTTGGGGGTACACAGCTTATGTGTTTTATGCGCCGTCGCAAGTTATCCGATTGCTGTTGGCGTTAAATCTAGTTGAGAAAAATGTTCTTAGGATCAATGGCCATTTTAAATGATTTAGTCACTACTTCAACTGAGCTGGAGACAAAATGTAAAACTTTCAAATAAAATGCAGAGATACCGAAGTAACATGAATGTGTATGTACAGATTGTATATATCTAGGTATAATAGCTATGGGTACAACTTTGATTAGAGCTGGGATCGAGTCGAATCTGAAATGTCAAATCTGGGTTTATACACGTACACAAGTCAGGTTTCAGATCATCAGTACTGAGTTGGATTTCGGGTCAAGTCGAGTTGAGTTACTGGGTGACCTGAACTCGACTCAGTTTGAGTTCGGATTAGATAAAGTCTACTCAGTTTGGATCGACGAACCCACTAAGTTTGGATCGAGTCGGGTCTAAACGAGTCGGACGAGTCGATACGTCCTGTGCCCAGCTTTGACTTTGATGCTTACATATGTTACGTATAGTACATACTGTTGTAATAGATGTCTTAAATCGAGTCTGTTACTGGGTCTGTCAATGTCATCGACAGTCTATTCGATGTCACATTCGATGGCATCGAACAGTTCTCGATCCCATCGATGTTTTTTAGATTTTCTTTAGTTGGTCGCTGGACTAACTGGGCACTTTTTCAATGCCATCGATGAGTGTTCGATGCTATCAATGAGTGTTCGATGCTATTAATGAGTGTTCAATGCCATCGAGAATTTTTGAAAAATCATGTTTTGTTTCTGGACAGTTGAGGTATTAGTTCGATGCAATCGACAGGGTTTCGATGTTATTAAAGGATTAGTTTTGATGTCATCTATGAGTGTTCGATGACATCGACGGATTCTATGCAGATTTTTCGCAAAGCTGCGAATTTGCGGGATTTGTTTCCGATTTCATTTGGGATTCTTTCCAAGGCTATATATATGAGTGTAAACAGGATTGTGAGGTATTCTAAGGGTTTCTAAATTGTCCTAGGGTTTCAAAGGATGTGGCAAGGGTGAGATTCGAGGTTGTTCGAATCGGGTAAGATCTTTCTCTTTGTAATTTCTGCTTTCATAGCGATCATCTGTCGCTTTGTGCCATGGTTTTTTCACCAAAGGGTATTTCCACATTAAATCTCTGTGTTCTTCTTCATTTTGCATGCTGTTTTTGGATTGCTATCCTAGATTCATCTTTGTGTGCTTCCGCGGTTCCCCCAACACATACTTGTTGAGAAGAAGAGGCATGTACTCATCTTAACCTGCACATGTGTGTGTGTCTGTGGGCCCCGCCATGATTTGTATGTGGCATTTGAACTGTGCACTTCATGAGTAGTGCACAAATTATAAACCATCGAAGACATGTAAGACATATAATATAGCTTAGATAGTCAAGGACATAAGCTTGGAGGTTGATATCAAGAAATATCATGTCTTTACCTTCCTCGAGTTCTGCTATGCCCATGAATTTTGCTACCTGGGTTTTTTTCAGAGGCAGTTGTGTTAGCATTTGGTTGAGTAAAGGAGGCAAAATGATTCAATGGCATCATCAATCAATGGCATCATCAAGCTTTTGATGCTTCCTTCTAACATTTGTACTACACTTTTCATAAATGAGCGATCAACTAGCGAGGTAGAGTGGGTCGATCTCAGACACTTTTATGGCAGAGATGGATTAAAGAAGGCCCAATCAGAGGCGGAAATGATCCGGACCCATCAAACCTTAAATTAGTTGTATCTAAAAAACCAAGATGAGTTTTTTGACATATTATATATGATTTTGGGGTAGGACTTACTCAAGCCAACCAACCCCTACATCGGGTTGCCCACGTCAGATTTGTGAAATTCCATTAGAACCACGGTCAAAAGTTCCGTTTAGTTTCGTTTTTACTATAAATAATAAGTTTTAGTATGAGTATAACTTTTGATCATTTCAGTGGTAGAAGTTGTACCCAACATGAAAGGTCTTAGAAAAATTAGGTGAATAACGTTGTTGGGCCAAATTGGACACATGCTGATGTAGAGCGGGTCGCGGACAGTTTCATGGCCAAGATGGATCAGAAAAGGCCCGGTCGATGACAGAAGTGATCCGGACCGTCAGACCTTAGATTAGGCGTGTCTTGCAATCCGGAATGAGTTATCTGACGTAAAATATATGATTTTGGGGTAGAACGAGCTACTTTAGCTAACCAACCCCGCTATGCCAGGTTGTGTAGCCCGGATTTGCGAAATACCCCTGGATCGATGGTTGTTTCCCTATTTTATTTTCGTTTTTATTATAAATAGTAAGTTTTAGTTTGATTATAACTCTTCATCCGTTGGGCTTTAGGAGTTGTGTCCAACATGAAAAGTGCTTAGAATAATTAGGAGAACGGTTTGGTGAAGCCCAATAGGACACTTACTATTTTTGGCCGAAAACCTTGTGCACTAGTAGACATCACAACCGTCTATAAATAGTAAGTTTACTATTTATAGTAAGTCGTGGATTCTGGGAGTTTTAGTTGTTGTTTGATTCTAATTTCTTTCCTATTGCTTGGTACCCTTATTAAAAGGTTTGTGAACTCATTTTTATTCATTCATTAATCAAGTTCGAATTTATTAGAATTATTTTCTATTTTCTGCTTTCCTTCCTCGTGGATTCGAGAAGTCTTTATGAGGAGTCCAGAGAAGTTCCGTGGATTCGGAATAGTTATCCTCTTGAGGAAGACGGTGCTCGACCTCACGTCCTTGGCTGCGTCACATGCTATTTTTGGCTGAAAACCATGAAGTCTAGTAGGAATAAAAGTCGCCTGTAAATAGTAAGTTTACTATTTATTGTAAGTCATGTTTTTAAGGTATTCAAGTTGGAGTCTAAGTCTAAAACTCTGTACTAAGTATGAGTTCCTTATTTAAAGAGTTGTAATTTCGTTTAAAAATAATAATAATCATGAATCAGGTTATTTCGAGTTTATTAAGAATTATTTCTGATTTTATTCCTCATGTATTCAAGGAAGCTCTATGAGGAGTCCAAGAGGAGTCCAAGAGAGCTCCGTGGATTCGGAGTAGTTATCCCCTGAGGAAGACCGACGATCGACCTCATCACGTCCCTCCCTGCGCCAACTGGATACAACTGTATGCACCAGTGTAACTATGTTTAGTTTCTCTGCTATATTTTTGTCTCCAACTGTGACAATGTTAAGTCCCAGATCTTCCTCTCGATTTATATATATGATTATAAATCCATTTGGGCAAGTACACTGGACCGATTGACATTTTTCGCTGTAAGATCAATGTTCTTCCTTTATCCAACCATATATTTCTAGCAACAACAGTCAAATACTGTAAACGTCTGTCTTGTAGGATTGAAGTCATGGTCTAGAAAGATATGGTGAGGCTTGATATCAAAATGATGTGTTGGTTGCATGCCTGATGAAGATACTGTATTCCTCTGGAAATGTCAATAGGAATATGTTGAAGCTTCTCCCAACTTGGCAAAGCTGAGAAATTGATTTTCTCTCGCGCGTGATCGTGGGCAGGAATTCATAGATGAAAGTATACTTCAATTTTTTGGTGCGAAAGCCCAGAGGATTGTGCGAGTGTCAAAGGCCTCCTTACATGCAACATTCACATGGTGAATCCTGCCAATGCTACTTCATTAATGAACTCTTCTCCTTCCCCACCTAATTTTGTAGGATTTTTCACAGCAACTAAAAACTCCATTGGCTAGATTTCCTTTGTAAATGCTTCCATGACCTCATGACCTGATACTTTTGAACCAATCAGCCATCCTTTTCAAATCAGCATAGGATTACCTTGTAGGCTTGAGAGATTCGTAATCCCCAACCTTACATTTGTTGATGCAGTTTTCCAGTAGACCTTCGCCGGTTGACCCTTCCGAACCTGCACAGGTGAAAAGAGCAAATTAAGGAGACCCTAGCTAATGCAGGGGACCCTCCGATGCTTAAGTCAGGACTCTGGGTCTTTTTAGAGAGATGATCTCTTGGAAAAGAGTCACTAGTCAAATGTTGTGATGAGAACACGTACCTTACATCGATTGAGGGTACCTTTATTTATTAGTGGAAGAAGACGGTGGTATGAGGGGTCTTTCCCAATATGTTGGGGATGAATCTGTTTAGAGATCCGTCCGGGATTTTACCGAAATTATCGTTGTCTGGATTTCTTGGTATCCGATCTGATCCTCCAAAGATCTTGGGAGAGATCTTTAGATCGTTACGAAGATTCTTGAGCTGTCGATCGAGAGTAGACTTTATAAACCATGCCAAACTTCCCGTCGGGATATGGCTGAGCTATAGCCGTCTATGGCCAAACTATGGCTGAGCTTTAGGTTGACCTATGGTCGACCTATGACCGACCTATAGCCGACCTATGGGTTAGGTCGGCGACTGGCCATTTAAGTGGACTTATAGTTGCGTCCGCTTCCAGTGTCCTTATAGTTGCGTCGACCTCCTTGAATGTCGGCCAGTTTTTGGACGTGGAAGCCCTTTGGGGCTCAAGTTTTGAGGGCCCGTGCTGTTTAGTAGAGCTGGTCCATTCCATAAGTCGACCTATCCGACTTAACTATTTTTCCACCCAACAGTAAGCCCCCCCTACTTTTCAAGCTGATCTAAGGAAGCTCAAGAAGTAAGCTTGATTTAGTTTAGGTCGAATTTAGGTCGGGTCGTGAAGTCATTAATGTCAGGTATGGCAGCCAGCACGGTGCTCGAGGCATGTCAGTTAATGAACATGGTCGTTTCATAGTTCGAGGTCACGTGGGGCGTCAGGCCGCCGTTTAGATGACAGTTGAATAAGTGAGCGACACGTGACACAATACTTGATACTAAGGTCGAGCGGAGTATGGGATTGCACCACGTGTCCACAGGGAAGGAGTCAAGGGGACGTTGTGCACCCAACATTGATGGTCGTACTCAAGCGACGCCACATGGCTCCCCTATATAAGGGAAGCCCTAGTTCTTGGTCGTCCCCATTTGCAACTTGCCTTCTCTTTCCCAGCCATTTTCCTTAACGCAGCTAGGTGATTTCCAGCGACTATAGCTGCCGGCGTTCAGGTGTCAGCCTCATCTCCGGTGAGCTTCAAACACTTGCCCCCTCCCTCTTTTCTTTTTTCTCTTTCAATGACTCTCAACAAAAAGAGACGTAATGTCGGACGCCGTTAGTTCACGGGACGGGGCCTCTGGCGGCGATAGTGGGTCCAGCAGCCTTCGAGTAATGTTGAATCCACCGTCGCCATTGGTGATGATGGCGGATGTCAGTTTTTCAGCGTCTCGGGCAATGGAATAGTCCTTAGCAGAGAGACAGCTGGATGCGGAATGCGACCCTCCTGGCGAGGATGACCGAGAAGGGTCGGGTAGCGAGGAGGGTATGGGTGGTCCGGTGCCCTCTACCATCAATGCTGAGGATTTAGCCCGAATAAGGCTCGGGTATCACATCCTCGAGTCTGTAGTTCTTTAGCTCCCCTTGCCGGACGAGCTTCCGGACCGACCTCTAGAGGGGGCCTTTAAAATTTTCCAGGTCGCCCTTCAGTGCGGCATACGGCTTCCTCTGCAAGGTCTGGTAAGGCACTTGCTGGCTCGGCTAAACTTGGCCCTGGGTCAAATGATCCCCAATGAATGGAGGGCATTGATCTGCTGCGTGGTCCTATGGTTCGAGCTAAAGCAACCCGAGCTAACGGTGGAGGAATTCCTCCACCTGTACCAAGTAAAGCCGAACCATAATCAACCCAGCTGGTATTATTTCTTTGCTTGGCGGGGGACTGGAGGGAGCCTTATTACTAACCCTCCGACGTCCAACAAGAACTGGAGGGATAAATGGTTCTGGGCGTCTGGGTGTTGGGAGGTAGCCGGCCTACCTTTAGCTTCGGGTCACCACTGGGTCCCTATGGCGTCCTCTGACCCAGGTAATTATTCCTCGGACGTAGTCGTTTTCCAGTTAATCCTTAATAGGCCAGTTCTTAACTATACTGAAACTATTTTCATCTATTTTCTTTTGCAGTTATTCCCAAGCAGGCTCCTTTGCTCGACAGCGGGTCGCTTGCTCAGATTAGAGGGGCGAAATCCAAACCGAGAAAGGAAGGCTTTCTCCTTCCTTTTTACTGCTCAATTTTAGTTTGAACAGACAGCGTCTATCTTCGTTGATCTATGGTCCACCATCAATGCTCAGATCATCGATCCAAGCCGTCCATCATGATTGGATGGGAGGTCTGACAAAACCCTACCCGTCCTCGCTTGGTGAGATTCACGCGCATGCACACGAGCCCCAGCTCAAGCCAAGGAGACCTACGGGTGATTTTCGAGAATGGGAAGGGATCTTCCTCCATGCTGGCTATCCGCGTATGGTCGCCTCCCTATGATCTCAACCCTCCATGCAGCGACAATCTCAACCCTCTATTTGACGTCGCAAAAGCAAAGTCTTTCCGAGACCTGTGAAAGGAGGAAAGTTGTTTTCTTCTTCGAGTACGTGAGCTGACATGAATTCCAGCGGTTGATGGAGTCTAGTACGATTAATCTTGGACGTTCAAGCTGGTGGCTATTGCCCTAGCTGTCAAGCCCCAAACTTGGAAAACAGGCTCACAAAATTCCTGATCGCCGAATCCGGTGCCGACAGCCTCCGTAGTGCCCCATTCTCGGCTTCCGACACCCATATGCCAAATTCCGATCCTGGGATCCTACAAAGAGAATTTTTAATATGAAATTTTTTTTTGTAATGGAGCATAACCACAAGCATAACCAAGTCACAAAACAACATCACCACATATCCATTATATCAAAAACTTTAAGTATAATTCAGAAAGAGAAATACAAGGTGATCAAAAGGCTCCAAAATAGTCTGATACATGCTCCTGTCTCAGCGCTGCTGCGATCCAATGTCACTTGCACTCAACGGTCGTGCATAAGCTTACAAAAGCTTAGAGGGTGGTGTAAGTGTGTGCGCAAGGTGAGTGCCAAGTATACAATATCAAAGTAATACGGAAGTATGCGGGTAAGTCTATGAATGCTATCAGCTGTACCAAAGCTATATGATGCAAGACAAGAATGCTATCGGCCATACTAAGGCCATGCGATGCGAGGCTTACGTAATCAAATGTCATATGCGGAAAGCAAGCATGCCAGTCCTCATCAAGTACACATATCAATACGGTTCCTCTCTGGGATATTACCGGGGTCTAATACACTTCACGCTGACTGCCGTCTCCCTAGCCGCACAGCCCAGTAAGTGGAATAGACCACACTATCCGCCTGACCAGTAGTTTGCCAATACATACCCAACTCGTCGATAGTGGATTCATTTGTGAGCTGCTCAAACTCAGCCTAGCTTACAACCCCCTCACTCAGGTGGATAAGGCCAAACCCCCTTCTAACTGACCATGACACAGTGGAAGACGGGGCCTACTGGTATTCGGCACTCCTGCGCTCGTGTATCCATTCGGTTTAGACGTTGGAGCATCTCCTGGTACCAAAAAGGTTCTGCGACTTTCACCCAAGGACATGTAGCTTACGTAGCTAAATGTCAAATGCGAGATGCAAAGTAAGCATGTCAGTCCTCATCAAGTACACATATCAGTACAGTTCCTCTCCGGGATATCACCGGGGTCTAATACACTTCACACTGACTGCTGCCTCCTTAGCCGCATAGCCTAGTAAGTGGAATAGACCACACTATCCGTCTGACCAGTAGTCTGCCAATACCTACCCGACTCGTCGATAACGGACTCATTTGCGAGCTGGTCCAACTCAGCCTAGCTTACAACCCCCTCACTTGGGCGGATAAGGCCACACCCCCTTCCAACCGTTCACGACACAATGGGAGATGCTGCCTACTGGTATTTGGCACTCCTGCGCTCGTGTATCCATTTTGTCTAGACGTTGGAGCATCTCTTGGTACCAAAAAGATTCTAAGACTTTCACCCAAGGACATCCTAAGTGCCTACAGTGTTAGAACCAAGTATTTCCGGTATCTGATATGACCATCCACGATGTGCCTGTGGAGGCCACGACCCTGATGTCACTAGGGCATACAATGATCATGACACACAAATGCGAGATGCATGAATCACACTATCCAGTCATACAACAATCCTTCGCATACCACACGCTCATGTGGGTAACTCCTATCAGTGAGTCCCATAAATAATCTTTCCAATGGCATATGCTATGATCAGTTGTTGAGGGTCAAATATTGCATATCAGACCCTAGTTACTTCTTGGATTTACAAACATAATATTGTTTAAAATCCTAATTTAATCGTGTTTGTAATGCAAGGTACATTTGCAAGTGGGGACTACAAAAAGGTGCTAAATGTGTGTATTTAATGCTCTGATGACACCACAAGCAAGGGACGGACTCCAGAGGACTAATATTGAAGAATTTATATACCAGGGATCCGAGGAAATCAAGCCGTTCACATGAAAGAGGCCCGAAACTAGTACGGAATGCAAGATCACAGGGTTTCCGCCATCCGATCGACACGAGACTCCATACATGGCTTCAGGACCATAAATTAACCGTACACGTTGAATTTTGGCCATTGGATCCTTGTGGAAGCAGCCCAACGGACAGATTAGCCCACAAATCACTCATCTGGGGCCCGCCTGAATCCAGATATACTTCAATTTCGTTGTCAGCGTCTTAAATTGGATGGGGAAAAGGATGGACGGTACAGATTTCTCACGAACATCACGGTGGACCCCGCATGTACAGTGCATGTACATGGGTTACGTTGACCCGCGCCGCACCGGACGGTCAGCCCGGTCAAAGCCGGGCTGACCCGTCTTCTTCTCGCAAAAGAACAGCGAACGGACACTGTCCGTCTGTTTTCGAGTAGTGGACCCCACCCATCATCCAAATCCCCAATCCGAACCGTTCACTGTGTACATAGGGGGGTTATTAACTTCACCTAGGTTCCTTTCTGGTTCCATGCATGCACTCAGGCAATATCCACCGTAAATCGCAGGATGGACGGCGGCGAGAAAGGTTCAGTGGACCGCGCGATCAACGCTCCAAAAGTGGCCACTCCTGAATGGTTTTTCGAGTAGAATTCGGTGGACGGCGTGGATTTCTCAAATCGTCAATGAAGTGGGCCCCATCACACAATCAGCGCACTCCCATGCGAAGGAACAACGTCCGCGGAACAGAGAGATCGGACGATCTCAGTGGGCCACCACGGTCCACCTTCTGGAGGATCTGGGCCGTCCATCAGTCTCACATGGTCCCTCTTACCAACGCCTAGATGGCGCTTTTTCGGAAGACAATGGAGATCTTCTTTTCGTCCGTTCGAAGGCAAGATGGACGGTGAATGAAAACTTTGAGGGCCGCACCAATTTTTCTTCAGAAATATGCTCTCCTGGACGGTTTTTCGACGTCGATCCAATGGACGGGGTGGATCTTATCAAAAACCTCAAGGTAGGGCCCACCAAACTCGTCAGCGCAGGAGCATACCTCTGCTTCGCAGCGTCCGCGAGAACCGGACGCTGATTCATGTTGTGGGCCACCATGATAGTCCAGATGATTAATCTGGACCGTTCATCAGAATCCTAAGGTCCCTATTGCCAAAGCCTAGGTGACAAAGTGAGATGCAACAACAAGGATAGATTCTTTTCTATCCAATCAAAAGACAGATGGTACTACAACAGATCTCAGTGGGCCACACTCAGGCCGAAGAAAAACGGTCATTTTTGACTGGTTTCTCGAACTAAAGCTGATGAACGGAGTGGATCTTCCGTCGGAACTCAAGAATGGGTCATCGAGAGCACCAGCGTAAGTCCTTTTGTCTCCCATTACAACAGGGAGTGCTATCACACTCGCTGATTTCTATATAAGAGAGAGAGATTGAAGTCGAAAGGAGACAACTGGAATTTGGTGGAGACGTGAGGAGAGAGAGAGAAACACAGGGAGTAGAGTTTGGGTTTTTAATTGTCTTCTTCTTCTTTCTTTTCTCTATTTTATTTTGAGAGATCTAGTCCACTCATGTGTGGCTAAACCTCTTAGCTAGGGCTAAGAGGTGAAGCTTGTAGCGTGATGGGATGCCTCTTTGCTTGTGCCTTTGTCTAGAGTGAACTGATGTTGATTTGGGTTTAATTAAAGGGAATGTTTTTAGTCTTTAATGGTCTGTTGTGACTGAAATTACAATGGGTCTGTGATGGCTTTGAGTATTTCTTCCTCCTTTTATGTTTTATGAAGTCAGGAAGCCCTGTTGTTCACCATCGTCTCCTGGGCATGGTTGGATGTCGGTACCCTTCCTAACCTTCATGGCATGTTGATTGGTTGGTAATTAAATTAATTCTGTTGTTTGCTTTGTCTCCTGGGCATAGTTTGGTGATGGAATCCATTCTAATTCATACACCTTTCATCTCTTGAAACCTATATCAATGGCAGTTCAGTTAATTTTCCTGATTTATAATACAGGCATAAGATCTCCCTGATCTCTACAAGTGGATCCTCCGAATCCCTAGTTTCCCTTCTCTGATTTTTCCTAAGTTTTAGATTAATATTTCATCATTATTCTTCAAATTACAATCGATTTAGATTTCATCTCATTCTAGTTCTATTTCTACTTAGTTTCAGATAACGTACAAGTTCCAGTCCCTTGGGATTCGACCTCGGTCTTACCGAGTTTATTACTACATCACAACCCTATACTTGGGGAGTGAACATCAGTCACTCCTCATATCAAGCATACATATGATGCGAATGAGTATGAATCATGGAATTATACTAAGCATGTTATAAAGTGATGAACGATCAACGAGTATGGGCCTATCAATGGGCCCAAGGGAAAGTTACAATGCAGACATTTAACCAACATTATCCTTACAATGTGGACGTCAAACCATCATTGTTCCCAAGGCATAACCCGCCACAAACATCATTACATAAACCATGGTAGAATCACACATCGCAATGCACTTGTGTACATCTCATTGGGCCTCAACCCATGGGCCTCAGATACATCAAATGGTCCGCGCCACATGGGCCTCATATATGTCAAGGTGGGTCTCAACAACGGGCCTCATACATCACATTAAGGTGGGTCTCAACAACGGGCCTCGTATATCACATCGGTCTAATCAAATGGGCCGAATCAAATTGGCCAAGTCGAATGGGCCGAGTTGAATGGGTCAAGTTGAATGGGCAGACGTTCAATCATCACTGTTTCCTGTAGTGGGACCACCTGAGTCCCACATACAACAGATTTTTGGGGGACCCACCAAATGCACAGTGTTGATGCCCAACACACATCACAGTTGGCCCACGGATAGGACCCACGGTCCCTGCCCACCGTCTACACAATAGGACGCTGCTGCAACGTCCTCTGGACGTGCAGCAGCAGCAGCGCCTGCTGCATGTTTTATTTTTTTTATTATTTTTTTTTCATTTTCTCACGGTTTTTCGTAGGTGGGGCCGTCATCCAAAAAATCCAACCCACTGGTTGGGTGGCTCTTGACGGACCAAACGAGCCCAATATGCAACATGTTTTGGTGTATCAAAACATCAATGTGGGTCTTAACAGCCTTTAACGGTCAGAATCACTGTTTTTCAATGATATGGCCCGCTTGATTATCGAATTAACTTCATTTTTCGGCTCAACACCTAAAATGGGCTGAGAAACAGGATGGATGGCATGGATTTGATCCTCGCATCAACTTGGGGCCTGCATGAGCGGTCCACCCCAAAGCCTTGAACCAAGCTGATATTTTTGTTTTCATACCAACCTCCAGCGTGCGTCCACGGAGGTTGGGCGTCAATACACCACACGTCAGTTCGCACTTCAATGTGTAGCCACGGTTAGCGTCCTTGGACGCTGGATGGTTTACATACAATTAAGGTGGCCCCACCTACTTGATGGCTTGGATAAAATACATGCTTCATGGTGGGGTCCATCCGGGTGGGCCACACGACCACATTATCACACAAAACAAAAATGAAAGAGAGAGGGAGAGAGAGAAAGAAGGAGACACATGCGATGGAGGGACCCCGACACTATGGGCCCTCCCTTCTATGCATTCAATCATACATCAAGTGGGTCCCAATACATTTGGGCCTACCAAATCAAAATCAACGGTGGAGATTCCTTCTCCACCAAAATGGAAGGTCTAGATGACATCTTTCAAACTTAGAAAAGTAAACATCATGATGGGGTCCATGGAGAATGGCCCCATCATGGAATGATCATGAGAATCATAGTGGGCCATCGGCCGCATCTAAGGTCCAAGGTGAGATCCATACCATCAATTGGTAGGCCCCACTTGGCCCATCATCAAAGAATGAAATCTAAACCTATAGAACACCCACCGTTCGATCTTCTTGGTCCGATGGAACGTCAATCTTCTTGTGTCCCACTTTGATGGAAGATGATGAGATATGAAGGGCCAGGATGATGGATCTTGGAAGAGGAAGTGGGCCACACAACACACTCTCTTTTGTCTCTTTTGGAAGTGCTTGGACGTAAACTTTTTTTCTCCTTTGTTGCTTGGAAAATGTGAAGATAAAGAGAGAGAGAGAGAGAAAGGGTGGTTGTAAGAGAGGTGATGGATGTGAGTGATGGATGTGAGGTGATAGTTGTACTTGACTTGAGAGTTGACTTGGTAGGTTGCTTGACTTGGAGAGAAATAAAACATGGGTTGTGTACTTTGATTGATGGGATATGTTGTAGAGATTCTCTTGGGATTGCAAACGCGCGGTATTTTCACCTAAGGACATCCTAAGTGCCCATAGTGCTAGAACCAAGTATTTTCGATATCCGATACGACTATCCACGATGTGCCCGTGGAGGCCACAGCCTTGATGTCGCTAGGGCGTAAAATGATCATGACACACAAATGCGAGATGCATGAATCACACTGTCCAGTCATGCAACAAATCTTGTGCATACCATGCACTCATGTAGGTAACTCCTATCAGTGAGTCCCATAGATAATCTGCCCAATGACATATGCTACGATCAGTCACTCCTCATATCAAGCATACATATGATGCGAATGGGTATGAATTATGGAATTATACTAAGCATGTCATAAAGTGATGAACGATCAACGAGTATGGGCCTATCAATGGGCCCAAGGGAAAGTTATAATGCGGACATTTAACCAACATTATCCTTACAATGTGGACGTCAAACCATCATTGCTCCCAAGGCATAGCCCGCCATAAACATCATTACATAAACCATGGTAGAATCACACATTGCAATGCACTTGTGTACATCCCATTGGGCCTCAACCCATGAGCCTCAGATACATCAAATGGTCCGCGCCACATGGGCCTCATATATATCAAGGTGGGTCTTAACAACGGGCCTCATACATCACATTAAGGTGGGTCTCAACAACGGGCCTCGTATATCACATCGGTCTAATCAAATGGGCCGAATCAAATGTGCCAAGTTGAATGGGCCGAGTTGAATGGGCCAATCCAAATAGGCCGAACCCAACTCATTTATTTTTAGAAATCAATATGTATATAAAAATGAATCATATCAAAAGATCAACTGGACCATATCATAACTAACCGTGGTGATAGTGATTTCCACGGTCAAATTCTAGTGGGCCCCATCATAGGGTTTATTTCCCATCCAGTCTATTCATAAGGTCACAAAGACCTGGATTTAGAGGAAAAACAAATATCATAATGGTTCAAACTTGGTAGCCCAAGGGTTTAATGGTGGACGTTCAAACCCACTGTTTTCTATAATGTGGTCCACCTGATCTTAGATCTGTCTCATTTTTATTCCATCACAAGCCTTAAAATTGTCTTTCAAAATGGTTGGACGGTTTGGATGCAACACATGCATTATTGTGGGTCCCATAGGGATGGACGACATAGATAAAGTACACACCTCATGGTGGGGGTCCACACTGATGAAAGGTGTGAAAACAATACATACATCAGTGGGTCCCACGTGGGGCCCACCATAACGTTTATCTGCCATCCAATATGTTAATAAGGTCACACAGACCCGGATGAAGAGAAAAAAAACAAATATCATAAAGATCCAAAACTTTTGTGAAATCCAAAAGGATTTCAATGGCAGACGTTCAATCATCACTGTTTCCTGTAGTGTGGACCACCTGAGTCCCACATACGGCTGATTTTGGGGGCCCACTGCCCCAAAGGGGGCCCACCAAATGCACGGTGTTGATGCCAAACACACATCACAGTGGGGCCCACGGATGGGACCCACGGTCCCCGCCCACCATCTACGCAGCAGGACGCTGCTGCATGTTTTATTTTTTATTTATTATTTTTTTCCGTTTTCTCACGATTTTTCGTAGGTAGGGCTGGCATCGGAAAATCCAACCCACTGGTTGGGTGGCTCATGAAGGACCAAACGAGCCCAATATGCAGCATGTTTTGGTGTATGAAAACATCAATGTGGGTCTTAACAGCCTTTAACGGTCAAAATCACTATTTTCAATGATATGGCCCACTTGATTATCGAATTAACTTCATTTTTCGGCTCAACGCCTAAAATGGGCTGAGAAACAGGATGGATGGCATGGATTTGATCCTCGCATCAAGGTGGGGCCTACATGAGCGGTCCACCCCAAAGCCTTGAACCAAGCTGATATTTTTGTTTTCATCCCAACCTCCATCGTGCGTCCAGGGAGGTTGGGCATCAATACACAACACGTCAGTTCACACTTCAATGTGTAGCCACGTCCAGTGTCCATGGACGCTGGACAGTTTGCATACAATTAAAGTGGCCCCACCTACTTGATGGCTTGGATAAAATACATGCTTCATGGTGGGGTCCATCTGGGTGGGCCACACAGCCACATCATCACACAGAACAAAAATGAAGGAGAGAGGGAGGGAGAGAAAGAAGGAGACACGGGCGATGGAGGGACCCCGACACTATGGGCCCTCCCTTTCATGCATTCAATTATACATCAAGTGGGTCCCAATACATTTGGGCCCACCAAATCAAAATCAACGGTGGATATTCTTTCTCCACTAAAATGGAAGGTCTAGATGACCTCTTTCAAACTTAGAAAAGTAAACATCATGATGGGGTCCATGGAGAATGGCCCCATCATGGAATGATCATAAGAATTGTCACGCCCCAAACCCGGAAATCGGATTCACAGGAATCCCGATCACCGAATCCGGTGCCAATAGCCTCCATAGTACCCCATTCTCGGCTCCTAACGTCCATACACCAGATTCGGATCCTGGGATCCTACAAGGAGGATTTTTTTTTTGTGTACATTTAACTCGTAATAAGCATAACCACAAGTATACCCAAATCACAAAGGCAACATCATCATCACATATCCACTAATATAATCATTTGATTACAATACTGAAGGGAAATACATAAATCGAAAATCAGGCTCCAGAAGACCGCTGCATGCTCCAAGCTCAACACTGCTGCAACCTAACATCACCTGCACGCATCTATCATGCATAAGCTTATAGAGAGCTTAGAGGGTGGTGTAAGTGTGTGCACAAGGTAAGTGCCAAGTGTCCAATACAATGCCATCATCATACAGTACCAAAAATACTGGTAATCCATAAATGGTACAATATCGAAATAAACAGAATCACTAACAAGATCATGAATTACCAGAGTAAGCAGAAATACTGACAAGAGCAGGAATTATCAGAGTAAACAGAAATACTGGCAAGATCATAAATTATACGATAACAGAGTAAGCGGAAACACGGACAAGTCCATGAGTCAATCAATATCAGAATACGCAATATAGAACAACTATGTAAATGAGGAGTCATAAAGGGCCAATTATCAAATGTCGAGGATGCAATGCAGTATACAGTTCCCGATGAGTCCATGAATAACATCAACCGTATCTAGACCATATAAATGTATAAGCATAGTAACCCAAGATGCAATATGTCGCAGATGTAATGCAATATGCAGTGCGAATGGAATGACCATGCTGGCATGTGAAGTCGGGATGATAGTACGTAGTATCGCAGGCTACGGGGTTCACCACAAGGGACTTCTATCCAAACCAGTCCCATACCTAAATTTGGATAGTCAGACTCAACGTGGTAAACTCCTAATCTCAGGTTAGTCGCACGCCTAACAGAAATCCTTACCATAACGAAGGTACACAACAATTAGTTGCGCACTACCAGCCCGAGTGGATAGTGAATAAATGAATGAATGATCATGCAACTCCTACTCAATAAGTCCACATATCAGTACGGTTCCTCTCTGGGAAATCACCGGGGTCTATTACACTCCAAACCAGATTGCCGCCCCATCGCGCGCAACAAGGTGAGTGGAAGAGACCTCACTATCCGCCTGCCAATATCGGACTCGACTCGTCGATAGCGGACCCATTCCTCGAGCTGGTCAGACTCAGACTAGCATTGCCCCCTCCTCTCGGGCAGGTAAGGCCGCACCCCCTTCCAACCGACCACGACACAGTGGGAGACGCCGCTTAACGGTATACGGCCCTCGTGCACTCATACATCCACTCGGTCTAGACGTTGAAGCAACCTCTGGAACCAAGAGGGTTTAGGGACTTTCACCTAGGGATATCTATAGTACCTCATGTAGAACAGATTTTTGGTGTCCCATCTGGCCATCCATGAACTACCTATGGAGGCTACGACCCTGATGTCGCTAGGGCATATAGTAATCACAGTACACAATGCAAGATGCATGAGTCATACAATCCAATCATGCATCAATCCTGCGCATACCGTGCGCTCATGCGAGATAACCTTCACCTATCAGTGAGTCTCATAACAATTTGTCCAATGACATATGCAATGGTCACCACATCTCATAACAAACATACAGATTATGCGTATGGGCATGTATCATGATGCTATGCAGTCACATACTCATAATCGGTATCAATAACCGGCAGCAACAACCGACCTCGACAATGCGGACATTTAACCAACATTGCCCCCAAGGAATGACTCACATAGAGCCTAACATACAGTGGGCCCATGGCCTCATACAAGGACCTAATATACAACACCATGGGCCTTACTTAAGGGTCACGTATACACAGCAGGTGAGCCTTGCTCATGGGCCTCAAATACATGACATGTGGGCCCTACACATAGGTCTCGAATACGTCAAATGGGTCGTGCATCATGGGCCTAATACATATCATAATGGGCCTTGCCCATAGGCCACGAATACATCACGATGGGTCTTGCCCGTAGGCCATAAATACATCACAATAGGCCTCAACTATGGATCGCGTATGTATCATATAGGTCTTGATAATCGGCCTCGGCAATCGAAATTGGCCTTAACAATTGGAATCGACACATGGAATCGGCCTCAATACTTGGACTCATATACATCAAATAGGCCACGACAATCGGAATCGGTAAATCGGCCACGTTAAACGGAATTGGCAATCGGTCACGATGCAAGGCGGGGTCCATAGATGGACGACCGATAATGGTCTAAGCAATATCAATGGGGCCCATTCGTTTCGGTTAACCCATTAGAGAATGACGAGAATGGGCCTGACCAGGCCTAAAGGAAGGTCATAATGGGGACATTTAACTATCATTACCCATCAACGTGGACCTTTAACTAATCATGACTTCTAAGGAGTGGCCCACATAGGACTAAATATACAGTGGGCCCGCGGCCTCACATAAGGGCCTAATATGCATCACCATGGACGTCGCTCAAGGGCCAAATATATACCACAACGGGTCGCGTTACATAGGCCTTATGCACATTACAATGGACCACGACATATGGGCTGAAAATATATCTCAGTAGGCCTTGGCTGTAGGCCACGAATATGTCACAATGGGCCTTAGATACATCTCAATGGGCCTCGCCCATGGGCCTCAAATACATCACATTTGGCCATAACCTATGGGCCTAATATACATCGCAATGGGTCTTGCCCTATATGGACCTAGAATACAACTCAATGGGTCACGCCAAAAAGGACCATAACTATATAACATGCAAGCCCTACACATAGGCGTAATATATATAACAGGTGGGCCCTGCACCTGGGCCTCATCATATCAAGTTGGGCCGTGTTAATGGGCCGCACCAATGGGCCTCATGTACAACATGTGGGCCGCATCATTGGGTCGCACTAATGGGCCACAAGTATATTAAGGTGGGCCGCATCACATGAACCTCACATGCGTCACATTAGTCCTCCCGCAAGGCCATATGTAACATCATAATGGTCCCCATATACGGGCCGCATGTTCATTATAATGGACCATATCCCATGGGTCCCGAACACATCGTAATGGGTCAAATCCCATGGGCCTCTCGTACATAATATCAGGCCTTGCCATTTGGGCCAGAAATACATCACAATGGACCACAACCCATGGGCCCTAATATTCAATGGGTGGGCCCTACACATAAACCTAATATACATCACAGCTGGGCCTTGTATATACGCCTCATACACTACACAACGAGTTGAGCCTATCAATGGGCCCTAAGGAGAGTGAACATGCGGACATTTAACCAAAGTTGTACTTACAATGTGGACGTCAAACCAACATTGCTCCCAAGGCATGGCCTGCCATAATATCAATACACAAACCATGGAAAAATCACACATTGCAATGGACCCTAAGGACACCCCGTTGGGCCTCGACCCATGGGCCTTGGATACATCAAATGGGCCGCATCATATGGGCCTTATGTAAATCAAGTGGGCCACATCAATAGGCCTTATATACATTGCAATGGGCCATAACCCTTGGGCCTTCGAATACTTCACAATGGGCCTCAACACGTGCCCTAATACATCACAATGGGCCTTAACCCATGGGCCTTACATAAATCACAATGGGCCTTAACCCATGGGCCCCAAATACATCGAATGGGCCATAAATATACCAAAGGTGGGCCTCAATCAATGGGCCATAAATACATCGAGATGGCCTAATCACATGGGCCTTACGTGTATCAGATGGGTCACACCAATTGGGCCCCATACGCACATTAAATGGACCACACCCAAATACAAGCGGTGATAATGATTTCCGCCATTAAAACTCCTAAGGCCCACCGTAAAATATGTTTCCCATCCAACCTATTCATAAATTAACAAATATCAACTTAATCGGAAGCTATTATGGCCCTTAAAGATTTTCGAACGGTGGGCGTCATTAGCCACCACTTAAAACGGTGGGGTCCACTTGAACTTTAGATCGGCCTTAGTTTTAGTCACAAGTTTGTAAGGCAAGCCTGCCAACTAGTTGAACGGTTTGGATGCAATACAAGCATCATGGTGGGGCCTATAGAGGCCCACTATCAGGTATGTTTTATTAAATAAATATAATATACAATACACACACACACACACACACACACAACACACATGCACACACACACGCATGCACACATGTGCCCACTCACACACGCATGCACACACGCACTCACACCCGCACCCACCCATACCCACCGTCCCCTGGACGGTGGGAATAAATACATTGGCATGGGCTCCACCGTCCAGGCGGACGGTGGAATAACACATAAATCATGGGTCCCACGTGAGGCCCACCTTAATGTTTATAGGCCATTCGACCCATTGATAAGGTCACGTAGACCTAGATGAAGGGTGAAAACAAATTTCAGCTTGATCCGAAACTTCTGTGGGCCCAAAAAGGGTTCCAATGGTTGGTCTTCAATCAACACTGTTTCCTATGATGTGCGCCGCCTGAGCATTGGATCAGCCTGCAATTTGAAGGGGGCCCACTGCTGGGAGTGGCCCACCATATGAACCGGTTGGATGACAAATATACTTCACGGTGGGGCCCACAACAGGGAACCCGTGGGGCCCTGCTCGGTCACGCCCCCAGATGCCGCAGGTGCTACCTGCGCCTCTAGCAGCAGCAGCCCTGCTGCATCATTTCTTTTTTTTTTTTTTAACGCATTTTTTTTTTCACGGTTTTTCGGTGGTAGGGTCTGGTGAATCCGACCCACGCATTGGATTCTACAGCCCATAACCAATCTATCAAGCCCAATATTGGGCATTTATCAGGGTACGGAAACAACAGGGGGGTTTCAATGGTAGAGAAACTGTTTCCCACGCCATGGCCCACCAAAAATTCGAATCGGCATCATCTTTCTGCTCAACGCCTAAAATGATCTGTAGAATGGAATGGACGGCGTGGATTGACTACATATATCAAGGTGGGGCCTATATGAGCATCTCACTCCAAAGCTTGGAAAACTAAGCTAATATTTATGTTTTCATTGACGTCCAGCGTCACTGGACGCTGGACGGGCTGGGCATTCACAAAGTTAAGGTGGGTCCCACAGAGACGTGGCCCACTTGATTAATCCACTATTTGTGTTTTCCCAACATCAAGGGGTAGGGCATACGTGATGTGGTCGGCCATGGGTCCGCTTGATAGATGGTTGGGACACCCCATACACTCATCATGTGGGCCACCAAATACTCAAAGGAAAGAGAGAGAGAGAGAGAGAGAGAGCACCCACCTTAAGATCTTATCTTCTTCTTTTTCTTCCATCAATGCATGCTAGAGATCCAATGGATGGACTTCAACAGTTGAGATCGACTTAGGATGGTGGAGATGGAAGATAGGAAGTGGGCCATACTAGCTTCTCCCCCATGGAAGTTATGGACGTGGGTTGCTTGGAGAAAATGACGGAGAGAGATTGTTGTAAGAGAGAGAGGAGTGGTGAGGTGGAGTGATGGGATGAGAGTGATGGTGAGTGATGGAGTGTGTAAGAGATGGGATGGAAAGGTTGACTTTGGGGTTGCTTGGGGATGGGTGAAAGTTGATGTGTACTTGACATGAGGTGTGATTGATGTGTACTTTGATTGATTGATGGGATTGATTTGACATTTGGTAGAGATTCTCTTGTGCGGCGTTTTCTTGTACTGAGCGTGGGCCTACATCTCCTGGCCCGGGTATCGCCTCGGCGCATGAGACTCGGCATCGAAACTGCGGCGACGGCGAGGTCGCACTGGTACAAGTCTCGAGTTAAGTCGAGTCGGGTTAACGGCGTGTAACTTAGGGTCGTGCGCAAACATCAGATAAAGGTCAAAGGTTGCCAGAATTTGACTGGGAAGACCGCGGAAGCCTACGAAACGGTACAGTCTAGGATACGGGTCTTACAGCTCTCCCCACGTAATAAAAATTTCGTCATTGAAATTTACAGAACAATAAAGGAAGAGGAAATATCATCAGGTATAAAAGTCAAGACACAATCAATCTACTAAAGGATGAAGATAGCGTTCTCTAACCTCAGCCTTGCGCTCCCAAGACGCCTCCTTAAAAGAATGGTGAACTATACAAATCCTCGGACCTCGGATCAGAAACGATCGAAACGGGAATGTCATGCAACATCATAATCTCAACGGTAGAGAGCTATATCAGAAAATCTCTAAGTTTTTTTTTTCTAACTTGGGGATCTAACTATTCTAAGTTCTCAACAATCATAGGGTGAAGGATAACTATCATCATATATATGATCTTATCTTCAGGTATTCCCAAGTTATGCTCTGATACCAACTTCTGTCACGCCCCAAACCCGGAAATCGGATTCACAGGAATCCCGATCGCCGAATCCGGTGTCGACAGCCTCCGTAGTACCCCATTCTCGGCTCTTAGCGTCCATACATTAGATTCGGATCCTGGGATCCTGCAAGGAGGATTTTTTTTTGTGTACATTTAACTCGTAATAAGCATAACCACAAGTATACCTAAATCACAAAGGCAACATCATCATCACATATCCACTAATATAATCATTTGATTACAATACTGAAGGGAAATATATAAATTGAAAATCAGGCTCCAGAAGACCGCTGCATGCTCCAAGCTCAACACTGCTGCAACCTAACATCACCTACACGCATCTATCGTGCATAAGCTTATAGAAAGCTTAGAGGGTGGTGTAAGTGTGTGCACAAGGTAAGTGCCAAGTGTCCAATACAATGTCATCATCATACAGTACCGAAAATACTGGTAATCCATAAATGGTACAATATCGAAATAAACAGAATCACTAACAAGATCATGAATTACCAGAGTAAGCAGAAATACTGACAAGAGGAGGAATTATTAGAGTAAACAGAAATACTGGCAAGATCATAAATTATACGATAACAGAGTAAGCGAAAACACGGACAAGTCCATGAGTCAATTAATATCAGAATACGCAATATAGAACAACTATGCAAATGAGGAGTCATAAAGGGCCAATTATCAAATGTCGAGGATGCGATGCAGTATGTAGTTCCCGATGAGTCCACGAATAGCATCAACCGTATCTAGACCATATAAATGTATAAACATAGTAACCCAAGATGCAATATGCCGCAGATGTAATGCAATATGCGGTGTGAATGGAATGACCATGCTGGAGTATGAAGTCGGGATGATAGTACGTAATATCGCAGGCTATTGGGTTCACCACAAGGGACTTCTATCCAAACCAGTCTCATACCTAAATTTGGATAGTCAGACTCAACGTGGTAAACTCCTAATCTCAGGTTAGTAGCGCCTAACCGAAATCCTTACCATAATGAAGGTACATAACAATTAGTTACGCACCACCAGCCCAAGTGCATAGTGAATGAATGAATGAATGAGCATGCAACTCCTACTCAATAAGTCCACATATCAGTACGGTTCCTCTCTGGGAAATCACCGGGGTCTATTACACTCCAAACCAGATTGTCGCCCCATCGCGCGCAACAAGGTGAGTGGAAGAGACCTCACTATCCGCCTGCCAATATCGGACTCGGCTCGTCGATAACGGACCCATTCCTCGAGTTAGTCAGACTCAGCCTAGCATTGCCCCCTCCTCTCGGGCAGGTAAGGCTGCACCCTCTTCCAACCGACTACGACACAGTGGGATACGTGGCCTAACGGTATACGGCCCTCGTGCGCTCATGCATCCACTCGGTCTAGACGTTGGAGCAACCTCTGGAACCAAGAGGGTTTAGAGACTTTCACCCAGGGATATCTATAGCACCCCATGTAGAACAGATTTTCAGTGTCCCATCTGACCATCCACGAACTACCTGTGGAGGCTACGACCCTGATGTCGCTAGGGCGTATAGTAATCACAGTACACAATGTAAGATGCATGAGTCATACAATCCAATCATGCATCAATCCTGCGCATACCGTGCGCTCATGCAGGATAACCTTCGCCTATCAGTGAGTCTTATAACAATCTGTCCATTGACATATGCAATGGTCACCACATCTCATAACAAACATATAGATGATGCGTGTGGGCATGTATTATGATGTTATGCAGTCACATACTCATAATCGGTATCAATAACTGGCAGCAACAACCGGCCTCGACAATGCGGACATTTAACCAACATTGCCCCCAAGGAATGACTCACATAGAGCCTAACATATAGTGGGCCCATGGCCTCAGACAAGGACCTAATATACAACTCCATGGGCCTTACTTAAGGGTCACGTATACACAGCAGGTGGGCCTTGGTCATGGGCCTCAAATACATGACATGTGGGCCCTACACATAGGTCTCGAATACGTCAAATGGGTCGTGCATCATGGGCCTAATACATATCACAGTGGGCCTTGCCCATAGGCCACGAATACATTACGATGGGTCTTGCCCGTAGGCCATAAATACATCACAATAGGCCTTAACTACGGGTCGCGTATGTATCATATAGGTCTTGATAATTGGCCTCGGCAATCGAAATTGGCCTTAACAATCAGAATCGACACATGGAATCGGCCTCGATACTTGGACTCATATACATCAAATAGGCCACGACAATCGGAATCGGTAAATCGGCCACGTCAAACGGAATTGGCAATCGGTTACGATGCAAGGCGGGGTCCATAGATGGACGACCGATAATGGTCTAAGCAATATCAATGGGGCCCATTCGTTTGGGTTAACCCATTAGAGAATGACGAGAATGGGCTTGACCAGGCCTAAAGGAAGGTCATAATGGGGACGTTTAACTATCATTGCCCATCAACGTGGACCTCTAACCAATCATGACTCCCAAGGAGTGGCCCACATAGGGCTAAATGTACAGTGGGCCCGCGGCCTCGCACAAGGGCCTAATATGCATCACCATGGACGTCGCTCAAGGGCCAAATATATACCACAACGGGTCGCGTTACATGGGCCTTATGCACATTACAATGGACCACGACATATGGGCTGAAAATATATCTCAGTAGGCCTCGGCCGTAGGCCACAAATATGTCACAATGGGCCTTAGATACATCTCAATGGGCCTCGCCCATGGGCCTCAAATACATCACATTGGGCCATAACCTATGAGCCTAATATACATCGCAATGGGTCTTGCCCTATATGGACCTAGAATACAACTCAATGGGTCACGCCAAAAAGGGCCATAACTATATAACATGCAAGCCCTACACATAGGCGTAATATACATAACAGGTGGGCCCTGCACCTGGGCCTCATCATATCAAGTTGGGCCGTGTTAATGGGCCGCACCAATGGGCCTCATGTACAACATGTGGGCCGCATCATTGGGTCGCACTAATGGGCCACAAGTATATTAAGGTGGGCCGCATCACATGAACCTCACATGCGTCACATTAGTCCTCCCGTAAGGCCATATGTAACATCATAATGGTCCCCATATATGGGCCGCATGTTCATTATAATGGACCATATCCCATGGGTCCCGAACACATCGTAATGGGTCAAATCCCATGGGCCTCTCGTACATAATATCAGGCCTTGCCATTTGGGCCAGAAATACATCACAATGGACCACAACCCATGGGCCCTAATATTCAATGGGTGGGCCCTACACATAAACCTAATATACATCACAGCTGGGCCTTGTATATACGCCTCATACACTACACAACGAGTTGAGCCTATCAATGGGCCCTAAGGAGAGTGAACATGCGGACATTTAACCAAAGTTGTACTTACAATGTGGACGTCAAACCAACATTGCTCCCAAGGCATGGCCTGCCATAATATCAATACACAAACCATGGGAAAATCACACATTGCAATGGACCCTAAGGACACCCCGTTGGGCCTCGACCCATGGGCCTTGGATACATCAAATGGGCCGCATCATATGGGCCTTATGTAAATCAAGTGGGCCACATCAATAGGCCTTATATACATTGCAATGGGCCATAACCCTTGGGCCTTCGAATACTTCACAATGGGCCTCAACACGAGCCCTAATACATCACAATGGGCCTTAACCCATAGGCCTTACATAAATCACAATGGGCCTTAACCCACGGGCCCCAAATACATCGAATGGGCCATAAATATACCAAAGGTGGGCCTCAACCAACGGGCCATAAATACATCGAGATAGCCTAATCACATGGGCCTTACGTGTATCAGATGGGTCACACCAATTGGGCCCCATACGCACATTAAATGGACCACACCCAAATACAAGCGGTGATAATGATTTTCGCATTTAAACTCCTAAGGCCCACCGTAAACTATGTTTCCCATCCAACCTATTCATAAATTAACAAATATCAACTTAATCGGAAGCTATTATGGCCCTTAAAGATTTTCGAACGGTGGGCGTCATTAGCCACCACTTAGAACGGTGGGGTCCGTTTGAACTTTAGATCGGCCTTAGTTTTAGTCACAAGTTTGTAAGGCAAGCCTGCCAACTAGTTAAACGGTTTGGATGCAATACAAGCATCATGGTGGGGCCTATAGAGGCCCACTATCAGGTATGTTTTATAAAATAATATATATATATATATAGTATATATATATATATATATATATATATATATATAATATACAATATATATATGTATATATCTTTATATATATACACACACACAACACACATGCACACACACACGCATGCACACACGTGCACACTCACACACGCATGCACACACACGTGCCCACACACGCGTACACACACACGCACTCATACCCGCACCCACCCATACCCACCGTCCCCTGGGATGCGGATTGCGTCCTACCGTCCGGGCAGGGCTCTGTGGGACCCACAGTGATGTGAGTGTTTTATCCACGCCGTTCAACACTGTTTTCAGATAATTTTAATATGTGAACCAAAAAATGAGGTGGGTCCAAGGCTTAAGTGGACCACAAAGTGGGGATTGAACGTACACCATTAAAAACTTTTTAAGAGCTGAAGAAGTTTCGGATGAAGCTGATATTTGTGTTTTCACTTCATCCATGTCTACATGACCTTATGAATAGGTTGTATGGTAAAAAAAACATCACGTTGGCCCTTAGAAAGGTTTCAACGGTGGGTGTCATTATCAGTGTAGGTTCCTTTGGTGTGGTCCACTTAAGCCTTAAACCCGCCTCATTTTTTGGTTCACATATTAAAATTATCTGAAAAAGGTGTTAAACGGGGTGGATAAAACACTCACATCACTGTGGGCCCCACAGAGCCCTGCCCGGACGGATTACCGTCCGGGCGGGGGTAGGACGCAATCCGCGTCCCCGTCCCCTGGACGGTGGGAATAAATACATTAGCATGGGCTCCACCGTCTAGGCGGACAGTGGAATAACACATAAATCATGGGTCCCACGTGGGGCCCACCTTAATGTTTATAGGCCATCCGACCCATCGATAAGGTCATGCAGACCTAGATGAAGGGTGAAAACAAATTTCAGCTTGATCCGAAACTTCTGTGGGCCCAAAAAGGGTTCCAATGGTTGGTCTTCAATTAACACCGTTTCCTATGATGTGGGCCGCCTGAGCATTGGATCAGCCTGCAATTTGAAGTGGGCCCACTGCTGGGAGTGGCCCACCATATGAACCGGTTGGATGACAAATATACATCATGGTGGGGCTCACAACAGGGAACCCGTGGGGCCCTGCTCGGTCACGCCACCAGATGCCGCAGGTGCTGCTTGCGCCTCAGCAGCAGCCCTGCTGCATCAATTCTTTTTTTTTTTTTCTTTTTTTTTTTAACGCATTTTTTTTTCACGGTTTTTCGGTGGTAGGGCCCGGTGAATCCGACCCACCCATTGGATTCTGCAGCCCATAACCAATCTATCAAGCCCAATATTGGGCATTTATCAAGGTACGGAAACAACAGGAGGGGTTTCAATGGTAGAGAAACTGTTTCCCATGCCATAGCCCACCAGAAATTAGAATCGGCATCATCTTTTGGCTCAACGCCTAAAATGATTTGTAGAATGGAATGGATGGCATGGATTGACTACATATATCAAGGTGGGGCCTATATGAGCATCTCACTCCAAAGCTTGGAAAACCAAGCTAATATTTATGTTTTCATTGACGTCCAGCGTCACTGGACGCTGGACGGGCTGGGCATTCACAAAGTTAAGGTGGGTCCCACAGAGACGTGGCCCACTTGATTAATCCACTATTTGTGTTTTCCCAACATCAAGGGGTAGGGCCTACGTGATGTGGTCGGCCATGGGTCCGCTTGATAGATGGTTGGGACACCCCATACACTCATCATGTGGGCCACCAAATACTCAAAGGAAGGAGAGAGAGAGAGAGAGAGAGAGAGAGAGAGAGCACTCACCTTAGGATCTTATCTTCTTCTTTTTCTTCTATCAATGCATGTTAGAGATCCAATGGATGGACTTCAACAGTTGAGATCGACTTAGGATGGTGGAGATGGAAGATAGGAAGTGGGCCATACTAGCTTCTCCCCCATGGAAGCCATGGACGTGGGTTGCTTAGAGAAAATGAGGGAGAGAGATCGTTGTAAGAGAGAGAGGAGTGGTGAGGTGGAGTGATGGGATGAGAGTGATGGTGAGTGATGGAATGTGTAAGAGATGGGATAGAAATGTTGACTTTGGGGTTGCTTGGGGATGGGTGAAAGTTGATGTGTATTTGACATGAGGTGTGATTGATGTGTACTTTGATTGATTGATGAGATTGATTTGACATTTGGTAGAGATTCTCTTGTGTGACGTTTTCTCGTACTGAGCGCGGGCCTACATCTCCGGGCCCGGGTATCGCCTCGGCACACGAAACGCGACATCGGAATCGCGGCGACGGCGCTGTCGCACTGATACAAGTCTCAAGTTAAGTCGACTTGGGTTGACAGCGTATAACTCAGGGTCGTGCGCAAACATCGGATAAAGGTTGAAGGTCGCCAGAATTCGACCGGGAAGACCGCAGAAGCCTATGGAACGGTACGGTCTAGGATACGAGTCTTACAAGAATCATAGTGGGCCATCGGCCACATCTAGGGTCCAAAGTGAGATCCATACCATCAATTGGTAGGCCCCACTTAGCCCATCATTAAAGAATGAAATCTAAACCTATAGAACACCCACTGTTCGATCTTCTTGGTCTGATAGAACGCCAATCTTCTTATGTCCCACTTTGATGGAAGATGATGAGAAATTGTAACGCCCCGAAAAATCGGGGGTCGTGTATAGACTCGACTCCCGAGTTCCCGAGTGTCACTTATCATGCAGTTATGGTTTTTTTTAATGATTAATCAAATTTAACGGCATAATTTGGAATTACCTGAGGCACGAAGCACAATCACACCAGTCTACTGAAATGAAGGATATCCCACATATATACAGGTCCAAAATAATAAAGGGTCGCCCAAGGCGTTGCCCAACTGAATAATAAAAGAAGGCTAGTCCAAAAAGAGTAAAGCTGAGCCCGCAGCTCAGCAAATCTAAATTCAGTCCGATCAAGCCGATGGAGAGCCGCCCATCAGCTGCAAGTAGGAGAGTCCATCCTCCTCGTCCAAGCTCACCTCGCCAGGCTCCTCATGCCCTGAGTTACCTGCATCTATGAATGGGTCTGGTTGGTGTTTTAAAACACCGTCCCAGAGTGGGAGTGAGTGATCAACTCAGTGTGAACTATCGGTCTCAAGTTACAACAGGCATCAATTGTAATATGAAGTTAATGAAAAGCAGACATTCATCAACACCTAATAACTCTTATTTAAAATGCATGCATGCGGGATGATATGATGCATGCCCTCGCCACAACACTCCCTCAAGCGACTCCATCTAACGATCGCATGACAACACTCCCTCAGAGCGACCTCGACTTCCGAGTCGCCACCCTAACTAATGCGTGCAATGCGATCGTGTTAGCCAAGTTATTAGTTAAGTCCATTCATCCAGCAGGTTGGGGATTCTGATTCACCCTACGTATCACTGCCCTAAGCTAGTTGTGAGGCCAAGACCCCATCAATGCATGAGGCCGAGACCTCACGGTCCGTGATCCCGTCGGGTTCCTCATCCCCGACTCCAAGCATATGAGGAGTGCCGAAAGGAAGGGATCGCTCGCGGTCACTACGGGGAGGCGCGGTACCCCAGCGTAGGCCGACAGCTCGGACATAGTGTCCCATTCCACCATGCCCGGCTCATGAGGCTGTGGACCAGTTTCGGGTGGATTATTGATGGGCTACAATGGTTGCAGGGTGGTTCAGATTCCATACATATGTGAGCACACCGAGTTAACAAACAGGGTTGATCAGTCAGTAGGCTAGACCGCATGAGTCAGGCGAGTGTGAGACGAGTGACTTTGGGCACAAGGGTCCCATGTAGTCGAACTACAGCCGCTCGAGCACACCCGCCCAAAACCCACGGTTTAGCCTCTAGGCGGTCCTACCAATGGAGCCACCTTCGCTCTCCTCATGTTTCCTGACCAACCCAAGGGTACGAGTAGCAATTCCTAGCATGCCGCCTACCAATGCGTCATCTAGCATATTCAACCTTCATGTTCTCAAGCTTCTCAAAATACAATTCATACTATCATACCAAGCAAGGCCAACAATATCATAATGCAAGTGCAAGTGAGGTGTGTGTGTGTGGGAGGAAGTTAAGCACTTCCACCATTGCAAGAATCATATGCATACGATCATCATACATTCTATGAAACAACAATGTAGGAAAAAAAACCAACAAGGCATGAGCACCTAATCATCCAAATACCCAATCATGTGAGAGGCAATAACAACACCAAAGGAGAATCAACATGCATCCCATACGAATTTCAACAATCATGCAATTCCTTGGGTTTCTCTAGTTTCTCCAATCATAACATCCAAACAATCAAAATCATTAAACCCATAGTAAATTTGGTGCTAGGTCACCTAAGAACAATAGTCCGCACCTTCGGGTTTGTTGAAGACTTGGGAATGACCTAAAAGATGTGGATCTTGGTGTAGAACGACCGTAATCCTAGGAGCAACCATCACATGTTAGATTCTCATGCAAATCCCATTCATTACAAGGGTTTTCAAAGGAAAAGAGGGTTGGATCTTACCTAAACGACCCACGAGATGAAGATGATGATTTTCGGATGGGTTTCCCCCTTGAAGAAGGTGTAGGAGGTTGTGGGTTTGATCCTCTTGGGCCCCACCTTGATTGAGAGTCCACCATGCCTTCATCCCTCTCTCTTTCTTCTCCATTCTCCTCTTTCTCTTCTCCCTTTTCTCTCTTTCTCTTCTCCCTTTTCTCTCTTCTAGGGCAAAATTCGTATGGGGAGAGGGGTGCCCAAAAGAGGCCCTTTTTATAATTCCAGATTTGGTGTAAATGGCCCCAAGGGCTAGGTTTTTACTATACTAGACTTATGGGAGGGTCTTTCTAGGATCTAGGGCCCTATCACCCCTCTGGCCACCAAATTTGGCGTGTAAGTGTCTTATGGTCCGATTAGGGCCCATGCAAAAATTGAGGACGAACGGATGAATGGATATATGATCTGAGAAAGTGTTTCTGACCTTTAAGTGGTCCTGTGGGGGCCATTTTGGTGATTGGAGCATTTCTGATGGCCCTCTGGCCATGAAATTTATAGGATAAGTGGTCCATGGCCCGATGAGGGGTCTTACAAAATTTGGGAACGAACGGATGCGGGGTTTGGTCGTACGGGTCCGATTCGCGATCAACGGTCATCGTGCTATGATCGGGCCCCAGATTTGGTGGACGGGCGTAGAAAAATATATTAAACCTCCACCGTAAATTTGGAAGAAATCCGACGGCTGGAAGGCCAAGAGTCTCAGTTTCTTTTGTCAGTGCCAGATTTTAATCTGGCATT